>CM066320.1:185900783-187100783 GCA_033807775.1 Saussurea involucrata | reverse complement strand
TCAAATATTGCCTCTGCCTTTTCCTGCCTTTTCTTGGACGAACCAAACCACCCCACAGTCCCAGTTTGCACCACCGTCCAAATTGGTTTACAATTCCTACAATCTCACGTCAAGATTTATTCCATTTTCGTTTATAATTAAGTTAGCAATTATCGTTTTCAATTTTAGATTATAAATAGGATTGTTAGGTTTCATTGTTAATCAGTTAATCAATTTATAAAATTCGTCTTTTTAGAGAGGATTCTCTAGTTCTTTGAGTTTTACGTTTCGTAATTCTCGTATATTAAAGGATTTAGACGCTTGTCGATCCTTCCGCAAACCTACGCTGCGTCAAGTGGTATCAAAGCAGGATTTCGCCTGTCTTTTCACCATCAATGGCAGATCAACACCCCGCTACCAAAGCAGACTTGGTTAAGTTGGATGTGGCCTTATCCACAACACTCGCTAATCTGACAGCGGTTGTTAATAGGCTTCAACCTAACATAGTCATCGGCCAACGTCGGAGAAGAGACATGTTTAAAGGACCGGTTAGGGTTCCGCACGATGGCAACCATAACCGGGTTAACCTTTCGAGTTCCGAATCCGAAGAGGAGGAGGAAGAAGACCCCCAAGAAGAGATCGATATCGTACTCCAACGAACACTCCTTTCGTCAAAGGAAGAAAGCCAACACGAAAATCTTTTCCGATCACACTGTTCGGTACAAAAAAAGGTATGTAACCTAATTATCGATAACAGAAGTTGTGAGAACCTCACGTCCCAGAAATTGGTCGATTACTTTAATCTACCCACTCATCCCCATAAAGCTCCTTATTCTCTTAGGTGGGTCAAGTAGGGTTTTCAAGTTAGAGTCACACAAACTTGTCGGGTACCCATCTCAATTGGCAAACAATATCAAGAAGAGGTACTATGTGATGTCCTTGATATGGATGCTTGCCACATCCTATTGGGCCGACCATGGCATTTCGATAATATTGTCCCTTACATGAGCCGAAGGAACATCGTACTATTCTGTTGGGGCGACCGAAAGATTGCCATGAGATCGGTTAACAACTTCGAAGAAAGCACCGTCAAGAAAAGTAACAACCATAACCATATTATAGGTTCGGCTTCTTTGTTAGTCACTCAACCGCCCGAAAAGGACGGAATATTGCCGGAAAATTTCGAAGAGAAAGTCATCCCCGTCGTGACTGATCAACAACAATAAATCTTGACCGAGACCGCCATGTTCGAACCAGATCTTGAACCAGCCACCGAAGAAACCGAAAGTGAACCGGTTAAGGACATTCTCGAGCCAACGAAACCGTTGTCACAAGAAGTCACGAACAATGATTCCAAAAGTGACAATCCCATTATTACCGCACCCAAAACTCCGGATTAAACCAAAACAATTCCCGGTAAAGTTACTCTAGTCTCTCACCCTTTCGAGTTTGATAACATATCGCTCGTATGGAAACAACCGCGACAGCCTCCTTTGGGATTTGAAGACGAGTTAAATTTTTTAATTTTGGAGGCCAAGTTGTGAATCCAAACGTTTTGAAGAAACATATGTTTTACGACTCGGGTGAAGTTGTTTTTCATGTGAACTCGAGGACGAGTTCTTTTCAAGAGAGAGTGACTGATACAGGGAGAATTCGAGAGTTAATAAAGGTTTTCGAGAATAATTGGAAA
Source organism: Saussurea involucrata (assembly GCA_033807775.1). Lineage (NCBI taxonomy): Eukaryota > Viridiplantae > Streptophyta > Magnoliopsida > Asterales > Asteraceae > Saussurea > Saussurea involucrata. Next base: position 187,099,114 of record CM066320.1, on the reverse strand, counting down.
AGAGGAAAACGAGATCGAAGAAAAAGGAGAGCTCGAAAGAGACTCGAAAATTGGCATCGAAAAAAGACAAACAAAAAGCATCGAATATAGAGAAGGTTGCGACGAGAATCAAAGGGAATCGAAAGTCGAGTTGGAAAAGTAAAAAAAAAAGAACCGCGCCACCCTCCGCGCGAGACACTGCTTTATAGCCTTCAAATATTGCCGCCGCCTTTTCCTGCCTTTTCTTGGACGAACCAAACCACCCCATAGTCCTACTTTGCACCACCGTCCAAATTGGTTTACAACTCCTTTGCTAGAATCCCACGTCAAGATTTATTCCATTATTTATTTTAATTTTTTAATTATCTTTAGTTTATAATTAAGTTAGCAATTATCTTTATAATTAAGTTTAATTTATCGTTTTCAATTCTAGATTATAAATAGGTTGTTAGGTTTCATTGTCAATCAGGTAATCAATTTTTAAAATCCGTCTTTTTAGAGAGGATTCTCCACTTCTTTGAGTTTTACGTTTCGTAATTCTCGTATATTAAAGGATTTAGACGTTTGTCGATCCTTCCGCAAACCTACGATGCGTCACTATGTGACCACCACCACCCGTACCCCCACCACCATCACCGCAACCGCCACAACAACCACCACTACTGCTGTCAAATAATATTATCATAGTATAGTATTTATAATTTAAGCAAGAAAGTATGGAAATGTCATAAAGAGGTTTTTTGGTCATTTATTATTATTCATTCCCATTCCAAAACAACCAAACATGCAGATCCTCTCAGAGATTTCGTTCCAAATCTTTCCAACCAAATGCATTATCAAAATTCATTGAATTATTTTCCAATTCTTTTAATGGATTCCAATTTTACCATATTTCCTTATACGCCCCTTTAATTTACGACATACTACGATATGTATTATAAACTCATAAGTAGTTAAAAAGGCTAAGATTGTAGCCCTTACACATGGTTCTTTGGCCTAGATGGTCAATGGGGTTTAGTCCATCAAATATTTATATTTCTGAACTTGTTATGTATCTTTAACATGTATGGTACAAATAAACTTATAACATGAAATCACTTGTGCAGTCTTTGCCGTCGTTCATGCCTTCCTCCCTTGTGAACAAGCATATTCTCACTCTTACCAGTATACTAGCATGAGAACCGCGTATTGCGTGGTGGCATACGTAAACTGGGTATTACTATATAGATTGTACATATGAATATGTTACATGTTAAATATAATAATGATTAAATTGTTTTCAAGTGATTTGCTAAAAATAGTAGAATTTAATTAGCAGGAGATGCATATATAAAATAAGCAACATTAACGATTGGCCTATATATAATTTACGCATTATTTGTATAGCAAATGCCTTTACATATATCTTTTTAAAGAAGACAATGTGCATCTGTTGATTCTATTAAGCAACTTGTTTGCCTAATAATAATGAGCTATTAAAAAGTAATATAAAACTGACTCGACAATTAGACATTTATAAGTAAAAGTGGGAAGTTTAACAAAATGATGTATCATCAAATAAAATTTAAAAATTCGACCATACATTACAAAAATAAAAATAAAAATAAAAATCATCTAACCAACCTTATTGGTGGGAGGTTGCCTTTATTGTAACGATGCAAAATATAAATTAATAATTAATTTTATGCTCTAATATCTAAAACCAAAAAACAAATACAAAAATGCAAATGTTTTTCACATTACATGCCAACAAATTAAGTAAATAATTTGCAATTTTTTTTGTATAACTTGGAACTCATTAAACAAAGATAAGTTCATGACACAAATAATTGAGCATGATATTAATTTCTCATCCAATTATATATTACACATCATAGTTTAACATATTAAATATCGTGTACCACTTATTTGCTATATATAAAGCTAACAATTTATTTTCAAAGAGGCGATCAATTGATGGTCTCATCGTTCTTGATAATATACTCTCTTATATTTGTTGAGAGTGTTAAGTGCCATCATCATCATCTAAAATCAGCAATCATACTTCGGTTAGTCTCTTATCGTAAATTATTTTACTTTTTCAATGTAAGGGTAAACCCTGTAGTGAAAGTCACGAAAACGTTTACCGCATAAGTTTTATAACCAAAATGAGTATTAGTACTTTGAACATACAAAAGAGTGTGGGAGCCGATTAACTCGCCCCATATAATTGATTTCGTTCTGAGGTTTTAAATCGTATTAGAAACGTTTTATTAAACACGTTTTATTTGGGTCAATACTGGTTCGGTTGACTAAGTCGCGAATTATCTTGGGGTGGCATGTGAGCGACCTTAGGGTCATTGTGTCTACGTTTCGGCTTGAGCAGTGAGGTGCTATGTTTATGTCAATTTATTTTTCATTATGGTATCTATCGAATTTTTCAAGTGGGTAAAATGATTTAGAATTGGTTGTGTCGTCATGCATGAAGGCTATGAACTCTATAGGTCGTAGTGGACGACAAAGTTAAGATCAAGGAGGGGTTCAAATGGAAACTATTCGATTGAAGTGATTTTGGTCGGGTTACGACCTTAGTATTCCAGTTAAGGGAGAGCGGGAAACAGTGGAAGTCCCGGGCATTGAACTTGTTAATGTTGGATAATGGGTGATGTGATTTCCCGTAGAGCGGGCATACGCATGTTGAAGCCGAAGGCTATTGAGAAACTCTTAGTAGTAGCATGGTAATAAGTAGATAATGTGCCCTGATGAAATGCTTTCAGATATGAGCCAGAGTGGTGAATGGTACTGTAATTAGACTACGCACCATACAAGTCTTATTCCTTAGCTAGTACGAACCGGAGGACGCAAGGTTAGTTACGATGTGTTGGGAACGGTAGGTTCCATTGGGACTCTTTGCGTACTGGTGAGATGGTGGAAACTTCACCGTGTTAGCTATGGATACTGAAGGGGATGACTGCTAAACGTGTCCAGTTTTGGAGATCATCATGGGGAGATTGAGATGTGAGAAGGAATTATGATGCGAATATTTCACGGAATTTACCTAAGAACATGAAGGGTTGTCGGGAGAGACATTTACGCGGTGAGCGGTTGAGTCACTTTGTGTAGGTGTGTTGAATGTGAAGCACTTGTTGTAGCTAGGTGCGCTCTGAGGGATTTGATGACCTGTATACGAGGGAGGTAGTCAACACAACCAAAGCTGGTGCTTGGAGAATCAATTTGTAAGAGATTGTGCCTTGTCATTGGGATGACTTCCGTGGAGCTCGTAATGGTCTGTCGAGGGACGTATATTTGAGCAAGCGTGGGGAATCGCGAGTTGTGGTTTGTCTAAATTCAGAGACAGGCAGGTCGTGAGATAAGCTTGGTTGATTACGAACTAAGGTGAACATAAAAGCAAGAATCGTTATGTGTGCAAATGGCCGGAAACACTTGGTCGGCGGTGTGAGGCTGTGGATGAGAGTACAAAGTATTAAAGCATGTAGTTGGGATGCATGGATCGTAAGCTGAGGGTTATGATATGTTTATTGCTAGAAAACGGGGGATACTCAAGAGAGGAATCAGGTGTTTTAGTGGCATGAGTCACTGAGTGAGTTCATGTTGGGATCAATGAAAGACCGACGAAGAAATTCTGGTAAGCAGGTTGACCCTACTTGGGAAATGAGAAACATTGCATGTTATTACAAGAGGACTTGGTTGGTTATCTCAAATTAGAACGGTGGTGAAACTGTTGGTTGGGCTTGGCAACACAAGTGTGGTTGTCATGTTTGGAATGATTGGGAATGAAGTGGATGCTGATAGGCGAGCAAATGCCAGGCTAGCGAGAGGAGGTTAGGTCTATATGTTCAAGCAAGTGGAAGAACTTAAAGGGAGAAGAATGGTATTGACACCATATGGGTGGAGAAATGTTTAAAGCGGTGCTAATGACGGGTATTGGAACTACTCGTGTAGTTATGAGAAAGGGACATGTGGTGTATGTCTTGATTTGGAATGTGGATAGGCTCGTATGAGTCAATGAATCTTTCCTCGAAGAAATGTGATCTATACCTTCGGAAAGGCATGGCATAAGTTGTTGTATGGGACGCTCAAGGTGTAAGATCGTCGGATTTGAACAAGAATAAGTATTGGGATGTTAACTATTCCGAAGTGAGCATAGGGTTCAACAATGTGTTACTTGGAATAGTTTGGAGTAGGCGTGGTCGTTCCTTTTAGTTGGACGTCTGTTGGATGTAGTGAAAAGGCGAATGTAAAATCTTCAAGGTGATTTATTCCTTACCCCGGATGGTGGGATTGTGGTATACGAGTATGGAAAGAGGACGTAGTGGAAGCGTATGTATCGGTATATAGTGTTGACTTGGGGTCAACGTGTTTGAAGGAAAGAAATACTTTTGTGTTAGGCGCTTGACGTGATAGGAAGGTGGATTAGAAAGTTCTAGTTTGACCAGGTGCTAAGATTGGCAGATTGGGTGGTTGCCGATGTTAGTAAAGGATTCATGTCATTGTTGCAAAAACTCGGTGAAATTTCTTCTTTAAGGAAGTGAAGCGGTAGGTGGAAATCGTGATGAGACGTGTTTTAAGAGCCCTGAGTCCAGACTTGTGGACAATCGAACTCTAAGTAGTGAGGTTGGCCGGGGGTTGGCCTGAGGTGTTACTTTTATATCTGGTATAAATGGTCGGAAGGGCTACAAGTACATGATGTGAGTATTTCTAACCTAAGGAAGTCGTGGTCTTATACAGAGGTGCTTAGAAGATCAGTTGGAACCAAAGTTGTTAAATTCAGGTGTGTGAATCGTGAAACCTAAGTCGGGGTCGGTTCGATGCCAAAGGTATTGGTTCCGTTTGGTTTAGCTTGGGTTGGTTTGGTTTGGCTTGGTTCAGCTTGGTTCGGTTTGATTAGTCTGGATTGGTTCGGTTGAGTTTGGATGTTGAAATGGGGCGTGGCGAAAGAAAAGAGGATTGGGCCACGTTCTAGTGAGTCGGTCGTAGTGATACTCCGACTTGACGAATCGATTTATAGAATGAGTATGTTTTATGGATATGTGGGATACGTGAGGTGTTTCATGCCTCTATTATGAGAGTGTGGGTTGAAAGGCCGGTGTGGTTGTGTCATTACAAGTTGTGCGAGTAGACAAAAAACTAAGTTTCGTGGAAGAGTCCGAGACCATTTCGGATTGGAAAGTGAAGAAGTTGAGGAACAAGGAGATAAATCTTGTAAAAGTTCAGTGGCGTTTTCAAAAAGGCCAGGAAGCTACCTGGGAGCTGGAATCAGAAATGTGGGCAAAGTACCCGCACCTGTTCAGTCAAGGAATTTCGAGGACAGATTTCTTTTAAGGGGGGGGGGGGAGTGTTGTAACAACCGGGTATCCAAGTGAAGAAAAGTGATATGTTGTGCGAAAATATGAGGGACGAAAAGGAAAATAGTGAGGAAGTATATAAAGACACCAATCACTAGGTTACCTCATATTCCCTCATTTTGTTTTGTTGATTGCGGCTCAGAGAAAAGAAAGAGAAGAAGAAGAGATTTGGGAGAAATCAAATTGAAGAGGAAATCGTTTAAGGTAATCTCATCCAAAACCCTCCTCCTTGCTAGTTCATGATTCTTTTCTGCTTTGTCTTTGAATTTGGTGTAAAAACCTTAAGAGTTCAATGTGTTCTCCACCTTAATATCATCAAAGGGGTTAAAGGGGTTTTTTGATTTCTTGTGAATCGATTTAGAGGTAAAAAGTGGAATAAATGGGTGTTTATGTTTGGAGGATGAACCTAAGTGTTTGTCTAATCAAGTTTATGGCAAAAATCACGAGTTCTAATCACTTTTGGGCAGTGTGGGTTTTCACAGCTCGTAAGTTTCCGGATGTCTCCCCATCCGGATAGTAGTGTCCGGACAGTGGGAGTTTCCCGGATAAAGTTTTAGTGTAGTCGTGTCCGGATAGTGAGGTTCCCGGACGAGTTGTCTTACCGGGTAAGATAGGGTTTCCGGATGAAGATCCCGGAATGTGTAGTACCCGGTAAGTGGTGTCCAGAAAGGATAAGGTGTCCGGAAAGGGCCTTGTGTCCGGAAAAGAGTGTTGTGTCCGAAAAAGAGTGTGTGTCCGGAAAGCTTAGTGCCCGGATAGTAGTGTCCGGATAGCTGTAGCTGATGGGATATGTCTGATCTTTTTAGGTGTCAAACTCGGTTAGCTTGAAGGTAGAACGAGAGCGCGTTCAATATCATCACAAAGTGAGTTCCCTTAACCCTTTTTACGTGGAATGAATGTTAAATGTTTTACTGATTATGACATGTTTTACGAGTATGACCTGTTTACAAGCTTTTATAAATTATCATATGAAAGAATGTTTTTGAAAGGCTTATTTAGCATGAATGAATGATTTATAAAGATTTCACGCTTCGTGATTTATTGTTAGCTATGTGTATGCTATGTGTGAGGTCGGTCTGCACAGTGGGATCAGAGTACCTCGGGATCCGATGATCCCTTGGGCGTTTGTGATGAGCCAGTAGGATGGAATTCGTTTCCTTCCTACTCGGATAAAGGGGAGTCTGCTTGGGCCCCGATATGAGGCGAGAGGGGAGTCTGCTTGGGCCCCGATCGTGGTTAGTGTGTACGATCCTTGAACACTGTGCAGTTACCATGTTTGATGCTTTATGTGGAGACCGTTAATGAATTTATGAAATGATTTTTATTTTGTTGTTAAAAGCTGTTTTCAGAGGGAATTCACTAGACCGTTTGGTCTAACCCTCGCTTTTCAAAAACCAAACCATTTTCAGGTAAGCGAAGTAGTGGCTCTTCAAGTAAGAACAAAGAGATGGCTTGAGGATTGAGATGGAGGGTAGAGAGACTCCATAGTTTTGTTAGTAGATTTCTTAGTTAGAAATTCTCGGCTGTGGACATGATGTTTCCGCTGTCTAAGTTTTGTTTAGTTCAGACTTATGTTCAGTTGATGACAAGTTTTATTATGTAATTTGGGACCCGTTTTTGGGATGTTTATTCTATATTATGCATGTTAAGTTTTTGGGATGTTTATTCTATACAATTATCAATCACGTATAAATGGTTAATGTCAATGGAGCTTAATATTGAAAAAACAAATTATCAGATCATGTAATTACAAAATTTCAAAATTCTATTTGAATATACGTGATTTAAACATATACACAATTTTCTTATGATTACCACGAATCCAACAATATGTAAAAGAAAAAATACGTAATAACAAATCACTTTTTTGGAGAATACAATTTATACATACCTGATTAAAATCTTCCATGTCTTCTTCACTTTCATCTTCTTCGTCCCCCACCAAACGCGTTTATAGGATTTCATTTTATTTATTATTAAAGTCACAGACCACATAAATCATCACAACATTGACAAATATCAATAGAATTTTTCTTGAAGTAATCAAAATGTAACACAATTATCAATCTCGAATAAATAGTCAATGTCAATGGAGCTTAAATTTTAAAAAAAAGTTATCAGATCATGTAATAATAAAACAACAAAATTCTATTTGAATCTATATGATTCTGTGAGTCCCATTAACAAGCAACAACTCAAGTAATTATGATAGATAATAACAAGATGAGATAATACAGAAATATGTGTTTTATTAAATTAAATGGAATAGAACTACCCAGTGAGAGAATGGTTCTCTCTCTAGAACACACACTTACACCATAACCCGTGAATGACCTCTTACCCTTTTAGAGAATTTTAGAGAATAGGAGGATGTTTTTCGGACGTAAAAGGTGGAAAAGCAGCAGTAGGAGGAGGTGGAGGTGGAGAAGTTCATAACCTAAGCTTACAAAGGGGAATAAGTAGCAACGTCACTACTAATGCTTCATCCTCTGGTACAGTTCAAAATGATGCCGTTGATTTCTTCTTTCGTTCTAAAGGCCTTTTACTGCTCTACACTTGAATCGAGTTAAAATTTTCAGCTCTAAACTTACGCGATTATGACATCATGTCTAAGAGTGACCCTATGGTAGTAGTATATGCCCAGAAGAAAGATGGAACTCTGGAGGAACTTGGCCGCACGGAGGTGATCATGAACAACTTGAATCCCATCTGGATTCAGAAAATCGATGTTGTATTTCACTTCTAGATTGTTCAGCCACTGGTGTGTATGATGTGGATACAAAGTGTCATAATTTGCCAACCAAGATGCTGGAACTGAAAGACCAAGATTTTCTTGGCGAAACCAGCTGTGCTTTGTCAAAGATTGTGACTCTTCGAAGCCGAAGTATAACCCTAAAACTTCATATTTATAGAAATGAGGAGAGTGTTGGAAATCTGGGTTCAATAACTGTTCATGCAGAGGAAATCATAGCTTCCAGAACGACTATTGAGATGAGACTCCGATGTTCAAACTTGGATAACAAGGATCGGTTCTCTAAAAGTGATCCGTTCTTACGAATCTCTAGGATAGTTGAGACTGGTGGTTCAGTTCAAATTTGCAAAACAGAAGTCGTGAACAACAATTTGGACCTAGTATGGAAGCCTTTATGTTTAAGTACGCATCAATATGGGAGCGAGGAGAACCCTCTAGTTTTCGAGTGCTTTGACTTTAATACCAGTGGCAACCACATCCTAATTGGTAAACTGCAAACATAAGTTGGAGTCTTGGAAAAACTTTACCAAGAAAAAGCAGGTGCAAATTTTGTCATTCCATCTTCTCGTCACCGAGATCATGAGAAGGTTCTGAATGGTAAACCTTTTGTGGATGTATTTGATAAGAAGGAACTCTATAGTTTTCTTGATTACATCTCTAGTGGGTTTGAGCTGAATTTCATGGTTGCTGTTGATTTTACTGCTTCAAATGGAAGAGAACTACCTAGAGAGAGAATGGTTCTCTCTCTAGAACACACACTTACACCATAACCCTACATTGTGAATGTAATAACCCGTACCATTTGAGAAATTAAAAGGAAAATTTAGTGGTAAAAGTGAGAAAAAAGAAAGTTTGGGGGAGTAGTGAGAAGGTATAAAAAGGGGTTAAAAACCCTAAATTGGAGATATTCTCAATTTTATGTGATAACGGCTACTGTGTGTGTGCGCGCGATTGTGGAAGAGATTGATATCGATTTTGGAGGTGAGGCTTGGAATCAGAAACTCAAGAGAGTGCATCCCAATTATTTCGTCAAGGTAATCTTCTCTTCTTTAAATCTCTTGTCTGATAGAAGTTTTCTAGAGTTTGGTAGAGGATTAATGCGTTCGATAACCTAAAAGATGAGAGGTAATCTGTGTGTGTGTGGAGTGGTGGCTTAAATCGGGCAATAATCTAACTAGAGATGTTAGAGTTATCCTTTGATGACTCAAAACCAACTCCTATTTTGGAATATTGATAGGATTGGTGTGTGTATAGGGATTTTGGGTAAGGGCTGCACTTGCCCGAAGAGTCGGAGTCCGAACAGTGGTATCCGGACATGTTATCCGGAAGAGTAGGAGTCCAGAAGAGAAATTGTCCGGAAAGGGGCACAATCCGGAAAATACCGGAAGTCGGACAAGTTGTCCGGAAGTCCTAGGACCCCGAAAGGATCCGGACAAATGGCATACGGATTAGAAGTGGGATCCAGACACCTCCAGAAAACGGCAGTACCCGGAAACCAGGTTATCCGGTAATTGTTGTCCAGACTCTTGGGTCCGGAAAGCTGTGGTTGGCGGTTTATGGGTGTTCTCTTATTGTGAGACGTTGGGCGTTACTGCGTGAGATTTAAGATATAGTTGAGAGGATTGTAGGAACGACCTTCACTATCTTCTTGGGATTTATAATGTTAGGTGTGCAATATTAGGTGTGGTGGTTTCAATTGAAGGAGTTTATCATGGACGCCAGGTGAGTCTCCCTAACCAAAGATCTTTATCAAATGTGTTTATATATGCAAATATTTGTTTAAACTACATATTTTACTTAACGCTGTTAAACATGCATTATAGTGCGATTTTAAAGGTGTGATTACTTGGGTGTGGGCATGCGATGGCTTCGGTGTGTATATGGGGGTGTGTCATATAAAGAATGTGTATATATATGAGTTTGTTTCATATAATTTACTAAGGGCGGGTGTGTGCCCTAACACGCTGTCACGGGTGTGTGTGACCATATCGTGGGCCATCAATGCATGCCGTTTGTGTGCATATCCTGAAATAAATGTGTGATGTTCATAATTCCTTATATCTTGCCTTATAAATTGTGTTATTCGTGGCGTGGACCTGTATTGGAGGGAACTCACTAGACCTTATGGTCTAACCCTCGCTTTTCAAAACTAAAAACCTTTTCAGGTAAGCAGGTAGTCGAGAGTTCGTTTAAAGGAAATGACAACATGTGAGTTGGAGCTTGCGTATAGAAGGATTAGAATACTTTCCTTTTACTTTGTAGTTATGTTCTCAGCTGTAGTTAGGGTTCTTTCCGCGAACCCAGTTTTGTAAACTTTTGATAGTGTGACTCTGTTTGGCCATTTTGGCGTTTTATTTAAAGTGGTAGCTTGTGGCATGCTAGTTTGGTGTGGGTTGTTACAGTGAATGACCTCTTACCCTACAATTACACACACAAGACCTTATATACTCCCTTGTTACACACTTAAGCCCAAGCCCATACATCCTTAGCCCAAGCCCATATTACAAATATAAACCCTTTACAAAACTATCATATAATTAGGACATTTTGTGTCCTAACATTCTCCCCCTATAGTTTTGTAAAGGAATCACCCTTCTCTAAAGATCTTCAGATCTTCAGTTCCTCTCCCTCTTGATTTCTTTAGAAAACCATAGCGATGCAAATTTTCAAATGTAGCCTAGGCTCCCCCTTGAAATAAGCTCTTACTCTTTATATTTCAACCTTGAAAAACTAGATTCGATGTGTACCATAACCTCGACTAAGTGCACGAAAAACATCTTTAGAAATGTTGAAACTCTAGCTCGTACCGATATGCCCACAAGAAAAATAACGAGCGAGTTTTTGCGTGACAATCAAAAGTGCAATCATAGTTTATAACACCAAATCCGTCGATAAACCGCGAGTTGAATAGGAATTCGGCTTAAGAGCTTGGTTCAGATTTGCTCGAAGGAGGAAACATAATGAAACACACACTACAAGGTAGGGGTTAGGATAACCAAACACGTAACATTGTTCAGCAACTGTAGAAGAATACTCATCTTCAAAATACTTCTCAGAACACTTAATGAAGAAAATCTAGAACTTCAATCTTCAAGAAATAGCTGAATGATTGTAAGCACTCAAAAGTCTGAATCACAACCAAAGCACTAGAACAATGATTGCAAGAACTCACAATTCTGATTGATCAGGTTAGAAGAATGATTAAGATCACTCATAGGTCTAGCATCATCAACAAAACTCCAGAATAATGATTGCAAATGCTCAAACGTCTAATCCAATCCAATCAAAGACTGAATTCCAACACCCACTTTCTGAAAATCTTGACAAACTTTAGCACTTTTAAACTTTGACAGTTGCTATAGGTATGTGACAAACTAAATATGAGAATGATGTCACACACGCTTTATGCTAAAATTCCATGAACAATGTCCCCCTCCCGAGACTTAGCATGGGGGTTCCGCTACCCGGTTAGCGGATGGGGTCAAGGGGCAGCGGCCCTAGAGAAAAAATTTCCACTATTGAATGGGCAATAACTTGGGCGAAAATCTCCTTTTTATCGCACGATAACTGATTTTATCGCATGATACGTGCGCGATAACTCATAAAACATTTTATCGCACGATACTTGGCGATAACACTTTTTATCGCACGATACTTGCGCGACAACTCATAAGGCCTTTTATCGCACGATACTTGCGCGATAAAAACATTGTTCACTCTATTTTGTCGCACACCACATGTGCAATAAACTTGAATTTCTTTGTTGCACGATAAAAATGAACTCAGACCGAACTGAAAACTCAAAAACGTCCAAAATGATCAACATATGATGGATTGATGATCGTATGATGTTTAGAAACACTTTTCGATCAATCCTTAGCATTTAGCACTGATCCAAGCACACTTATACGCACACAATCATAAGAAAATGATAAACACAGTATCGAGAGTAAATAAGATAGATCTGATCGAATTCCTTCAGATTTGTTGAGAAAACAGAATGAAATCGATTCTAAAAGATTCAGAATGAAGAATTGAACCAATTAACATCAACAAAATACCAGATAGCTTCAGAATCCACAATTAGACCTCGAAATTGGCACTGCTCATCGAAAAACTTACTGTTTCATCGAAATTGGGCTGTAGAACTTGAATTGTTGCAGAATGATCGTATCGATGAATGATTTCTTCGATTTGGCTCCGATACCACTTGTGAGTCCCATTAACAAGCAACAACTCAAGTAATTATGATAGATAGTAACAAGATGAGATAATAGAGAAATATGTGTTTTATTCAAATGGAAGAGAACTACCTAGAGAGAATGGTTCTCTCTCTAGAACACACACTTACACCATAACCCTACATTGTGAATGACCTCTTACCCTACAATTACACACACAAGACCTTATATACTCCCTTGTTACACACTTAAGCCCAAGCCCATACACCCTTAGCCCAAGCCCATATTACAAATATAAACCCTTTACAAAACTATCATATAATTAGGACATTTTGTGTCCTAACAGATTCAAACGTAAACACAATTGTCGTATGATAACAACAAATCCAACAATATAAAACAAAAAATATATATAATAACAAATCACATCTTTTGGAGAATATAAATTATACATGCCTATTTAAAATCTTCAATGTCTTCTTCAACTTTATTTTTTCATCTCCCACCAAATGAATTTCTAGGGCTATATTTTGTTTTGCAACTTGTGAAAAACAAATTTCATTAAGAAATAAGACAAAGTAAATGAAGAAGCAAATCAAGAGTTGGAGGTTAAACTTGGCATGCAAAATTACAAAAAAATCCATGTTAATATGAATTACATATTTTCCATACAGGGACAGAAACGTCTTTTACATATTCAACATTTAAAAAAATCAAAAAATTGAGGAAAAGATAGAAGGGATTCTAAGCTTTAGGAGATGCCACGTCAACACCCGTGGTTTCTCCTTATATATATATATATATTAATGACTGATTGATTTAGATTTCAATATCATCTCTAACATATTTTCCAAAATGAAGAATATAGAGATTTTGGACAAATGTTTACTCCCACAAATTTTCCAAAATGTAGAGACTATGATAGGTTAAGTTCTCCAAATTTGAAAAACTCACCAAAATGATTTCCATGAATTTTTTTATTACATTCACACCAATAAAAGTGTTAGCCCAAGAACAAGTAATTCAGCAGTGCAATCAAGAAATGTCTCCTAATGTAATCTCTATATTGATATAGTCTCAAAGTACATATATAGAGAGAGTTTCAACGTATTACAATGTGAGTTAAGGCAAAATGACTTAGACTAGGCTTTTTATACCTAGCTACTAAAGGTTACAAAACACCCCTTCAACTTTGATACAATTACATGAAAATACTCTAACATTCTCCCCCTTTATATCAAAAGTTGAAAGCAAAAATTCTATTGAAGTTGCTCTGGAGGAATATATCTCTTTCGAATCCCAAAAATGATTTCAAACCTCCTCAGAGCATTTCTGTAATCAAGTCTGCTTTCCATGACTTTGAGGGCTTTGTTTATCAGCATCTTTTCTTTTGTAGTCAAGGGCACTAATTTCTTCTCATCCAACCTGAGCTTTTCAGTTAGACGGATCTTCAACACTTTAGATCCTCAATCGTTTTGAACAATCTCTCTCTTCGCTTTGAAGGAAGATAAATCTTTGAAAATAGCTCTGAAGAATCTTCAAATAAGCGTTGCCTTCAGAAATACACTTTAACTGCTTTAATCTTCATCTGGATCTTCAAAATCAAATAGTCATCAAGTCTTGAAACACAAACTTCAAATCTTTGTAACGTTGATCAAAGTCTTCAAACCAAATCTTCATATCTTCGAATCACTGATCTTTGCAACTTTGAGCATTGACAAATATCTTCAGTCTTTGATCATAACTGGCTTTGAGCTTTAACTGGGCTTGAGCTTTGAAAACATTCTTGAATGAGCTTTGAATCTTTGTAGCTTTGAACTTTGAAACTTTAAAAACTTTGCATCTTTGAAAACTTTGAGGCTTTGAACTCAAACTCTTTAAACGACTTCATGAACTTTGTATCTTCATCTCTTTGAACTTTGAACAATAATCTCTCACTCGAATTATCTTGGAACATCTTCTTGACTTTGACAAATCTTCTCTTTATCTTGAAATTGAAACAAAAGCTGAACAAAAAGAGACTGAATCAAACATCTCAAATTCTTCAAGTGAAATAAAGATAGAGGTTCTGGATGATTTGATTAAAGAAAAGGTTGCAAGTAAGTCTGTTCCTGAAAATTCTGATTTAGATTTGGCCTGTGAAAAGATTTTAAACTTGGAAAAACAGATCTCTGATTTGAAAATAACTTTAGAAAGAGAAAGAAAGGAAAATAAAGATATAGAGTTAAGTCATATAAATATTTCCAAACAAAACTCTGACTTTGAAAAAGTCTTGTTTTTAGTAAAAGATAATACTTCTTCTAAGCCTAAAGATAATCAAGTTTTTAAGAAGGTAAAGATGGTTTGGAGAGTTAAAGGCACAACTCCCGAGAAGGATGTTCCGAAGTCAACGGTTCCCACTCCAAATGCCAAGAAGAACAATGCATATCAAGGTAATATTTTGTCAAACCTGATTTAGTTTATTCTGTAAATCAATTAATCAGGTTAGCCCAAAAGAAAATTTGTTGTTCTTACTGTGGAACTAATGATTTCATTCATAAAGATTATGCTCAACATTGGTACGACACTTATAGGATTTCATCAAATAGAACTGCACCTAACAAACCAGGACCCAAGTTCCGTTGGGTAACAAAATCTACTTAATCTGTTTTGCAGGTTCATCATGTGTAGTGCTGAATGTTATAAGTATAACAAACACATGACTGGAAAGCAGAAGAGAAATTGTGCATCATTTTAAAGAAGAATACATGTACTTTGGAGGGGGAGTATAAGAGATTATGACTTCTGAATACAACGGTTCAGAACTCGCTCTTCAAAGATTTTTGACTTCTGAGCAACTCAGCTCAGAACTCGTTTTTCAATGTGTTTGACTTCTAAACATACAAGTTTAGAACTCGTACTTCATTGTTTTAGAATTCGATTGTTACATCTACTAATTTTGTTTTGTAAAGATCTTTTGCACACGTTAAGGGGGAGCTTATAAGATTTTAAATCATTCTATCATGATTTGAGGGAGAGCTTAAACGTTTCTAATTGTAAGTACCTTCAAATCTCAATCTGAGTTTGTTTGAAAGAAGAACGACTTTCAAGCATGAAAAATGTTTTCTTAAATGTTCAAACCACTTCTCGATTCTCATTTAAATTTTATGAATTTAGAAGTGTGATTTTAAATGTTTTTCATGAATATCTCGGATTTCATCATTATTTCTGACTGTGTGTTTCCAAAGATTAATAAAACTTTCGTTTGGGAACTTTATTAAAAAAGAAGAGTCATCGGTCTGGAAAGAAAAGGACTGCCTTTGAAAAAAAAGGAATTTTTTTTGCGTAATATCTTTTCTATACTTTCAAGTATTCATACACACCGGTACAACTTCTTATTGACTTTGTTATTACCATGTCTCAAAATGAAACAATTTTTCGATGGTAATACTCTCGTTTGTACTTCAATTTTGTTGAGCATCATACATTCATTCAGCGTGAGAACTTAAACGTCTCATTCAAAGATTGTTTATATTTGTTCATATAAACAAAATATCAAATTCTTTGATACCTTAATCCTTTTATGATTATCTTTCATATTTGATCTGATTGTTACATTGTCAGATTCTCAAACAAGTCTTTCAAATTAATTTCATTCTTTCAATATTCTTGTTGTGAGAAATCTTCAAAGTTCAAATGCTCAAATATTTCATGATATTATTGAGGAGCATACATTCCGATGACAATGTTATTCAAAAAGTTGAGATTTATATTTGTTCAAGCTAAACTGTTGAACAACAAATCATTTTAGGACAAAATTTCACGGGAATCAGTGTGAGATCATAACGAACTTCTATGGATCCACGTTAACCAGTGTTTCCTACCCAAGAAGTTATCCTTGAGTGATTGAGGGGTGAGGGGTCTAAATCAAAGAGTGGGGGAGATAACTCATACGGTTGAGTAATCTCATTGTGCTGAGGTAAAATGAAAAAGAGAGTTTGGTTAGAAGTGTGCGGATTAAAAACAGAAAGAGGGTGTCAAAACAGAGTTAAAAGAATACGAGAACTCTGCACCAACCACTTTCTGAGTCGGGCATCCACATTACTGATTGTTTCACATTCTTTGGTGACCATCATTGAAACAGGCAGTGAGCCCATGCCAACTCTTGCTTTAACCCCACCAACTACTCATTTCTTTCTCAACAAAGAAATGTTTCAATTTTTCTTGGGGACGCAACATATAATCTATCTAATCTTCATTCGGAAGGTTTGGATATTAAAAAAGAAGGAAGTTTGCCCCACCTTCCCAATTCAATCATACACATTGAGTCCGTGGAAAACTTGTTGCTGTCTCAACAATTTACACAATCTGAACCTATTTTTCAAGGATAAGTTGCTTCAATCATTTCTACATTTGCACATACACACAAGGAATATGTTTTCTTGTCATAACGTTCATAGAAATTCCATTGTGTTTTTCGATGATTGAATGGAAGCCCTGGGGGAGTGAACATCAAAAAGCTTATTTCCAAAGTGCATCCGTTGTACTAAGTGGCTCCATGCTACTTACAGGTATTTTAACTGATTCATATGTTGTTTCAGGGCTACCACATTCATTCTATCTGAATTTGAAAAGATTCTGATACTTATATTTTGGAATTGACGGTTTATCAGTTCAAAAGGAGGAGAATGTTAGTGGTGAACAAAGACAATGCTGAAGTTAATGAAAGTTTTGATGATCATGATGCTCACAATCATCAAAAAGGGGGAGAAATAACATACTGAAGAAAAGGAGAGATATATCCATGAAAGATAAAAGGGGAGAAATAGTAATAGAAGAAAAGGGGAGATAATTTGAATTGCTTTAATTGTGGAAAGCCAAGCCATTTTGCCTGGGACTGTAAAGCTAAAAAGGTAAAGAACTTTGAGTATTACCAACGAAAAGCTCAGTTGGTGAAAGCTAAAGAAAGTGGCAAAGCAATGGTGGCCGAGGAAGAAATATGGCTAGAGGATTCGTTAGACGATGAGGAAGCTCACTTTATAGAGGTAAAGTACACCTTGATGCCAACATCAATGGAGAAGATCTGGAATCCGAGGTAAATTCTCTCTCTGATTCATCTGATAAATCTGAAATTTCGATAATCTTGAGACTAACTCTGAAAATGAAGAAATGTTAAGTCTGATATCAGAACTCGATTCCATGAAAGAAGAATTTAAAACATTGAAAATCAATTTTAAAAAGATACAGAGTTCATCTCAAGGATATCAAGATGAGGCATTTCTTTATAAATGTTTATCGGAAGATAGACAAAAAGAAAAGGAAGTCATTAGAGCAAAAAATATAAAACTTGAAACTACGATTTCTAAACTCAAAAAGGAAGTTAGTAAAATTAAAGGAGAATATCTTGAGGTATGTTGTAAATATGATATTGTGTCTGAAGAATTACATCAAGCCTATGCCAAAATTAAGGAGTTGGAAGATTTAAATTTCAAGAGAGGACAGACTGAACAAACCTTGAAATTATTAACAAGTAACCCTAAGGACACTCGTTTTTACAATCCTAAGATGGGACTTAATTTTTCTGATGTGGAGGTTCTGAAAAAGGCACCTTTAAATTTGTATAAATTTGAAAATTTGGGTGAAGGTGTACAAGAATCTATTTTTAAGGAAATACCTCCTATTTCAGAAACCTTTAAAAATTATAAAAGTCCTACATCTTCTATTTCAACTAAAGAAAATGAGATGAGAGAAAAAGGCTTAAAAGACAAATCTGAGGATTCCGAAAAACCTCGTTTCAATACCACAAACTTTAAATATGATGATTTAAATTCTAGTTATAAGTCCAAAAAGACTGAATAAACGGATTTAATCTGTTATCTTCAAAAGATTGTGATAACAATAAAGCTGAACAAAAAGAGCCTGAATCAAACATCTTAAATTCTTCAATTTCAAAAGATTCTAACACTACTTCTTCTTTTGTTTCAGAAATTGATAGTATGATACAAAACATTATCTATGTTGATTCAGAAGATGAACCGGAGAATACAATCATCAAAATAAAAGGAGAGCTCTGATACCAAATGTTAGCCCAAGAACAAGTAATTCAACAGTGCAATCAAGAAATGTCTCCTAATGTCATCTCTATTTTGATATAGTCTCAAAGTACATAGAGAGAGTTTCAACGTATTTGTAACACCTCGAATTTCCATTATATTTTATTCATATGAATGAGGTTGATTTGTAATTTGGTTTAAGTTTTGGACTATTTCGTAATTATATAATTCAATGGGGTTAAAATTCAAGTGACCAAAGTTTAATGCTATTTTTGGAAAATTGAAACTTAAGGGTGTGTTTGGTCATTTTAGAAAGTTGGGTTAGATAAGGTTTGGATAATTGAGAAATATCTCAGTTTTTGGCTGAGTCGGTCAAGAAAGAAGAGAGAGAAAAGAAAGAAAGAAGAGAGAAAGAAGAAGAGAAAGAAGGGAGAAAGAAGAAGAATCAATCTGAAATTTTGGGTAAAATTATAAAGGGTTTTGTAAGTTTGATTCAAGTTGCAAGATAGTATCCATATCTCAATCTGA
Source organism: Saussurea involucrata (assembly GCA_033807775.1). NCBI lineage: Eukaryota > Viridiplantae > Streptophyta > Magnoliopsida > Asterales > Asteraceae > Saussurea > Saussurea involucrata. Next base: position 187,080,297 of record CM066320.1, on the reverse strand, counting down.
TTTCTTTTAGGTGCTGTTTGATTTGGAGTCTGATTTGTGCAGAGAAGTGGGTCTAAGAACCACAGGTGAGTTCATTCACTCTTTTTGTATAAATCAATGTTTTCTGTCAAATTAATCATTAAGATGCTTGTATAAATTGTTTTGGGACTGGATGAATGTGTTTAAAATAAGCTGAATGGAACAAACGTGGGTCTGGATGGAATTCATAGCATACAAGCCGAAGTTACCGGACAAAATAATGAGTGTCCGGAAGTTTTCATCAGTGGTGTCCGGAAGTTTTATCCGGTAACTTCTGCTCGAAGTATCCGGACATGCCATAACATCCGGGTAAGTTTTATTTTATGTAGTGTCCGGTAAGTGATAAGTTTCCAGTAGTACCCGGTACTCGCTATTTCCGGATTCCTTAGTATCCGGATAGTTTGGGTTTTCGGTTACTTTCGTGTCCGGATAGTAGGTGATATTCGGTAAGTTTGGTTTCCGGTAAGATTATTGTTACCCAAATACTATGTGTTGTTCGGAAATTCTGGGTTCCGGTAACTTTTGAGTTGTCCGGTAACCAGCACATTTTTTTTGATAGTCTGTTAGGGAACAATTATGATTAAGTGGAAGTTAGCCTAGTAGTATGACATGCAGGATAGCTTGTTGGGTTGATACAAACTGATAATAGGAAGTGTAATGGATCCATAGGCACTAGTTTTATATGAACACATCGAATAGGCGTAGACTAATCGTAATTCCCGTGTGTTTGATAAACGTGGAATAGGCATGGACTAATCGTAATTCCCGTTTAGGTGAAATGAGGAATAGGCGTGGACTAATCGTAATCCCCGATTTCTATAAGAAGGTAAGAGATAGGCATGGCTTAATTGTAATCTCTACTTCCTTTCCAAGAAACAGGCATGGACTAATTGTAATTTCTTGGATATGAGCATTAATCTAGAATCCGTGGAGATTCGTAGTGGGCTCTTGAACATGATATCATGATTGACTTAGTGTTGGTCATATTCATGGAACCGGGTATGATCTCGTCATCGTAAGATGCTTATACGTATGGTAAGAACGATGGTAAACCATGTTTGTTATGCCTTGTTTACATTACTTTCTAAAAGTATGATTTTTGAAACTGAATGTTCTCACTAGGCGTTAGCTTAATCGTTTCAAATTAAATTTTCTTACCAGGTACTAGCTCGGGGAAGTAAAGGGAAGAGGGACGAGTGCTTTTGAATATTCAACTTTTGAGTATAAGCGGAGAATTTAGCTGACGCGAGGAGGCTTTTGGAAGAATTATTTAGATAACCACTTTAATCTAATTATAGTTGACATGATTAGATTAATAGGTTATTTGGAGAGTTCGATCTGTGTATATATGAACCCTCATAGTTAATTCTCTGCTTATATATATAAATGTTTGGATGATATTCAGATTTACCTTGTTAAATTTTAAGGTTCAAATTGGCCCTGATTTTTAGGGTGTTTCAATATGGTATCAGAGCTGTAGTTTAAGCGAACTGGGTATGATAATGAGATACCTAGACTTAAACTGAGATGAATTAAGTTATGATTTGTGAGATATGGGTAGAAGTACTAAGACGGGATAGTCTTAGAGTTGACGAAAATACGTGAAATTAGTACTGTAACAATGGTCACGAGAATTCTCATGTATAGTATGTTCACAATTTCAATTAGCTAATGTTATTATGAATATATTGTTACACAAGCATACTTGTTTCTAAACTGTTACAGTGACTAATGAAAGGTAAAGTACGTTTTGTGTGTTTGAATATGTGTAACCATTTCTTATGGTTATTTCATTGTGCTATATCAGAACAATGGTGAATACACCTACCAGATCCCCTAATTCTTCGGAGGATAAGGAAGTAATTGATTGGGGGGAAAAGCAACCTGAAACGGGTGGAACTCATGAAAGTCCGCCGAGGCCACCTTTTATAGGAGGAATGGAAAGTCAAGCACAAAGAACGAGTACCGGTACCTCTAATCCGGTGACAACCGAGTCTACGATGGAATCTCGCATGATGGAGAATATGATGCGAGTGATGAATAAAACACTGGCGCAACAATCCAAAATGTTCATGAAAGCGTTGAATGACCGAAGTACTGAGTTACGACAACCGGAGACGGTTACTGGTGTAGTAAATCCACTTCGTAATCCTGTGGTGGATGTAAACAGGAGAGTGGAGAGAGTTTACTCATATAAAACGTTTCTGAGTTGTAAACCGCTAGAGTTTACTGGAGCAGACAATCCAGAAACATGTATGAACTGGCTTAGAGAGAAGGAACATGCGTTTAGAGCTTGTGAATGCGACGATGAATCGAAGGTCAGGTTCGGTTCTCAAATGTTACGAGGTAACGCCTTAACTTGGTGGAATATCGTAACATCAACTGTGACAGCTCCGGCGTTGACTGCCATGACGTGGGAGTCTTTTAAGAAATAGATTCTGGAAGAATACTGTAATGAAAATGAAATGGATCGAATAGAAGAAGAGTTTCGGACTCTTAAGAAGGGTACTTCGTCTGTTCAGAAGTACACAAAATTATTCATGGAAAAGTTAAATCTAGTGGGGCATGTGGCTCCAACCGAGAAGGACAAGATTAAAGCCTATCTGAAGGGCTTACCGGCTGACATGGTGTCGAGGGTACGAAATTCTAAAGCCTCGACGTTGAGGGAGACGATTGAGGAAGCCAAAGTCATAGAAGAAGTGTATGCCAAAGACAAAGAGGAAAAAGGTTCAGGGGGGAGAGAAATGAAAATGGGAAGGCCGGTCAGAGTCTTCTCAGAAATCTAAATCGTTTGGCAGAAATGTTCGCTTTGAGTCTCGTCGGGAGCCGAGTTGGTGCCCGAAGTGTAGAAATAAGAATTTTGGTCCGTGTCGAATGACCACACCGGAATGCTATAAGTGTGGAAAAAGTGGACATACTTTGAGTAACTGTCATATTCAAGGGTCAACATGCTTCGAGTGTAAACAACCAGGTCATTTCCGCAGAGATTGCCCAAAGTTGAAGAAGGTTGGATACGAAGGAAAGAAACCAAATGCTCCCAAGCCGACGGGCCGGGAATTTCACATGACGGCTGACGAAGCCAAAGAATCAAAGGATGTTGTTTCCGGTACATTTCTCGTTAATTCTACTCCCGCACGAATTTTATTTGATTGTGGCGCCAATTTGTCGTTTGTGTCCAAATCGTTCTATCATAAGTTAGCCATGCCTATCACTACCTTGGAAGATGCCTTAGTAGTCGAGATAGCTAACGGGGGGTCAAGTCTTAGTTCGTGAAAGACTTGAGGGTTGTCTAATTTGGATAGGAGAAAAGAAATTTCCAATTGACTTGATGTTAATGGAGATTGGAGGATTTGATGTAATTGTGGGTATGGATTGGCCGACAATCAACCAGTCGGAAATTCTTTGTGCAAAGAAATTAATTCGAATTCCGATGGCTGATAATGATGATGTATTCATCTTTGGGGAAAAGAGAAAAGGGAAGGTCCCGTTAATTTCTGTTGTAAAGGCGCGTAAATGTCTGGTAAAAGGATGTTCATCCTACCTAGCGTATGTTCTGGACGTGAAGGCAGAAAAGAAACAAGTGGAAGATATCAAGGTAGTACGTGAATTCCCAGACGTATTCCCCAATGATCTTCCAGGTCTACCGTCTGAACAACAAGTAGAGTTTAGAATTGATCTTATCCCTGGATCGACACCGATAGCGCGTGCACCTTATCGTCTAGCGCCAGCCGAAATGAAAGAGATGACGTCTCAGCTGCAAGAGCTGCTTGACAAGGGATTTGTTAGACCAAGTTCTTCACCTTGGGGAGCTCCGGTTTTGTTTGTAAAGAAAAAGGATGGCACTATGAGAATGTGCATCGACTATAGGGAGCTGAATAAGGTAACTATTAAGAATAAGTATCCGCTTCCAAGGATTGATGATTTGTTTGATCAATTCCAAGGTGCGGGAAGATTGATCTAAGGTCGGGATATCATCAAGTACGAGTAAGGGAAGAAGATGTTCCCAAGACGGCGTTTAGAACGAGGTATGGGCATTATGAATTTCTTGTAATGCCATTTGGGTTGACAAACGCTCCAGCCGTGTTCATGGATTTGATGAACATGGTATGTCGACCATTCTTAGACAAGTATGTCATCGCGTTCATTGATGACATACTTGTTTATTCAAAGAATGAAGTCGATCATGAATGCCACCTTCGTGATGTCTTAGAAGTTCTGAGGAAGGAGAAATTGTACGCAAAATTCTCAAAATGTGAATTATGGTTAAAAAAGGTACAATTTCTGGGGCATGTGATTACTTCGGAGGGAGTCAAAGTAGATCCGGTAAAGATAGAAGCAATGATGAACTGGGAAACGCTGAAGAGCGCGTCTGAAATAAGGAGTTTCTTAGGTCTAGCAGGTTACTACCGAAGGTTTATCAAAGACTTCTCCAAGATTGCTTCTTCTTTGACCATGTTGACTCGGAAGAATGTAAAGTTTGTATGGAATGAAAAGCAGGAGTCAACTTTCAGAACATTACGTCAGAAGTTGTGTGAAGCTCCTATTCTTGCACTACCAGAAGGAACGGAAGATTTGGTGGTATATAGTGATGCGTCAAAGATGGGTTTGGGGTGTGTGTTGATGCAACGAGGCAAGGTGATTGCCTATGCATCAAGACAACTCAAAGAACATGAAAATAATTACCCTACCCATGATTTAGAACTTGCAGCAATAGTGTTTGTATTAAAACTGTGGCGACATTATCTGTATGGAACGAAATGCACTCTTTTCACGGATCATAAGAGCTTGAAGCATGTCTTTGATCAGAAGGAGTTGAATATGAGACAACGGCGTTGGTTAGAACTACTTAAAGATTATGATTGTGAATTGCATTACCATCCCGATAAAGCAAATGTTGTAGCTGATGCTTTAAGTAGAAAGGAATATAGTGGGTGCTTAAAATCAACTAACGCCAGGATTGATGTGACATCAAGTTTGATTGAAAGGATAAAAGCGGCACAAGTGGAAGCTTTATTGGAAGAAAATTTGAAAGATGAAGTTATGATTAAACATCAAATTCAACTGACTGAAGATAGTCGTGAAGTCAAACTGTTCCAGGGCCGTGTTTGGGTGCCAAAGATAGGAGGAATTCGGGAGTTAATTCTCGAAGATGCCCACAAGTCTAAGTATTCTATACATCCTGGAAGTACTGAGATGTATAGGGATCTGAAGCTACACTATTGGTGGCCAGCTATGAAGTTAGATGTGGCACGAATAGTAGAGAAATGTGTGACATGTGCATTAGTAAAGGCTGAACATCAAAGACCCTACGAAAGTCTGCAGTCTTTGGAAATCCCGGAATGGAAATGGGAGAAGATTACCATAGATTTTGTGACGAAGTTACCGAGAACGTCAAAGGGTAACGATACTATATGGGTAATCGTGGATCGGTTGACCAAGAGTGCTCACTTCTTGGCAATGAAAGAAGCTTCACCAATTGATAAGTTAGCAAAGCTTTATATTGATGAAGTGGTGTCAATGCATGGTATTCCAGTATCTATAGTTTCTGATCGTGACAGCCGGTTTACTTCGAGGTTTTGGCAGTCACTACAAGAAGAACTGGGTACAAGAGTAAATTTGAGCACTGCTTACCATCAAACTTTGGAAGATATTCTCAGGTCGTGTGTGTTAGACTTTGGAGGTAACTGGGATATGCATTTACCTTTGGTAGAGTTTGCGTATAACAATAGTTATCGTTCCAGTATTGGAAGAGCACCTTTCGAAGCTTTGTATGGTCGAAAATGTAGAACTCCAATATGTTGGTTAGAAGCTGGAGAAAAGCAATTTGCTGGTCCTGAACTTGTTCAACAAACGACTGATAAAGTGAAAGAGGTTCGGAAACATATGAAAGTGGCTCAAGATCGACAAAAGAGTTACGCTGATCCGAAAAGAAGGCCGAAAGAATTCCAAGTTGGGGAGCGTGTAATGTTTAAGGTATCCCCGTGGAAGGGTGTGATAAGGTTTGGTAAACGTGGAAAGTTGAGTCCTCGTTTTCTAGGACCTTTCACTATAACTAAGAGAGTTGGACTTAAAGCTTATCAGTTGGATCTTCCACCTGAATTGGAAGGGATCCACAATACCTTTCATGTCTATTATCTTCGAAAATGTTTAGCCGAAGAGAATGATGTAATTCCGCTTACTGAAGTGAGAGTGGATGAAAAGAGTCGTTGTGTGGAGGAACCGGAAGCGATTCTAGAAAGAACGGTTAAAAAGTTACGTCATAAGGATGTGGTTATGTTGAAAGTACAATGGAAACATCACCAAGGTGCTAACGTGACGTTAGAAGCTGAAGAGGATATGAAGATTAGATATCCTCATTTATTTACCTAGCTTTGATTTTGGGGACGAAATCATTTTCAAGTTGGGGAGATTTGTAACACCTCAAATTTCTATTATATTTTATTCATTATGAATGAGGTTGATTTGTAATTTGGTTTAAGTTTTGGTCTATGTGAGTTCCAGATTCGTGCAACAATCGATAGAAATCAATAGATAATAAACAGGTGTTATGATTTCAACTAGTCATCCAATTTACTTTCAATATTGAGAGAGTTTACAATACGATTCAAGAAAGTGTAAAAAGACAACTAGCTTAATTCTAAGCTAATAAACACATTATATATGCTGGGCCCATGGCATGGAAGCCCACAGCCCGTTCTCAATTAAAGGCTCAAATTAATAAATAACAAATCAGCCCTTGAACTTCTATTCAACCAAATTTGACCCTAACAATCTCCCCTTTTGAATTGAAGTTCGAGTTCGCGCCAGTTCTCAACATATCTTTTTTGGAGCGCAAAATGGACCTCGAACATTCGGATGGCTCGGCGGTAGTCGATGCGTTCTTCAATCACTTCTAAGGCATTTCGAGCAGTTGTTTCATTCAGATTGGGAACATAAGAATACCTTTGATTTTCTGATTCGTGAGTGATGATGTTGCGAAGAGCATCTTTGACTTTGAGGAGTGTGCCATCGCATAATCTGTCTACCTGACTGAAGCAAAGAAACCTCTTTTCTTTCTGATTGTTGAAGTATACTGTTGATCCAAACGATCAGTGATTTGATAATGACCCTTTCTTATATACTTAGTGAAAATTGTAAGTAAACAATATGTATCAGAGTTTCACTATCGCTGATAAGTACTAAGATCTTACAGTACCGCTGATAGGAACTCTCGCTCTTTAAAATAAACATTCAGGGAACACTGTTCACCATTAATGCTCTGAGTCTGTTCAGTCATTATGATGATCGCTGATAAGTTAGTTGTTTACTTATGATCCCTGAAGACAAGTTTCACGTCAACAAAGGTTCTACGCTGAAGTCGAAGATCAAGCTCAAGAACCAGCGACAAGTCTCCTAATGAACTGATGCGGATCAACGAAGACTCAGATTTGTCCACTCAACGTGAACTATCAAGTACAAGACTTCAGCTATCGCTGAACTTTATCATCTGCTGAATAGTAAATGATAATCGCTGAATCAACGAAAGCTGATCATGAAGTCCTCCGTACAAAGTACTTTTGTCTTAACCCCCCTTGCACGACTCCGTACGAAATGTCAGAAAAGAACCTCCGAATATCTGAAATCGTAAAACCACTCTGATACTACACTGTTCATCCATGCGGCTACTAAGGTTGTCAACAAAGGTCAATGACATGCAACCAACCAGCTGATGACACGTGTAAAGTGTATACTGACTTGCATTAAATGCATGCAGTATATAAAGAGATGAACCCACTTCATTTGAAGTAACTTGCTAACTCTGGTATAGTTCAAATCTCTTATCTCAAGATAGGCTATTATTAGTAATTTCCTTATCTCTCTTAGTGCAAGAAACCTTAGTGTTCCAACTTGTTTAGATTTAGGTTTATCCTTAATCTTGTTTCCGCAACAAGCTGTAAATTGTTAATGATTTATCAATAAACAATTTAGAAAAGTAAAATCTGTGTGTTTGTATTCAACCCCCCCCTTCTACAAACTTGTATAGGCCTTCGGGACCAACAAGTGGTATCAGAGCGGATTTGTTTAATCTCATAAACAAGATCTAATCTAAGATATTTCTCTTCCTTGCTATTATCTGAAAATGGCCACCAACACAAACACAAATTATATAGACAATGGTTCTCTTGCTAAACCCCCTAGATTTTCCAAAGATAACTTCAACTTATGGAAAAATAGGATGACACTCTTCTTAGAAGGTGTAGACCCTACTATGCCTTACTATCTTGAAAACGGTCCATTCATCCCTGTAAGAATTGATGCTGCTGTTCCAGCCGCTGAGAATAGACCTGCTATTCCAGAAAGGCTGGTACCTAAGGAAATCTTTCAATGGACTGACGAAGATAAGAAGAAAGTGGCTATAGATACAAAAGCCAGATCCATACTATCCATGGCCCTTCCTGACGAAGTCTACCATTCCGTCATGAATCTGAAAACATCAAAGGCCATGTGGGACACAATATGTGTTCAGTATGAAGGAACGTTTGAAGTCCAGGATTCAAGAAAGATCAACCTGGTAAGACAATACGAAAGCTTCATTTCTGGTAAGAATGAATCTCTCTCTGAAGTTCACCAACGTTTTAATTGTTTAATTATAGATCTGAACACTGTTGGTAAGGAATATTCTAACTTTGAGGTGCTGACAAAATTTCTAGAATGTTTACCTGAAAGATGGGACAATTATTCTATGTGTCTCAAGCTGTCAAAGGATCTAAAATCAATGACCCTTTCAACCTTATATGGCACGTTGCTGAATCATGAGCAATCGAGCCATCTTAAGAAGAATCTTGTTAAAGATTCCAGAAGCACCCCTGTTGCTTTAATCTCAGAGGAACCTTCTACTCAGCGACCCTCGGTCACTATCACTGAGTTAGAAAGTAACTCTGAAAGTTCATCAGATTCTGATTTTTCAGATGATGAATCTTTGGCTCTCCTAACTAAGAAGTTCAGGAGATTTGCCAAAAAGAAAATGTTTAGAAAGAACAAACCTCTTTCCATAACTGACAAGCCTAGATCATCAGCTTTTGTTGATAAGGCTACTGCTACTTGTTTTAACTGCGAAAAGACAGGACATTTCGCTAACGAGTGCAGGTCAAAGAAAGTTTCTAGACCCTCAGCTTTTACAAAGAAATCCTTTGTTCCAAGGAATAAAGATGACAAATACTCAAAGCTGAAAGAAAAATATGCGAAGCTGAAAAGCTTTAAGAAGAAAGGCAAAGGCCTGGTGGCTGACTATGATTGGGCTGCTTCTGATGAAGAAGCATCATCATCTGACTCTGAAGATGATGACGCAAATCAATGTCTCATGGCCAAGATTGAAGAAGAGGAAGAAAGTTCAGACATTCCCTCCACTTCAACATCTGCTATTCAGGTATCACCTTCTTTCTTTACCAATATTGCAAATATTGATGAAGCTGATAGTCTCCGTAAGATCGATCTCTTGACTAGAAGTTTATACGAAGCCATGAACGGCAAAACTGTGGTTGAAAACCAAAATCTTGATCTCGCTGAAAAGCTTAAAAACTGCCACCTTCAAATAGAAAAGCTTTCTAAAATTGAAGAAGATTTTAAAGATCAAGTATATTTAAATCAGCTAGTCAAAATCGAACGAGTAGAAGCTATCGCTGCATTAAAGGCTGAAAAAGCTACTGTTGAAGGATTGTGTAATTCTTCAACAAAGATCACTGAGATAATAAAGTCTCAAATTCCCCTGAGTGATAAACGTGGTTTGGGTTACAAATATGAAACTCCAAAACCAACCACTGAGCGTTCAATGCTTAAATTTGGAACGTTCGTATCCTCAGTCGCTGATACTTCATCTTCTCAGTGCTCCTCGTCCATTACACCAATCCCTGAGGAAACTCCTACCTCCTCAAAAGGCAAGGAGAAAATGGTTTATTCAAAACCTACCTCTGTCTCTAAAGACAAAGGTAAAGGAATTGTTATTTATCAAAATCCTCAGAAGGGTACCTTAGTACCAAAGCTGAAAGCTTCTAAAGCTTCAGTGACCCATCCCTCTGGATCAAGGAAGCTGATCTCTGAATCTATTCAGCGATCTACTCCTAGACTCAGATTGGATGTCCTTGGTAAGAAATCTGAAGAACTGAATGTTCATCCCATTTCTAAAGCCAATAGTTTACTTGGTGCTGGCACTTCTAATTTGAAATTAAAAGCTCAGCATTCAAATGGTCCTAGAACTACTTTTAGCTATAGGAAATGTTATCACTGTGGACTCACTGATCATATTGCTAGTAAGTGCCCCACAGCCACCAAAGCTGAAAAGATAGCTAAGGTGAAGATTGCCCCAAGGCAAAGAAGACCAACCCTGGTGCAAATCAGGTCAAGGTGAATTCTACCACTGAGGTTAAGAAATTAACCAAAGTGAAGAAAGACAAAGCTGAATCTTCAAATGCTGCGAAGACTGCTGAACCTTCCATTCCAACTACTTCCACTGACAAACGTGTATACATGGTTAAGTGGGTACCTAAGAAAAACTAATCTTCCTTTGTATTGCAAGTTAAGAAGGGTATCTGGTATCTCGATAGCGGATGCTCTAGACACATGACTGGAAAGAAAAACCTGCTCGCTGAATACAAGGAAGAGAAAGGTCACTCTGTGACTTTCGGTGGAAATGGAAAAGGACATACCCGAGGGTATGGTGTACTTTCAAATGGTACTACCTCCTTCAGAAGAGTCGCATATGTTGAAGGGCTGAAGCATAATCTTCTAAGCATCAGTCAGCTTTGCGACATGGATAACAAAGTAATCTTTACTAAGGAATCCTGCTTTGTCACTGACAAAAAGGAGAAGATAGCTCTCAGCGGTTATCGTTTGGAAAATGTTTATGTAATAAACATGGACTCAACAACCACTGAGAACTCCTGTTTCTTCTCAAAGGCCTCATCTGATGTCAACTGGCTATGGCATAAGAGGCTCTCTCATTTAAATTTCAAGACACTGAACACTCTTTCTTCAAAAGAGTTAGTCACTGGTCTACCTCAGCATTCATACGCCAAAGAGTCGTTATGTTCAGCGTGTGAAAAAGGGAAGCAGACCAAAGCAAGCTTTAAGTCAAAGCAAGTTTCTTTAGTGTCATCTCCTCTACAACTACTCCATATGGATTTGTTTGGCCCTGTTAACAAACAATCCATCGCTGGAAAGAAATATACGCTGGTCATAGTTGATGAATTCTCTCGCTTCACTTGGGTAATGTTTCTCCGTTCTAAGAGTGACACCCCTGAAGAACTCATCACCTTTGTTCGGAAGATGGAAACCCTGAACAATTTGACTGTTCGCTCAATAAGGAGTGATCATGGGACTGAATTCAAAAACAGTTCTCTTGATTCCTTCTTTGAGAGTAAGGGAATTTCTCACAACTTTTCTTCAGTGAGAACACCGCAACAAAATGGAGTCGCTGAAAGAAGAAATAGAACAATTATTGAAGCTGCACGTTCAATGCTCAGCGATTCTCACCTGCCTACTCAGTTTTGGGCAGAAGCTGTCAACACTGCTTGTTTTACGCAAAACAGGTCGCTGATAGTCAAAAGATTCAAAAAGACAGCCTATGAACTTTTTCATGGGAGAAAGCCTTCAATCAGCTTTCTTCATATCTTTGAATGTCAGTGTTTTATACTGAACAACAGAGATGCTCTTGGAAAGTTTGATCCTAAGGCTGATGATGGAATCTTTCTTGGATACTCCTTAGTTTCCAAAGCCTTCAGAGTCTTCAATCGTAGAAGACAAACTGTAGAAGAAACTATTCACGTCACGTTTGACGAATCCCGTTCAGCGAACTCTAAACCGTCCGCTGATACTGAAGAACTGAATCAATGGATGTTTTCTCATCTTGGTGATTCAGAAGCTATTCCCACTACTCATGATCATCCAGTAGAAGATGATAGTCCTATCATTCCAAATATGCAGAATAGTGAAGCTGAAACTTCTTGGGTCTCAGCTGTTCCTATAAACACTATACCTAACGCTGAACCAAATGTCTCAGACATTCCATCTACTTCTCAGCAATCAGTGAATATAATGACAACTGCATCCATTCCTCTCTTGGCTGATACTCCTGACGTCGCTGAAGCTTCATCTTCAGCTCCTCCAGTTCAAGTTGAGTCAGCGTCTCACGCTCCGGCTCAGCGATGGACTATAAATCACCCAATTGATCAAATTCTTGGTGATCCAAACGCTGGGATTCAGACTCGACGAAGTGCAGGTAATATTTGTTTATTTATAAATTTTATTTCACTAACTGAACCAAAGAAAGTAGATGATGCCCTCAAAGATCCAAACTGGGTCAGCGCCATGCAAGAAGAGCTGACTGAATTTGAAAGAAACAAAGTTTGGAAACTTGTTCGAAGACCAACTGATAAAACAGTAATAGGCACTAAATGGGTCTATCGAAATAAGTTGGACGAACATGGTACTGTAACCCGCAACAAAGCTCGACTTGTTGCTCAGGGATACAGACAAGAGGAAGGTATAGATTACGACGAAACATTTGCTCCAGTAGCAAGACTTGAATCTATTCGTCTATTCTTAGCATATGCTGTACACAAAAACTTCAAAATACATCAGATGGATGTTAAGTCAGCATTTCTAAATGGAAAGCTGAATGAAGAAGTGTATGTGGAACAACCTCCAGGATTCTCAGATCCTAAGCGTCCAGGTTATGTTTATAAACTGGATAAGGCACTTTATGGCTTGAAGCAAGCTCCTCGTGCATGGTATGACACTCTCTCTACTTATCTCCATATTGAAAAATTTGAGCGAGGTAAGATTGACAAAACTCTATTTTTTAGAAAAGTGAAAGGTCATATCATTCTAGTTCAAGTATATGTTGATGACATTATATTTGGTTCTACTAACCCTGAGCTTTGTACTCGTTTTGCTGATAGAATGAAAGATGAGTATAAAATGAGCATGATGGGTGAACTAACATATTTCCTTGGTCTTCAGATTAAGCAAACTGAGAAAGGAACTTTCATTAATCAGGGAAAATATGTTAAAGATATGCTGAAGAAATTCGACTTAACTGAAAGTTCAGCTATGAAAACCCCTATGGCACCACCGCTGACACTTGATAAGGACACAAAGGGTGTTCCTGTAAATGTCACGCTGTACCGTGGGAGGAACGGCTCTCTATTGTATCTAACAGCTAGCCGACCCGATATTATGTTTGCAACATGCTTGTGTGCACGATATCAAGCTGAACCTAAGATATCTCATATGAAAGCTGTAAAGCGAATCTTTCGATATCTTAAGGGTACATCGAATCTAGGTCTTTGGTATCCCAAAGATTCAGGATTCGATCTAACCGCCTATTCAGATAGTGATTTTGCAGGTTGCAAAATGGATAGGAAAAGCACCACAGGAGGATGTCAGCTCCTGGGTGGAAAGCTGGTAAGTTGGACAAGTAAAAAGCAAAATTTAGTGTCCACCTCCACAGCTGAAGCTGAATATGTAGCTGCTGGAAGCTGTTGTTCTCAAGTCTTGTGGATGAGAAATCAGCTACTAGACTATGATCTTCAGCTCTCCAAAATTCCAATCTATTGCGACAGCACAAGTGCCATCGCTATAGCAAACAATCCAGTACTACATTAAAAGACCAAACATATAGAAATCAGATATCATTTTATCAGAGATCATGTGATGAATGGTGATATAGAACTTCATTTTATCCCAACTGATTATCAGTTAGTTGACTTATTTACCAAACCTCTTGATGAGACAAGATTCAACTTTCTCATCAGCGAGCTTGGAATGCTGAACTTTGAAGGATAAAATCTTCAGCGGTTCACATTGATCAGCGAAAGGATAAAATCAACTTGTATAGCCCATTCTATCATCTTCTCTCTGAATAAACTTGATTCACTGATATCAAGGTATGTTCTCTCTCTCTCTGACAAGCGCATGAAAATGCAAGATTTCAAAACAAAATGCATCGCTGAATATCTCTTCCTTAACAGCGATATTTTGAAATTTCTTAAAACCTTTACTGAATATTTTCATTCAGTGCTTCATGTTTTCAAAAGTATCTCTGAGTTTTTCAAAACCTCAGAGACAACCAAGAATATGAAATGACAGTTGTGACGTCATTGCAACGGATAAAACCCCGGCACGTTTTTTTCTTTCTGACACACGTTTGCACGTCTCGTTCAAACTTCCAATCAAATGCAAACACGTGTCCGTGTCATGATGAAAATCTTTTCCCGTTCAAGATTTTCTCTTTCTAAAATCTCTATATAAACAAACTCTTTGTTTATATTTTTCTTTTACGCGATCAATCTTCCTCCGCAAGAAAGAATTCACTGTTGCATTTGTGCTTTCAGACTTCAAGAACTGTTCATCATCTTCTTCATCAAACATCAAGGTTAATATGTTCTTATTTATTACCGAATGCAAATAACTTGTTTCTGATCTACTCTTTGTTTTAACAAGATCAAACAAAAGAACTTCTTAAAATGAAATCATTTTCTTTCATGATTTTATGAACACAACCATTTCATGGTTGTTCTTCAAGTTTAAATGCAAAAATCTTAAACTTGTTCTTCATTCGTTTTTCCAGAATCTCAATCTTCAAAGAAAACTGGAAAACAAGATTTTTTTTGGGTTTGAAATTTTCGTTTTCAAAAACATGAAAAACCCTAATCTTCATTAAGACATTTTGTGTCTGAATGAAATGGATAAAATTCGAAACATCTTATTGGAAATTTCTTTCCACAATAAGATTATTCTTATTTGTTAACATCTTTGGTTGAACTGTTAATACAGAGAAATGGCCTCGTCTGACATTCCTGCTAACGCTGAGAACATCTCCACTGACTCTGAGGAAGTGGAAATCCTCAAGGCTCCACAAGTCAAGTTTGAACTTGACAAACTGGATTGGACCAAGGTGAACAACCTCTCTGCGCTTCTCGAGTTTCCTCCTCGAAAGCAAGTCACACATCTAGATGATGCTGTGAAATTTCTGAAGAATTGCTGCATCTCCACAGCCCTGACCATAACACCTCCTGCACATCAGCTTTTGCTCTCACAATTCTGGTACTCAGCGAGACACACTCAATTACCTTCAGCCAAAGACCCCTCCAAAATAATAGATTGCATCCTCTGCGATATCGAATATGGCACCATAAAGATCACCCCAGCCATTATTCGCAAAACTCTCAGCCTTCCCATCACCACCAAGGAAAAACCTTTTGTTCCCCTCCCTGACACCAAGAAAAACTCAGACAGGGAAGCCATCATTGCATTCTTCGATGCAATGGGCTATGTATGGGAAATAGGCAGAGACATGAAGCCTGAGAAGAAGCTGACGATCATCAAGAAATCGAAAATGCCCAGCGAGATGAATTTCATCTTCGCTCATCTGATAAGCTGCATGACTGCATAGAGTGGCTCCTCCGACCAAGCCGCTAAACCTCAGCAAGCAATGGGTTATGCACTGCTGAAAGGTCTCAACATAGACTGGGCATCGATCATCTATGATGACCTGGTTCTACGAGTAGACACCGTCGCTGACAGACCTCCATGGGTTCCTTACCCACGTTTCATCAGCGCCATCTTCCAATGTGGCCTGAAGGAAACCTACCCAACTGATGGTGACCTGAAACTTTCTCAGGTCGGTCCAAAGATACTCGACTTTAAACCAACCGTAAATGAGGTACGTCTTTCTACACTCTTAACTCTTCTTAACCCTCATACTTATTCTACTTCTGCAGCTCCTTCAGCGGACAAACCCACCGCTGATACCCCAGCTGCTACCTCTATTCCTCTTAAAAGGAAACACTCTCACACCCCACTTGATTCTAAAAGGATCAAGAAAACAAAGGAGCAACCCCAGCAATCTCATGCTGAAGACTCCTCAGCTCTTTCTGCAGAGCTGAAGGAACGTTCAGTGGTACGCTCTGCCACACCTGAACAAGCCATCCCTTCCATCCCAATCTCAGCGTCTCCAAACGTTGAGATTACAGACTTGGAAACTTCCCAACCTCCCTCAGTCTCTCAAAAGACTGATGAAGTGATTCTCAGCGATTCCAACGCTGAACTCAGAACCCAACCTCCAATCTTATCCTTCGCTTCTCCCTCTACTCGTTTGTTCTCTCCTCCAGTTATCACTGGAGATGCCATCATTTCTACGGAAGCTAAAGGTGATAATCCAGAAATGATGAAGACAGGACCTGCAGAACAATCCATGGGCACTTTTGAAGATGACATGGAACTTTACTCAGGAACCCGTGATTTCGACGAATTCACCAATCCTCCTGCAGGTAAACAACGACCCATAAACACTGTAACTAAACCCCAAACTTCTGAGCTTTCCTTTGTTCACAAGTTCTTATCTGTTACAGGTCCTAATTTGGGAGATATCAACGCCTCTCTGAAGTCCGTGGAAACAAAGCTGACAGGTCTCACCACCACTCTCTCCAATAACTCTACAGCTGTAACAAACGCTGGAGAGAATCTGAACAAGCTGACAACGGTGGTGGAGAAGAAAGCTTCCACAGATGACATGAAGCAGCTTGATAAAACTCTCAGCGACTTCGCCAAGGTGCTCGCTGATATCTACACAGACTACACCTCTCTCAAAACCTCAGGTTCGTCCATGTCCAGCGAGGTAACAACGCTGAAGACATCGGTTGGAACACTAGAGGGAGATATGTCTGCTGTGAAGACAAATGTCAACACTCTGACGACTGACTTAAGCTCTGTAAAGACTGACGTTGGTTCGATGAAGACTATGATCGAACAGCTGCTGCACAAGGCGAATACTCCTGCTCTTGCCCCTGTCCCTGACTCTGAACATTTTACAGCGGACGATCGCACTGAGCTGAAGAAAATCAATCCTGCTATTTCTGGCCTAGAAGACAGATTAGCACAGATTGAAGTTCGTGTAGGTTTCTCTGGCCAAGAAGACCGAGAACCTGCCCACGCTGCTGAATTTACCCATTCCTCCCCCAGTCATCATGAAAAAGAGGGGGAGAAGAGCGCTGAAAACCCTTCCAAGAGCGCTGAAGACCGTTCCCATGATGAATCTATCAGGGGAGAGAAGAATGAAGACCTCACCTTCACTGAAGAGGGTGAGAAGACTATTGAAGCTGAAGCAGCCGCTGGACCTCAGGGAGATGAACACCCTGAGGGAACCGAGAAGCTCGCCTCTGTATCTGAGGGGGAGCAACTCGAAGAAGACGCTGAAGAATCCGAAGCAGAAGATGATGAAGCCATCGACATCCCTGATAATGAACCATCTTCTTCTCCAAAGAATGATGATGATGATGACGAAGATGACGATGACTTCTTTATCGTCAAACCTGCTCCGAAGATCAAAGCTCTTAAGGGAATCTCGATAAATGAACCTTCAGGGGAGCGGACAAAGACAAAGCCCTCAGCCTCTGGAGCTGAGAAAGGCAAAGGCAAAAGCGTCGCTGAAGATGACAATCTGACGATCTTGCTTGAAAAGCCGGTTTGTCATGTACACTAAACATCTCTTACTCCATCCCTCCTCTATCATACACTATCAGTTCCTCTACCCAAGCCTATACACTTAAACCAATTCTCTATATCTGATTCTACCCAAGTTCTTACTTGTAAGATCGCTGTGTTTCAGCTAGTCCTCTCCCCTGTTTGAGGATATCGCTGAAGGCTCCACAACTATACCAGCTGATGCTGAAGAAATAATCCCAGTCTTGGATTTGATCTCTGAGACTGATGAACCTGAAGAACAGACTCTCTCTCACAAACGAAGACCTTCCTTAGCTCCTCAAAAGCTAAGAGAAGAAGAACAGAAGAAAAGAGAGGAAATAATAAAGCGATTCGAGGATCAGCGAATCATTCTAAGGCGTGATCAACTGCCTTCAGTTCCTCCAAAGTTCAGAATTTCAAAAGCTGAATACAAGGAACACCTCAGAGCTGAACGCCTCATCGCTGAAAGAAAGGAAGCTGAAGAAAAAGACAGAGAATACGCCATCAAGATTACTCAAGAATCTGTCAAAGACCCCAAGCTGAAACGTATTCCCATTCAAGTCCAACGAAAGCTTTGGGAAGAAGCCCAGAAGATCGTGGAAAAGAAAACTGAAGTTTCTCAGACCACCCTGATCTGGTGTAAAGAGAAAATTCACTTCAGATATCGTCCAGCAAAGATCAACAAGGTATTCATCTCTGGAAGAACCTCTATCGGAGTACCTATTGTTGACATCAAACTTTTCAGAGAAGATGGCCAATCTGAAGCCTTTCGCGCTGACACTGTAAAAAGGTATGGTCTCTCTGAATGGCTGGAGATGAGGTTAGCTATCCAATCGTCACAATCTAAGTACAAGGATCATTTTGAAAAGCTGATAAACAGACAGATCGATTTGATATCTTCTTGTGTGGACATTCCTCCTCTTCCTGATCTTAAGCTGAAAAGAAAAAGGGCCTCTCTGAAGAAGAAACGTCAAGATTCAAACTCAGGACCTGTCATACGAAATGAAACTGGAATTGGTTTCTCTCGCGCTGAAGTGCTTGGTCCTGACCCTGATCTATCTGCCCTTGACATTTCTTTGCCTCCATGTGAACTTTTCGTCCCTGGTAAAGTCATCAGTAATCCTTATGGAATATTCTTTCTCGACTACGACGGACGTAAATGTTTTCAACGGATCGCTGAGCTTCCAATCACTCCAATCGAACAGCTCAGAGATCTCATCTACTGGTGTGACTTCAGAAAAGACATTCAGGCACGACACCTAAAACCCTTGATTTTTGAAGAAGCGCTGAACAAAAGAAAACGAGGTGTAACGGTTCCTGACTGGATGATCCCCACTGAAAAGACCCTTGATGAACTTGTCATTAAGGAAGAACCTCTGTAAGCTGATAGAATCGCCTCTTTCATCTATTTTATCAGTTATCCTTTTGTACTTGTAATTTATTTCGCTCGTACTTGTAATCTTTCCTTTTCTCTTTGTAACCTGATTCAAAGTTTTAAAGAAAGATTTCAGCGAATGTACTTTACTCCATAAGTACTGAAAAGATCCCAGAAAACAGTAAAAGGGACAAATATTTTATGAGTTCTTTTTATCCTTATGTTTTCATTAAATAGAAATTTTCTTTGTTGCTATGTCATAATCAAATAGGGGGAGATTGTTGATCCAAACCCTCAGTGATTTGATAATGACCCTTTCTTATATACTTAGTGAAAATTGTAAGTAAACAATATGTATCAGAGTTTCACTATCGCTGATAAGTACTAAGATCTTACAGTACCGCTGATAGGAACTCTCGCTCTTTAAAATAAACATTCAGCGAACACTGTTCACCATTAATGCTCTGAGTCTGTTCAGTCATTATGATGATCGCTGATAAGTTAGTTGTTTACTTATGATCCCTGAAAACAAGTTTCACGTCAACAAAGGTTCTACGCTGAAGTCGAAGATCAAGCTTAAGAACCAGCGACAAGTCTCCTAATGAACTGATGCGGATCAGCGAAGACTCAGATTTGTCCACTCAACGTGAAGTATCAAGTACAAGACTTCAGCTATCGCTGAACTTTATCATCTGCTGAATAGTAAATGATAATCGCTGAATCAACGAAAGCTGATCATGAAGTCCTCCGTACAAAGTACTTTTGTCTTAACCCCCCTTGCACGACTCCGTACGAAATGTCAGAAAAGAACCTCCGAATATCTGAAATCGTACAACCACTCTGATACTACACTGTTCATCCATGTGGCTACTAAGGTTGTCAACAAAGGTCAATGACATGCAACCAACCAGCTGATGACACGTGTAAAGTGTATACTGACTTGCATTAAATGCATGCAGTATATAAAGAGATGAACCCACTTCATTTGAAGTAACTTGCTAACTCTGGACAAGTTCAAATCTCTTATCTCAAGATAGGCTATTATTAGTAATTTCCTTATCTCTCTTAGTGCAAGAAACCTTAGTGTTCCAACTTGTTTAGATTTAGGTTTATCCTTAATCTTGTTTCCGCAACAAGCTGTAAATTGTTAATGATTTATCAATAAACAATTTAGAAAAGTAAAATCTGTGTGTTTGTATTCAGCCCCCCCTTCTACAAACTTGTATAGGCCTTTGGGACCAACATATACTATCCCAAATTCTGGTTCCAGAAGCATTGCGTTCTCGGGATACATCTTCAGTTCGGGCACTTTCAGATTCGGTTTCAGCAGGTTTACCTTCTTTGCTCTGTTCTCGATTGCCATTTGGAAGTCGGTGAGATAGGACATCATAATTGTCCGAATTAGGAATCGATGAACAACTTCAAGCACTTTGGTTACATGTAGCGGTCAGATAGTTCTGGTTCAGAGGTCTTTCAGTATAGCTTGGAAGTCGAACGGTTTGAGGTGCGTGAAGTCAGCTTCATAAAATCTCCATTCATTACCTTCTTCTCGTCGGACGGTGAATACCGGGAACATGACTTTAAGAATTCTACCTGTTTGAACGTTGAGCACTTCTGTGATCTTGTGCTTTGTTCGGACTTGGCTAACTTGCAGACCCCGCTTCATTGCGTTTAAGTACTGGCTTTGGTATTCCGGGTCAGAGCTAGAAATCCTAAGGCAAAATGAAGGCTCGATAGGGCGTAACCTGTGAACGTATAGCTTTTTCAGAGATTCCTCCAGGTGGGGAATAAAGATCATGATCTTCTCCTATCGGATTTGTTGCTGTTGAGGAGGAGGATGATCCGAAGCTGTCGATTGTTGAGGAGATGTCGGATTTGCAACAGTTGAGGTTTCGGGTATCGTAGAAGTATCGGGGGCCTGAGCTGTGTGAACGGGTGTACCATATAGGTTTTGCAGCAGAAACTGGTTGTAGTCAACATTGTCGTCTTCATCAGTCGGAAAGATCAGGTTTACCTGGAGATTTATAGCACTGGCGGCTTTTTCGTACCATACATTTTCGGTCTCCAAGTCGATCTTGGTGTCTGGATCAATCAGATTGAGTGCAGCCTATCTGATGCGTCATATGTGACCAATTCCTGTGTTTCTCCCTCGGGCTTTTCAACCGTTGGGTCTTCGTCGTCTGAGATTTCCATGTCTATAACCATCTCGACGAGGCTCAACTGGGCTTCAGGTTGTTCTTCAGTTGTAGTTGTCGCAGTTGACGGTTCCGGTTGAACCATGGTTATTTCAGGGATGATTGGGACGGACTCAGACAATCGTAGTCTCTTGTTCTCCCCCTCACGGTGATCAGGATCATCCTTGTCATTATGCCGTCTTTTGAGTCTGCCAGCTTGACTCTTGCAGGTGTTTTCTAGCGAACCGACTCTTTCGGACAACGTTTTGAGCGCTTGTTGAATTTCCTTGAGAGTCGTGTCAAGCTGGTCCAATCTAGTAGTTATGGATGACGAATGAGCAGTGACCTATGATCGTAGAATGGAGATCAGGTCTTCTTCGGTAAAGGCATCGGTATCTGTGTGTTGGAGCAGCTGAGCTAGGAGCATAGTCTTCAAGGTATCCACCGAATAGATTGGCTGAACGGGAGCCGGTGGAGGTGTTGGTGCAGTTTCAACTTCGACTACCTTCTCCTTACCTTTGATCAGGCTTTTCAGTTTATCGAGCTCGTTGGTGAAATGCTGCTCCATGGCCTCGCGGACAGCCTTTAGGGCGCTGTCCAGATATCCCTTTGACACAAAGTCGGGTAAAGTAACTCCGGGATCACTTAGATTACCCGTTGAGGCATATACCTTAAAGGTAGAGCCACCTACGTTCACGGTTGGCGATGGTGTGGCCGTGGTAGGATTTCCTTCCGATCCTCGCGTTCCGCTTAAAGGCGGAGACACTACGGAAGTTCCGATCGAGTCACGAAGTGCATCGATTTGTAGAATGTCATCTTGTGTCCTAGCCGAAGAATGTACTATTTCAAGTGGCTCTAGACTCGATGGTGCTTTGAAAGAAGGCGAGACCGGGGGAGGCTGGTCTCTTGTTTCAATACCCATACTCTCCAAGTGAGAGATCGGTAGAAGTGGTGCTATGTCCCCGTGCGAAATTGAAACACCCGTCTTTTGAGAGACGGATGAGTGGCCAGGGAGGTCGTGCACTTGCGCCGCTAGGTCCACGGTGGCTTCTTCAATACCTCGTCCCAACAAATGAGATGAAGTAGCAGATGTGGCTACATGGATGAAGCTGGTTTGGGGTCGCTCAGAAGCCTCTTTATTTTTATGGCTTATCCGTGCATGATTCTTTTTAGATCCGACTTCACTCTATCTCACCTCTTCTAGATTTTCAACTAATACTCCTTCCTCTCTCCTTATGTCTCCAGTATCAGGCTGGGTAGTAGGGATTAGAGTGGTTGTGGGTGAGTCAGACGGGATTCCTTCGGTCAACTCTGGGGTTGGTCTGATACGGTGTGGGATTAGGGTAGCGCGAATGGCACGATCCGTATCGGATTCGGTGGAGTCGGATTCCACGTCTTCAACCTGTCTGGTCGGTGAGGGAGGATCAGATATGTAAGGCTCCGGGTCACGGTGAAACATCGGTCTAGACGACGTTCCAGCTTCGGTCGTCGTTCGGGTGATGGGAATAGGGAGTTGTTGGCTTGTTCAGGTTCGGGTGGATAGGGTAGTACTGGCTCGCGTATCCAATGCACCGCCCACGCCTGTTCCCCTCCCATGTAATCTCAACACACCCCGTCCGGGAGCCCCAACTGCCCGAACTCTACCACCTCTCGTTCTCGGACCCTCTCGTCTCTCGGTTCTATCTCCCTGGGGAGGTCCCTATGGCGCTGGCTGGACCATGGGAGCAGCTAACTCTCTCCTATATTCTAACACACTCGGTGCATTAGGGTCCGCGTGTGCCAGTAGGGCTTCAGGTAAGGGCATGGCTCTGGCGTCAGAAGGGTTACGAATAACAAGATATTGCAAATGAAAGGGTGGACATACCGGATGGTTTATTCGTCGCGGTATGGCTGGATTTGCGTCCATGTGTTGTCTGACAGCCAGTGAGAAGAATCGAGGATAAGGTAGGAATTTCTTTTGCTTCGTACCGCCGATTTGACGAATAGCTTGAGCCATCTCGCGCCATATAATCATCGCGAAGTCGATGTGTCTGTTGTAGCATACAACATGGAATAGACGCAGGAAGTCGGCTGTGCACTGGTCTATTCCCCTCCACCTAGATGAGAGACACCTATTCAGTATGATGAACAACATGTACCAGATGGGCGCCAGATATTTGCGGTTGAATGCCGAAGGTTGGTCGATGGCGTGGTTGAATCCGAGTGCGCGTACTTGAGCACACAGTGTTGTGTCATTGACCGTGGGGTCGTATCCTTGGTGTCCGTCGGCGGTGGCTTCGGGTAGTGATAGTAGACAGCGGAACGAGTCAGGTGTGAGCGTGAAAGGATGGTTGTTGATCCGCGCCGTGATAGTTTGAGTATTGGCAGCCGTGATGACTTGGGCAGTGAGCCATACTTGATACACATAAAGCACAGGGACGTCAGCTGTTGCAGTGAGGGCCTCACGGAGAGGGTGACCTAGTAGGATGTCCACGACCACACGGTGTTGTGGTCGGAACTCAGCGGCGTCCAACTGATGATTGTTGGCTTCCATCTCAATTCCATGGTCAGGGTGGACCAAAGCATTATCAGCTGCTTCGTCTATAAATTCCTCTTGAGGAGGAATTTGCTCTTGAGGTGGTTGTTGTTGTTCCTGATCCGCCATTTCGAATATCTGAAAAGAACCAAAGTTGGTAATCAAGGCGGATGAACAAGTGTAGGCGCGTACCTTTGCAGCAATTGGCTCAATCTGTGACAGATTGAGGACTGGCAGTGAGAGGACAAGGTACTGGAATGATGAAAATAGAGGTGTCCGGACAAACTCATTTGAAACAAAGGATTCCGGACAAATAAGTGTATCCGGACAACCAAGTTTTCCGGATGTGATGAAGGTTTTCGGACAAAGCAGTCAATCCGGACAAACTCAATTTCCGGATAAGTCATGAGTTTCCGGATGACTAGGGTACCAGACACCTCAACTATCCAGATAGTTGAACTTACCGGAAACCCTTAGGTTTCCGGACAACTAGGGTTACCGGACGTTGAGGGTGTCCGGATAAAACATCTTAATGACGATGGTGTCCGGACGATAAGAATGTTTCCGGACGATTTGAATGTGTCCGGACGAGTTCCGGACGGATCGATTATGTCCAATTGCACTTGCAAACAACTACCCAAGTATCACAATAGTGTCGATGTGAGTGTGAGTGCATACACGAAGGTGTAATCCGGTCTAAAACACTCCGAGATTGGTCGAACGATGTTCAACGTGAAACAAGGGTTTGGAAACCTTGTGTAGACCAAATCTGTGGTCGATTCGTGCGTTTGAGTGTGTGAAACAGACATAGATGTGATCTAGATAGATTAGTGAGAATAATACCTAATTTGGAGCACAATTCGAGCTAAGATGAGGAGTTTGCGATAGTTTCCGAACGAGAGAAAACCGAAGAGGGTTTTGTGGGTTTTAGAAGTTTCCGGATAAATGAAACAGGAGTGAGTCCGGAACTCTTAAGTAGGGTCCAAGTTTCCGGGGGGGTCATCCGGATACCCATCCGGTCCGGATAGGTGTCCGGTCCGGAAACCTATCCGGATAGGGGTATCCGGAAACTTGTCCGGAAACTCGGTGTTTTTGAGAAAATTACCCCTGTTCTTCCAATTTTCTAGACAAATAGTACTATTAGGATTTTGAAAGAGCCTTCTCTCGCTCCCCCTCAATCTGAGCATGGGGATTTCTTTGCTCCCCCTCAGATTGTGCCAGTGTGTGCAATGGCGATGCGAACACAAAAAACTTTTACACAGTGAAAGAAAAAAAATGCTGTGTCGTTCCCCCTCAAATGATGAACCTAAAGTTATATGCTCCCCCTCAGAATGTGCACGGAGTGATGTGAAGTGCACACGGGAATGTAGACACACAAAAAAACTTTTTGGCAGTTAAAAAAAATTGTGTGTGACACTCCCCTCAACAATAGAATGAACTTACCTGATACCTGTGCGTGCTCCCCCTGAACACATGAACACTTGTGAAAGAACATATATATAGCGAAATAAACTAGACGACAGTAATAAACAAAGGAAACACACGTGGAAAGAAAGTAAACAAGCGAAATCTACCTAATAAATATAGAGACTCAACCTAACTATGTGACTGATATAAGTAGAATACAAATGCGAGAAAGTGTATGCTCAATCATCTGGAGTGTGAACAACAGATGATGAGTAGACAGTTTCTCGTAGATGTATGGAACTTGTATCGGGCACACAATCAGAGCAAGTCTACAGATTTAGCATACCTAACCTGGACACTATATAATTAAAGCGTTTTTCGTCCATGGGTTTTGTGAACAGGTCTGCTGTTGATCCAAACCCTCAGAGATTTGATAATGACCCGCTCCATTCTACTTAGTGAAAATTGTAAGTAAACAATATGTATCAGAGTTTCACTATCGCTGATAAGTACTAAGACTTTACAGTACCGCTGATAGGAACTCTCACTCTTTAGATTTAAACATTCAGCAAACACTGTTCACCATAATGCTCTGAGCCTGTTCAGTCCTTATGGTGATCGCTGATAAGTTAGTTGTTTACTTATGATCCCTAAAGACAAGTTTCACGTTAACATAGGTTCTACACTGAAGTCGAAGATCAAGCTCAAGAACCAGCGACAAGTCTCCTAATGAACTGATGCGGATCAGCGAAGACTCAGAATTGTCCACTCAACGTGAAGTATCAAGTACAAGACTTCAGCTATCGTTGAACTTCGTCATTCGCTGATAAAGAATGATAAAGCCCTGAATCAACGTAAAGCTGATCATGAAGTCCTCCGTACAAAGTACTTTTGTCTTAACCACCCTTGCACGTCTCCGTACGATATGTCAGAAAAGAACCTCCTTATTGTCTGAAATCGTACAACCACTCTGATGCTACACTGTTCACCATGCGGCTACTAAGGTTGTCTACTCAAGTCAGATCCTACAACCAATCAGCTGCTGCCACGTGTAAAGTATAATCTGCCATGCATTAAATGCATGCAGTATATAAGAAAAAGACCTCATTTCATTTTGAAGTACTCGTAAACTCTGGCCGAGTCATCCTTCTTATATCTTGATATAGGTTATTATTAGTAATTTCCTTCTCTTTCTTAGTGCAAGAAAACTTAGTGTTCCAACTTGTTTAGATTAGGTTTATCCTTAATCTTGTTCTGCAACAAGCTGTAAATTGTTAATGATTTATCAGTAAACAATTTAGAAAAGTAAAATATGTGTGTTTGTATTCAACCCCCCCTTCTACAAACTTGTATAGCCCTTCGGGACCAACAAGTGGTATCAGAGCAGATTTGTTTAATCTCATAAACAAGATCTGATCTATACTAAGATTTCTCTTCCTAGCTATTTCTTAAAATGACTACCAACACAAACACAAACTATATTGACAATGGTTCTCTTGCAAAACCCCCTAGATTCTCCAGAGATAATTTTAATCTATGGAAAAATAGGGTGATTCTCTTCTTAGAAGGTGTAGATCCTACCATGCTTTATTATCTTGAAATCGGTCTATATATTCCTGTAAGAATTGATGCTGCAGTTCCAGCCGCTGAGAATAGACCTGCTATTCCAGAAAGGCTGATTCCTAAGGAAATTCATATGTGGACTGATGAAGATAAGAAGAAGGTGGCTATCGACACCAAAGCCAGATCCATACTCTCCATGGCTCTTCCTGACGAAGTCTACCATTCCGTCATGAACCTGAAAACTTCAAAAGCTATGTGGGACATAATCTGTGTTCAGTATGAAGGTACTTCTGAAGTCTAGGACTTTCGAAAGATCAACCTGGTAAGGCAGTATGAAAGCTTCATTTGTGGTAAGAATGAATCTCTCTCTGAAGTACACCAACGTTTTAACTGTTTAATAATAGATCTGAAAACTGTTGGTAAGGAATATTCTAACTTTGAAGTACTGACAAAGTTCTTAGAATGTTTACCTGAAAGCTGGGACAACTATTCAATGTGTCTCAAGCTGTCAAAAGATCTCAAATCGATGAATCTTTCTACCTTATATGGCACGATGCTGAATCATGAGCAATCGAGTCATCTTAAGAAGAATCTTGTAAAAGATTCCAAAAGCACCCCTGTTGCTTTAATCTCAGAGGAACCTTCCACTCAGCGACCCTCGGTCATTATCACTGAGTTGGAGAGTAACTCTGAAAGGTCATCAGATTCTGACTCTTCAGATCTTGATGAATCTTTGGCTCTCCTCACTAAAAAGTTCAGGAGATTCGCCAAAAAGAAAATGTTCAGAAAGAATAAACCTCTTTCCATTACTGACAAGCCAAGATCATCAACTCTTGTTGATAAGGCTACTGCTACTTGTTTTAACTGTGAAAAGATAGGACATTTCGCTAACGAGTGCAGGTCAAAGAAAGTTTCGAGAAACTCAGCGTTTCCCAAGAAATCCTCTAACCTCAGGTCTAGAGATGACAAATATGCCAAGCTGAAAGAAAGGTATGCGAAGCTAAAAAGCTTTAAGAAGAAAGGCAAAGGTCTGATGGCTGACTTTGATTGGGCTGACTCTGATGAAGAAGAATCATCATCTGACTCTAAAGATGATGAAGCCAATCTCTGTCTTATGGCCAAACTTGAAGATGAGGAAGAAAATTCTGACATTCCATCTACTTCAACCTCTGCAACTCAGGTATCACCTTCTTTCTTTACCAATATTGCAAATATTGATGAAGCTGACAGTCTTCGAAAGATCGATCTCTTGACTAGAAGTTTATATGAAGCCATGAATGGAAAAACTGTAGTTGAAAATCAAAACCTTGATCTCGCTGAACAACTTAAAAACTGTCACCTTCAAATAGAAAATCTTTCTAAAATTGAAGAAGATTTTAAAGATCAAGTGCACCTAAATCAGCTAGTCAAAATCGATCGAGAAGAAGCTATCGCTGCATTAAAAGCTGAAAAGCTACTGTTGATGGATGGTATAATTCCTCAACAAAGATCACTGATATAATTAAGTCTCAGATTCCCCTGAGTGATAAACGTGGTCTTGGTTACAAAGCTGATACTCTAGAACCAACCACTGATCGTTCCATGCTCTTATTTGGAACTTTCGTATCCTCAGTCGCTGATACTTCATCCTCTCAGTGTTCCTCTTCTAAACCGCCCATCCCTGAGGAAATCTCTACCTTAACTTCTAAAGGTAAAGGAATTGCTTTCAACCAAAATCCTCAAAAGGGTACCTCTGTACCAAAGCTGAACGCTTCTAAAGCTTCAGTGACTTATCCCTCTGATTCAAAGAATAAGATCTTTGGATTTATTCAGCGATCTACTCCTAGAATCAAAGTGGAAATTCTTGGTTACAAAGCCAATAGCTTACTTGGTGCTGGTCCTTCTAATTCAAAATCAAAAGCTCAGCATTCAAATGGTCCTAGAACTATTTTTAGTTATAGGAAATGTTATCACTATGGACTTACTGATCATATTGCTAGTAAGTGCCCCACAGCCACCAAAGCTGAAAAGTTAGCTAAGGTGAAGATCATTGCCCCCAAGGCAAAGAAGACCACTGAGGTTAAGAAATTAACCAAAGTGAAGACTGACAAAGCTGAATCTTCAAATGCTGCGAAGATTGCTGAACCTTCCACTTCCTCTACCACCGCTGACAAATCTAAACCCAAGATGATGTGGGTCCCTAAGTCAAACTAATCTTCCTTTGTAATGCAGGTTAAGAAGGGTATCTGGTATCTCGATAGCGGATGCTCTAGACATATGACTGGAAAGAAAAGCCTGCTCGCTGAATACAAGGAAGAGAAGGGTCCCTCTGTAATTTTCGGTGGAAATGGAAAAGGACATACCCGAGGGTTTGGTGTACTATCTAATGGTACAACAACCTTCAGAAGAGTCGCATATGTTGAAGGGCTGAAGCATAATCTTCTAAGCATCAGTCAGCTTTGCGACAAGGATAACAAAGTAATCTTTACTAAGGAATCCTGCTTTGTCGCTGACAAAAAGGAGAAGATAGCTCTCAGCGGTTATCGTTTGGAAAATGTTTATGTAATAAACATGGACTCAACAACCACTGAGAACTCCTGTTTCTTCTCAAAAGCCTCATCTGATGTCAACTGGCTATGGCATAAGAGGCTCTCTCATCTAAAAGAGTTAGTCACTGGTCTACCTCAGCACTCATACGCCAAATAGTCCTTATGTTCAGCATGTGAGAAAGGCAAGCAGACCAAAGCAAGCTTTAAGTCAAAGCAAGTCTCCTCAGTATCATCTCCTCTACAACTTCTCCATATGGATTTGTTTGGCCCTATTAACAAACAATCCATCGCTGGAAAGAAATATACACTGGTCATAGTTGATGAATTCTCTCGATATACATGGGTTATGTTTCTCCGTTCTAAGAGTGACACCCCTAAAGAACTCATCACCTTTGTTCGGAAGATGGAAACCCTGAACAACTTGACCGTTCGCTCAATAAGGAGTGATCATGGGACTGAATTCAAAAACAGTTCTCTTGATTCCTTCTTTGAGAGTAAGGGTATTTCTCACAACTTTTCTTCAGTGAGAACACCGCAACAAAACGGAGTCGCTGAAAGAAGAAATAGAACAATTATTGAAGTTGCACGTTCAATGCTCAGCGATTCTCACCTGCCTACTCAGTTTTGGGCAGAAGCTGTCAACACTGCTTGTTTTACGCAAAACAGGTCGCTGATAGTCAAAAGATTCAATAAGACAGCCTATGAACCTTTTCATGGGAGAAAGCCTTCAATTAGCTTTCTTCACATCTTTGGATGTTAGTGTTTCATACTGAATAACAGAGATGCCCTTGGAAAGTTTGATCCTAAGGCTGATGATGAATCTTTCTTGGATATTCTTCAATCTCCAAAGCCTTCAGAGTCTTCAATCGAAGAAGACAAACCGTTGAAGAAACTATTCACGTCACTTTTGACGAATCCCGTTCAGCAAACTCTAAACCGTCTACTGATACTGAAGAACTGAATCAATGGATGTTTTCTCATCTTGGTGATTCAGAAGATATTCCCACTCATACTCATACAGTTGAAGATGATAGTCCTACTATCATCCCAAACATGCAGAATAGTGAAGTTGAAACATCATGGGGCTCATCAGTTCCTTTAAACACTATACATGCTTCTGAACCAAATGTCTCAGACATTCCATCTACTTCTCAGCAATCAGTGAATGAGATGACATCTGCACCTACTCCTCTCTTAGCTGATATTCCAGAAGTTGCTGAAGCTTCATCTTCAGCTTCTCCAGTTCAATTTGAGTCAACGACTTATGCTCCTGCTCAACGATGGACTGTAAATCACCCAATTGATCAAATTCTTGGTGATCCAAACGCTGGTGTTCAGACTCGACAAAGTGCAGGTAATATTTGTTTATTTGTTAACTTTATTTCTCTGATTGAACCAAAGAAAATAGATGATGCCCTCAAAGATCCAAACTGGGTCAGCGCCCTGCAAGAAGAGCTGACTGAATTCGAAAGAAACAAAGTTTGGAAACTTGTTCGAAGACCAACTGACAAGACAGTGATCGGCACTAAATGGGTCTATCGAAACAAGTTGGACGAACATGGAACTCTAACCCGCAACAAGGCTCGACTTGTTGCTCAGGGATACAGACAAGAGGAAGGCATAGATTACGACGAAACATTTGCTCCAGTAGCAAGACTAGAATCTATTTGTCTATTCTTAGCTTACGTTGTACACAAAGACTTCAAAGTATATCAGATGGATGTTAAGTCAGCATTTCTAAATGGAAAGCTGAATGAAGAAGTCTATGTGGAACAACCTCCAGGATTCTCAGATTCTAAGCGTCCAGGTTATGTTTATAAACTGGATAAGGCACTTTATGGCATAAAGCAAGCTCCTCGTGCATGGTATGACACTCTATCTACTTATCTCCATATTGAAAAATTTGAGCATGGTAAAATCGATAAGACTCTATTCTTCAGGAAAGTAAAAGGTCATATTATTCTTGTTCAGATATATGTTGATGACATTATATTTGGTTCTACTAACCCTGACCTTTGTACTCGTTTCGCTGATAGAATGAAAGAAGAGTATAAAATGAGCATGATGGGTGAGCTAACATATGTCCTTGGTCTTCAGATAAAGCAAAATGAAAAAGGAACTTTCATTAATCAGGGAAAGTATGTTAAAGATATGCTGAAGAAATTCGATTTAACTCAGAGTTCAGCTATGAAAACCCCTATGGCACCACCGCTGACACTAGACAAGGATTCAAATGGAATACCTGTTAATGTCACGCTGTACCGTGGGATGATCGACTCTCTCTTGTATCTTACAGCTAGCCGACCCGATATTATGTACGCAACCTGTTTGTGTGCACGATATCAAGCTGAACCTAAGGAATCTCATATGATCGCTGTAAAGCGAATTTTTCGATACCTTAAGGGTACTGCGAACCTAGGTCTTTGGTATCCCAAAGACTCAGGGTTTGATCTAATCGCCTATTCAGATAATGATTTTGCAGGTTGCAAATTGGATAGGAAAAGCACCACAGGAGGCTGTCAGCTCCTGGGTGGAAAGCTGGTGAGTTGGACAAGTAAAAAGCAAAATCCAGTGTCCACCTCAACTGCTGAAGCTGAGTATGTAGCCGCTGGAAGCTGTTGTTCTCAGGTCTTGTGGATGAGAAATCAACTACTAGACTATGACCTTCAGCTCTCGAAAATTCCAATCTATTGCGACAGCACAAGTGCCATTGCTATAGCCAACAATCCAGTGCTACACTCAAAGACAAAACACATCGAAATTAGGTATCATTTTATCAGAGATCATGTGATGAATGGTGATATAGAACTTCACTTTATCCCAACTGACTATCAGTTAGCTGATCTGTTCACCAAACCTCTTGATGAGACAAGATTCAACTTTCTCATCAGCGAGCTTGGAATGCTGAACTTTGAAGAGTAAAATCTTCAGTGGTTCACATTTGATCAGCGATAGAATGAAATCAACTTGTATAACCCATTCTATCATTTTCTCTCTGAATAAACTTGATTCACTGATATCAAGGTATGTTTTTCTCTCGCTGACAATCGCATGTAAATGCAAGATTTCAAGACAAATTGCATCGCTGAATATCTCTTCCTTAATCAGCGATACTTTGAAATTTCTTAAACCAACACTGATATTTCTATTCAGTGCTTCATATTTTCAAAAGTGTCCCTGAGTTTTCAAAACCTCAGAGACATCCTAAAATATGAAAGGACATCCATGACGTCATCGCAACGGATAAGCCCGACACGTTCTTTTTCTGACACACGTTTGCACGTTTTGTTTACCAGCCAATCAAATGCAAACACGTGTCCGTGTCATGATGAAAATCTTTTCCCGCTCAAGATTTTCTCTCTCTCTAATCTCTCTATATAAACCATTTTGGGTTTATATTTTTCCTTTACGCGAACAACTTCTTACTCAAGTTTTCTCAAGAATACTGTTGCATCTTGAACATTCAAGTTTTCTCTCAAAAAAGAACTGTTCATCTTCTACAAAGAACACAAGGTTAATATTCTTATATTATCTACTGTTTTAACTTGTTTTGGATCTTCTCATTGTTTTTACAAGATCAAACAAAAGAACTTTTTCAAAAATGAAATCATTTCTTTCATGGTTTTATGAACACAACCTTTCATGGTTGTTCTTCAAAGTTTAATCGCAAAATCTTAAACTTGTTCTTCATACGTTTTTCCAGAATCCTAATCCTCAAAGGAAACTGGAAAACAAGACTTTTTATTGGGTTTGCATTTCTTTTTCAAAAACAAGAAAACCCTAATCTTCATTAAGACATTTTTGTCTGAATAAAATGGACAAAATTCGAACCATCTTATTGGAAAAATCTTTCCACATTAAGATTATTCTTATTTGTTATATCTTTGGTTGAAATGATAATACAGCAATGGCATCTACTAATATTCCTACTGCTGAGAACACTGCTGCTGCTGAGGAACTGGAAATCACCAAGGCTCCTCAGGTCAAGTTCACGCTTGAGGAACTTGATTGGACAAAAACAAACAATCTCTATGCGCTTTTCGAGTTTCCTCCTCGAAAGCAAGTCACACATCTGAATGATGCTGTGAATTTACTCAAAACCTATTGCCTCTCTATAGCCCTGACCATAACACCCCCTACTCATCAGCTACTACTATCTCAGTTCTGGTATTCTGCCAGACACACTCGACTACCATCGACTAAAGATCCCACGAAGAAAATCGATTGCATCCTCTCTGACACTGATTTTGGCACCATAAAAATCACCCCTGCCATTATCCGAAAAGCACTGAGCCTTCCCATCGCCACAAAAGAAAAACCCTTTGTTTCTCTCCCTGACCACAAGAAACATGCTGATAGGGAAGCCATCACTGCATTCTTTGATGCAATGGGTTATGTATGGGAAACTGGGAGGGATAAGAAGCCTGAGAAGAAGCTGACCCTCATCAAGAAATCCAAAATGCCCAGCGAGATGAACTTCATCTTCGCACATTTGATAAGCTGCATGACTGCAAAGACCGGCTCCTCTGATCAAGCCGCTCAACCTCAGCAAGCAATGGGCTATGCATTGCTGAAGGGTCTTCATGTTGACTGGGCCTCAATAATCTACGATGATCTCGTGCTCAGAGTAGACTTTGCTGTTGATCGACCATCATGGGTTCCATACCCAAGATTCCTCAGCGCCGTCTTCCAAACCGGCCTTAAGGACAACTACCCAAAAGTAGGAGACCTGAAACTTTCTCAGGTTGGCCCTAAGGTACTCGACTTCAAGCCAATGGCAAACGAGGTACGTCTCTCTACTCTCTTAACTATTCTCAATCCTCCTTCTTCTATTTCTGTGGCTACTTCAGCGACAATACCCCTCGCTGATACCCAGGCCACAAAATCTACTCCTCGTAAAAGGAAACACTCCACTACCCACTTGATTCCAAAAGGATCAAGAAAACCAAGGAGCAAACCCAACAATCTCATGCTGAAGACTCCTCAGCTTATCTTGAAGAGATGATGGAAAGTTCAGTGGTACGCTCTGCCACAGCTGAACAAGCCACCCCTTCCATCCCAGCTTCAGCATCTCTAAACGCTGAAGTTATAAACTTGGAAAAGAACCAACCTCCTTCAGCCCCTCAAAGGACGGATAAAGTGATTCTCAGTGGATCCAACATTGAATCAGCACCCCAACCAACTTTTTCAACCTTCGCTTCTCTCTCTACTCCCTTGGACTCTAATCCAGTTTTCACCGCGATCACTAGAGCAACCGTCATTCTTCCAAAAGCTAAAGCTGATCCCTTTCAAGGACTGATGGATGCAGGACCTGCAGGAATTTCCATGCGTATACGCACTCTAGCTGACGATATGGAACATTTTTCAGGTCATAGAAGTTTTGATGACTTCGCCAACCCTCCTGCAGGTATACACCAAACCATATACACTGTAACTAAACCCCAAACTTCTGATCTTTCCTTTGTTCATAAGTTCTTATCTGTTACAGGTCCTAATTTGGGGGATATCAACACCTCCCTGACGGCCCTGGAAACAAAGATGGAGTTTTTCAACAAAACTCTAACTGCCAACTCTTCAGCGGTTACAAACGCTGGAGAGAACTTGAAGACTTTGACCACTGAGGTCGAAAAGAAAGCCTCCAAAGCTGATCTGGAGAAGGTTGATCGTACTCTCGGTGACTTTGCCAAAGTTCTTGTTGATATCTACACCGACTACAACTCTCTCTCCTCAAGAGTTAACACCATGTCCAGCGAGGTCATAACGCTGAAGACATCGGTTGGTACTCTTCAGAGAGAGGTGTCCGCTGTAAATACTGACGTGAGTCCAGTAAAGACTGACGTAAGTTCAGTGAAGACGATGGTACAGCAGATCCGGAATCACATGACCGCCCCTGCCCCTGCACCTTCACATTTTACTACGGCGGATCGTGCTGAACTTTTAAAGATCAGTCCTGCTATTACTGGCCTAGAAGACAGAGTAGCAGCGATTGAAAACTATATTGGGATCCCTGGCCAAGAAGACAGGGAACCAACACCATCTGCTGAGTCATCGCATTCCTCCCCCACTCATCATGAGGAAGAGGGGGAGAAGAACTCTGAAGACCTTCCCCATGATGAATCTATCGAGGGGGAGAAGACTGAAGACCTTCCCCTTACTGAAGAGGGGGAGAAGACAAATGAAGAAACAACTGCTGGACCTCAGGGAGATGAAAACCCTGAGGGAACCGATAAGCTTACCTCTGTATCTGAGGAGGAGCAACTCGAAGAAGCTGATGAAGAATCTGAATCCAAAGCTGAAGATGATGAAGCTGTCGACATCTCTAATGATGAACCATCTTCTTCTTCAAAGAATGATGATGATGATGATGATGACTCCTTTATCGTCAAGCATGTTCAGAAGACTACATCTCTTAAAGGGATTTTGATAAACGAACCTTCAGGGGAGCGGACCAAGACAAAGCCTGCAGCGTCTGAAGCTGACAAAGGCAAAAATAATAGCCTCGCTGAAGATGACAATCTGACGATCTTGCTTAAAAAGCCGGTTTGTCAGTCCTCTCCTCTGTTTGAGGATATCGCTGAAGTTTCTACAGCTGCGACTTCACCAACAATAATCCCAGCTCCCAACACTGAAAGAAATAATCCCAGTCTTGGATTTAACCACTGAGACTGATGAACCTGAAGAACAACAGCTCTCTCACAAAAACAGACCTTCCTTGGCTCCTCAAAAGCTGAGTGAAGAGGATCAAGAAAAGAGAGATGCAATGATCAAAAGACTCGAAGATCAGCGAATCATCCTGAAGCGTGATCAACTTCCGTCTATTCCTCCAAAGTTCAGACTTTCACAAAAGGAATACCAGTATCACCTCAGAGCTGAAAGGTTAATCGCTGAAAGAAGGAAAGCTGAAGAAAAAGACAGAGAACTCTCCATCCAGCTTACTCAACAATCGGTGAAAGACCCCTCGCTGAAAAGAACTCTAATCGAAGTTCAACGTCAGCTATGGGAAGACGCCAAAAAGATCGTTGAAGAAAAGAGAACTGTGTCTCAATCTACTTTAAACTAGTGCAAAGAAAAGGTACACTTCAGATATCGACCTGCCAGAATAAACAAGGTACATATCACTGGAAAATCAACCCTCAAAGTTTCAATCGCTGAAATCGAGATATTTAGAGAAAACGGACAGTACAAAAAATTCTATGCTGAAGCCATCACGAAGTACGGTCTCTCTGAATGGTTGGAGATCAGATTAGCCATCCAGAAGTCTCAATCTAAGTACAAGGATCATGTCGAAAAGATGATAAATCAACAGATCGACTTAGTCTCTTCTTGTGTGGGTATTCCTCCTCCCCCTCCTCTCGCAAATCAGAAAAGAAGGGCCTCTGCAAAGAAAAAGTCTAAACCTTCAGACTCAGGTCCTCCTATACGGAACGAAACAAGTATTGTTTTTCTCGTGCTGAAGTTCTTGGTCCAGAACCTGACCTTTCCGTACTTGACACATCTCTTCCTCCTGGTGAGACTTTCATCCCTGGAAAAGTCATAAGCAAACCCTATGGGATATTCTTTATTGACTATGGTGGACGACAACGTTTTCAACGTATCTCTGAGCTTCCCATCACTCCCATCGAACAGCTGAAAGATCTCATCTACTGGTGTGAATTCAAACGCGACATTTAGGCACGACATCTTAAACCCTTGATTTTTTTGAAGAAGCTCTGAACAAAAAGAATCAAGGAGTAAATGTCCCTGACTGGATGATTCCCACATCAAAGACCCTTGATGAACTTCTCATTAAGGAAGAACCTCTATAAGCTGATAAGATCGCCTTATTCTTCTATTTTATCAGTTATTCTTTTGTACTTGTAATTTATTTCGCTTGTACTTGTAATCTTTCCACTTCCCTTTGTAATCTGATACGAAGTTTAAAGAAAGATTTCAGCGAAAGTACTTTACTCCATCAGTACAGAAAAGATCCCAGAAAACAGTAAAATGGACAAATATTTTATGAGTTCTTTTTATCCTTATGTTTTCATTAAATAGCAATTTTCTCTATTGCTATGTCATAATCAAATAGGTGGAGATTGTTGATCCAAACCCTCAGAGATTTGATAATGACCCGCTCCATTCTACTTAGTGAAAATTGTAAGTAAACAATATGTATCGGAGTTTCACTATCGCTGATAAGTACTAAGACTTTACAGTACCGCTGATAGGAACTCTCACTCTTTAGATTTAAACATTCAACGAACACTGTTCACCATAATGCTCTGAGCCTGTTCAATCCTTATGGTGATCGCTGATAAGTTAGTTGTTTACTTATGATCCCTGAAGACAAGTTTCACGTTAACATAGGTTCTACGCTGAAGTCGAAGATCAAGCTCAAGAACCAGCGACAAGTCTCCTAATGAACTGATGCGGATCAGCGAAGACTCAGAATTGTCCACTCAACGTGAAGTATCAAGTACAAGACTTCAGCTATCGCTGAACTTCGTCATTCGCTGATAAAGAATGATAAAGCCCTGAATCAACGTAAAGCTGATCATGAAGTCCTCCGTACAAAGTACTTTTGTCTTAACCACCCTCGCACGTCTCCGTACGATATGTCAGAAAAGAACCTCCTTATTGTCTGAAATCGTACAACCACTCTGATGCTACACTGTTCACCATGCGGCTACTAAGGTTGTCTACTCAAGTCAGATCCTACAACCAATCAGCTGCTGCCATGTGTAAAGTATAAACTGCTATGCATTAAATGCATGCAGTATATAAGAAGAAGACCTCACTTCATTTTGATGTACTCGTAAACTCTGGCCGAGTCATCCTTCTTATATCTTGAGATAGGTTATTATTAGTAATTCCCTTCTCTTTCTTAGTGCAAGAAAACTTAGTGTTCCAACTTGTTTAGATTAGGTTTATCCTTAATCTTGTTCCGCAACAAGCTGTAAATTGTTAATGATTTATCAATAAACAATTTAGAAAAGTAAAATCTGTGTGTTTGTATTCAACCCCCCCCCCCCCCTCTACAAACTTGTATAGCCCTTCGGGACCAACATCTGCTAACTGATGTTCTGTATTTACAAAATAGAGTTCGACTGTACCTCTTTCAACGTGATCCTTGATAAAATGGTATCGAACGTCTATGTGCTTTGTCTTCGTATACTGGATCGGATTGCTAGATATTGCAATTGCGCTCTTCGAGCCATAATAGATGGGCACCTTGACGTATGTGAAGCCGTAGTCCTTGAGTTGCGTGCGCATCCAAATCACTTGTGAACAGCAGCTCGCGGCGGCCACATATTCCGCCTCGGCAGTCGACGTAGAGACACACTGCTGCTTCTTGGATGCCCAACTCACCAAGCTATCGCCCAAGAACTGCACATGACCTAATGTGCTCTTCCGATCCATCATGCTTCCCGCGTGGTCTGCATCAGAGTATGCAGACAGCACAAAACCAGTCTCTTTCGGGTACCACAAGCCAAGATCAGCAGTACCACGTAAATAACGAAAAATTCGTTTGACAGCTATTAAATGAGACTCTTTCGGTTTTGACTGAAACCGGGCGCAAAGAAACGTTGAAAACATGATGTCCGATCTACTAGTAGTTAGGTACATCAAAGAACCAATCATTCCCCGATACGTTTTAGTGTCCACATCCTTTCCGTTAGGATCGGCGTGTAACTTTGTACCGGGTGCCATGGGAGTTTTCATTGGTGAGGACTGTTCCATCTGGTATTTCTTAAGAATATCCCGAATGTACTTAGCCTGGTTTATGAATATCCCGGTCGACAGTTGTTTAACTTGAAGACCAAGGAAGAAATTCATCTCACATAACATACTCATTTTAAAAAATTGTCCCATTAACTTGGCAAAGTTCTTAGCATACTGAGGATTAGTAGAACCGAAAATTATGTCGTCGACATACACCTAAACTAATACAATATGACCCTTTTCGTTTTTGATAAAAAGAGTTGAGTCGATTTTACCTCGTGTGAATTCCGATTTTATCAAAAACTTCGTTAATGTATCATACCAGGCCCGTGGAGCTTGTTTCAATCCGTAGAGAGTGTAACACCCCGTTTCCCAATTTACGTGATTTAACTGTCTCTTTTGGGGTTGAGTTAATTTTTGGGTCGTTATGTACGTGTTCAGGAATCTAGGGGCCAGTTTATCAATTTTGTAAGATGAGGGTGTGTTTTGGCATGTATGTAAAGGGGATGGAAACCCTAAACACCCTCATTTGCAGCCATTTGTTTCTTTAGCAAAGAAGAGAGAAAAGAGAAAGGGATTTTCGGAGTTCTTGTGAGCTGCTGTGAAAGACCGACCGATTCTCCTTCGTTAACCGTTGGATCGTCGTGAAATTTGGACAGCGACTTCAAGACCCTCTAATATACATTCTGACTGGAGGGATTTGGCATCGGACTTCCCAGTAGAGAGAACCAAGTGTCCGAAGTTGCTGTATTTTTCCAGGCGGAGTTCTTGTGAGCTGCTGTGAAAGATCGATCGATTCTCCTTCGTTAACCGTTGGATCGTCGTGAAATTTGGACAGAGACTTCACGACCCTCTAATATACATTCTGACCGGAGGGATTTGGCATCGGAGTTCTCAGTAGAGAGAACCAAGTGTCCGAAGTTGCTGTATTTTCCAGGCGAAAGATTTGGTGATTTTGGAAGATTCAAGTTGTGAAAGGTTCTAGGAGGATTGTTGTTCGCGGTCTAGAATTTCAAGGTATGTGTATTATGTTTAGAAATCAATAGAAATGGGGCGTATGAAATTGGATGTTTGGCAAAGTTTTATGGTATTTGGACTATCCTAGCTATGTCATTTCGGGATGAGAGATGGGATAGAATTAGAGTTCCATTTTTGGGCTTGTTATGATATGTGTATGTATGAATGTTATAGGTGGTACGAGGTGATTATTATACACTGTGAAGTACTTGGTAATTGACATCTTGACAGGTGAGTACTCTACCTATATTATGTAAGTTATGTGTATGTAGTTGGATTGCATGTGTGATTATGTGTATGTTGGCTTTGCCAAAGGAAAGAGTACCTATGGTGGTAGTAATACCCCTAGGGAATATGTTATGTATGAAGAGGCCTGGTACCAGTGTCTAGTTATGACCTTCCTTATTGGCTTTGTGCCTTAAGGAATGGAAGGATGTTACATGTATGTGATTGCTATGTTTATGCGAGTATGTATGCATGATGATATGTGGTATAGGTGCGTGCTCACTAAGCGAAAGCTTACCCCGTTGTTATTCATCTTTTAGTGGCAGGTACATCTTCGAAGAATAAAGGAAAGGCTCCAGCTTGAAGCTTTTGGATTTGCGGCAGCTCAGCAGCTTATATTTTCTTTTGATGAATGATAGTTTTGGATTCTCTAAGCTTTTCAGTTGAATATTGTTTTTCTCAAACTTATTGGTTTTAAGTTGAAAACTTGTACTCTTTTCTATAAGATTATGGGATTTTATCTAAATGTTTTAATTACAAATCTTCCGCTGTATCTTAAGGTTACTTTCCGTTAAATGAGTGTTTTAAAGATAAGGGATGTTACAGTTGGTATCAGAGCCTTGGTTTAAGGGATTCGGGCATTCACAAGTGGTGAGTGTTTGAACTTAAACCCAAGTGCTCAAGTTTTCAAATAAGTAACCTTTAAAAAAAAAAGCTGTTTCGTGTAAGAAAATGGTTTATAAGGAAAGGGTGTTTTAAAAGAAAAAGTTTTCACGGCTGAGCTGCGGTCCAGAGCATCAAGACGGGGGTGAGCACACTATTCCATATTAGGATTTATGATAAAGCATGTTCAGTTTTTGTGAAAGACCAGTTTTATAACTGTATTGGATGAGTAATTATGTTTATGTATGCTAGATATGGTCAATGTGACAAGGTTATGGTTTCAAATATGTTTTGTTTGATGCATAATGTGAATTAGAATATGATTATAATGTTTATATGATATGTGGTAGATATGGAAAATGTTGTGATATATATGTTAAAGGTACCAACTAAGCTGGGAATTGGAACCTTAGTGACGGTGTTGAGTCTAAACATGGAGGGTGTAATTATAATGGTATAAGGGCCCATACCATTGCAATTACATTGTACATGCCGGGACTTGATATAGTTGCAAAAGAATTCTATGAACCAGACAAGGTTGAGGGTTGGGTAGTAACATGCTAGAAAGGGATTTTGTTAAGAGAGTATAAGCAGAGGGTTTCTAAGGAGCATGTTAGAAAGAAAGACAACTAAGCTAGGACTTCTGGACTATGCTAGGAGTTTGCTCAGGGGGGGGGGGGATGTAGATGAATTATTCTAAAGTATCATGTTTATGTATCAGAATGGTGAACACTAGAAGGCAAGGCAAGAGACCGATTATTGAAGAGGATCAGGAAATTCCTGATCTGAGAGGTGTGATCGCTGCTGAGGTCGGGGAGGTTCTTCACGAGTTACTCCCAAGTCTCTTTGAGCAGGTAAAGCAGGAACTGGCTAATGAAATTCGTAGTCAGGTAGAGGCAGCTGTGGCCAGCAGGGCCAGTGGATCAGGGGGCTTGTCAGGCGTACAACCACGGGGGACAAGCTACAGAGATTTCTCGGCCTGTCAGCCGCCACAGTTTGAGGGGCAGAAGGACCCCGTAACCAGCACTCGTTGGATAGCTGAGGTGGAGGGTGCTTTCGGCACCAGTTTTTGTACCGAGCAAGTCAAGGTTCGCTACGCATCGAACCTTCTGAGGAAGGCAGCGAAAGACTGGTGGAACCTTATTGTTCGTGCTCGGACGCCAGAACAAGTGGATAGCATGACTTGGGAACAGTTCAAGGAACTGTTCATGGAACAGTATGTGCCCCAAATTGAGTTAGAGAGACTCACAAATGAGTTTCTATCTATGGAGCAAACTACGGAGTCAGTGAACGAGATCACTGACAATTTTTTGGAGCGGTCCCTTTTCTGTCCTGAGTATGTCAGGAATGAAAAGGCCAAAATGTACAGATATGGGAGAGTTTTGAAACAGGAGATTAGAGAATTTGTTGTTATGGCAAGGTGCACTGATTTTCAGCAGATGCACGAGGCGGCTCGGGCTAGAGAGCTCGAATTAGAGAGCCAAAGAAAGACAAGAAGGGCAGAAACGGTTCAGACTCAACCTCAGCAGACTAAAAGGTTCAAAACTGGGAGTCATAAACCGGAGGTAAAGAAAGAGTTCAAGAGAGAGCATCCCCGCTGTGGGAAGTGTGGACGACAGCATCCGGGAGAATGCCGTATGGGCTCCGGAACCTGTTACAAATGCGGGCAACCGGGTCATATCAGTCGAGACTGCAAGGCGACCGCAAAGATATGTTTTAAGTGCTACAAGCCGGGCCACTTTACTGACGAGTGCCCAATGAATACCGGGTCGGTCTAGAACTCGGGAACCGCACCGGTGAAGATGCTAGAGGGTGGATTGGGAAAGAAGAACGACGCACCCAGGACTCGGGGGCGAGTGTTCCAGATGACCATAGATGAAGCAAAGGAGGAGCCAGATGTCGTGACAGGTATTTTTCCTGTTAATGCATCACCTGCCCTTGTCTTATTTGACTCGGGAGCTACTAAATCTTTTGTTTCTTTATCGTTTTGTAAAGACTTTGCTATTGTAAAGGACAAGTTAGAGAGTCCGCTAGAAGTAGAAATAGCGGACGAGGAGTTTCGTTTTGTGAGTGATGTGTATAAAGGTAATGTAATAGAGATAGCCGGAGTGAAGTTTAGTATAGATCTTATTCCTATTGCGATGAGGGAAATAAATGTAGTAGTTGGGATAGATTGGCTTAGTCGGAATGGAGCGCGCATTGATTGTGAAAAACAGCAGGTAGTGATTCGAACCCCAAGTGGGGGAGAATTAACTATCTCGAGTGAAGGAAGAAAAGGGGTACCAAAGGTGTGCACTTTGGCCAAAGCTAGAAGATATGTGCACCATGGTGGTAGCAGTTACTTGGCGTATATTGTTGATGAACGGGAGGAGAAAAAGAAGAGAACAGTGGCAGATGTACCAGTGGTCAGCGAGTTTCCGGATGTTTTCCCGGATGACTTGCCTGGCATTCCTCCCGGGAGGCAAGTGGAGTTCCGAATAGACTTGATTCCGGGGGCGGCACCGGTAGCAAAGGCTCCTTACCGTTTGGCACCTCCGGAGATGCATGAACTGTCTAAGCAGCTGGAGGAACTGTTGGATAAGGGTTTCATCCGCCCCAGTAGTTCACCTTGGGGAGCCCCTATCCTTTTCGTGAAAAAGAAGGACGGGTCGATGCGGATGTGCATCGACTATAGAGAGCTTAACAAGCTTACGGTGAAGAACAGATACCCGTTGCCGAGGATCGACGATCTCTTCGATCAACTTCAGGGAGCCGTTTGGTTCTCTAAGATAGATCTTCGCTCAGGGTACCACCAGTTGAAGGTCAGGGAAGAGGATGTTCACAAGACAGCGTTCAGAACCAGGTACGGGCATTTCGAGTTCATCGTGATGCCATTTGGACTGACGAACGCACCAGCGGCATTCATGGATCTTATGAATAGAGTTTGCAGACCGAT
Organism: Saussurea involucrata; assembly: GCA_033807775.1. Classification (NCBI taxonomy): domain Eukaryota; kingdom Viridiplantae; phylum Streptophyta; class Magnoliopsida; order Asterales; family Asteraceae; genus Saussurea; species Saussurea involucrata. The sequence goes on along the minus strand of CM066320.1, from coordinate 187,036,676 downwards.
GTTGGATAGGTCAGTCATCGTGTTTATAGACGATATACTGATCTACTCCAAGTCGAAGGAGGATCATATGGAGAATCTACGAGAGGTTTTGGAGATTTTGCGTAAGGAGCAGTTATATGCAAAGTTCTCCAAGTGTGATTTCTGGTTACAAGAGGTTCAATTTCTTGGACATCTTGTGAACCGAGAGGGTATCAAGGTAGACCCAGCGAAGGTGGAGGCAGTGATGAAGTGGGAAACCCCGAAGACTCCCACTGAGACTAGGAGTTTCCTTGGATTAGCTGGGTACTACCGCCGGTTCATCCAGGATTTCTCCAAGATAGCAGTTCCGTTGACGAAGCTGACGAGGAAGAACGAACGTTTCGTTTGGGGAGAGGAACAGAAAACAGCGTTCGAAACCTTAAGGAGAAAGTTATGCGAGGCTCCGGTGTTGACACTACCGGAGGGAGTTGAAGACATGACAGTCTACTGTGATGCGTCTTATCACGGGCTAGGCTGCGTTCTTATGCAGAGGGGAAGGGTGATTGCCTATGCATGAGGTGAATTACCCGACTCACGATTTGGAGCTTGCGGCAGTGGTGTTCGCTCTCAAGTTATGGCGGCACTACCTGTATGGGGTGAAGTGTACTATCTATACGGACCACAAGAGTCTTCGTTATTTCATGGATCAACAGAATTTGAACATGAGACAGCGGAGGTGGTTGGATGTGGTGAAGGATTATGATTGCGAGATTCTTTATCACCCGGGGAAGGCAAATGTCGTAGCGGATGCCTTGAGTAGAAGAGCGAGTAGTGTTCTACTTCGGGTACCGTTGATGAGACTAACAGTATCAACGTCGCTTCACGACTTGGTAAGAAGGTCTCAAGAGGAAGCGATCAAGGGTGAGAACCAGAAGAAGGAACGGATAAAGGGACAGGTGGATCAGTTAGTGCCCGACAGTCGAGGTCTATTGACTCGGTACGGTCGGGTATGGGTTCCAGTATCGTGTGAGGCAAGGCAGACACTTCTGGACGAGGCGCATAAGTCAAGGTTCTCTATCCATCCCGGTGCTACTATGATGTATAGAGATCTGAAGACTGACTACTGGTGGCCGGGTATGAAGAGGGACGTGGCTAAGTACGTGGAGAAATGTTTGACTTGTTTAAGGGTCAAAGCAGAGCATCAGAGACCGCACGGGAAGTTACAGCCATTAGAGATACCAGAGTGGAAGTGGGAGCATATAACAATGGATCTGATTACCAAGTTGCCTCGAACACCTAGGAATCATGATGCCATTTGGGTGGTTGTAGATAGGCTGACAAAGAGTGCCCATTTTATCGCGATCCGTGAAAGTTCATCTGCAGAAAAGTTAGCTGACATCTATGTCAGTGAAATTGTAGCAAGGCATGGGGTACCGGTAACAGTGATATCAGACAGGGATGTTCGGTTTACGTCGCGGTTTTGGGGGAAGTTCCATGAAGATTTGGGTACGAGACTTCAGTTCAGTACAGCCTTTCACCCACAGACGGACGGGCAAAGCGAGAGAACAATTCAGACTCTTGAGGATATGTTGAGAGCCTGTGTTTTGGATTTTGGGGGCAACTGGGATACGTATTTACCGTTGGCTGAGTTCTCATACAACAACAGTTTCCATGCCAGTATTGGCATGCCTCCGTATGAGATGTTGTACGGGAGAAGGTGTAGGACTCCTATCTGTTGGGGAGAGGTAGGCCAGCGGGAGTTAAGCAGCACAGAAGTGGTTCAGAAAACGACGGAAAGTATTGAGATGATTCGGGATAGGCTACGAACCGCACAGAGTCGTCAAAAGAGTTACGCCGACAAGCGAAGGTCGGATTTGGAGTTCAACGTGGGAGATAATGTTTTGTTGAAGGTGTCACCTTGGAAAGGGGTGATCCGATTCCGGAAGAGGGGCAAGCTAGGCCCTAGGTTTATCGGACCTTTCAAGGTGATAGCACGGGTTGGGAAGGTTGCGTACCGGCTGGAGCTTCCGCCGGAACTCAGTCTGATACACAACACCTTCCACGTGTCTCAGTTGAGGAAGTGTTTAGCTGACGAGTCGGCGCATGTCCCTATAGATGACATACAGGTCGACGAACGGTTGAATTATATTGAGAGACCGATAGCAATCTTGGAAAGGAAGACCAAATCCTTGCGAAACAAGGAGATCAGCTTAATGAAAGTTCAGTGGGAACACCGAAAAGGATCAGAATGGACATGGGAACCGGAAGCTGAGATGAGATCGAATTATCCAAAACTCTTCCAAGTATGATCAATTTCGAGGACGAAATCCTGGTAAGTGGGGGAGAGTTGTAACACCCTGTTTCCCAATTTACGTGATTTAACTGTCTCTTTTGGGGTTGAGTTAATTTTTGGGTCGTTATGTACGTGTTCAGGAATCTAGGGGCCAGTTTATCAATTTTTTAAGATGATGGTGTGTTTTGGCATGTATGTAAAGGGGATGGAAACCCTAAACACCCTCATTTGCAGCCATTTGTTTCTTTAGCAAAGAAGAGAGAAAAGAGAAAGGGATTTTCGGAGTTCTTGTGAGCTGCTGTGAAAGACCGACCGATTCTCCTTCGTTAACCGTTGGATCGTCGTGAAATTTGGACAGCGACTTCACGACCCTCTAATATACATTCTGACCGGAGGGATTTGGCATCGGAGATCCCCGTAGAGAGAACCAAGTGTCCGAAGTTGCTGTATTTTTCCAGGCGGAGTTCATGTGAGCTGCTGTGAAAGATCGACCGATTCTCCTTCGTTAACCGTTGGATCGTCGTGAAATTTGGACAGCGACTTCACGACCCTCTAATATACATTCTGACCGGAGGGATTTGGCATCGGAGTTCCCAGTAGAGAGAACCAAGTGTCCGAAGTTGCTGTATTTTCCAGGCGAAAGATTTGGTGATTTTGGAAGATTCAAGTTGTGAAAGGTTCTAGGAGGATTGTTGTTCGCGGTCTAGAATTTCAAGGTATGTGTATTATGTTTAGAAATCAATAGAAATGGGGCGTATGAAATTGGATGTTTGGCAAAGTTTTATGGTATTTGGACTATCCTAGCTATGTCATTTCGGGATGAGAGATGGGATAGAATTAGAGTTCCATTTTTGGGCTTGTTATGATATGTGTATGTATGAATGTTATAGGTGGTACGAGGTGATTATTATACACTGTGAAGTACTTGGTAATTGACATCTTGACAGGTGAGTACTCTACCTATATTATGTAAGTTATGTGTATGTAGTTGGATTGCATGTGTGATTATGTGTATGTTGGCTTTGCCAAAGGAAAGAGTACCTATGTTGGTAGTAATACCCCTAGGGAATATGTTATGTATGAAGAGGCCTGGTACCAGTGTCTAGTTATGACCTTCCTTATTGGCTTTGTGCCTTAAGGAATGGAAGGATGTTACATGTATGTGATTGCTATGTTTATGCGAGTATGTATGCATGATGATATGTGGTATAGGTGCGTGCTCACTAAGCGAAAGCTTACCCCGTTGTTATTCATCTTTTAGTGGCAGGTACATCTTCGAAGAATAAAGGAAAGGCTCCAGCTTGAAGCTTTTGGATTTGCGGCAGCTCAGCAGCTTATATTTTCTTTTGATGAATGATAGTTTTGGATTCTCTAAGCTTTTCAGTTGAATATTGTTTTTCTCAAACTTATTGGTTTTAAGTTGCAAACTTGTACTCTTTTCTATAAGATTATGGGATTTTATCTAAATGTTTTAATTACAAATCTTCCGCTGTATCTTAAGGTTACTTTCCGTTAAATGAGTGTTTTAAAGATAAGGGATGTTACAGAGAGCCTTGTCTAGGATGTAGACATGATCAGGCTTCTTCTCGTCCACGAACCCGTCCGGTTGCGATACGTACACTTCTTCCTTGAGTTCGCCGTTAAGGAATGCGGTCTTCACATCCATTTGGAAGACCGTGAAGTTCTTGTGCGCGGCGTATGCAAGGAACATACGTATTGCTTCTATTCTCGCCATCGGAGCGTATGTCTCGTCATAATCTATCCTTTCTTGCTGACGATATCCCTTAGCCACGAGACGCGCCTTGTTGCGTACTATTATGCCGTCCTCGTCCTTCTTGTTCTTGAAGATCCACTTAGTGCCGATCACCGTCTTGTGGGATGGACGTGGGACAAGTCGCCATACCTTGAGAGCCTCGAATTGGTTGACCTCCCCTTGCATGGCCATGACCCAATCCAAATCTTCGAGTGCTTCGCGGACAGTTGTAGGCTCGATCCTAGTCAAGAATCCGGAGAAAAGGCAGAAATTGGCCGATGTGCATCATGTTTGGACTGGAGTGGAGGGATCACCGATGATTTGGTGTAAGGGATGAGCTCTCGTCCATTTGGTGGTGTGTGGAAGCGGCTGCTGAGTTGAGTGTGAGGCGTTCGGATCCACGTAATCACCATATGGAAGGTCTTGTACAACTTTAAGTGTCGTAGGTTGGTTTCTCGGAGGAGACGGGGGAGGATTCGTCGAGGGTTGAGCAACTTCTGGTTCCGAGGAATGCAGAGGCTGATCATTGATTGTAGCAGATGACGAGTCTTGAGGAGCGATCTTCGGGTTTAGTACTGGTTCCTCCGGGGGAATGGTAGTATCAGATGTTGAGGGTGATGGTTGAGGTGTCTCCACAGTGATTGATGGAGTACTAGTCGAAGGCGGTGGACCGGATATATTCGCCGAATCCTCGATTTGAGCAGCTTCAAGTCGTGGTTGCGCTGAGACACGAGGGGTAGAAACGTTAAGCATATCATCATAAAAGTATTGAACAATAAATCTAAATCTGAAAGATCAACATTTGACGTAGATGCATGATTCGGATTTACTGTCGCATGTGCAGATCCCGAACGTGGAAGTTCGGAAGCTAGCACGCCAGTTAAACCGGGTTCTGAACTGATTTGTTCAGAAGCCAAATTTGCGGCTTCGTCGAATGTCACGTTTACACTCTCGGTAACGGTTTTTGTCCGTTTGTTGTAAACGCGATACGCCTTAGCCTGCATGGAGTATCCAATGAAAACTCCTTCGTCCGCCTTCGGGCTGAATTAGTCGAGATCATCTTTGTCGTTGAGGACGTAGCACGTGCATCCGAACGCGTGGAAATACTTGATGTTCGGAACGCGGTTGTTCATGATCTCGTACGGTGTCTTGTTGAACCGCTTGCTGATAATGGAGCGGTTTTGCGTGTAATGAGCAGTAGACACCGCTTTGGCCCAGAGAAATAAAGGCAATTTGGACTGAGAAAGCATCGTACGAGCAGCTTCGACGAGGGTACAGTTGCGTCTTTCCACCACTCCGTTTTGTTGAGGAGTGCGTGCTGCCGAGAAGGTTTGCGAGATACCGACTGAAGTCAGGTAGTCGTTCACCGTTTGATTCTTGAATTCCATCCCGTTGTCGGTTCTGATATTCTGAACTTGTTGAAGGTTCAGTTGGATGGTCTTCAGATGATAGATGATGAGCTCTGGGGTTTCATCCTTCGTGCGTAGAAACTTCACCCAAGTGTAGCATGAGAAATCATCCACCATCACCAGAACGTACTTACGCTTGTTGATGCTCTGAACGCGCATCGGTCCACACAAATCCATATGAATAAGTTTGAGGGACCGGGACGTGCTCGGAGTGGCCTTCGGTTTATGCGTCGCTCGCTTCATCTTTCCCATTTCACATGCCCCGCATAGTCGATCCTTCACGAATTGAAGATCGGCATGCCTTTCACGTGTCCGCCCAGCACCAGTTTGTTGATACTCTTGAAGTTCAGTTGCGATAGACGTCGATGCCAAATCCATGCTTGTTGAGAATTGGCCTTTGACACCAGGCAGACTGATAACGCCACTTTTTGGCGTTATTTTCAGTCTACAAACCAATGAGATTGGCTTATGTTGTAGCAAAGAGACGGAATTTTATGGTTTATCAAGTGAAATGTGTAGGTAATCTAAAATACGGAAATTATCGAGAAAAGAAGCAGAAAAGAGTCTAAAAGAGAGCCAAAACAAAGCCCAACGGAAGCCCAAGATCCAAGCCCAAGACCCGTGCCCAAACCATGACCCAGATCCACGAAACAAACCTGACCCGCACACTTCTGGAAAGCGCACGGTTTGCAAGTCACGGGACAAACCACGTAAGTCCCTGTTCGTTTGATATAATTTGGGGTTTTCCGGAATTAGGTCATATCTCAATACGTGCAATGGTAGGCTGCTCGGTGGCGATTTTCAAAGACATTTTGCGTACTTTGGAGCTACGATAGAGGATCGATTGAGGAGGAGTTCACGACGAGAATCAGATTAGAGCCGAGAGAAGGGAGTTAACCATTACATTCATCACGATCACAATCACTATGTTTGCACATACTATTTCTCTTCCTTTTCTTGTGTTTTTGTCCACCACCAACATGAACTAATCTTTAGATGTTGGGGGTTGGTTTGAATTTGGTTTAAGCATATGAACAGATGATTTGAGACTTTTATCAGTTTTTCCTATTTAATGAAGCATGTGATTTGGGTTTTAATGCTTTTGTGAGGTTGGCCAACTTCCAATTGTTTTGTTGTTTTCAGTTAAGTTCGAGAGAATTAATTGTTAACTAGAACTAGAAATTGCATGCCTAAGGTGAGAAATTGGATAGAGATATACCAAGTAAGCCTTAGTCCCATTGAAATCTTGAGTTTAATGTGTTTTGAATTCCATAGGTTGAGATCGAGAGATGAAACTTGTGCGTTCAAGATAAAACCCGTTGTTGCTTGAGAAAGAACAACGGTGATTTTAGAGATTGGGTATTCATTAAAGGGAATAGCTGGTTTTGGTTTTGAGTCTGGTGTCTATTTGTGAAAACCTTAGGATTTCCAACCCTCAACTGTTTTCTCTATCCGAAGTTCCTTAAGTTGTCTACTGTCTTGTTCTTGATTTATTTGCAATTGATTAGTTTAATACCAACAACTCAAAATTGCGACCGTTCAGTTAATAGATCTTATAGTCATTGTGATACTTAGTTCCTAGTTCCCTGTGTTCGATACTCGTACTTTCAGTACTATTACTTGATTCGACCCGTACACTTGCGGTTAGATTTAGGGGGGGTGTAAACCCACCTATCAAGTTTTTGGCGCCGTTGCCGGGGAACTAGTTGCAACTGATAGCACCACAAGCTATAAGCGCTATTACATTGAACATTTTTACTTTTGTTATTTTATTTCATCACTTTCAGTTTTTGGATTGCTAATTTTGTTTACTTTCCGTTTCAGGTACTAATTGGTTTATCCCAAAGAAAACCAGAGGGAATGAACTCGAACCAATCGATCCGGAAATCGAAAGAACCGCCCATCAGTTACGAAAAGAATCTAAAGCTAAAAGACAGCCGGAGATCGAGATGGGCGACGAAGCTCCTCCTGAGAGATGTCCTATGCGGTCGTTTGCCGATCCGAATGTGGCAGCCGCACGCATAGGCATCCAACCGCCCACTACTGGGGTGAACTCTTTTGAGCTCAAACCGAGTACCATCGTGATGGTACACCAAAATCAGTATGGAGGAGCACCGACAGAAGATCCTCATGCACATCTCCGTGCATTTGAGAGGATTTGCAACACGTTCAAGATCAATGGGATGGAAGAGGATGCAATCAAGCTGAGGCTGTTCAGCTTTTCACTCAAAGGTAGAGCCGAAACTTGGACATAAAGTATCCAACCGGACTCGATCACCACATGGGCGTAACTGAAAGCGGCCTTCCTCCAGAAATTCTTCCCACCAAGCAGAACCGCCCAACTTATGGCTGAAATCACCCATTTTGCTCAATGGGATCAAGAGACATTGTATGAAGCTTGGGAGAGGTACAAAGATATGATCAAGAAATGCCCTCATCATGGGTTGCAAGGTTGGGTCATCATCCAAACATTCTTCAGTGGACTTCACCCGCAGTTCAAAAACAACATTACAGCTGCAGCGGGTGGAGCCTGTTGGTTCCCGTTTTGTTTAAACAAGATTATCAGATCTATTAGTTCAAGTTTATGTTTGATGCGAAAGCGTATTTGAAGAACTAACAGATATGTTTGATAGATTTAGAACACACAATATAAAGAAACAGTATACAGATGATATCTTGAAGATTACTGTTGTTTTATATATAAAGCAAGAACAAAATTAAGAACAGTTGAGTATGCAAAGCTTTAAGCAGATATGACTCTTGATGTGCATAAGCTATGTGTTCTTGTGTGCTTAGTAAAAACGTTGTGTATTATCTTGTTTTTGTAGTTATGTCTATCGTTTTTTTAAGAACTAAACATTAGTCTTCCTTTTATACTACTCAAAGGGGACCATAAAGCATAAGCTATGTTGATCGGACAGCATGAACAGTTGAATGGATGGCATGAACAGTTGAACGTGTTGTATTTCATTTAATTCCGCAGACGTCTATTATGTACTAAGCCCTATTGAGTCCACTCAGAGTTTGACACGTGTTTGAAGTTGGACAGGGCATGCTACCATGCAAGTTGATGAACAGGTCAGGAACAGTAGCAAGATATTTCTTTAACAGTGGCAAGATATTATAAATATCTTCCAAGTCTTCAGTCTGAACCGCAGAGGCTCTGTCAAGGGTGACAGAGGTTCTGTGGTTGGTTCCTTGGTGAGCATTCTTCTGTAGATCCTTCTTTGGTCCTTTGTGAGTAGTCTTCACTGGGTTCCTTGTCTTCTGATGTTATCCGCAGAGGCTCTGTTATTGGTAACAGAGGTTCTGTGGTCTTGGTCTTCTGAAAGCGTCCTTCTGTAGTTTCTTCGGTTTTTGATTACTCTTGATCAAACTTCCTTTGATTCTTCTGAGATGCCCGACAGAGCTTCTGTTGCACTCAGCAGAGCTTCTGTGGAAGTTCTTATGTACTTGGCCATTTTTCAATACTTCTAATATTTCAGAATATTGGAGCTAACAATCTCCCCCTAAGTATTGAAAAATAAAAGGTTGAATTTATGCATTTTATCTTAAGTAATAAAAAGAGGTTAAACAATACCTCAGAAGATTATTTCTTTCATTTGGAATTTATGCCTGAGGCATTTACATTTGAGTACATTAAATGAATAGAAATAAACGTTGACAGAGGTTCTTTGAAGAGACTCAGATTTTTGCATTTGGGAAGTCGTCGAACTTTATGTTGTCTTTTCCTACTTCCTTGAGTTCTTCATAGAATTTGAGGCAGAGATTTCTTAAGCCTAGTGTAGCATCAATCTCTTTGATCATCATCAGAGCAGATTCTTCGTCCATAAGCTCTGTTGCTTTGTTCTCCTCTAGTATTTTTCTGAACATGTTCAGAGTATGGGTTGTGTACTTCTGACAGTCCATTGTCACAAACAGTTTAAGTTGATCAGCAGGATCCTTGAATACTAACCCGTACCTTGGAGTTTTGATGATAGAATTGGGTATGGCATTGGGTGGGCAGAAATCCTCTGGTGGTATGATACTTAAGGTAGTCACGTCTAGATCGATGGCTAGTTGAAAGTCGAGCATGCTGTAGATTAGGAGCTTTTCACGCATCGCCTTTCTGAGAACTCGATAAGACCTTTGGTGGCAGTCGTCATTGAAGTTGTCTTTCGTCCATTGCAGAAGGTCAGGTAAGTCATAGGGATTGAGGTTTCGGATATCAGCATCAGAGAATTGATTCTCTGATCTGTCAGACCTTTTGACTTTCCAGATTGTATACATCGTATGAGGATAAGTTCTCATTTTAGAGTATTTACAATAGATTACCTTCTTTATTTTGTGAATGGAGTAAACTTGGTTGACCGGTTTTGACTTTGTAGAGGTGAAGATGACATCGAATTCCTTTCTGAGCTTCTGATCTCGGACATGAGCTGGCAGATCGCTCTGGAAGTGTTGTCTGTAGAGATAACTGTAAACTTTCTCTTTCATTTGTTCAATGGTTGGAGTAGTTCTTGGAATTGGTCTTCTTAGCTCATCCATTTGTCGAGCGATGTCTGCTACTTTACCTTCTGTTACCTTAACTGTGGGATCCAGGGTTGGGTTTTCTGACAGATGATTCAAGTTGAATGCCCAGTCTTCCTCTTCGGGTTTAGGAGTGACGAAGGCATTAAAGGCACCTTTCATCAACTTCTCTGTAGCAACTGGCATCTTCTTCTTTGGCTCTTCTTCTGTCATTATTCCCTTGCCTTTATCTTTTGGTTTTGAGGTTTCAGAGGTTGGGTTTTGGATTTGTGTGGGTGGAACCTTTGTAGATTTGACAATTGGAGGTTCTGTCGGTTTTGGGGTTGGATGCTCTGATGTTTTGGTTGTTGCCTCTGAAGGTTTTGATACTTCGGGTTGTGAGGACTCTGTAGGTGAAGAGTTTTCGGGTCTTGGAGGTGGAATGTCAAATCGCTTTGCTGATTGAAAAGCAGATACAAATTCCATTCTGCGAAGAATGAACTGTGCAGTGCGTTTTGGTCTTTGGGGTTTTCGAGCTATGGATTTGACTCTAGTTTTGCGCGGGATTGGTTGTGAGGTTGGTGTTGGTTCATTGGGTGAGGGTGGAGTTTGTTCTGAGGATGAGGATGCAAGAGTGATTACCTTAGGTTCTGTGGTTGGTGCATCCTCTGCTGAGATAGAGGTGTTTTGCCTCTGTTGTGTTCCCTTCTGGATTTCTGTCGTAGAAGGTTCTGCAGTTTTCTCTGTAGTTTTTGCAGCAGCAGCCTCTGTTGTTTCCTTTGTTCTCTCCCCCTCAGGATGACCAGATGCTCTATCATCGGGATCATCCTGCCTTCTTTTAGCAGCAACTTCTGTTCTGTAGGTGTCTTGAGCTGCTTGCCTTGCTGCATGTTTCTTCATTGTTTCAAGGTAGATTGCGATTGAAGTCTTGAAGGCTTTGGTCGCACTTTTCTCGAACTCTGCAGCGGTTGTTTTGGCAATGTTAGTGGCAGAGGCAATGGCAGCAGCAGCAGAAGTTTCTGTTGTTGACTTCATTTCTACAAGGGCTGTTTTAACCTCTGTGGATAAGGTATCCACTTTGGTATTTAATCCTATAAGCGCGCCTGAAGTCGAATCTGTAAAAGTCGTGAATGAGCTTTGCAACTTATTCAAAGTTTGAGTTACAGAGGTTACAAAGACTTGGAACTCATCCTTCGTAACAAGTTCCTTTTGGGTAACCTCTGGAGGAACAGCCCCTTCTCCAGAGTGAGTCCCTGTTCCTGGGACACCTTCTTTCACCCTTGTTTGTACATTGGGGGTGGAAGGATTTCCATCTGATCTTCGAGAAGAAACATGAGTTTCAGTCTCTACAGAAGTTCTGTGAAGAACAGTGTCCAAATCCACTCCAGAGGTGGGTATCGGAATATTCTTCTGTTGACTTGGAGACTTGTCTAGAGTCTCTTCGTCTTGGTGCTCTCTACTTCTCTCTGAAAGAAGTTTTGGCCCTATATTGTGCGTGGCAGAGGAAACGAATTCCTCTGTAGGGTTTTCTAGTGTGATCTAGGGCGATGGATCACGAACTATAGGTGAGTCTCTCTTAGGAGACTCCCTAGTAATGGATTCCCTAGTTTCTGTGGGCGCAGAGGTTGAAAGAATAACCTCTGGCTGTTTGGTTTGGGTAGGGATCGAGTTGTGCGACTCTTTTTCAATAACTCCTTCTGCAGCTAGACCTGCGGAGTTAGATGTGTGGGTTGTACTAGGAAGGGGTGAGGGATGTGTGCCTTCTGCAACTTCGGCATCTTTTTCTTTTTCATTTTCTTTTCCTCCAGACGTTTCTACCCTATCCTCTAACCTATTTTCTGTAAATTTACCTATTTGGACCTCTTCTTCTGCAGTCTCTTGTCTTGGCAGAAGTGAATCAAGAACCTCTGTGAAGATTGGGGTTTGCAGAGGTGGAGTTTGATCTTTTTCGATTCCCTCTGTAATTGATTGCAGAGGAGAAGATGGTTTCTTCTTCTTTGATTTCCTTTTCTTCGGTTTTGGTGCTCCCTCCTCTGTAGATTTTGACTTTCTTTTTCTTTTGGAAGAGGGAAGGGCAGAGGGGTGTGCAGAGGGTGGAGAAGATGGTTCTGCAGGTGGTTGTTGGATAGCAGAAGCAGAGGCAAGAGGTTCCTCTGTAGGGGTCTTGGATTTCTTTCCCTTTTTCTTCTTCTTCTCTTTAGATCCCTCAGAAGACTTCCTTTTTGAAGGATAGAGGTCTTTCCTTATATTTCTGAAGTTCTTCTGGTTGGCCTTGTGTTTAGCCAACTTTATCTTCCATTCTTCCTCTGTAAGTCTCTCTATTACACTAACTCCTATGGGCATTCCTATACGCGGGGGTGTTACAGAACTGGGTTCAGGAGTTCTGGAAACGCGTGTGTACTCACTAACTAGTTCTTCATCACTAGCATAACCTAACATTACCTTTGACAGTGGCCTGCTGTGCGGGTAGCCGTCCTCATGTTCTGTAGCGGTGTTCTTGGACATAGGAAATTGCTTAGGTTTGGGACCGTCCATTGGCCATTTTTGGATAAGGAGTAGGGGTTCGAAAAGTACACTAAGGATTCGCTGGAACTGCAGAGCGGGCAACCAGTTGTGATCAGACATTTTGGCTTTCTGGGAGGCGATTTTTCGATCGATGGTGTTGATGATCTCTTGCATCATTATGGTGGCATAATCTAGGGGTAGATCATAGTACACACCATACATGATTGAGAGAATTTGAGGTGAGCTTTGATCGATGCTCCCGATTTTGCCCGTGAGGCAATGATTTAGGATGGAGAATAAGGTATTCCACAGAGGGGGTAGTCTTGCTCTGCGGAAATCGTTTCTCTTTTTCAACTGTTGGTTGTACCCTAACATGTGCAGAAAGTCGACAAGTTCTTCATTTGTTGGTTGGGGGGCATACTTTTTGATTCCCATGAGTCCTCTTGTTGGAAGGCCAAATTCTAATGAGAACATGGTGCGGTTGAACATCAGTTCAAGGCTCTTACTTTGGTCAGGTTTAGAAATGTAGCCTCTGATCAAATCGGTGTCAGCGTCATAACGGCAAGATTGCCAAAACTGATGTAGGTAACGTACAGGTATTTGTTCAACGGTTTTGCTCAGAAGAGGGTAAAGAAAGTGGTTCTCTAGGATGTTTAGCAGGATGGCATGTTCTTTGCCAAATGCCATAGGAGAAGGAACAAGATAACAATTGTTTGATTTAATGGGAAGGGTTTTCTCGAAATGGTCATTTGAGAAAAATTGTTGCAGGTGGGTAGTGGGTACAAAGGATGCCTCGTCGCCGGAGTCATGTCTGTTGGCATCGGCGGCGGTATGTGAGTTGTGGGAGTGCTCAGAATGTACTGGAGAGAGTGGCGGAGAGTTCGTTGGTGAAACGTGAGTAGCTTTGGAACTGGAAGCCATTTGTAGGTTTGAAAGTTCTAGGTTTTCAGAAAGAAATAAGCAAGTTCGCCGGAGAAGATGAGAGAATAGTAAAGTTTTGAAAGTGATTTTAACTTAGGTTTTATACTGTGGTAACGGATAGAATTCGGAACGGTGAAAATGTGAGAAAGTTAATATAATTTGAGGTCCGCACTCGAGTTCATTTGGCGTGGTGCAAGTTTCCAGGACGACGTGATATGTACGTCAATGAAAACTCGACACGTCATCAGTGTCAGTAACGACGAGACGTCGTGGGCGGCCACATTAAATGAAAAGCGCGTGGGTTTAAATTTTCACCACAGAAAAGTTACCGTTACAGCTACAGAAATTCCCAAGTGGAAATCTTTACAGAGGCTCTGTGGGTACAGAAGCTCTGTGATTTTGGAAAACTTTTATCTCTGTATTTGTATCTTTAATGAAAAATCGTTTGAAAAACACGGAGAGGATCAATAAATCTTTAGTAGAGAGAAATTATCCTACAGAGGTTTTTGGACCTCTGCCAGAGCCAGCAGAGGCTCTGTGACAGGAAATTTCTAATAACTAATAATTTATAAACATTTTTAATCATCCAAGTTTTTGATCGGTTTTAACAATGTATTTAGGACCTATTTGAAAGTTGGTGTCCTAGAAAATTGTAAATCTCAAAGATTTTGTGCAGCAGAAGTCATTTGAATGATTTGAGTGATCTACAGAGGTTCTTTGGTTGAAAGAACTCTGCGGCTTATGACTTCTGTAGCATTGTGTGAGTGCGAGATACCAACCTATTTTTCTTCTTGATCGGCGAATGTGATCTCTTCTGTCGCATTCTTAGCTCCCCCTTGACTTATGAATCTCTGTAGATTCAGCAAGGTCTCCTTTTTCGCTCCCCGTTGATCTAACAACCTCTGTAGATCAAGTGTCTTCTTCTGCTCCCCCTTGACCTATGCTTGGTTCAGAATAAGATAAGTTGTGCACATAACATAGGTCAAGATCATCAGAGGTTCTGTAGAGGTCGTCAGAGGTTCTGAACAGACTTTACAGAAGTTCTGTGATCTTAAGAACTATTGAAGATTTAAGAATTTACATACAAAAATAATAATAAATATTTACAAAGTATACAGTATCTATGTTATACTTACAGAGGTTTTGGGTACCCATATTCGTATGGGTCCTATTGTATGAAACGCCTTTATGCATTTTTCATACATACCAGAAATGAAAGGTTTTTTGTCTTTTTGAGCATTTTGAACAGGTATAGAGCCTTTCATTATCCAAACCTTTTTCACCTTTTTAAAAGTTTGATTAACTAATTTGTCCAACCTATGATCATGCAACAATTTCGATGTTGAGGTCTGAAGTTTTGAAAACATATTTGGCTTAAAAGATCCTTTAAAATTAAATTTCTTGATCCGTTTAGCAAAAATTTTCTTTTTCCTTAAATTTTCCTCAAGCATCTTTTAGAGATTAGATTTGCATTTTTTCTCCAACATGATTTCAGTTGATAAATTAGAGAGTCTTTTTGTTAGTTTGGATATTTCTGTTTTAAAAATCCTTCTCTCTTTTTCAAAGTCATCTTTTTGACTTAAATCTTGATATCTTCTTTAACTGTTCAGATTCTTTTCTTTCAGAATCGGATTCTTTCCTTTCTTTTTCAAGGATATTCTGCAATTATGAGATTTTACATGTAAGCTCCATAGACTTTGTTTCAAGAACAGTTTTCTTCTCTTCATAATTTCCTCTTTCATTTACCACAATCTTTTCAAAATCGGAAATTAGTTTAGAGAAATTTAAACATTTTAGTTCAAGTCCTTTCTTTTCTTCATCTGACATAGATAAGTTCCTTTTTAGTTCACGATTTTCACAGTTTAAGATTTTAACAGATTCTTCAAGTTTAGCAATTTTATCAGAAATAATAAAAATGCTTTTGTTCTTTTCATCTAGTTCTTTTTCAAGAGAAGAAATTATTTTGCGAAAATTTGTGCTGAGTTTTGAATAAAAAATTGAATCAGCATCACCACAAAATTTTATTCTAGACATATTAAATGAAGTTTTGAAAGAAACAGTTTCTATGATGTTACCAGATCGAATAGATCGAAAATGGCAGTAAAACAGAATCTGTTTGAAGGAATGAAGAACAGGTTAAAAACAGAATGAAATCTATCAATAATATTGTCAAACGAGGATCACTTGATATTGAAAATCAAGCTCGGCTCTGATACCAATTGTTGGTTCCCGTTTTGTTTAAACAAGATTATCAGATCTATTAGTTCAAGTTTATGTTTGATGCGGAAGCGTATTTGAAGAACTAACAGATATGTTTGATAGATTTAGAACACACAATATAAAGAAACAGTATAAAGATGATATCTTGAAGATTACTGTTGTTTTATATATAAAGCAAGAACAGATTTAAGAACAGTTGAGTATGCAAAGCTTTAAGTAGATATGTCTCTTGATGTGCATAAGCTATGTGTTCTTGTGTGCTTAGTAAAAACGTTGTGTATTATCTTGTTTTTGTAGTTATGTCTATCGTTTTTTAAGAACTAAACATTAGTCTTCCTTTTATACTACTCAAAGGGGACCATAAAGCATAAGCTATGTTGATCGGACGGCATGAACAGTTGAACGGATGGCATGAACAGTTGAACGTGCTGTATTGCATTTAATACCACAAACGTCTATTATGTACTAAGCCCTATTGAGTCACTCAGAGTTTGACACGTGTTTGAAGTTGGACAGGGCATGCTACCATGCAAGTTGATGAACAGGTCAGGAACAGTAGCAAGATATTTCTTTAACAGTGGCAAGATATTATAAATATCTTCCAAGTCTTCAGTCTGAACCGCAGAGGCTCTGTCAAGGGTGACAGAGGTTCTGTGGTTGGTTCCTTGGTGAGCATTCTTCTGTAGATCCTTCTTTGGTCCTTTGTGAGTAGTCTTCACTGGGTTCCTTGTCTTCTGATGTTGTCCGCAGAGGCTCTGTTATTGGTAACAGAGGTTCTGTGGGCTTGGTCTTCTGAAAGCGTCCTTCTGTAGTTTCTTCGGTTTTTGATTACTCTTGATCAAACTTCCTTTGATTCTTCTGAGATGCCCGACAGAGCTTCTGTTGCACTCAACAGAGCTTCTGTGGAAGTTCTTCTGTACTTGGCCATTTTTCAATACTTCTAATATTTCAGAATATTGGAGCTAACAGAGCCCTAATGGATAAGTCTTATGAGGAGGCCTGCGAGTTGATCGATAATCTGGATGAACATAGTTTTTCAACTCCAAGATCAGCAGTTAGAAGAGTTGCGAGTGTGCAAGAGAATGATGAGTTGAAGGCGATGAAAGCTCAAATAGCCGCTATCACAAACCATTTGAAGGGAGGAAGTCCAGACGTGTTCACCGCTGCTCAAGAACCTGAACAGGTTCAGTTTTTACAAAACCGAAACAACCATCCGAGGAACGACCCTTTCTCGAACACATATAACGAAGGGTGGAAGAAACACCCTAACTTTTCATGGAGTCAACCGTAAGGGCAACCCGGTCAACAACAACAAGGTAATCATTCCAACTTTTCTAATTCTCCTAACTCTAACAATGTTTACCGTCCTCCAGGTTATAACCAACGAAGATTTGATGAAGGACCATCCGGGGAGAAGAAACCGGGGCTAGAGGACATGATGATGAAATTCATGACAAAGATGGATAACACGGTTGGAGAATTAGCAAGCACGGTTAACACAGTAAAAGCAGCAACTGATCAGAACACCGCCTCCATCAAACTCCTTGAGAGGCAAGTGGGGAAAATTTTTGAAGCCCTACAGACCCGAGCTCCTGGGACATTCCCTAGTCAGACTGAAAGGAAACCAAGAGAAGAATGCAATGCCATTCATCTGAGGAGTGGTGCAGAATTGATAAAAGACTTGACTAATGAGCCAGTTATCGAAGTAGAGACGGAGATGGTCAAGGAGGCAAATATTGGGCTGAAGGATGATTTTTCTAATGATATGGTTGATCAGGGGAAACCGAAGGAAAATAAGGTGACACCTCCATCAAAGCCGGTAGTCAACCCGTATGTGCCACCGCTACCATTTCCAAATCGGGTGAAGGCACGTAACGACGAGGAACAATTCAAGAAATTTCTTGACATCTTCAAGAAGCTGCACATCAACATTCCATTTGCAGAAGCACTTGCCTAAATGCCAACATATCTCATGTTCATGAAGGACATATTATCCAAGAAGAGGGCAATTGAACATCAGGCTACGATTGCACTTACTGAAGAGTGCAGTGCAATCATTCAGAACAAGCTTCCCCCGAAGCTTCAAGATCCAGGGAGTTTTTCGATTCCTATACAAATTGGAGATCTTTGTTTTGATAAGGTGTTATGTGATTTAGGAGCAAGTATTAATTTAATGCCTTTATCTGTTTTCAGGAAACTTGGCTTGGGTGAAGTGAAGCCAACATACATGACACTTCAGCTTGCAGATAGATCGGTGAGGTACCCATATGGAGTGATAGAAGATGTCTTGATCAGAGTCGGTAAGTTCTTCCTTCCGGTGGACTTCGTGGTGCTGGATATTGATGAAGATATAGAGGTCCCGCTAATATTGGGAAGACCCTTTCTGGCCACGAGCAAAGCACTGATCGGCATGGAAGAGGGCGAGATGACTTTAAGGATTGGCGGTGAAAAGGTAACGTTCAAGATGTTCGAGAGGGCAAGAGGTAGAAGTGAAAGGGAGTCCGATGATCAAGGAAAACCAGTTGTGGAAGAAACTGCGGAAGATCGCAAGTGTGGGCGGTTCGATTCTGCAGATACCGAGCCAAGCTGAGGGCCACACAGTCGTGCCACGACTTTAACTGAGGCGCTAGGTGGGAGGCAACCCACCGAGGTATGTTTTCTTTTATTCAAGTCATGTTTGGTGTGTTTTTATTTACAAAAAAATATAGAAATCTGGAACAGAGACTTATGCGGTTTTGGTCGCGGCCTCAAGCCGCGGGTGGCTCTGGTTTGGTTTTCGAAACAGAAGCATACGCGGGATTCCCCGTGGCCTTCAAATCGTGCGCTAAACCGCGCGGGTTCTCATGGTCGTCTAGGGTTTCTCGTGCAGTTTTTGTCCCATTCTTGCTTTGTGTCGTTGTTTCTTTGCTTTCTTTTTCCTTATGCTTTGTTTTTCTGCGCTCTCTCTCCGTCTTTTCCGGTTTCTCTCAGCTATATTCTCAATTGTTTCAAGAGACTCACATTCCCTCTTCAAGACCAAAGGTATGTACTCTTACACTTGTTTATTTTGGTCATCGTTACTGCTATGTGGCTACATGACTGTTGATTGAGATGCATGAACTAAAAGTTATATTATTGGCATCCTCCATGTATGAGAAGGGTGAGTTGTGTTTGCACGTACACGTAAAGGAAAGGATATGCAACAAACCTAAGTTTCACTTAGGTTTGGGGTGCCTTGCTTTTCAACATCTGCAACACTCACATTTACCCATTTGCAAACCTCGGTTTCACCGAGGTTTGGGGTTGGCTTTAGTTGGCAAACCTAGGCCACGACCTAGGTTTGGGGTGGCTATATTTGAATAACTTTGGGCTCGCTCTTTGATGTATTATGTTAATGTTTTGCCTTTCCTGCTTGATAACTACAATAACTGCACAATGATACATGTCACACCTGTGTATCTCCTGCACCGACACTTACACATTGGGGACAATGTGTGGTAAGGTTTGGGGTTGCCCAATCGGGCCCACGTTATGCACGTAGATTTCCTGCACTTCTGAATGGTTAGATCATAGTAGCTAAAATTTTGTTTTGAATGATTGAGATCGACCATTGTGGGAAGAATCTTGTGATAGTAACGTGACCATTAGGGAAGGACCGGGAAAAGTCATGACTAGGGACATTAGTGGAGACCACCCAATAGCGAGATTTGAGCCTAAAAGACGTTCTTCACTTCGAGGGATTTAAACACTTAATTCATATACACTTTTTCGAATTCCTTGTCGTGATTATAGAGTGATCTCGCTATAATATTGCATTGAGTAGCAAAGACGGCCATCGGGATATTGGGTAAGGGTGTAGTAGACCATATCATGTGGACCTTAAGAGATGATTCCAGGCATTGTGTGCATTTTAACCTGTTTTTATCTATCGTACCTTTCGAACCATTATGTGTGTATCCACAACCCATTTTTGCAGCTAAACACTCACCACTATTCATTTCAGACCCACCATTAAACACGAACCAAAAGCCTTAGCCAACCCTTATCCGAAAGTGTGTCAATCAGAGGCGGTAATGAACAGCAGAAGATAGAGTAGAAAAGAAATAGTACAGGCCAGTCATGAAAATAAATTGGGTCAATCTAACCCAAAAGATAGAAAAGAGGGCCAATGCAGCCCCAATCAAATAAAGAGGGCCAATGATGCCCCACAAAAAAGTAAAAAAAAAATTATATACAGTTAGTTAGATAGTAGTTACAACAGCTAAATAAGAGAGTCAAGCGACTCCAGTAGTGACAAAGTGGGCCAGAGGATAGAATGTGAAGCAAGAAAGTTCAGACCTGCTAAAGATTGACACGCCGAGGATCTTTGATCCGCTTACCCTTCATTTCTCAGCCATGACCCTAGCTCCGTTACAACCCTTGTAAAGACCTGGATGATCTTCTGGAAAATGTGATTAGGGTATACGACCACCTTTACTGATAGTCCCTGTCTTGCTACTTGATTCCCTTCTGAGATCAACTTTTTGGGACATTTGTGCGTCTTTCCTTAGAGTTGTCATGTAATTTTCGAGTATTCTTGTACAATATTCCTTATACATGACAACATGTGCGACAACCTAGGTTCAAGTGAAATGAGAGTATCCCGTGAGGTAGGGTCGAGGCGAAATGTTTTCCCTAGTATGTTTGGACCTAGTACGACCTTAATGTAATCGGAGCAGTCACGAGTTCAACTCACAATGGAAGGCCATAGATCAAACATAATAAGGATGAGGCGAGGATGAGATAAGCATTCACGTGTATGGGAAATCACCATTGCATCACGTGGTACCGACTGGGAGTTGTGCAGTTATTATTTCACTGATATATGCTTTTATTCTATTTTATCGCTAATTTGTCTGAGGACAAGCAACGCTCGGTTTGGGGTTGTTGATAACGCCACTTTTTGGCGTTATTT
Organism: Saussurea involucrata; assembly: GCA_033807775.1. Classification (NCBI taxonomy): domain Eukaryota; kingdom Viridiplantae; phylum Streptophyta; class Magnoliopsida; order Asterales; family Asteraceae; genus Saussurea; species Saussurea involucrata. The sequence continues at coordinate 187,016,196 of CM066320.1, read as the reverse complement.
TTAGTCTACAAACCAATGAGATTGGCTTGTGTTGAATCAAAGAGGCGGAATTTTATGGTTTATCGAGTGAAATGTGCAGGTAATCTAAAAGACGGCAATCATCGAGAAAAGAAGCAGAAAAGAGTCTAAAAGAGAGCCAAAACAAAGCCCAACGGAAGCCCAAGATCCAAGCCCGAGACCCGTGCCCAAACCATGACCCAGATCCACGAAACAAAACTAATCTTTAGATGTTGGGGGTTGGTTTGTGTTAATGCCAAAAATCGCACCAAAGGGACAACTTAAGGTCGATGTGGACTTAAACAACTAAAGAAAGAATCTTTCGACGAGACGTGCGACGATAAATAAAATAAAGAAACAAGGGATTTGATGACGCAGGAAAAACCTCAAACGAGGAAAAAACCTGCGGACGACAGTGGGTGTCGTCGCTATACTATGGTCGCCAATCAGGGGCGATGTCCTTGGATACTGGTGTCGATCGTACAGTGATTACAATACAGATGAAGAAAATGCTTCGAAATGTAAAGTACAAGTGTTTGAACGTAAAAACAGGTGTTTGTCGTGTACGAAACAAAGTGTGAACTGCTGGTCGAGGGCTGTTGTGGTGCGTCGAGAGCGATACTTAGAATAATGGTTCTTCACTTCAGGTGTTCTTGAATATTGCTTCGGTTGTTAATCGCCGGAGATTCGATGTCTTGAAATGTTGATTGAGCTTGATATTTATAGTCTTCGCGTCCTTAGCTTCATCCATAAATGCTCCTTTAATGGCCTTAACGGTTGGAAACAGTCGCCGAAGTAATGATCTTCGTCCGTTACGGTCGCCGGCTGTTTAATGATTGCGTCGGTTATAGTCGTTGCTCCTTAATGACTTTTACTCCTGCATTAAACACTTAACAAACGGTCATGGTGGACGTTAGCTTTGGTCGAGGTCGCACGTCCTTATGTAATAGTCGTGCGGATCGGGCGACGCTATGATCGAGCGTCATAAGGAACTCTCGACTTACCTTTTATGAGGGACGACGATGGTGTTCTGGGTCTTTGTCGAGACCTTATCTTAATACAAGATATAGTCCTTAATCATACGTCTTACTTGTTCTGGTCGCGGTCGAGCGACGTGATTTTTTGCTCAAACAGTTTGCCCCCAAAATTTGAAAATTGAATGTCTAATTTAAGTTTTAAATTTTGTCAATCAGACGCATAGGAAATAAGACAAGAGTTAGAAATTACCTCAATCGTCTTGGAACTAGACCGGTCCGTTTCTAACTGAACGAGAAGTTGAAAAGGGAACAAGGCCGTGACGTCATGATGACACACGATTGTGCTTACCAGCTGTCGATGACAGGTGTCGACGATCCCTGCGGTCATACGAAGGGACGAGAGCACGCGGTGATCATCAAAGGGCTCGACCTGACATGATCGACTGCATAAATAAAGATTATGATGGATCTTTTCTTGGCGATTTCCGTTCGATTAAAACTTGCAAGAATCTTTGACCTAATTTAAGTTTTTCTGAGATCATATAAGATACGACTCTCCAGTTTGCGTATGCGGCGCAAGTCTATCGCTAGAAAGCCTAGAAAAAACTGGGATATCTGGGGCCTTTCAGAAGTGCAAATCAATTTAACGGGGCTGGCAATGTCGACAGAGCCTAGAAGCACCATTAAAAACGAAGAAGATCTCGACGACTTTAGAAGTCTAGCGAGGATAACCATGGGGATTACTGTTAATGCAAAAAATCGCACCAAAGGGACAACTTAAGGTCGTTGTGGACTTAATCAACTAAAGAAAGAATCTTTCGACGAGACGTGCGGCGAGGGAAAAAATAAACGAGACAAGGGATTTGATGACGCAGGAAAAACCTCAATCGAGGAAAAAACCTGTGGACGACAAGAGGTGTCGTCGCTGCACTATGGTCGCCAATCAGGGGCGATGTCCTTGGTACTGGCGTCGATCGTACGATGATTACAATACAAATGAAGAAAAAGCTTCGAAATGTAAAGTACAAGTGTTTAAATGTAAAAACAAGTGTTTGTCGTGTGTGAATACAAAGTGTAAATAACTGTTGGTCGAAAGCTGTCGTCATGCGTCGAGAGCGATACTTGAGCTTTCCTTCGAGTGTTCTTGAGTTCGCTGTAAGGTCCTGGCTTTCAGTACTTGATCTCTAGAGTTTGAATGGTCTTTGCTATGAGTTTGGATGATTTTCTCTGCTGTTTGGTGATGTTCGCTGATGTATATTAGATGTTAACTGATGTCCTTTGATGTGAAGACTTAGCTTGGTATTTATAGTCTTTGCGTCATTAATTAGCTCCATTAATGCTTTAATCAACGGCTACAATGGCTGGAAACGGTCGCCGAAGTGATTATCCATAATGCTCCTCGTCCGTTACGGCTGCTTGCTGTTAATGGCTTTGACTCTTGCATTAAATACTCAACAAACGTAACAGTCAAGGTTAACGTTAGCTTTGGTCGTAGGTGCAATGGTCTTACGCGATGGTCGTACGGGACGGGCGACACCATGGTCGAGCGTCATGGGGGACGTACGACTTACCTTTTACGGGAGACGACAGATGTTTTCTGTGTTCTTGTCGAGACCTTATCTTAATACAAGTTTTGGATTATAACGTGCGTCTTACCTGCTCTGGTCGTGGTCGTACGACGTGATTTTTTGCCCAAACAGTTTGCCCCCAAAATTTGAAACTTGAATGTCAAATTTAAGTTTTAAATTTTGCTTGTCGAACGCTTAGACTTGTGACCTGGGTTGAGGGACTTACCTGGTTGTTGTGGAACTAGACCAGTCCGCTTCTAACTGAACGAGAAGTCGGAAGAGGAACGAGGTCGTGACGTCATGCTGACGTACGATGATGCTTACTAGCTGTCGAGGACAGGTGTCGACGATCCCTATTGTCATTCGAAAGGACGGGGATGCGCGGCGGTTATCCAGGGATTCGATCCAACCCTGTTTTTCGGTCTAAATAGGGATTTTGACAGATCATTTCCTTATTTCGCCCTTGAAGAGTTTGTGCTATGATTTCCTTGCCATTCTTTGTCTGATATCTTCCGAACTTGTGAAAATCTCTGACTTGGTTAGGTTTCTTCGAGGGTTAACGCGCCTATAAGTAAGGTACGATTTCTCTGACTTCTGCAAATTTTGTTTAGAAATGTCGAGGGATCCTGAGAGTGTTATTCAAGAGTCATCGGACCTCTGGGACTTTAGAAAGTTAGCGAAAATTCCTGCGTGGGTCGAATTGATCCGTCCAGGCCAGATCCGATCAAACGAGTGTCCCGAGGGGTACATCGTAATCTATGAATACCCTTTTAAGATAGGTTTTGAATGGACTTTTTCTCCTCTGGCCAAGGCGTTTATGTTAGAGTTTGACTTGGCACCGAGTCAGTTGATGCCCCAGTTTTGGCGAGTCGTACGAGTGATCGAGCGTGCTACTAAGAAATGGGATTCTCCCATGAATGTACATGACCTCCTCTCGGCTTATCAAGCCAAGATAGACGGATGTCATCGATGTAGTTTACATTCTAGGTTCAAGGGCGATCGCGTTTTGGTCTTAGGGACGGGTGTGAACGACCGTGGGTGGAAGTCTCGATATGTTTTCGTGCGTAAGTTGTCCCTTGACTCTGAGAGTGAGTGGATTAGGACGAGCCGGAATACGTCGGGTGAGCCTCGTTATTTCATCTGGCGTGCACTGTAGATGATTTACATATGATTTTTAACTCGTTTTTTGTATGTTGACAGCCATAAAATTCGAGGTCGTGAAGCCAGACGCTAACTCTCAAGCGAAGATCAATTCATTTTTAGAATTTAGCGTCGTCGAGAGGTCTTTCGTCGTGCGACACTCGGCGGATGACGACGATTTAGAATCTTCAGGAGAGAATCAGGGGGAGAAGTGTGAAGAGAAAGGAAGAGAAGAGGAAGAAGATAAGTCGAGAGGAAGGAGAGGGATGACGGGTAGGTTTTACTTTCCTTTTCTTCCTATGTTACCTCGAGTCTTTTTCCTTTGCGTGCTTTATAACATTCCTTTTTTCCAGGAGAGTCTCATCCTAAAGTGTTGAATGTTTCTGCTAAGAGAGCAGCTGAGCTGGAGCGTGCTCGTCAGGGCAGAGAAAAGAGGCTAAAAGACATGTCTGCTGGCCTTGATATTCCGAAGAAGACGAGGACGACGACTCCGAGGGAGTCGTCGGCTGGAGTTAATGACTCGTCGAGAGTCGCTTCACCTGAGAAGGTAGGGGTCGGATCACCTAAGAAGGTGGTTGCAGCGACACCCATCAATTCTGCGCCTCCGGCGGAAACGGTGAAGTCCCTGTCTGCCACGTCGAATCCTTTGTCAGCCGACAAGGGCAAGGATCACTCGACGGGAGGGGAGAAGGTCACGACGGTTAACTTTACGCTGCCATCGGACTTTATGACAGGTGATGTCCTAGACGGGACGAACCTGTTCCCTCACCTGGATAAATTCCTGCTTCCATCTTTCAGGGAGCGTTTTGAGGGGTTTCCTATCGAGGAGACGGGTTCCCATGTAGTCTGCTTGTCGTTCATGGTAAGTCTTTCTTTCAAGACTTAGTTTGTCTAGGCCCAGACTTCGTTGTCGTTGTCGTTGTCGTTGTCCACTGATGATGTCTGTCTTTTATGTTTTCGCAGGCACTTCAGGCTTCCTTGGCCTCGCGAAGTGGAACGGCGAAGGTGAAAGATCTCTTGTCTGCTGCACGTGAAAGAGAGAAAGCGGCGCTGGACAGAGCGGGTGCCTCTACAAGTCGTGCTGAGGATTTTTCGAAGCGGCTTGACGATGATTTAGAACATTTGAAGATCGTTCATCTTGCCAAGGAAGATCTTAGTCATCGTCTGACGCAATCCTTGTCCATGACTGCTAAACAAAGGGATCTTTGGTCGCTGTTTCAAAAGAGGCTGAGGATTATAAATCCAAGGTAGAGGGTTTGGAGAAAGAAGTGCAAGCTGCAAAGGACGAGGGTAAGTCGGTTTTTGCCATAGCTCGTCTGACTGCTCGGGCGGCGATCATGCGACGACATTTGCTGGGGAAAGACCCTCTTGCTTCAGCGAAGGAGGAGCTGGACATCTATCTGAATGGTGTTGGGACCGAGAGGGATCTTGACTCGGACGATGAGAAGGATGCTGAGGAGGAGGTGGCAGGCGAAAGCCTTCAGGACGGGACTTCGGGCATGCATGCGACGAATGCTCCTCCTTTAATTTAAGAATTTTATTTTGTTTGCTTTGCTGCTCGATCGTTGGTGGTCGAGCGTGTACCTGACGATCTTTTTAATTGCACTTTTTATTTGAACTTGTGCTTTATTCAAATCACATTGGTTATGAATTTGATCATAAAATACATATGAAATCATGCGACTAAGGTATTCATTGTAATATGATGACAAGAACGTAAAACGAATATAAAAACATGCGATTAAAGCATTCATTCAGTGTATGAAAGCTAAGGCTTGGTGATTGTACGGTGAGATCGTACGATGAATTTGTATCGTATGTCCCTGTGGAGGGATGAGGAGAAACTTCTGATCGTTTATGTCGTTCGACGTTGCGATATTAAAGTCATATAGTAGACTTAATGACTACTGTCGTGCGATTTTGCGATAATCTGTCGTGCGATTCTGCGATAAAACGATGTCGGGGGTTGGTAGTTGGCTGGCCAACGACCCTCCGATGCTTAAGTCAGTAGAAGTTTTGTGAGAAAAAATCTTATGAGAAAGAGTTAGAGAACGTACCATTTTAGACTCTCTCTATTTGCCCCTGTCATTTATTACCGTATCCTTTTTGGGAGGAAAAGATAGGTTTTAAATGACAGAATGACACGGAGAAATATTGTCCTGCGTTGACTATGTTGGCGTGCGACCGGGCACCATAGTAGACTTATCTCTGTGAAAAAGATATTAATTTAGGGATAGAAGAAACGAACCTGTCGAGAGCCTGATCTTGTGACTTTAGTTTATTTTCGCGGCTTCAAGGAAGACTTGTAGCACTCACGAGCGACTCCTGGATTCCCCATGGCGTAGGGAGTTTCAATTGACAACTTTTGCATGCTTAGGAGTCGATGGTCGATGGCCATTAGCTGGAACAGCGACATCGTCGATGATGTCCTTGAGATTTCCTTTCGGGAAATGATATGCTAGTTCCTTCTTCAATGCGATACATTCGTCTGTCGCATGACCATGATCGGCATGGAAGTCGCACCACTTTGATTTGTCTTTCTTAGCATCGTCCAGGTCAGACTTCTTTGGCCATCGAATGGTAGATTGGGAACTTTTCAGAGCTTCGACTAGGTCCTTTGTAGATCCTTTGAATCCGTAAGAGGACATCTTAAGGTACTGAGTGAACTTAGTCGCGGTCTTGGCCTCTGCTTTCGTCTTGAAACGAACATTTGAAATTTGGCGTGCTGGCTCTATTCTGGAAACAACCTTTGGCTTGAACTCTGGCTTTCTGACGCCTAACGACTTCTTGTCGTTAGTGTGTTTGCGACGAAAGGCCGCATCGTCTTCGACCCTCATATCTGCTAAGGTTCGAGCTCGGACGTCTTCGAAAGTCTCTGGGGGATACTTGGTCAGATCGATATATAGACCTGAACTATCGTCTAGACCACGCTTATAGGCTTCGATCGCGGTTTTGACGTCATAATTGCGGAAAATGATCATTTCGGCATTGAATCTATTGAAATAACTTCGAATAGACTCATTGGTCTTCTGCACGACATAATACAAATCACTAGTCTGCTTTTCCATCTTGCGACTGCTGGCGAATTGCCGAGAGAATTGGTTGACCAATTCGACGACCGACCCGATAGATTTGGGTTTGAGATTGATCAACCACTGGAGAGCTGGACCAGTGAGAGTCGCCCCGAAACTCTGGCACATGCATACTTCCTGGTACATGTGTGGAATCGAGATTGTCCACATGAGCTGCTTATACTGCGCGACATGCTCGGTTGGATCGGTCACACCCGAATACTTGGGAGTGAAGGCAGGAATGTTATACTTCTTTGGGACCTCGATGGTGGCGATCTCGTCGATGAAGGGCGACACCTGATACCCCGAGCGAGGCTCGACATCGACAGGCACGGCTGCCCCAGGCAACTTGGCGAGCAAGGACAGGACGCGCTCATTTTGGTCTTCTAACGTCTTCAAACGCTGGGCGACGGGATCGTTAAGACCAGGATTTTCCCCTGGACTAGTGCCATTACCATGCGACGAACCATTGGTGTCCCCGTTGAATGGGACGAAATATGGCTGCGACCCATAGTGGAATTGCTGCGGTCCATTCTGAAACGGCTGCAATCCTTGCTGGAAAGGCTGCGATCCACCGTGGAGTGGCTGAAATTCACCTTGAGGTCCATTCTAAAATGGCTGCTGAAATGGTTGCGACCCCTGCTGGAAAGGCTGCGACCCTTGTAATGGCTGAGACCCATTATTCTCGGGTGGTGGCCTTATGTGCTGAGGAGGTACTGTCCCAAACTGAGGATTTGGGTTGAACGGCCCTGGCTGTTGATTCTGCATGAACGGGCCTGGATGCTGATTCTGCGCGGATGAACCTGGATTCGAGACAAATGGTCTAGGGCCATTCTGGTCGAACGATCTTGGAATTGGGTTCTGCACGAACGGCCTAGGACCATTTTGAGGCCCAAGAGGATTTCTTAACCGCGCGATCTCCTTAGCTGCTCTGCGATTCTGCTCTGCCATTGCATTGAGCAGATTCCTGGCGACTTCGAGCTCCTGATACATCTGAGCAACAGCTTGCTACGGATTTCCAGGGGCTGCCATTGTTCCTGTAATAGAGAGCATAAAAAACTCCAAGAAACTGTTAGTAGGGTGCACGTTCGTCGAGGATTTTCTCTAGATGAAGTCCCACGGATGGCGCCAAACTGTTAATGCCAAAAATCGCACCAAAGGGACAACTTAAGGTCGATGTGGACTTAATCAACTAAAGAAAGAATCTGTCGACGAGACGTGCGATGAGGGAAAAAATAAAAGAGACAAGGGATTTGAAGACGCAGGAAAAACCTCAATCGAGGAAAAACCCTGCGGACGACAAGAGGTGTCGTCGCTGCACTATGGTCGCCAATCAAGGGCGATGTCCTTGGTACTGGCGTCGATCGTACGATGATTACAATACAAATGAAGAAAAAGCTTCGAAATGTAAAGTACAAGTGTTTAAATGTAAAAACAAGTGTTTGTCGTGTGTGAATACAAAGTGTAAATAAATGTTGGTCGAAAGCTGTCGTCGTGCGTCGAGAGCGATACTTGAGCTTTCCTTCGAGTGTTCTTGAGTTCGCTGTAAGGTCCTGGCTTTCAGTACTTGATCTCCAGAGTTTGAATGTTCTTTGCTATGAGTTTGGATGATTTTCTCTGCTGTTTGGTGATGTTCGCTGATGTATATTAGATGTTAACTGATGTCCTTTGATGTGAAGACTTAGCTTGGTATTTATAGTCTTCGCGTCATTAATTAGCTCCATTAATGCTTTAATCAACGGCTACAATGGCTGGAAACGGTCGCCGGAGTGATTATCCATAATGCTCCTCGTCCGTTACGGCTGCTTGCTGTTAATGGCTTTGACTCCTGCATTAAATACTCAACAAACGTAACAGTCAAGGTTAACGTTAGCTTTGGTCGTAGGTTCAATGGTCTTACGCGATGGTCGTATGGGACGGGCGACACTATGGTCGAGCGTCATGGGGAACGTACGACTTACCTTTTACGGGAGACGACGGATGTTTTCTGGGTTCTTGTCGAGACCTTATCTTAATACAAGATTTGGATTATAACGTGCGTCTTACCTGCTCTGGTCGTGGTCGTACGACGTGATTTTTTGCCTAAACAATTACCGTAAGCAAGGTTGGCAAGGTTCGACCGGAAATGTGCCCCGAGGGGTACGTTGTTATATACGAATACCCGTTCAAAATAGGCTTTCACTGGCCATATTTGCCTTTAGTCAAAGAGTTCATGTGTGTTGGTCCCGAAAGGCCTATACAAGTTTGTAGAAGGGGGGGGGGGGTTGAATACAAACACACTATTTTACTTTTCTAAATTGTTTATTGATAAATCATTAACAATTTACAGCTTGTTGCGGAAACAAGATTAAGGATAAACCTAAATCTAAACAAGTTGGAACACTAAGGTTTCTTGCACTAAGAAAGATATGGAGATTACTAATAAAATCCTATCTTGAGAGAGATTTGAACTTGTCCAGAGTTAGCAAGTTACTTCAAATGAAGTGAGTTCATCTCTTTATATACTGCATGCATTTAATGCAATTCAGTATACACTTTACACGTGTCATCAGCGGATTGGTTGCATGTCATTGACCTTTGTTGACAACCTTAGTAGCCGCATGAATGAACAGTGTAGTATCAGAGTGGTTGTACGATCTCAGATTTTCGAAGGTTCTTTTCTGACATTTCGTACGGTGGCGTGCAAGGGAGGTTAAGACAAAAGTACTTTGTACGGAGGACTTCATGATCAGCTTTCGTTGATTCAGCGATTATCATTTACTATTCAGCGAATGATAAAGTTCAGCGATAGCTGAAGTCTTGTACTTGATACTTCACGTTGAGTGGACAAATCTGAGTCTTCGCTGATCCGCATCAGTTCATTAGTAGACTTGTCGCTGGTTCTTGAGCTTGATCTTCGACTTCAGCGTAGAACCTTTGTTGACGTGAAACTTGTCTTCAGGGATTATAAGTAAACAACTAACTTATCAGCGATCACCATAAGGACTGAACAGACTCAGCGCATTATGGTGAACAGTGTTCGCTGAATGTTTATTTTAAAGAGCGAGAGTTCCTATCAGCGGTACTGTAAGATCTTAGTACTTATCAGCGATAGTGAAACTCTGATACATATTGTTTACATACAATTTTCACTAAGTATTTAAGAGAGGGTCATTATCAAATCACTGAGGGTTTGGATCAACAATCTCCCCATATTTGATTATGACATAGCAACAAAGAAAATTGCTATTTAATGAAAACATAAGGATAAAAAGAACTCATAAAATATTTGTCCCTTTTACTGTTTTCTGGGATCTTTTCAGTACTGATGGAGTAAAGTACATTCGCTGAAATCTTTCTTTAAATCTTTGAATCAGGTTACAATGAAGAACAGAAAGATTACAAGTACAAGCGAAATAAATTACAAGTACAGAATGATAACTGATACAATAGAGAAAAAGGAGATTATATCAGTTTTCAAAAGGTTCTTCCTTAATGAGAAGTTCATCAAGGGTCGTCTTTTCAGTGGGAATCATCCAGTCAGGAACCGTTACACCTTGTTTTCTTTTCTTCAGCGCTTCTTGAAAGATCAAGGGTTTTAGGTGTCGTGCCTGAATGTCCTTTCTGAAGTCACACCAGTAGATAAGATCTCTGAGCTGTTCGATTGGAGTGATTGGGAGCTCAGCGATCCGTTGAAAGCATTTACGTCCGTCGTAGTCAAGAAAGAATATTCCATAAGGATTACTGATGACTTTACCAGGGACGAAAAGTTCACATGGTGGCAAAGAGATGTCAAGGGCGGATAGATCAGGATCAGGACCAAGTACTTCAGCGCGAGAGAAACCAATTCCAGTTTCATTTCGTATGACAGGTCCTGAGTTTGAATCTTGACGTTTCTTCCTTGGAGAACCTCTTTTTCTTTTCGGCTTTAGATCAGGAATAGGAGGAATATCCACACAAGAAGATATCAAGTCGATCTGTCTGTTTATCAGCTTTTCGAAATGATTCTTGTACTTAGATTGTGATGGTTGGATATCTAACCTCATCTCCAGCCATTCAGAGAGACCATACCTTTTTACAGTGTCAGCGCGAAAGGTTTCAGATGTGCCATCTTCTCTGAACAGTTTGATGTCAACAATAGGTACTCCGATAGATGTTCTTCCAGAGATGAATACCTTGTTGATCTTCGCTGAACGATATCTGAAGTGAATTTTCTCTTTACACCAGATCAAGGTGGTCTGAGAAACTTCAGTTTTCTTTTCCACGATCTTCTGGGCTTCTTCCCACAGCTTTCGTTGGATTTGAATGGGAACACGCTTCAGCTTGGGGTCTTTGACAGATTCTTGAGTGAGCTTGATGGCATATTCTCTGTCTTTCTCTTCAGCTTCCTTTCTTTCAGCAATGAGGCGTTCAGCTCTAAGGTGGTCCTGATATTTAGCTTTTGAAATTCTGAACTTAGGAGGAACTGAAGGCAGTTGATCACGCCTTAGAATGATTCGCTGATCCTCGAATCGCTTTATTATTTCTTCTCTTCTCTTTTGATCTTCTTCACTCAGCCTTTGAGGAACTGAGGAAGGTCTCTTATTGTGCAAGAGAGGTTGTTCTTCTGGTTCATCAGTCTCAGAGATTAAATCCAAGACTGGGATTATTTCATCAGCAGCAGCTGGCTTTATTTGTGAAGTCGCAATAGTAGAACCTTCAGCGACATCCTCAAACAGGGGAGAGGACTAGCTGAAAAGCAGCGATCTTACAGATAAGAATTGGGTAGAATAACTTGGGTAGAAAAGATAGAAAAAATAATGTGGATGTGTATATAGGTTTGGAGAACTTAGTGAGTTGTTGAGAAGTTCAGGGAAGGAAAAAGTAAAGATTTAGTTTACCTGACAAATCGGCTTTTCAAAGAGAATCGCTAGATTTTCATCTTCAGCGAGGCCTTTGTCTTTGCTTTTCTCAGCGCCAGAGGCTGAGGGCTTTGTCTTTGTCTTCTCCCCTGATGGTTCTTTTATTGAGATTCCTTTAAGAGCTTTGATCCTTGGGGCAGGTTTGACGATAAAGAAATCATCGTCATCTTCATCATCATCATCATCCTTTCTTGGAGAGAAGGATGGTTTGTCGTCAGGGATGTCGATGTCTTCATCTTCTTCTGCTTCGGAATTCTCAGCATCTTCTTCGAGTTGCTCCCCCTCAGATACAGAGGCGAGATTCTCGGTTCCCTCAGGGTTTTCATCTCCCTGAGGTCCAGCGGTCAGATCTTCATTCCTCTCTCCCCTGATAGATTCATCATGGGAAAGGTCTTCAGCGCTTTTGTTGTTAAGATCTTCAGCGCTTTTCTCAAGATCTTCAGCGCTCTTCTCCTTGGAATGTTCAGCGCTCTTCTCCCCCTCTTTTTCATGATGACTGGGGGAGGAATGGGCAGACTCAGCATTGGTGTTATCTCTGTCTTCTGGGCCAGAGATTTTCACACAACCTTCAAGCTTTGCTATTCTGTCTTCTAGGCCAGAAATAGCAGGCGTGATTTTCCTCAGCTCTGTGCGATCCTCCTCTATGAAAGATTCCAGAATAGGGACAGGGGCAGGAGCAGGAGCTGGACTATTTGCCTTGTTTACCAGCGTCTCGATCATCGTCTTCATAGAGCTAACGTCGGTCTTTACAGAGCCTAAGTCAGTCTTGACCTCTGACATATCACCCTCGAGTTTTTCAACCGATGTCTTCAGCGTTGTTACTTCGCTGGACATGTTCGAAACTGATATTTTGAGGCTTGTGTAGTCAGTGTAGATGTCACAGAGCACCTTGGCAAAATCGCTGAGCGTCTTATCAAGACTCTTGATGTCTTCAGTGGAAGCTTTCTTCTCCACCACCGTTGTCAGCTTTGTCAAGTTCTCTCCAGCGGTTGTTACAGCTGTTGAGTTGTTGGAGAGTGTGGTGGTGAGACTGGACAGCTTTGTTTCCACGGACTTCAGCGAGGCGTTGATGTCTCCCAAATTAGGACCTGTAACATATAAGTACTTGTGAACAAAGGAAAGCTCAGAAGTTTCAGGTTTAGTTACAGTGTTTAAGGTGGGATTAGTACCTGCAGGAGGATTGATGAACTCGTCGAAGTTGCAGGTTCCTGAGTAGTGTTCCATATCCTCCTCGAAAGTACGGTGAGGTATGGTGAACTCTGCAGGTCCTTTCTTCATCATTAGTTGAGAAGCATCAGCGGCGGCTTCTGGAATGATGGCATCTCCAGTGTTCGCTGGAGGAGTGTCCAAGTGAACGGAGGGAGAAGCGAAGGTTAAGATTGGGGTTCGGGTTCTGAGTTCAGCGTTGGAATCGCTGACAATCACTTCATCAGTCTTTTGAGAGACCGAGGGAGGTTGGGTAGTTTCCAAGTTTCTAACCTCAGCGTTTAGAGACGCTGAAGTCTGGATTGGAGGGATGGCTTGCACGGGTGTGGCAGAGCGTACCATGGAACTTTCCTTCAGCTCTTCAGAATGAGCTGAGGAGTCTTCAGCATGGAATTGCTGGGGTTGCTCCTTGGTTTTCTTGATCCTTTTGGAATCAAGTTGGGTGTGTGAGGGTTTCCTTTTCTTATAAGGAGAGGATGTTGTGGCCGGGGTATCAGCGATTGGTATAGTCGCTGAAGGAGCCACAGAAAGCGGAGAATTTAGAAGAGTGAGAAGAGTAGAGAGACGTACCTCATTGGCGACAGGCTTGAAGTCGAGAACCTTAGGGCCAATCTGAGAAAGTTTCAGATCACCCTCTTCAGGATAGCTGTCCTTCAGGCCATATTGAAAGATGGCGCTGATGAATCGTGGGTAAGGAACCCATGCTGGTCTGTCAGCGGCAGAATCGACACGTTGAATCAGGTCTTCATAAATAATGGAGGCCCAGTCAATATTTAGACCTTTCAGCAGTGCGTATCCCATGGACTGCTGAGGTTGGGCGGCTTGATCAGAAGATCCGGATTTCGCTGTCATGCAGCTGATCAGGTGAGCGAAGATGAAATTCATCTCGCTGGGCATTTTGGATTTCTTTATCAGCGTCAGTTTCTTCTCAGGCTTCTTGTCCCTTCCATTATCCCAGATATAACCCATTGCGTCAAGGAAAGCAATGATTGCTTCTCTGTCAGCATGCTTTTTGTGGTCAGGGAATGGAATGAAGGGTTTTTCTTTGGAGGCATTTGGGAAGTTTAGGGCTTTGCGGATAATTGCGGGTGTGATCTTGATGGTGCCATACTCAGTATCGCTGAGTATGCAGTCTATGGTTTTGGATGGATCTTTGGCAGAGGGTAGCTCAGTGTGTCTGGCAGAGTACCAGAACTGGGATAAGAGCCGCTGACTGGTAGGAGGTGTTATGGTCAGGGCTGTGTAGATAGGGCTGTTCTTCAGAAAATTTACAGCATCGTCCAGATGTGATACTTGCTTCCGAGGAGGAAACTCGAGAAGAGCTGAGAGGTTGTTGGCCTTAGTACAATCGAGTTGATCCAGCTCGAACTTCACCTGGGGGGCTTTGAAGATTTCCATTTCCTCAGAGTCAGTGGAGATGGATTCAGCGGTAACATTCAGCTTTGAAGATGCTATATCACTGTATTATCAGTTCAACCAAAGATGTTAACAGATAAGAATTATCTTAATGTGGAAAGAAATTTCCGTTAAGATTTTTCGAATCTTGTCCATTTCATTCAGACAAAAAAATGTCTTAATGAAGATTAGGGTTTTTCTTGATTTTAAAAGAAAAGTAAAACCCATAAAATCTTGTATTCCAGTTTCTAAAAGAAAAATGGATACGAATGAAGAACAAGTTTAAGATTTAGATTTAAAACTTGAAGAACAACCATGAAATGGTTGTGTTCATAAAACCATGAAAGAAATGATTTTATTTTAAAAAGTTCTTTTGTTTGATCTTGTTAAAACAAAGAGAAGATCGAAAACAAGTTATACGCATTTGATAAAGAATAAGAACATATTAACCTTGAAGTTGAATACCAAGATGATGAACAGTTCTTGAGGTTTTTGAGAGCACAAATGCAACAGAGAATTCTTTTCTTGCGGAGAAAGATTGTTCGCGTAAAAGACAAATATAAACCAAGAGTTGTTTATATAGGGATTTTTAGAGAGAGAAAACCTTGAGCGGGAAAAGGTTTTCATCATGACACGGACACGTGTTTGCATTTGATTGGAAGTTTGAACAAAACGTGCAAACGTGTGTCAGAAAGAAATCGTGTCGAGTGTTATCCGTTGCAATGACGTCACAACTGTCCTTTCACATTCTTTTAGGATGTCTCTGAGGTTTTAAAAAATTCAGGGACTCTTTAAAAAACATGAAGCACTGAATAGAAATATCAGTGAAGGTTTAAGGAAATTTCAAAATATCGCTGTTAAGGAAGAGATATTCAGCGATGCAATTTATTTTGAAATCTTGCATTTACATGCGATTGTCAGGGAGAAAAAAAAACATACCTGAATATCAGTTTAACCAAATTTATTCAGAGAGAAGATGATGAAATGGATTATAAAAGTTGATTTTATCCTGAAGCCTATACAAGAATGTATAAACGTATCGCTGATTAAATGTGAACCACTGAAGATTTTATCCTTCAAAGTTCAGCATTCCAAGCTCGCTGATGAGAAAGTTGAATCTTGTCTCATCAAGAGGTTTGGTAAACAAATCAGCTAACTGATAATCAGTTGGGATAAAATGAAGTTCTATATCACCATTCATCACATGATCTCTGATAAAATGATATCTGATTTCTATGTGTTTTGTCTTTGAGTGTAGCACTAGATTGTTTGTTATAGCGATGGCACTTGTGCTGTCGCAATAGATTGGAATTTTGGAGAGCTGAAGATCATAGTCTAGTAGTTGATTTCTCATCCACAAGACTTGAGAACAGCAGCTTCCAGCGGCTACATACTCAGCTTCAGCTGTGGAAGTGGACACTGAGTTTTGCTTCTTACTTGTCCAACTTACCAGCTTTCCACCCAGGAGCTGACATCCTCCTGTGGTGCTTTTCTTATCCATTTTGCAACCTGCAAAATCACTGTCTGAATAGGCGGTTAGATCGAATCCTGAGTCTTTGGGATACCAAAGACCTAGATTCGCTGTACCCTTAAGATATCGAAAGATTCGCTTTACAGCTTTCATATGGGATATCTTAGGTTCAGCTTGATATCGTGCGCATAGACATGTTGCAAACATAATATCGGGTCGGCTAGCTGTAAGATACAGTAGTGAGCCGATCATCCCACGGTACAGCGTGACATTGACAGGAACACCCTTTGTGTCCTTATCAAGTATCAGCGGTGGTGCCATAGGGGTTTTCATAGCTGAACTTTCAGTTAAGTCGAATTTCTTCAGCATATCTTTAACATACTTTCCCTGATTTATAAAAGTTCCTTTTTCAGTTTGCTTAATCTGAAGACCAAGGAAATATGCTAGTTCACCCATCATACTCATTTTATACTCATCTTTCATTCTATCAGCGAAACGAGTACAAAGCTCAGGGTTAGTAGAACCAAATATAATGTCATCAACATATATTTGAACTAAAATGATATGACCTTTTACTTTTCTAAAAAACAAGGTTTTGTCAATCTTACCTCGCTCAAATTTTTCAATATGGAGATAAGTAGAGAGAGTATCATACCATGCACGTGGAGCTTGCTTTAAGCCATAAAGTGCCTTGTCCAGTTTATAAACATAACCTGGACGCTTAGGATCTGAGAATCCTGGAGGTTGTTCCACATATACTTCTTCATTCAGCTTTCCATTCAGAAACGCTGACTTAACATCCATCTGATGTACAGTGAAGTTTTTGTGTACAGCGTATGCTAAGAAAAGACGAATAGATTCAAGTCTTGCTACTGGAGCAAACGTTTCGTCATAATCTATGCCTTCCTCTTGTCTGTATCCCTGAGCAACAAGACGATCTTTGTTGCGAGTTACAGTACCATGTTCGTCCAACTTGTTTCGATAGACCCATTTAGTGCCTATCACCGTTTTGTCAGTTGGTCTACGAACAAGTTTCCAAACTTTGTTTCTTTCGAATTCAGTCAGCTCTTCTTGCATAGCGCTGACCCAGTTTGGATCTCTGAGGGCATCATCTATTTTCTTTGGTTCATTTAGAGAAATAAAGTTAACAAATAAACAAATATTACCTGCACTTCTACGAGTCTGAATACCAGCGTTGGGATAACCAAGAATTTGATCGATTGGGTGATTTACAGTCCATCGCTGAGCCGGAGTATGCGTCGCTGACTCAGTCTGAACTGGAGAAACTGAAGATGAGGCTTCAGCTACTTCTGGATTATCAGCTAAGAGAGGAATGTTTGCATTTGCCACTTCATTCACTGATTGCTGAGAAATAGATGGAATTTCTGAGACACTTGGATCAACTGCAGGTATAGTGTTTATAGGAACAGCTGAGACCCAAGATGTTTCAGCTTCACTATTTTGCATATTTGGAATGATAGAAGGACCATCATTTTCTACTGTGTGAGCATGAGGAGTGGGAACATCTTCTGAATCACCAAGATGAGAAAACATCCATTGATTCAGTTCTTCTGTATCAGCGTTCGGTTTAGAGTTCGCTGAACGGGATTCGTCAAACGTGACGTGAATAGTTTCTTCTACAGTTTGTCTTCTTCGGTTGAAGACTCTGAAGGCTTTGGAAACTGAGGAGTATCCAAGAAAGATTCCATCATCAGCCTTAGGATCAAACTTTCCAAGGGCATCTCTGTTGTTCAGTATGAAACACTGACATCCAAAGATGTGAAGAAAGCTGATTGAAGGCTTTCTCCCATGAAAGAGTTCATAGGCTGTCTTTTTGAATCTTTTAACTATCAGCGACCTGTTTTGCGTAAAACAAGCAGTGTTGACAGCTTCTGCCCAAAACTGAGTAGGCAGGTGAGAATCGCTGAGCATTGAACGTGCAGCTTCAATAATTGTTCTATTTCTTCTTTCAGCGACTCCGTTTTGTTGTGGTGTTCTCACTGACGAAAAGTTGTGAGAAATACCCTTGCTCTCAAGGAAGGAATCAAGAGAACTGTTTTTGAATTCAGTTCCATGATCACTCCTTATTGAGCGAACAGTCATATTGTTCAGAGTTTCCATCTTCCGAACAAAGGTGATGAGTTCTTCAGGGGTGTCACTCTTAGAACGGAGAAACATTACCCATGTGTAACGAGAGAATTCATCAACTATGACCAGCGTATATTTCTTTCCAGCGATGGATTGTTTGTTAACGGGGCCAAACAAATCCATATGGAGTAGTTGAAGAGGAGATGACACTGAGGAAACTTGCTTTGACTTAAAGCTTGCCTTGGTCTGCTTCCCTTTTTCACACGCTGAACATAAGGACTCTTTGGCGTATGAATGTTGAGGTAGACCAGTGACTAACTCTTTGGAAGAAAGAGTATTCAGTGTCTTGAAGTTGAGATGTGAGAGCCTTTTGTGCCATAGCCAGTTAACATCAGAAGATGCTTTTGAGAAGAAACAGGAGTTCTCAGTGGTTGTTGAGTCCATGTTTATAACGTAAACATTTTCCAAACGATAACCGCTGAGAGCTATCTTCTCCTTTTTGTCAGAGACAAAGCAGGATTCCTTAGTGAAAATCACTTTGTTATCCATGTCGCAAAGCTGACTGATGCTTAGAAGATTATGCTTCAGCCCTTCAACATATGCGACTCTTCTGAAGGATGTTGTACCATTTGAAAGTACACCATACCCTCGGGTGTGTCCTTTTCCATTTCCACCGAAAGTCACAGAGGGACCCTTCTCTTCCTTGTATTCAGCGAGCAGGCTTTTCTTTCCAGTCATGTGTCTAGAGCATCCGCTATCGAGATACCAGATACCCTTCTTAACCTGCAATACAAAGGAAGATTAGTTTTGCTTGGGTACCCACTTCACCATGTATACGCGTTTGTCAGTGGAAGTAGTTGAAATGGGTTCAGCAGTCTTCGCAGCATTTGAAGATTCAGCTTTGTCTTTCTTCACTTTGGTCAATTTCTTGACCTCAGCGGTAGGAGTCACCTTGACCTGAATTGCAACTGGTTTGGTCTTCTTGGGTGCTATCTTCACCTTAGCTATCTTATCAGCTTTGGTGGCTGTGGGACACTTACTTGCAATATGATCGGTAAGTCCACAGTGATAACATTTCCTATAACTAAAATTAGTTCTAGGACCACTTGAGTGCTGAGCTTTTAATTTGGAACTAGAAGTGCCAGCACCAAGTACACTATTGGTTTTTGAAATAGGACGAACATTCAGTTCTTCAGATTTCTTACCAAGGACATCTACTCTGAGTCTAGGAGTAGGTCGCTGAACTGATCCAGAGGTCTGATTTCTAGAACCAGATGAATGAATCACTAAGGCTTTGGAAGCATTCAGCTTAGGTACTAAGGTACCCTTCTGAGGATTTTGATAAATAACAATTCCTTTACCTTTGTCTTTAGAGACAGAGGTAGGTTTTGAATAAACCATTTTCTCCTTACCTTTTGAGGAGGTAGGAGTTTCCTCAGGGATTGGTGTAATCGACGAGGAGTACTGAGATGAAGAAGTGTCAGCTACTGAGGATACGAACGTTCCAAATTTAAGCATTGAACGTTCAGTGGTTGGTTTTGGAGTATCATATTTATAACCCAGACCACGTTTATCACTCAGAGGAATCTGAGCCTTAATTATCTCAGTGATCTTTGTTGAAGAATTACACCATCCTTCAACAGTAGCTTGTTCAGTTTTTAATGCAGCGATAGCTTCCGCTCGTTCGATTTTGACTAGCTGATTTAAATGGACTTGATCTTTAAAATCTTCTTCAAATTTAGAAAGCTTTTCTATTTGAAGATGGCAGTTTTTAAGCTTTTCAGCGAGATCAAGATTTTGGTTTTCAACCACAGCTTTGCCGTTCATGGCTTCGTATAAACTTCTAGTCAGCAGTTCGATTTTACGGAGACTATCAGCTTCATCAATATTTGCAATATTGGTAAAGAAAGAAGGTGATACCTGAATGGCAGATGTTGAAGTGGAGGGAATGTCTGAACTTTCTTCCTCTTCTTCAATCTTGGCCATGAGACATTGATTTGCTTCATCATCTTCAGAATCAGATGATGAGGCTTCTTCATCAGAAGCAGCCCAATCATAGTCAGCCATCAGGCCTTTTCCTTTCTTCTTAAAGCTTTTCAGCTTTGCATACTTCTCCTTCAGCTTTGAGTATTTGTCTTCTTTATTCCTTGGAACAAAGGATTTCTTTGTAAAAGCTGAAGGTCTCATGATTTTCTTTGACCTGCACTCGTTAGCGAAATGACCTGTCTTTTCGCAGTTGAAACAAGTAGCAGTAGCCTTATCAACAAAAGTTGATGACTTAGGCTTGTCAGCTATAGAAAGAGTTTTGTTCTTTCTAAACATTTTCTTCTTGGCGAATCTCCTGAACTTTTTAGTTAGGAGAGCCAAGGATTCATCATCATCTGAAGAATCAGAATCTGATGACCTTTCAGAGTTACTTTCTAACTCAGTGATAGTGACCACGGGTCGCTGAGTAGAAGGTTCCTCTGAGATTAAAGCAACAGGGGTGCTTTTGGAATCTTTTACAAGATTCTTCTTAAGATGGCTAGATTGCTCATGATTCAGCAATGTGCCATATAAGGTAGCAAGTGTCATTGATCTTAGATCTTTTGACAGCTTGAGACACATGGAATAATTGTCCCAGCTTTCAGGTAAACATTCTAAAAACTTTGTCAGCACTTCAAAGTTAGAATATTCCTTACCAACCGTTTTTAGATCTATAATTAAGCAATTAAAACGTTGATGAACTTCAGAGAGAGTTTCATTCTTACCATAAAAGAAGCTTTCGTATTGTCTTACCAGGTTGATCTTTCTTGAATCCTGGACTTCAGACGTTCCTTCATACTGAACACATATTGTGTCCCACATGGCTTTTGAGGATTTCAGGTTCATGACGGAATGGTAGACTTCGTCAGGAAGGGCCATGGATAGTATGGATCTGGCTTTTGTATCTATAGCCACTTTCTTCTTATCTTCGTCGGTCCACTGATGGATTTCTTTAGGAATCAGCCTTTCTGGAATAGCAGCTCTAGTTGCAGTGGCTGGAACTAAAGGATCAATTGTTACAGGGATGTGTGGGCCGTTCTCAAGATAGTAAGGTATAGTAGGGTCTACACCTTCTAAGAAGAGTGTCATCCTATTTTTCCACAAGTTGAAGTTGTCTCTGGAAAATCTAGGGGGTTTTGCAAGAGAACCATTGTCTATATAATTTGTGTTTGTATGGGAGGCCATTTTCAGATAATAGCAAGGAAGAGAAATATCTTAGATTAGATCTTGTTTATGAGATTAAACAAATCTGCTCTGATACCACTTGTTGGTCCCGAAAGGCCTATACAAGTTTGTAAAAGGGGGGGGGGGTTGAATACAAACACACTATTTTACTTTTCTAAATTGTTTATTGATAAATCATTAACAATTTACAGCTTGTTGCGGAAACAAGATTAAGGATAAACCTAAATCTAAACAAGTTGGAACACTAAGGTTTCTTGCACTAAGAAAGATATGGAGATTACTAATAAAATCCTATCTAGAGAGAGATTTGAACTTGTCCAGAGTTAGCAAGTTACTTCAAATGAAGTGAGTTCATCTCTTTATATACTGCATGCATTTAATGCAATTCAGTATACACTTTACACGTGTCATCAGCGGATTGGTTGCATGTCATTGACCTTTGTTGACAACCTTAGTAGCCGCATGAATGAACAGTGTAGTATCAGAGTGGTTGTACGATCTCAGATTTTTGGAGGTTCTTTTCTGACATTTCGTACGGTGGCGTGCAAGGGAGGTTAAGACAAAAGTACTTTGTACGGAGGACTTCATGATCAGCTTTCGTTGATTCAGCGATTATCATTTACTATTCAGCGAATGATAAAGTTCAGCGATAGCTGAAGTCTTGTACTTGATACTTCACGTTGAGTGGACAAATCTGAGTCTTCGCTGATCCGCAGCAGTTCATTAGTAGACTTGTCGCTGGTTCTTGAGCTTGATCTTCGACTTCAGCGTAGAACCTTTGTTGACGTGAAACTTGTCTTCAGGGATTATAAGTAAACAACTAACTTATCAGCGATCACCATAAGGACTGAACAGACTCAGCGCATTATGGTGAACAGTGTTCGCTGAATGTTTATTTTAAAGAGCGAGAGTTCCTATCAGCGGTACTGTAAGATCTTAGTACTTATCAGCGATAGTGAAACTCTGATACATATTGTTTACATACAATTTTCACTAAGTATTTAAGAGAGGGTCATTATCAAATCACTGAGGGTTTGGATCAACAATGTGTGAATTTGATCTTTCGTCGGGGCAATTGATACCCCAGTTCTGGCGAGTTATCTTGATCATCGAACGACTTACCTCCAACTGGAATCCACCGATGAATGTGAGGGACCTTCTGACGGCGTATAAGGTCAAGAATGACCGGTACCATCGCTATAGTTTGTTTTCAAGGTTCAAGGGTGATCCTACCCTGGTTTTAAATACTGCGGTCAACGACCATGGATGGAAGAAGAGGTGCGTATTCGTACGGGTGTCGACGCTGGACACTGATAGTGACTGGATTAGGGAGGGATGGAATATGACGGGTGAGCCTTTGACTGTACGTTTTCATGTTATTCTGTTGCTCGATTGTTTTTTCGACTGATCTTCTTTTTTATGCGTAGATATTGATTTCGATAAGGTAGAGCCGGATGATGCTTCTCGGGCTAAGATCGAAAAGTTCTTGGAATTTAGTACTGAAGACCGGTCGTACGTCACGCGTCATTTGATAGACGAGGATGATGACACCGTTTTCTTGAGAGACAGAGTGAGGATGGGTCGAAAGGAGAAAGAAGAAGAGGAGGACTCTAAGAAGACTGAGGAGGAAGAGAAGAGTGAAGAACCAGAGGTAGAGATAATTGGTAAGTATTTTTTGTCTTCTTTTTTGCTTGACCTGGTCTTTCTCTGTTCTGAATCGTCTAATTTCTTTCTTTTACCGTACAGGTGAATCTCAAGCGCAGGCGACATCTTCTGTTGCCAGGAAGATGGCCCAAGTCGAAGTAGCTCGCGAGGCGAGGGAGAAGGACGTTTTGACAACTGGGTCGGGAGTCCTGAAGAGAAAAAAGGTCCTGATATCCGGGTCGGGCCTCTTAAAGAGGACAAAGGTGTCCATTCTGAGGGAACCGTCTTTGAAGACGGGTAACCCATCGAGGGTTGCCTTGCCCAGGAAGGCGAAGGCGTCGGTTGCGTTTGACACGACCGGCGCAAAATCTATGGATACTGCGCAACTGGCGACGATGTCTCCCGTCGTCCTATCCGGCCCTTCATCGGCCGACAGGGGCAAAGGAGCGCAGAAGGGACCTGTGGGGGAAACGACGGTCAACTTTACGTTGCCGTCGGGTTTTCTGGACGACAATGTCTTGGACGAGACGAAGTTGTTCCCCCATTTGGAAAAATATTTGCTTCCGTCTTTCAGGGAGCGCTTTGACGGGTTCTCTTTCGAGAAGAAAGAGTTCCATGCAGCTGGACTCTTATTCTTGGTAAGTCTTTCTTTCAAGACTTGTCGTTTGTCGTTGTCGTTGTTTACTAATGTCGCTCATATTATGATTCTTCAGGCGTTCCAAGCTTCCCTGGCATTGCAGGCCGAAACGACGAATATAGAGGTTTCAACGGCTTCTGTTACTAAAGATGAAGATGCAGCGTTAGCTAAAGAGAAAGCTGCTTTGGAGCATGAAAAAGCGATGTCGGTGCGCCTTGACCATGCTCTGGACGAATTGGATGCCCTCGGTCATACAAGAGACGAGATAAACTCGCGTTTGAAGGAGTCCCTGACTTTGACGCGCGACCAGAGAGAGGAGCTGGAGGGGATGAAGGAATCCATAACCGCGAAGTAGAAGGAAGTCGAGGGAATCAAGGCTAAGGTGATAAATTTGAAGAAGGAGTCTGATGAGTTGAAGGACGAAAATAAGTCTTTCTTTTCTTATGCTCGACTTACTGCGCGTGCGGCAGTTATGCGACGTCACCTGCAGGGCAAGGATCCTTTGGCTTCAGCGTCAGATGAGTTACGTCTCTTTTATGAGAGAGTCAGGACCGAGAGAGATCTCGACTTGGATGACGAGAAGGAGGTCGAAGAGGAGGTGGCTAGCGAGGGTTTTCAGGATGAGGTATCAGACAAGGTTGTGATCGATGCTCCTCCACAACCTTAGAAAAAATGTATTTGTTTGTTTGTGCTGCTCGACCGTTAGTGGTCGATTATGTACTCGATGGTTTATATAATGAACGCAACTTTTGTTTGGGAGGAAAAGATAGGTTTTAAGTGACAGAATGACACGGAGAAATATTGTCCTGCGTTGACTATGTTGTCGTGCGACCGGGAACCATAGTTGACTTATCTCTGTGAAAAAGATATTAATTTAGGGATAGAGGAACGAACCTGTCGAGAGCCTGATCTTGTGACTTTGGTTTATTTTCGCGGCTTCAAGGTAGACTTGTAGCACTCACGAGCAACTTTTGTTTGAACTTTATGCTTTATCCAAACTATGTTTAATTATGAATTTGAACATAGGACACATAGGAAATCATGCGACTGAGGCATGCATTGTAATACGATGAGTAAAACAAATATGTGAACACGCGATTAAAGCATTTTCTAAGTTAAGAGACTTAGGGGTAAAATCGTTTAGACTTTGCGATCGTACGATTAGATCGTATAATGAGTTTGTATCGTATGTCCCTATGGAGGGATGATCAAGTCACAGACCTGATCATGTATGTCGTGCGACCCTGCGAATTTAAAGTCATATAGTAGACTTAGTGATTATTGTCGTGCGATCCTGCGATAAAATAATGTCGGGGGTTGGTCGTTGGCTAACCAATGACCCTCCGATGCTTAAGTCAGTAAACGTTTTGTGAGAAAAAATCGTATGAAAAAGAGTTAGAGAACGTACCATTTCAGACTCTCTCTATTTGCCCCTGTCATTTATTACCTTATTCTTTTTGGGAGGAAAAGATAGGTTTTAAGTGACAGAATGACACGGAGAAATATTGTCCTGCGTTGACTATGTTGTCGTGCGACCGGGAACCATAGTTGACTTATCTCTGTGAAAAAGATATTAATTTAGGGATAGAGGAACGAACCTGTCGAGAGCCTGATCTTGTGACTTTGGTTTATTTTCGCGGCTTCAAGGTAGACTTGTAGCACTCACGAGCGACTTTTGGCTCACTCTTAATCTCCTGGATTCCCCATGGCGTAAGGAATTTCAACATTTGATGATACGTCGAGGGAACGGCTTTCATATCATGGATCCATGTCGTCCTAAGATGATGTTATAGGCCGACGCACAATCGATGACACTGAACTTGGTCTGCTTATTGACTCCTCCGGCGTAGACGGGCAAGATTATCTCTCCGAAGGTGCTCGTCGCTTCTCCATTGAAACCGACCAAAGTCGTCGAACGTCGGGTGATTTCCGAGCGATCGATTCCCATGGCTTTGATGGTGTTGAGAAAAATAACATTTGCTGAGCTGCCCCCGTCGATCAAGACTCGACGCGTTAGACAGTTACAGACCGTGATCTGAATGATCAACCCGTCGTGATGCTTCTGATATGAGTCGCCAAGATCGACGTGGTCGAACACAATCTTCATGGCTTCTAGCTCCAAATCTCCTTTGGGTCTAGACGAGCGAGGAATAGGCCGATCATCGGGCGCCTGACTGGCATGACGCTTGGCCGCTGAATACGTCAGACCACACACATCTGAACCACCGGTGATGCAATTGACGACCTTCGCATGCTCGTGGGTCGTCGTTCGATGTCCGTTAGCTGAAATAGCGACATCGTCGATGATATCTTTGAGATTTCCTTTCGGAAAATGATATACTAGTTCCTTCTTCAATGCGATACAGTCGTCTGTCGTATGACCATGATCGGCATGGAAGTCGCACCACTTTGATTTGTCTTTTTTAGCATCGTCCAGGTCGGACTTCTTTGGCCATCGAATGGTAGCTTGAGCGGTCTTCAGAGCTCCGACTAAGTCCTTTGCAGATCCTTTGAATCCGTAAGAGGATATCTTGGGGTACTGAGTGAACTTAGTCGCGGTCTTGGCCTCTGCTTTCGTCTTGAAACGAACATTTGAAATTTGGCGCGCTGGCTCTATTCTGGAAACAACCTTTGTCTTGAACTCTGGCTTTCTGACGCCTAACGACTTCTTGTCGTCAGTGTGCTTGCGACGAAAGGCGGAATCATCTTCGACCCTCATATATGATAAGGTTCGAGCTCGTACGTCTTCGAAAGTCTCTGCGGGATACTTAATCAGATCGATATATAGACCTGAACTATCGTCTAGACCACGCTTATAAGCTTCGATCGCAGTTTTGATGTCACAATTGCGGATACTGGTCATTTCGGCATTGAATCTATTGAAATAACTTCGAATAGACTCATTGGTCTTCTGCACGACATAGTACGGATCACTAGTCTGCTTTTCCATCTTACGACTGCTGGAGAATTGTCGGGAGAATTGGTTGACCAATTCGGCGAACGACCCGATAGATTTGGTTTTGAGATTGATCAACCACCGGAGAGCTAGACCAGTGAGAGTCGCCCCGAAACTCTTGCACATGCATACTTCCTGGTACATGTGTGGAATCGAGATCGTCCACATGAGCTGCTTATACTGGGCGACATGCTCGGTTGGATCGGTCACACCCGAATACTTGGGAGTGAAGGCAGGAATGTTATACTTCCTTGGGACCTCGACGGTGGCGATCTCGTCGATGAAGGGCGACGCCTGATACCCCGAGCGAGGCTCGACGTCGACAGGCACGGCTGCCCCAGGCAACTTGGCGAGCAAGGGCAGGACGCGCTCATTTTGGTCTTCTAACATCTTCAAACGCTGGGCGACGGGATCGTTAAGATCAGGATTTGCCCCTGTCGAGGGATTGGTCCCTGGACTAGTGCCATTACCATGCGACGAACCATTGGTGTCCCCGTTGAACGGGACAAAATATGGCTGCGACCCATAGTGGAATTGCTGCGGTCCATTCTGAAACGATTGTGGTCCCTGCTGAAATGGCTGCGATCTCTGCTGGAAAGAATGCGATCCTTGCTGGAAAGGTTGCGGACCACTTTGGAATGGCTGGGAAAACGGCTGGGATCCATTCTGAAACGGCTGGGCGCCACATTGCAAGGGTTGGGATCCATTGTTCAAGGGTGGTGGTCGGATGTGCTGAGGGGGAATCTGCCCAGACTGGGGATTTGGAATGAACGGACCCGGCTGCTGATTCTGCATGAATGGACCTGGATGTTGATTCTGCGCGGACGGGCCTGGTCCCGGACCTGGATTCTGGATGAATGGTCTAGAACCATTCTGGGGTCCAAAAGGATTCCTTAGACGCGCGATCCCTTCAGCTGCTCTCCGATTCTGCTCTGCCATTGCATTGAGTTGATTCCTGGCAACCTCGAGCTCCTGATACATCTGAGCGACGGCTTGCTGCGGATTTCCAGGGGCTGCCATTTTCCTGCAACAGAAAATAGAAGAAACTCCAAGAAACTATTAGTAGAATGCACGTTCGTCGAGGATTTTCTCTAGATGTAGTCCCACGGATGGCGCCAAACTGTTAATGCCAAAAATCGCACCAAATGGATAACTTAAGGTCGATGTGGACTTAAACAACTAAAGAAAGAATCTTTCGATGAGACGTGTGACGATAAATAAAATAAAGAAACAAGGGATTTGATGACGCAGGAAAACCCTCAAACGAGGAAAAAACCTGCGGACGACAGTGGGTGTCGTCGCTATACTATGGTCGCCAATCAGGGGCGATGTCCTTGGATACTGGTGTCGATCGTACAGTGATTACAATACAGATGAAGAAAATGCTTCGAAATGTAAAGTACAAGTGTTTGAACGTAAAAACAGGTGTTTGTCGTGTACGAAACAAAGTGTGAACTGCTGGTCGAGGGCTGTTGTGGTGCGTCGAGAGCGATACTTAGAATAATGGTTCTTCACTTCAGGTGTTCTTGAATATTGCTTCGGTTGTTAATCGTCGGAGATTCGATGTCTTGAAATGTTGATGGAGCTTGATATTTATAGTCTTCGCGTCCTTAGCTTCATCCATAAATGCTCCTTTAATGGCCTTAACGGTTGGAAACAGTCGCCGGAGTAATGATCTTCGTCCGTTACGGTCGTCGGCTGTTTAATGATTGCGTCGGTTATAGTCGTTGCTCCTTAATGACTTTTACTCCTGCATTAAACACTTAACAAACGGTCATGGTGGACGTTAGCTTTGGTCGAGGTCGCACGTCCTTATGTAATAGTCGTGCGGATCGGGCGACGCTATGGTCGAGCGTCGTAAGGAACTCTCGACTTACCTTTTATGAGGGACGACGATGGTGTTCTGGGTCTTTGTCGAGACCTTATCTTAATACAAGATATAGTCCTTAATCATACGTCTTACTTGTTCTGGTCGCGGTCGAGCGACGTGATTTTTTGCCCAAACAGTTTGAATTTGGTTTAAGCATATGAACAAATGATTTGAGACTTTTATCAGTTTTTCCTATTTAATGAAGCATGTGATTTGGGTTTTAATGCTTTTGTGAGTTTGGCCAACTTCCAATTGTTTTGTTGTTTCCAGTTAAGTTCGAGAGAATTAATTGTTAACTAGAACTAGAAATTGCATGCCTAAGGTGAGAAGTTGGATAGAGATATACCAAGTAAGCCTTAGTCCCATTGAAATCTTGAGTTTAATGTGTTTTGAATTCCATAGGTTGAGATCGAGAGATGAAACTTGTGCGTTCAAGATAAAACCCGTGGTTGCTTGAGAAAGAACAACGGTGATTTTAGATATTGGGTATTCATTAAAGGGAATAGCTGGTTTTGGTTTTGAGTCATGTGTCTATTTGTGAAAACCTTAGGATTTCCAACCCTCAACTGTTTTCTCTATCCAAAGTTCCTTAAGTTGTCTACTGTCTTGTTCTTGATTTATTTGCAATTGTTTAGTTTAATACCAACAACTCAAAATTGCGACCGTTCAGTTAATAGATCTTATAGTCATTGTGATACTTAGTTCCTAGTTCCTTGTGTTCGATACTCGTACTTTCAGTACTATTACTTGATTCGACCCGTACACTTGCGGTTAGATTTAGGGGGGGTGTAAACCCGCCTATCACAGACAGAGGTATCGGTCTTCAGGGCTGCGAGGTCGATGGTGTAGAGGTTGGTCTTGCGCTTTCCAACCAGTAGCTCTGTTCCGTCGTCGATGAGAATGCTACACCTTTTGGCTTTGAATCTGACCTCAAGATCTTTGTCGCAGAATTGGCCGATACTGAACAGGTTGTGTCCCAATCCCACGACGTGTGAGACTTTCTTGATGGTGATCTTGTCTTGGACAATGTCGCCGTAGCCCAAAATCGACGCCTTGTCATCGTTCCCGAATCTCACGTCTCCTCCATATATTTCCTTGTAGTTCGTGAGAAGCTCCCTCCTTCCGGTCATGTGCTTGGAGCATCCAGAGTCTAAGTACCACACATGACTGTCCTGCAAAACGAGATTAGCGGACTTTAGGTACCCATATTTGCATGGGTCCTGGAGGGTTAGGTTTTACACCTTTAGGGGGAACTTGCTTTGAAACAGGTTGCCTCTTGGGTGTAGGTTTAACCTCAGTAGGGGGAACCCGTTTTGAAATGGGTTTCCTTTCTTGCTTTGGTTTAACCTCTGATTGGGAACCCTGGTGTGTATGGTGTTTCTTTTTGTTGTTACGGGGTTTGCGTTTGGGTGTATGATTATATATATGATATGACCCAAACCAATCATTATTGTTAATATCATCAAAGTCATTCCAACCACAACTAGAACAACACAAACAATCATGCGATAACTGAATCAATTGCTGAATGGAATAAAGTTTAATCGGAAAATTAACATCTTGTTTAACAAAGTCATTCCTATGATTCCAAGCACAATCATTTTTGTTCATTCTAGGGTAAAAAACAGTATTAAATGACTTTGATGCAGCAACCTCGATAGATTCCTTGGCTAGCCACTTTTGTTTATCCTGTTTAGCGCGATCGGTTTTATCTGAAACAACATTGACAGCATGGTCAGTGGCTTTTGAGGAAGCAGGATTTTTGGCAGTCGATCGCTCGGTCTTTTGCCTCGGCTGTGATTGATTTTGAGAAACAGGCTTAGTTTTAGAAATCTTACTCACAACCGGGGTCTTTGTTGTGGAACAATCACCTTTTAGAAAATTGACCGGTCGATTGACTACTGGTGACAGAAAATCAGTATGACTTGGAAGAGGTTTGTCAAAGGGGAACGATTCAAACTCTTCATCAGAATTGCCTTCGGGGTTCATAAATTCTGAAAAATCAACATCCGGAATTACAGGACTTGGATCGGTCGAGGAAGGCGAGGAACACTTTGTGCTTGTGTGTTTCGGGGAATTTGGTGCGGAAGCTAGGGAAAAATTAGAGTTAAAATTCCATAAAAGACTCTCATCTTGAGATTCTTTACCGTCTTGTGTAGAATAGATTTTTCCAATGAATGCTTTACACGAGGATGTGTCAGATGAGTTGGAGGAAGGTTCGGGTGAGATATGCTTTTCAGATTGGAGAAGGTCAATCTGCTCTTGGAGTTGACCATTTCTCATGTGCTCTTTCATCGTTTCTGTTGCCATGGCAGACAGTTTTGATGTGAGCTTATTGATTTCACACTGAAGGATTTCCTTTCCTTCATCAGACACAACTTCGGTTTTGACGGATTTTAGATTCTCAAGTTCCGTGATTAGCGCTTGTTTTTCCTTTTGATAACTGGACCTTTCCTTCTCAAGTGACTCCTCTAACTCGACTATCTTTGCTTCCAAGATGAGAGGGGGAACATAGAGTTTGAACTCATCCATCTCAGTCTTGGGTTCGGTTGCATAGACCTCATCCTTTTTGGAGGAATCCTTGGGCGTTACAACCTTATAGCAGTCAAAGTAGTCATTCGAGAGGTACTTCTTTTGATTTTTCTCATAGTAATAATTCAAAGGCTCATAACAGAAAGGATGTTGCATTTTAGGCGTGTGTGCGCGCTTGTATTCCTCAGTTTCCTCTTCCTTTTCAGGTTCAAGAGGACCAGTCCATTTTATTGTATATTCCGGATACTTTTTGTCAATACCAAAACAATCAAAATCATACAGAGTAGGTGTTTTATATATACCCCTTTTCAAATAATGTGGGTTATCATATCCGATTCCCCATTCCTTGTTAAAGTAAGTAAACTCCTTTGGTTTATTCATATGTATGGTCTGATCAGTTTGACCTCTTTTGTGTAGTTTGGTTTCAAGATCGAGTATTTTAGCGACAAACTTCTTGTGTTGAATTTGAAGAGCAGAGCATTGATAAACAATTTCTGCTTTCTCATCCTCACACTGATCTAGCTATGACTGAAGTTCAGATATTTTGCCCCTTAAATCCTTAGGTGTGCAATTGAAAGATTTTTGCATTTGTCTTTTAAATTAGCATTTTCGGACTTGTATTTCTTAGTTATTCGCTTTTAAACATCTAGCTTTTCAGATAGTGATCTAATCTCAAGCAGTTGTTCATCAGCGGTGGCCTTGTAGGAATCTATCCGTTCAGCAAGAGATTGCATTTGATTAAAGAAGTCTTGTTGGATAGGTTCACATACCTGACTTGACTTTGCCTTTTCTTCATCAGCAGGAGAGTGGTATCCATGAAAGCATCAGCACCATCAGATTCGCTTTCATCATCAGAACGACCCAACCAGTAGTCGTCTTCAACAAACAGAGCTGCTCCTGGTTCTTTCTGTTCTGCCAGAGCGAGCTTAGCCTTGTAATAATGAGCGTTCTTCACAACAGGCTTTCTACAGTCTTTGGCAAAATGACCAAGCTTCACGCAGTTATAACAAGTTACGGGTTCGCCTTTCTTCTTGCGGTCATCTTTCTCTGTCTTCTCCTTCTTATCAGACTGATCGGGCTCATGGGCTTTCTTCTTTCCTTCGTATTTGTCCTGATAATCATGGCGCTTGTTGGAGGAGGTGGAGTAGCGCTGATTATTGGACGTCGGCTTCTTGTAGAACTTCTTTTGTTGGAAGGACTTGGAGAGCAGGGCCATCGCTTTCTTAATGGCAGATACTTCAGGATCAGAGTCACTATGCTCTTCTTCCTCAGGTTCTGATTCACTTGGCTCTTGGGTACGGTTGGAACGACGGCCAGAAGATTTGCCTCGTTTTGAAGACATAAGAGCTAATGGATCAGTAGGTGGCTTGGATGCAGACTTCTTCTCGTTCATAATCTCCATCACTTCATCTTCGTCCTGCAGAAGCATCTCATAGAGCTCGTGGATGCCAACTTTCTCCATTAAGTGGTTGTGCTTGACGTGAGATGCGAACACTTTCCATTCAGGCAAGAGGTTGTTGAGGAACTTAAGTGTGTTCTCCGTGTTAGAACGAGTGATTTGGTTCTTGTGAAGCTCGTTGAGATGGAGACAGAAGCGTTCATAGGTCTGGGAGAGGGATTCGCCGGTGCGCTGCTTAAACCCATCAAACTTGGTTATGGAGCTGTTGATCTTCATTTGATTCCCGACTTCGCTCCCGCTCATCATTTTCTCCACTTGATCCCACATGCCCTTTGTTGTCTTTTTGTAGTTGTCGATGGCAGTGTAGATCGTGTTGGGTAGAGCTTGAACAAGGTACCTCTTAGCATGCTTTTCTCCCTCAAGCATGCCTCTTTCGTCGGCAGTCATATCGGTGAGTGCCTTTTTCTCGACTCGAGCTTGACCTCCTGCTTCAGTAGTTGGTATAGTCTTCATGGGTTCAGGAATTGGCCCATCTTTTAGAGCTCTCCAGATATACTCGAAGTTATCCTTTGACTCTATGAAGATTATAAATCTGTCCCGCCACTGGCTGTACTCACCTTGGTAGAGGCAAGGTGGTTTGGAATCGGTATCGATAGCAAGAGTGTCACGTGAAGACATCTTAAGTTGCACTGGAGTGATCGTCAGACGATTTGTTCGATTCAAAGTGATAACCTAACGCAAGGCACTACGAGTGGTATCCTAACGCAGGTTCTACGAATGATTTATACTAGAAACAGGTAAGAAATCAACTGGACTGAACTTACCGGATAGGAATCCAGATGTGATGTCTGATCTGGAAGTGTCCGGATCAGATTGAGTGTGAATGTGTTCACTCAGCAGAGGTATCCGGATAAACAGATGTGTCCGGATGAACTAAGGTTTCCGGATAACAATGGGTTACCAGATGAACAGAGTTTCCGAATGAAAATATCAAACTCAGAACTTACCGGATGAATTGGGTATCCGGATGAGATGCTTTCCGGATGACAGTGTCCGGAAAGAATCAATTTTACCGGAAACATTGAGTTGTTCGGATAAAATAGTTTACCGGAAACTTTGAGTTGTCCGGATAAAATATTTTACCGGAAACTTTAGGTTTCCGGAACAATTGTATCCGAAAAGCTTGGAAAGGAGAACTTACCCGGAGAGTTGAAGCGATGTTCCGGAAACTACGGCTGGTGTCCAGAAACAACGGCCGTGGTTTCAAAAATTGATGGAATACGACTAGGGTTGCTCAAAAACTTTCCTAAAAGATTAGTAACTTTCCAAAATAACAAAATAACAATTCCCAATTTGACTTTTCAAGCAAAAAACACGATTTTGAATGGTAAAAATATGAACTTTCAAGAACAGAGGCTAAAACCCAAGAAACTTGATTTTTCTTAAAAACTAGTCGGATGATCGAATTGGAATGCGAGAAATTGCAGAATCACTATTAGAGATGATGCTAACAGAATGCAATAAACGAAAACGATCAATTTCAACAGAATCAAAATATGAGTTTCAAAAGTCAAGAACAAGTCGAAAACTTACAGAAACCAAGAAAAACACTTTGAATCGATTCGTCCGTTTGCTCTGATACCAATTGTGAGTTCCAGATTCGTGCAACAATCGATAGAAATCAATAGATAATAAACATGTGTTATGATTTCAACTGGTCATCCAATTCATTTTCAATATTGAGAGAGTTTACAATACGATTCAAGAAAGTGTAAAAACACAACTAGCTTAATTCTAAGCTAATAAACACATTATATATGCTGGGCCCATGGCATGGAAGCCCACGACCCATTCTCAATTAAAGGCTCAAATTAATAAATAACAAATCAGCCCTTGAACTTCTATTCAACCAAATTTGACCTTAACAGACTATTTCGTAATTATATAATTCAATGGGGTTAAAATTCAAGTGACCAAAGTTTAATGCTATTTTTGGAAAGTTGAAACTTAAGGGTGTGTTTGGTCATTTTAGAAAGTTGGGTTAGATAAGGTTTGGATAGTTGAGAAATATCTCAGTTTTTGGCTGAGTCGGTCAAGAAAGAAGAGAGAGAAGAAAGAAAGAAGAGAGAAAGAAGAGAGAAAGAAGAAGAGAAAGAAAGGAGAAAGAAGAAGAATCAATCTGAAATTTTGGGTAAAATTATAAAGGGTTTTGTAACTTTGATTCCAGTAGCAAGATAGTATCCATATCTTAATCTGATTTCTTCTAGGTGCTGTTTGATTTGGAGTCTGATTTGTGTAGAGAAGTGGGTCTAAGAACCACAGGTGAGTTCATTCACTCTTTTTGTTTAAATCAATGTTTTCTGTCAAATTAATCATTAAGATGCTTGTATAAATTGTTTTGGGACTGGATGAATGTGTTTAAAATAAGCTGAATTAAACAAACGTGGGTCTGGATGGAATTCATAGCATACAGGCCGAAGTTACCAGACAAAATAATGAGTGTCCGGAAGTTTTATCCGGTAACTTCTGGTCGAAGTATCCAGACGTGCCATAACATCCGGGTAAGTTTTATTTTATGTAGTGTCCGCTAAGTGATAAGTTTCCGGTAGTACCCGGTACTCGCTATTTCTGGATTCCTTAGTATCCGGATAGTTTGGGTTTCCGGTTCATTTCGTGTCCGGATAGTAGGTGATATCCGGTAAGTTTGGTTTCCGGTAAGATTATTGTTACCCATATACTATGTGTTGTACGAAAAGTCTGGGTTCCGGTAACTTTTGAGTTGTCCGGTAACCAGCACATTTTTTTTGGGATAAGGTTTGTTAGGGAACAATTATGATTAAGTGGAAGTTAGCCTAGTAGTATGATATGCAGGATAGCTTGTTGGGTTGATACAAGGTGATAATATGAAGTGTAATGGATCCATAGGCACTAGTTTTATATGAACACGTGGAATAGGCGTGGACTAATCGTAATTCCCGTGTGTTTGATAAACGTGTAATAGGCGTGGACTAATCGTA
Source organism: Saussurea involucrata (assembly GCA_033807775.1). Taxonomy (NCBI): domain Eukaryota; kingdom Viridiplantae; phylum Streptophyta; class Magnoliopsida; order Asterales; family Asteraceae; genus Saussurea; species Saussurea involucrata. The sequence goes on along the minus strand of CM066320.1, from coordinate 186,981,138 downwards.
ATTCCCGTTTAGGTGAAATGAGGAATAGGCGTGGACTAATCGTAATTCACATTTCCTATTGAGATGAGAAATAGTGGGATAGGCGTGGACTAATCGTAATCCTCGATTTCTATAGGAAGGTAAGAGATAGGCATGGCTTAATTGTAATCTCTACTTCCTTTCCAAGAAATAGGCATGGACTAATTGTAATTTCTTGGATATGAGCATTAATCTAGAATCGGTGGAGATTCGTAGTGGGCTCTTGAACATGATATCATGATTGACTTAGTGTTGGTCATATTCATGGAACCGGGTATGATCTCGTCATCGTAAGATGCTTATACGTATGGTAAGAACGATGGTAAACCAGGTTTGTTATGCCTTGTTTACATTACTTTCTAAAAGTATGATTTTTGAAACTGAATGTTCTCACTAGGCGTTAGCCTAATCGTTTCAAATTAAATTTTCTTACCAGGTACTAGCTTGGGGAAGTAAAGGGAAGAGGGACGAGTGCTTTTGAATATTCAACTTTTGAGGATAAACGGAGAATTTAGCTGACGCGAGGAGGCTTTTGGAAGAATTATTTAGATAACCACTTTAATCTAATTATAGTTGACATGATTAGATTAATAGGTTATTTGGAGTGTTCGATCTGTGTATATATGAACCCTCATAGTTAATTCTCTGCTTATATATATAAAAGTTTGGATGATATTCGGATTTACCTTGTTAAATTTTAAGGTTCAAATTGGCCCTGATTTTTAGGGTGTTTCAGTATTACAATGTGAGTTAAGGAAAAATGACTTACACTAGGCTTTTTATACCTAGCTACTAAAGGTTACAAAACACCCCTTCAACTTTGATACAATTACATGAAAATACCCTAACAAAAAGACATTGATTTTAAATGTTTATGACAAAGAAATAATAATAAACTATTTTAATAATATAATCAATGTTACAATTTTCAAACAGAAAATCTATTGAAGTTGAATGTATTTTTTTGACGATTTTAAATTTTGATCATCCATTTTGTAAAACATATTGAAAATGCTCTAAATGAACACTCATCGTGTCGTAGACAAAACAATTTTACCAAAAACGCTATTGTAAATATTTTTTTGAAGAGCAAGCCATTTAATTACCACCAACACAAAGATTACAAAAGTTTAGCCAACCTTTTTGCCAAACAGAAACAACTTAAGTTTGCCAGCAGCAAACCATAGAACGGAACTTGTGCACTACATCATCTCAAAACCAAAATATGAAACAAGGCACAGATACCTCGAGCTCTTCGATCCATCTAACCAAACCTGCAGAAATATAGCAGTACAGCAGCAGAGATCAGGCAGCAGCTGCTGCGCAGCTTCAGCCGTCTTTACGTCACTCCTGCGGGATCCGTAAGCCACTGCTTCCACTCCACTTTCCTATTTCGGCTTCTTCTTGCGATCCACTCGAAGCTTTTACGTTGGAATTCGAATAAAAGGTCTTCTAATTTTCTTTTATCCTCTTTAAACACCACCCGATTACGGTGGTTCCAAATTAGATACATGAAACTCCATGCAATTTCGTCCCAAAGTGTCGAACGTGCATTAATTTCAAGGATATCATTCGGCGATTCGAATATGTCCTTAGCGACCTTCCACCACCGAAATACTCCTTCCCAAACCTTTATTACCGCTTCGCATTGTATCAATGCATGATTGACCGAGTCCACCGCTTTCCCGCATCTTGGACATAGAAGAGATGGGATGTCCATTCCCATCTTATCAAGAACCTCTCTACATGGTAGTCTACCGTGTCTCGCTCTCCACAAGAATATGTTGGTCTTCTTTGGAACCGACTTTGACCATTTGGTTTCTATCACATTCTTGCCTATCATGGACCTACTTCTTAAATGACATGCTTAAGCTCTTGAACCGAAAATTCCCCATCTTCTCCAAGAAACCATTTGTTTTTATCCCGGGTATTATCCTTAGGTTCCCACTCTTGTAAGAGATCATTTAGGCTTTCCAACTCTCCCAACTCCCTCCTCCACGACAATCTCAAAACCCACTTATCACCCACCCATTCCCCCTTTCCGCAACTAAGGCTTCTTTATTTGTTTCTAAGAGCATCAACCTTTTAAATCTTACTCCCAACACCTCACTCCCTACCCATCTATCCGACCACAACTTTGTCTCTCTCCCGTTACCCACCTCTATTCCAAAGGACGTGGCCAAATCTATGCCCACTTTTCCTAGGTCTTCCTTTAATTTAATAATATTGGACCAAACCGAACCCCCCTTCTTGTGACTTCTACTATTCTTCTTAAGGCCACCCCCTCCCCATAGATACTTTCCACCACCTTTACCCACAACCCGTCTTTTTCGCTTACCAATCTCCACCACCACTTTCCCAACAACCCCCAATTGGAAGCTTGAAGGCTTCCCACATTAAGACTCCCATTTTTGAAATCTTCCATTACCTTTACCCATTTTACCCACGCCACCCCTTTATTGTTGAAGTTACCCTTACTCCCACCCCCAAAGAAGGAACTCCTTACCCTCTCAAGCTCACTAATCACTCCCCTCGGGGCACGAAATAGCGAGAAAAAGTACAAAGATAAACTACCAAGTACGGATTTTACCAATGTGAGTCTTCCTCCGAAAGATATCAACCTCGCTTTCCACGACGCCAACTTATTCTTCAAATTTTCTATAACAATCTTCCAATTGTCTATTTTATTCATTGATGCACCCACCGGTACCGAGATACACAAATGGTAAGGACCCGTGTCCGCATCCGATTCCTTTTGTCCAAGCATGTACTTCGCCCTCTCCAACACCCCCTCCGTACAATTTGCTTTTTCTTATGTTGATTTTTAGTCCATACAATTTTGTAAATAAAATTGTAATAAAATAAAAACCCCATTTGGATGTTTCCATTGTGTGAACTCTCCCTTGGTCTTGGCCTCTTGGGCTAGAAAAGATTATTTGTACTCCATTGGAATTTGATATTTTGGGCCTTTTATTAGTTTAAGTGGTTTTGGTTTTGTTAGTTTTTGGTTTTCTCAAGTGGCGTCTTGGGTTGACCTTTTTTGCCTCTTGGGCTAGGAAAGATTTTTTGTATGTTCTTTATCTTTATAGTTAGTAACTTTTCGTTCTTATAGTTTGTTAAAAATTATGATTATTTTGTTTAGGTGATTTAGAAATTACGTTTTTTATTTTTATAGTTTGTAATTTATTGCTATTTTTTTTATAAACTACAATTTATTGTTCTTTCAATCTCTATGGCTTACAATTCTTTACTGTTTTGATTTGCTATACTAAAATGTAGGAATTAATCTAGAGACGAAAATAACAATAAATTGCAAACCATAGGGAGGAATTGCAATTCTTAAACCTCCGAGATGAAAATCAAAATTATTAACAAACCAAGGGATGAAAAATTGTAATTTACTCTCTTTTAATAGTATTTTTTGCTAGCGTACTAGTTATTCATAAAAATGTTCTTATGTGGAACCCAAATTTACTCTTTTAAAAAGCTATTGAGAAGCGAAAAGAGATTCCAATATATTATAGACCGGAAATAGTCCAAGTCTAGTCGATGTAGGACTTGAATACCCCCTCCAACGGAGGCTAGATGGAAACAGATTGTCCCAAAGTGTCGAGAAGGCCAAATGAATTCAAATTGCTCCTTAGTGTCGAGTCTCTAGAGTGGTAGATCTTGACTCTGATACCATGTGAGAATATTAGAACCCCCAGATTTACTCTTCAAAAGAGCTTTCAAAGTGCGAAGGAAGTTCTATAAGGAAAAAAACCGGTTTAAGGGGCCGTTTACCAACTCTTTCCGGGTAAGTGTTGTCCGGGTAAGAGTGCTGTCTCGGGTAAGTGCTGTCCCCGGTAAGTGCTATCCGGGTAAGAGTGTTTACGAAGTCTTTTTTGGTAAGTGCTTACCGACAAAAAATGACCATTTTAACTCTTTTATAATTATATTCTAAATTAAATGTAATTATTTCTATTACAAATCATTTAAGGGAAGAAAAAAGCAAACTTTAACGACTTCTCCTTCCACTGAGCACTTTTGTGGGTTTTTATTAAATATATATATATTTAATAAAATATATTGATTTTTGAGTAAATTATGATTTTGTGGGTTTTTATTAAATACAAACCAAAGCCACTGGGTGCTTTCTTGTGGGTTTATTGGCCACTGTTTGTTTTGGTGAGTGGCTTTGGTTTGTATTGTGAGCTCTTATTAATAATATTATCTCCTTGTTGTGCAAAAAAAACGATCGGCTGTAGAAAACCCTAATCGCAAAAAGGGCAAAGTGTGTAGAAACGAAATCTGACCCGGGTAAGCATGATTTTGGTGCTGGCTCGGTAAGATCACAGTCAGCTTCTCGGTCAGATCTCGGTCAGATCCAGAACTTGGTAAACGCTCTGACTGCTGACCGGGTCAGATGTGCTGACCGAGTCAGCCCGGTCAGCAGCTAGTAAACAGGCCCTAAGTCTAGCCAATATAGAACTCTAATATTCAACCCTAACCTAAAACTTTAAATCTTAATATTGTCAAGTTGCTTTCATTTTTATGCGTCTTAATCTATTATTATCATATCAAACATTTTTGTAATCGTGTAGGGGCACCATATACTCATGGTCATTCTTTTTCGAGGCCAACATTCATGGGTGATAGTGATACCGAAAACCATCTTCGATATATATGCACATGTGCATATACTCAACTAAGGCACCAATACAATAGGTGTATGCCATACCTAAAAAGCCTATGAGAAGATGCTAAAATAAACCTATTTTTTATTGGTTAAAGAAGGTAAATTGTACTCCTATAAAATTAATACCTTGTCCTAATTTTCTTTTCTTTTCAAAACCTATTTTTAAAAGCTTTCATTTTAAAGACATTTAAGAAAAATTAATAAGTTCTTTTCTAAAAGCTATTTATTTTTAATATATTATTTTTAATTTTTATTTACAAAGCTATATTATATTTTTTAATTACATCAATGCATATAGTACGTTAATTTGATAGTACGTTCTATCAAACAATTACAATAAAATTGGGTTTATACGTATACGACACAAAAAAATTCTAAACATCCTAATCGTTTGCTTTATAAAATTTAGTTTATAGGACTAAACACTAATTTTTTCTATCTAAAGAGGATGTAAAAAATTTATAAAACATTTTTTGGACGTCGACAAGCTTTTGAGATTATTTTTTATAAATAAAACGTTGTATTAATTATTTTGTAGAACAAATATTTGACTTTGGACTTTTTTTTTGGAACAAATAAGTCCTTAGACATTCCAAAAATTGTTAAATAAATCATTAGACTTTTGGAAACCTGCTAAATATATCCTTATTACAATTTTAAGAATGTATTTAATAGGTTTCCAAAAGTCCAATGATTTATTTAACTAATTTTGGAATGTCTAAGGACTTATTTGTTCCAAAAAAATTGTTCAATTTTTTTTGTGTAAGAATTGTTTTTGGCAATAAAATTAAAGAAATGAATTAGAAAACATTTTTTTAGAAAAAAATTTACACTTTGCATTCATATACATCAAAAAATATGTTTTTCTACAAGTTACATCATTATAATTGTTTCGTCAATACATTTAAAGTGAACTCAATATTGAATATTTTTTAATTTAATCTTATATTATTAAATATCATAAATATGTACGAATTATTTGTAATACTTACACTTTATATTCTTTAAGGTCATTTATTTGATAATACAAGATTAATCTGTAATCATAGGGTATAAAGTATAAATATTAAAAATAATTTATACGTATTTGTAACAACCCGGATCAAAATAAAGCATGACATAACATTTAATATAAAATATTTCAATAAGGGTCCCAAAATTTCCATTACATCTGTTTTCAAAACTTAGGTTGGCGAAAACAACCTATTCACAATTGAGAATAACATAAAGTCTATAAGTAAAAGTAAAACTCTATCTCTAGAAGCATCCGTACTCTAAACCTGCTCTTTTCCCTTACCGGAGCTTCCTACAACCTGCTTACCTGAAAAGGTTTAGTTTGGAAAATGCGAGGGTTAGACCATGAGGTCTAGTGAGCTCCCTCAATAGATTGATAACATATATTTAAAACAGTTTGTAACTTTTAAATATATCAACTTTAAACAAAACTATCTGATAACTCATCTCATGTAAATGGCACACTGAAGTCACTCGGAAGTGACAACGTGTCAGTCTCACACTGCCTTACTGGGTCACGCCTCCCATGGCATAAACGGGACACACCCCCCGGTATGAGCACTGGCGGGCCACACCCCCCGACTTAGCCGATTTACATCTAACAACAATGTATACATACATCTCAAGTAAACTTTCATACAAGCAAAATCATGTGATAAAACATGGCATCTCTACTCATTTACTTACTTCGGAAACACGTTTTAAAACACGTATTTTTAGTTAGAAAAACTCACCTGATGCTCTTATCAACTCTTCTTGCTTTACTTTTGACCTTCAAATAGGATACCTGAGTAAGGGGATTAAATATAAGCTGACCGTATACTAACTAACCAAACTTTCCGGACACCAACTATCCGGACGCCACTCACCGGACAACACACTGTCCGGATGATACTTACCGGATACCATACTATCTGGACTCCCTTTCCCGGACAGCTATACTATCCGGACGACTACTTATCCGGACAGCTATCCTATCCGGACAGCTATCTCATTCGGACAGCTATCCTATCCGGACTCCTTAGCTATCTGGACACTACGCTATCCGAGCTCCTTATCGGGCACCTGCACAGACTTACCGGACGACGAGGTCTGTGACATTTTTGGGATCGAAAACAGATGACAAACCCTCATCCAGACGATTTCGCGATAAAACAACAATATAAACTTACTTAGTTCATTTCTTACAAAGCCCTTTGCTACTTAAACACAAAGATGATGCTTAATCCCCCATCTTAGAGCATCATTTTCAACTTTTAACCAAAAACTTCAAACAATCCAATTCCAGCAGAAAATCTAAGGACACGGATTGAAATAAGAGATTACCTGATATGAATCAATGCAGATTAGACTCCAATCTTCCACCTCTTCCTCCCAATTTGCAGATTGAATTGATTCTTTCTTTCTCTGCTATCTCTCTAAGCCGCCAACCAGAAGCAAATAATGAGCATCTAGGGTTTTGTGCCCAAAATTGAGAGTTTTATACTCCCCTACAATATTTACAAATCAGTCCCAGAACATAAAATTTTGCAACATTCCCCACAAAACTTATTCTTCTCAAACAAAGACCTCGGTTATTATAGTATTAATAATAATTAATAATATAAGATTAAATACAAAAATATTCAATATTGAACTCATTTTGAAACGTATTTTTGATATATTTTAGTTAATATACAATTATGTATGTTAACATAATAAAGATGTAAAATAAAAAAAGAAAAAGTAATGAATATAAAATAAATTAAATAACTATTTTTAAGTAATAAGAATGTATTTAACAGGTTTTCAAAAGTCTAATGATTTATTTAACAAGTTCTAAAATATTCAAGGACTTATTTGTTTCAAAAAGTTGTCCAAAGACTTAATCACTCCAAATATTAAAGTCCATTGGATTTTATTGAACTTTTCCCATAGTAAAAATATGCTTTTACAATAAAGCTTCTAAAAGTACATTCTACAAAAAAAAACCCAAATCCAAACAAAAATATGTTTTATTTTCATTTAGGCATTGTTTGGCAAAAAAAAGCTAGCTTATAAGAGCATCTCCAAGAGCTATGCTATAATTTTTCTAAAATAGAGTATAAAAAACTAGAATCTCTAAAAAAAAATTACATCCAACTCCAACAGCTACTCTATTTTAGCAATTATATCATTGAATATATTATTAAAATATTCAATACATTTAATAATATATTATTCTCTCTCCTAAACACACAACTTTAATGCCTCCTATTGGCGAGAAAGAATAAAATATTATTTGTCTCTCTTAAATATAGAGTTTTAGAGATTTCTCCAAATTTGGAGATTTTATCCTTCTCTCTCTTCTTTTCTCTATTTTAGCATATGGTATAATATAGCTGTTGGAGCAAAAAATTTGCTAAAATCTCATTTTTTCTATTTTAGCATAGCTGTTGGAGATGCTCTAAGCTAGTTTTTTTTTGTGTACATGTTTGGATGACCATAAGCTAGCCTTTTGAAACACTACTTGGAATAGCGTTTCAGTAGCTTTTGTGAATATTTCAATATTGCTCTTATTATTATTTACTAACTATTATTATTAATAAATATTAAATATACTTATTATTAATTAATAAAAATTAATTAATATTAACTGAAAATTATTAAATTAAATTTTAATTATATATTGATATTAACTTTTAATTAGTTAGAGTTATTGTTAATCATATAAATTATTTTTATATATTTTATAATATTAATTAATATATTTTAATTACCAACTACTATTATCTTTTTAAGTATTATTTGATTATTTTTTTTAAATTATATGTAACGGTTATTTAAAATCATAAGTTAATATATATTTTTCTAAACCCTGTTTTAACAAATTAAAAATTTATGGTATATATGTAATAATAAATTTTAAATTGTTTTAATTAACATGTTGTATTATTTAATTTTTTTTACTACATTGGTTGTATTAATTAACATATTATATTTTTATAAATTTGTTTTAATTATATAATTAAATATCGTAATTGATAATTTTTTTGAAGATGTCCCTTTGGTCATTTTACATTTTATAAGCTAGTTTGGCCAAAAATAATTTTTTCATCAGCTACCAGCTAGCTTAACAGCTAATTTACAAATTAATCATTTATTAATAATATACGCTTACTATACATCGGTATTTATGATAGTAGCTAGTGAAATAAATGAGAGCTTCATAATGATGGCATTAGAAAATGTCAAAGATAGTTGCTATGGAGGGTTCTTTTTATTTAATGTTTGATAAATTCACTTATATTAATGAATATGACGCTCAAAATTCCCAACAACTATATTATATATAACCTTGTTTATTGGCAATATATTTGCATGTTTGATTCACTAAAAAAACAAGTTTGAATAATCATTTGACTAGCCCCTTATGTTATTTTACCTAATTAAATTTTATATATAGATTACACTTTATTACCTTTTATTTGAAACTAGAAGTGACGTTGGGTTGGACTCCCTTCTCGCCCCACCACCTTCCAAAAATATATGCTATATAGTAAGTCTTAAATCTCGATCTTTAAATAATATATAGTTAAATATTTTGTTGTTGGAAAGTTCGTATTCTAATGATCTTGAAAAATTATGTAGTTAAATATTTTATTGTTGAAAAATCCGTACTCCGAAGGTTGATAAATTGTTGGAGAGTAAGGCTATGTTTCTCAAACTAGCTGATAAACTACATGTTAGGACATCTCTGACCAAACCACGAAAAAAATAACACTGAAAACTCTAAACATGGTGGATTTCTTGAACACTAAAAAACCCAACTCCATCGCACACTTAAACAACAACATTAGAAACATATTTAATATAACAAATAATAATAATAAAATAATATTACTTAAAGTATTAAAGTATTAATCTATATAATTATAAAAGTTGAATACAATAGTATTATTTGATTTTAATGACCTACTTTATTGACCTTTAAATATAGATGTCTACTTTATTGACCTCAATTGTTTTAGTGTTGGGTTGAAGATGGAAACACATTCATTTTTGTGTTTTTTGTATTGCCTTGAGCATAACGAGTAGATATTAGTCAGACCCAACTGATGCTCACTGTATAATAGCGAAGATCATTCTAAAGTATCTGAGAAGACCTAAAGATATGTTCTTACTGTACAATGATTAAGAAAGAGATTCACGTGTCTTAGGATACACATATGCTAGTTTCCAAACCAACTGTGATGAGTAAAATTGTATTAAGAGATATATTGAACGGATGTACAATGAGTTGTAAGAGCTTACATGCACATCTACTTATAAAGCCTATATGTTAGAACAATCATGATGTTCATGCTAGTTCTATAAGCTTGAAGTTATTTTTTTTGCGATTAATAGTTTTAGTAAATTTTAAATTGGAACTTAAATAGTTATGTTTCTATCTGATATGGCATACTGGGTATGAGTATATACATTAAATATTTCCGTGTTCTTTTTAGCATGTTTAAGTATCCTTGAATAAATATGATATTCATACTATTTAGAAAAATCCTTGATCGATTATTACCAGGGGACTGACAATAAATCAAGATCATTGTACAGTCTGGTCATAGTCCAAGTTGGAAGTGCATTGGGTGCAACCTAGAGTCACATGCACTTGTCGGTGCACAAGACGTTGGACAACACCAACGACTAGGATCACCTCATAGATCGACATCATAAGGCGAGTTCTGAAATAGTAAACACTATTTTATCCTCAAATCTGAGATGTGCATTGGGATCCAATTCACAAGGAGTGTTATATACTTTGATATAGTCTAACGTTACCCTTAACCGGGTAATCATAAGGGCTATGTTGGCTATAACATGAATTGTGTAGTTGGTCGTGTACACACAATATGAGATTTGCTCCTCTCAAGATCAACTTTAGTTTTGGTCTTTATGTTATTCTACGTAAAAATCCGATAAAGAGTATTTGTTACCCTAATGCATCAGATCATATATCATCAAATATTCGAAGTCATTATACATCCAATAGACTTACATCATAAAACTCTATACTTGTAATCCGTTATAGCTTATATTTTGGAATAGACAAAAGATAAGATTTTTATTTGTAAAAAGCTTATAACTATCTGTATTGATTAATAGTACAAAAAGCCTTCTATGAAATCGAAAACTAGTTAAAGTGAGGTCAAGATAGTCATCAAAACGGATTGATTTTTCATTTAGCCGAAAGAAGATCAATACAGAATAATTCAACTAGTAGTTTGACAAATACTACTACTAGCAAGCCGGATTTTGGAGTGCAAACTTGTCTAACAAAGTTTAATCCACCAACTTTCACAAACTTTCATAGACGACTTAATGAAAAACCAATCAAATTTTGTTATTTTATAACAAAACTATTCCATGGCCCTTGATCGATTCATAACTCAATAAATACATTGTTATAACACTAATTATGCATGGTGGTCCATTTAAACTCAATGAATAGTTGAACGACCCCAAAAGACTAGGTTGCTTTCAGAGTTGCTATCTCATAATGTCTTTGCTATAAAAAATAGAATGATGGTTATATATCTCAACCACATATATTGTATTTTAATTTGATTTATTGAAAAAAAATGATATCAGTTAAAAGAACGGTTATAAATCAAGGTTTTAAATGACGTGAGTCATGGCGTGACGGCGAGATCAAGCTTTAAGCCTTAAAAGTCACGGCGAGACCATGACGTTTATCAAGCGTGACTTATGACGACAAATTTCTATATCATATATAATATTATATAATAAAAACATATGTTTTGTACTATTAATCGGTGAGTCAATGATAGAAAACAAATTAAATTAGGTTATATATTAAAAACGAAAAAAAATCGCGTTACAAAAGACCGCACATTAGGTCATGACGTGCCACAGGCATAACGTGGCGTGAGACACAAGCCTTGTGCTATGGCACGCCATGACGACTGTCGCGGCAAGTCTTTTAGAACAGTGTTATAAATACACATATATATTATATCCTTTCAAAAAAAATACACATACCATAATAAAATTAAGTTTATAGGTGTCCTAATAGTATGGTTTGTAGGACCAAACTATCAAATCTTATCTAAAAATGTCATGATAGGTTTATAAAAAGCTTTTAAATATTTCAACAGTTTTCAAGACATTTTAAAAATAAAGTGTTGTATTATTATTTTATAGAACAATTTTAAGAAGTGTCCTAAAACCCATTATTTTATAGGACACTTGTATTTGTAAGAGACTTTTTTCAAATAGCATCTTATAAAATAAATAATGCGACAGTTAGGACGTTTTAAAGTTTGGTCCTATAAGCCCAAGTTTTATAAACATTATATTCCATTAGATAGTTTAGACATTTAAAGCGTTTTATAAGCCAATTTTCTTATAATAAAAATAATTAGGTTTTATTTTAGTAATTATAAATATATTTATATGTTATAATAGGGGCAACTATATAATAACAAGAAATCACAAATTTAAATACTGGAAACAAATGTTACGAAATCAGTTAATTGTTTTAATAAATAAAAGTTGTTGAAACCAGTGAATACAATATAATTCGGATTATAAAACACCACTAATTCTTAAGCGTTACAATAGATTGACTTATAAAACTTAAGTTATATGACCAAAAATTAAAGCGTCTTGTCTAAAGACATTGTAATAAGTTTGTAGGATATTTTGGACCTATTAACAATTTTTTTAGGATAATTTTAATATAAAACGTCGCAACAACTATTTTATACAATTTTGAGAAATTCTCCTATAAACCCATATTTTTTTGAATAACTGTTTTTATAAAACATTTTTTAATAATGTTTTATAAAATAACCAATATGACATTTTTTATAAAAATATTCTAAAAACATATTACGACACCCAAAAATGTCATATAAACGTATTACAACGTCTTTAGCTATGACATTTTATTTTTACCATCTATTAATTAAGTGTTATAAAACAGTCTATACTTTTATTTTCTGATGACATGTAATTTATTGCAATGAGAAAAAGATAATACAATAATTGCAAAGAGCAAACTCTACGTTTCATGAGGGTGTCCCCTACCACCCCAATAATCATCGCGCGGAACATATAACTTTCATTTGCATTGTTTTTTTTTTGAGTTAAAAAATTATACTAAAAAGGTGAAGATATATTTACCACTTGGGTTGTAGTGTACTGGTAAAGCCTCTGGGGAATGTAGTGGAAGCTCATCTACTCAGGATTCAAATTCAGGCACTGTCAAAGCCTTTGTGGCCATGGAGGTTCACATGCGATGACTCCACGCCATTCGTGGTCGCCCGAGGATTAGTCGGTGCGCGTAAGCTGACCCAAAAACCCACGGTTACCAAAAAAAAAGTTTACCAAAAATTTAAGGTCTTAATGACCAGAAAACCTGTAAATGTGATGCGATCTCGATCATCAATCTCTCTCGAACTTAACCCTCCATTTTTTAAGATCTTTCGACCAGATCATCAAATATCCACTTCAAAATAGACTCCAAAAAACCAGAAATAAAAAGGAATATATAGGGTTTATACAAGGGACGAACCCCATGAGGGGCACGTGGTGGCACGTGCCACCGTAACAATTTCCCGATGAAGGGTAAAAAAATTCGTTTTCGTGAAGGTGTCACCGTATCGATTTAGGAGGTGCTACCGTATTCATTTGGAAACTACAAGGGATGCACCTAAACTGAAAAAAAGACTCAAATCTTATACCAATTTAACCAAAAAAACCGAAAAATCCCTAGAAATCAACAAAAAAATACCGAAAAAATCTCTCGAAATTGATAAAAAAAACTTCAAAAATCCCCCGAAATTAAGCAAAAAACGTTAAAAATCTTTCAAAACGCCGAAATTTGGCTAAAAACACATCAGACGATATTGAACGTTGATAAAAAGATGAAATACTTCGATAAAAACCGTATGAAAAAATATGGTGTCATCGTATGAAAATTTGTCTAGGTCCGTCCCTAGTTTATACAACAACACGATCTTGAACCACCTGGTATTAGCAATAGAAACTCACATCAAGTGACAATGAGTCTTCTTAACAATTTTAAAGCATTTCCAACGTATAGTTTATATATCAAACTCCAATAGTAGTTTTATTTGAGAGGTCTGAACATATATTGATTTTATATTATTAAAATATTAAATAAAATATTTTTTTTATATAGACATTTAATTTTAATGTCTTGTATTGATGGAAAAAATTAGGGAAATTAATTAAAATGCCACAAGTTTGACTTTGACTTACCAAAATGCCACAAATCTCTTTCACTTTGCCAAAATGCCATTTTTTCCGCGATGGGAGCCCGTGATCGCGGGCAGTGGCATTTTTGTAATAAATTTACCCTGCAATCACGGGGAGGAGCCCGCGGTGGTTATAATTTGGTAAGTTTTGTGACTTTTGAATTCATATTTACACTTTCAACCCTTATACTTATTTACTTACTTTACTTTATACCTTTTACTTTCAGAATTTTAATTTTACATTTAACACATATAATCGTTTATTAACTATAATACGTTAAAAAAATACGTTTTAATTTTAACAAGTTACACCATTATAATCGTCTCTTCGATACGTTCGAAATGATCCCAACATTGTATTTTTTTTAGATTTATATATTTTAATATATATCATATAAACTACATAAAAATATTTTTTATATTTAAAATTCATACCCTTATAGTTAATTATTTAAATTATGGTACTCTTATAGTTAAAATACGTTTTATTTATTTTATTATCGATGGTCCAAGTGTAAGTATTAAAAATTGGCGGAGGTTTTGTGATGGACAGACCTCGATTCTTTTGTGCATACTCTGTAACTGCAAATACTTCAGCTCGAAACACACATGAATCATCATTCGCCAAATACCCATTTTCACAATTCTTAAATGAGTCCAGTGATACCAACTTGTTAAAACCCCATTTCATATTCTTCTCGTAAAAACTTGTCCTATTGCCATTCACGATATCTATAAACACATACAAATAATAATAATAATTTAAAACGATTTAATGAATTAGTTAATATATGATTATTATGTTAATGCGATAGGAGTGTAAAAAATTGAAAAAAAAAATAAGAGATGTACCATAAATTAAATAATTAACTATAAAGGTATGCATTTTAAATATAAAAAATATTTTTTATGTAGTGTATATGATATATATTAAAATATATAAATCCAAAAAAAATCAAGATTGGGCTCATTTCGAACGTATCGAAGAGACGATTATAATGGTGTAACTTGTTAAAATTAAAACGTATTTTTTTAACGTATTTTAGTTAATAAACGAATATATGTGTTAAATGTAAAATTAAAATTATGAAAGTAAAAGGTATAAAGTAAATTAAGTAAATAAGTATAGGGGTTGAAAGTGTAACATTTCAATTCAAAATCATTAAATTAATCGAATTTGGTCCACTGCGGGGTGTACGCGGGCTCAAAGTGTCAAAAATGGTCCATGCAAGTTTCAAAAAGTGTTAAAAATGGTCCCTGTCCCGTGATCACGGGCTCCCATTGCGGAAAAAAATGGCATTTTAGCAAAGTGAAAGAGATTTGTGGCATTTTGGTAAGCCAAAGTCAAACTTGTGGCATTTTAATTAATTTCCCAAAAAATTAAATATTATTTCTCTTTTTTAAATATGAAATTTTAAATATTTCTCCAAAACATCTAAAACGAGTATGCTAAAATAGTAATTTTGGAGATTTATGATTTTTTTTGTTGCAACAGTTATATATGATTAAAAAAAGACAATAATAGAGAATGTGGAAATCTCCAAATTTGGAGAAATCTCAAAAATCTATAAAAAAGTAGGGTTGTAAATGAACCGAACTTTCAATGAACCGTTTGGAAAGTTCGTTTTTTCAATAAATAAATGAATATGAACACATTTTTTTATTCGTTTAGTTAAATTAACGAGATTTTTTTTGAAAAAACGATTTCATTAAAAGGCTAGCCAGAAGCTAGCGGGAGGAATTACATAGGAACACAACAACGAAGAGGAGAGGTTCTCCATACAATTACATCTTTCAAACTCGTTTTAAGGCGAGAAAGCATCCACTTAAAAGAGTTATTGATAGTCAGATCGAGGCTAGTGTCTATCTTTGGCTCAGTTTTGTCGAACGCGGCTCTATTCCGAATGCTCCATAAGGTATAGCAAGTGATGAACAGGATAGCCTCCAAGCATTTGCGATGTAACTGGGATGTACTAGTCGTCTTTATTACTTCCAACGCCTCTCCCACGGACTTAAAAGTAGAGAAAGGGAACTACCACCATCCCTCTAGTCCTCTCCAAATCACACCAGAAAAGTTACAAAGGAAAAGTGAGTGCTCTAAAGTCTCCACGGCCTGCTTGCATAACGGGCATATAGTATTGTCGATATCGATGCCCATGTTTGCCAATTTATCTTTGACGAGTATTCTTCCTTGTAGCGCCCTCCAACAAAAGATGTTGATTTTAGAAGGGACTAAAGTATTCCATCTAGTTGAGAAGCCACCATCCTCGAACATCAAGGACTCAATTTTTTCTCTCATGGTTTTGACTGAAAAAACACCGTCGCCTGACAATCTCCATTTCCATCTATCACTTAAGGAGTTTAAGAAGAAGCTTCCCAGATTACTAGATGATCGCATTAAGTCGTCAGCCTCCCTACCGCTTCAGACTGCTCTACGCCAATCCCATTTAAAACCTCCATCGCCCAGTCTATCAGCCACCAGCGCTTGGGTGTTTTTGTCTATAGCGAAAAGTCTAGGATAAAGATCTCTTATCCTACCTTCACCTATCCAATTGTCAAGCCAAAACAGAGTATTCTTGCCGTCGCCAACTTGTTTAACCATCATCGCGTCGTATGATATGCCTTTCGAGTTCAACCATGACAAAGTCTTCAAGACTTTAGACCATGGGCCATGTCCTCCGGTAGTATTCCTGCCTTCGTTGTTGATACCACCATTTTGCCCGTGAATGGCCTTAATCACTTTAGACCAAAATGAGTTTGGATCGGAGTGAAATTTGCACACCCACTTGATTAAGAGAGCATAGTTGGCAGCAACTATACTTCCTAACCCGAGGCCTCCTTTGTCCATGCTTTTAGAGACGTTTCCCCAATTAACCCAAGCAATTTTTCTTTCATCAATGCTTGATCCCCAAAAGAAATCATTTCTCATTTTCTCTAAAGATTTACGAACAGTCGTAGGGGCTTTGAAGATGGACAAAAAGTAGGTCGCAAGACTTCCTAACACCGCTTGGGTTAAGACTTTTCTTCCCCCAATAGATATGGCTTTAGCTTTCCATATTGAGAGCCTTCGATGAAAGCTTTCTACGATCGGGTCCCAAGCTTTGGTTCTGGAAATATTGTCACCCAAAGGAACCCCAATGTATCTACAAGGGATTTTACTAGCCTTACACTTAAGATCATTGGCAACCCGTAGAACACTTCCTGGATCAACTCCGACTCCAAACAGATCACTTTTGTCCAGATTTAACGAGATTATGAACAATGGTGTCGTTCATTCATTTATGTTCGTGAACATCCGTTTATTTATGTTTGTTTATATATATAAATATAGTTATATATATTATGACATTAATATATCTGTAAAAATATTAACTACAATATATTTTTAGAATTCTTTTTTTATAGCTCCTAATTTTACCTAGTTTTTCATTTTGCTATGTTACTTTTTAGGACAAATGATGGGTAATAATAATTGTTTCTTGTTAATTTATGTTCGTTTATTTACGTTCGTTTAACCTCTTAACGAACAAACATAAACAAACACTTTTTATTTCGATGTGATCGTAATATATGACAATCAACTGTGAGATTTACATATGATCGCTTATATAAAGCATGTCAATTGAAACCTAAATGAAACTGTAAACTTTCTAAATTTTTTAAACCAACCCTTTTGTGACGGTTTTGTGACGAATCCCTCGGTAATCTGTCATTGATTTGCATTACCCACCAAAAATTTACCCACCAACTTTTGTGACGGTTTTGTGACGAATCACCTTTTAGCGACAGATTTCTCAGGGAAAATTTCGTAGGCAAAAGTCTTTCGTATAATAGAGGTTGTTCAATTGCATTGTATGACCCTTTGTAATACCCTCAAATTGGGAAAGAACAACTAAATAAAAATTTCGATGATACATCCAAAATAACAGAGTTTCTCCCTATAAACTAATATAGGAAATACCTCAATTCAAAGTCTATGATTAACCTCAACAAGTTATGACCCAAAATTCATTACAAGGACTAAAACCACATCGGGTGTTACTTAACCTAAGTACACGTTGCTAATCCCAAAGATGAATGCGGAAGGCTTCACTTAAACAATTCACCTCTCGAGCACACTACTAGCACACGACCTCTCGCAGTGTCACTAGAACTACTCTCAACCTGAACCTGTTGCACATGCCGACAAATAAAAAGGGTTAGGCTAACGCCTAGTGAGTTCAAGAGTTTTATCATGATCATTTAATTCATAAGACGACGGAGAGATGCAATTTAAATCATGAGTTCAAAAGGTTTTACTTGAGGTACAAACCACCCATTTTTCAACACACACAAATCCCGTGATGAAAGCTTTAATATAAAACGATTCTCATAATGGACTCATCCCAAAACCAACATGAAAAGTGAAATAGCATTTGATTTCCAAAACGATTGAATTCATAAATAAATCGCTATTATTCCAAACATCCCAAACATGGATGAAGCATAACCCATAACTCACATAACGTGGAAAACAATTCATATAAACATGATACGTCACCGAAAATATGGATAAAAACAAATACCCAAAGCAACACCTTTCGGTGACGGGGGATGCCCGTTTACATTGCACGTGACGGAACACAAAAGTGGGTCACATACTATGCAACAAAACAAACATGTGGATTATTCAAGTAAAACTGAGCTCAATCACTCCAGATCTATTGCCCGCGAGACTTGGGAGCCCCTAATTTCAACCACTCCAGGTCTATATATTGGGTCACTCCAAATCCACAAAACAAGCACATTGGGATTACACCTTACTGCCCATGGGACGCTGCCCGACCATATAGGCCTACACCTTACTTACCATGGAACCCGATGCCTATCCCGTGCCAAGCACATCTGGAATTACACCTTACTGCCCATGGGACGACGCCCGACCATATAGGCCCACGTCTTACTTACCATGGAACCTGATGCCTATTTCGTGCTACAATAAGAGAAACTAGCGTCTCATCATTGAACGTAAAAACTCAAATGCCTATGGATCCATAGTTAATAAGGTCTAAAACGTTACACGACCCCAAACGAATGAACAAATGCATTCAAAACATGTAATTCCCCCAATAACCATAAACCACGTCCAAAACTTGACTTTAAGCTATTAAAACTGGACAAATGTCCTCAAGACTTAACAAAATCCATTACCGAGCCATAAGCTTGACTAACTCAAAAGATCAATCGTGAAAAGTCATAAAATGGAATTAAACGTAGCAACACACACACCGTTGCCCATAAATATTTCTAATCCAAGAAAAACCCAAAACGAAACCTTGGGTTGGGACAACCCTCTTTTCCAAAGGGACTCACCCATTACATTTTCAAATCGTCCCATAACGTACTAAGTGCATGTTTCCAAGATATACACAAAATGCATTTTCATATCAAGTAGACTCCATTTATAAAATACATCATCAACACATTTTCATTTATGATTTGTCTATCAAATTTCCCAAAAATTCCAAATATAGGTGTTTTACAATATTTACAACAATAAATACTTCAAAGTTAAATCCCACCAAATAACTCAACCATTGGTAATTGTCATGTAAAACACATAAGTACTTGGAAAATAACATTTTTGGCATGTACAAAGTTTTTACAAAGCAACTTGAACTCACTTTGCTAGATTTAGGCTAAATCTAGGTTTTCCCCAAACGTAAGCTCCTTTGAGAAACCCAAATCTTCAAGCCAAATCTTCCATAAACCTAGATCCACAAGTTTTCAACCATGAATATTCATATTCAACCACTTTAAAACCATTCCCCAAACATCTTATATCAAAATCTCCATTTTGACCAAAACCCCAATATTAACATAACTTCCCCAAAATCATCCAAACCAAGATTTGATAAGCATACAAACTAGGAAGCCATCAATAGAGCATTTATAACTCATATGAAAGTATAGAAGCTTGGAGGATGAACTCGCCACTTAGGTTTTGATGAAAACCTAGAAAACCCTAAAAATCTCTAGTGTTGTGGATGAAACTTGCTCTTGCGTCAATAAATGAAACCACTAGCATAAAATGGAGAAGGAACGCATTAATCTCCATGAAAAAGCCCCAAAATCAGTTAGGGTTTGTGAGGGAAAGAGGGGAAACGATTTGGAGAGAAAAGAAGAGATTTGAGAGTGAGAAATGAGAGACTTACCACCACCAAACACTTGATTGTTTATGGCTTCTAAACAATGATGTTTATGGCTTCTAAACACTTCAGTTTAGAACCCGAACATTCAATGTGTTTGACTTCTGATCATACCAGATCAGACTCGTTCTTAATCTTAAAAAAATAAAAATAATAATAATAATAATAATAATAATAATAATAATAATAAAAATTAGACTTTGATTGTTACATCTACTAATCTTGTTTCACTAAGATTCTTTGCAGATTTTGAGGGGGAGCTAATCTGTTTTCTTTAAATCAGTCTATCATGATTTGAGGGGGAGCTGATACATCTGACAGTAAGTATCTTCTGAACTTGATCTGAGATTGTTTGAAAGAAGAACAACTTTCAAGCATGAAAAATGTATTCATAAATGTTCAAACCACTTCTCTATTTCAAAAGGATTTCATAAACTTAGAAGTGTGGTTTTAAATGTTTTTCATGTATATCTCGGATTATTACATCATTGTTTTTGACCGTGTGTTTCTAAAGATTAATACTTGTGTATTATCTTTTCTGTGCTTTCAAGTATTCATACACACTGGTTCAACTTCTTTTTGACTTTGTTATTACCATGTCTCAAAATGAAACAATTTTCGATGGTAATACTCTCGTTTGTAATTCAAAGTTTGTTGAGCATCATTCATTCATTCAGCGCGAGAACTTAACGTTTCATTCAACAATTGTTTATATTTGTTCATATAAACAAAATCCAATTCTTTGATACCCTAACCGTTCATGATTATCTTTCATATTTGATCTGATTGATACGTTGTAAGATTTTCAAACAAGTCTTACGAATTCATTTCATTTCATTCTATATCCTTGTTTTGAGAAATCTTCAAAGTTCAAAATGCTCAAATATTCATTATAATTCTTGTGGAGCATGCATTCTGATGACAATGTTATTAAAAAAGATGAGATTTATAATTGTTCAAGATAAACTATTGAACAACACATCTTTTAGGACAAAATTTCATGGGAGTCAGTGTGAGAACTTAAAGAACTTCTATGGATTCACGTTAACGAGTGTTTCCTACCCAAGAAGTTATCCTTGAGTGATTGAGGGGTGAGGGTTCAAAATCAAAGAGTGGGAGAGATAACTCACCCGGTTGAGTTAATCTCATTGTGCTGAGGTAAAATGAAAAAGAGAGTTTGGTTAGAAGTGAGCGAATGAAAAACAGAAAGAGGGTGTGAGAATAGAGTTAAAAGAATACGAGAACTCTGCACCAACCACTTTTCTGAGCCGGACATCCATATTACTGGTTGGTTTACATTCTTTGGTGACTATCATTGAAACAGGCAATTAGACCATGCCAACTCTTGCATTAAACCCCACCAGCTACTCATTTCTTTCTCAACAAAGAAATGTTTCAATTTTTCTTGAGGACGCAGCATATTATCTATCTAATCTTCACTCGGAAGGTTTGGATATTGAAAAGAAGGAAGTTTGCCCTACCTTCGCACTTCAATCATGCACATTGAGTCCGTGGAAAACTTGTTGCTGTCTCAACAATTTACACAATTTGAGCTTATTATTCAAGCATAAGTTGCTTCAATCATTTCTACACTTGCACGTACACACAAGGAATATGTTTTCTTGTCATAACGTTTATAGAAATTCCTTAGTGCTTTTCGATTATTGAATGGAAGCCCTGGAGGAGTGAACATTAAAAAACTCCTTTCCAAAGTACATTCGTTGTACTAAGTGGCTTTGTGCAACTTACAGGCATTTTAACTGTCTCATTTGTTGATTCAGGGTTACAACTGTTATATTATCTGAATTTGAAAAGATTCAGATAAACATTTTCGGAATTGACGGTTATACAGATCAAGAGGAGGAGACTGTTTGTAATACCTCGGGTAAGTTCGTTAGCTAAAAATATCTTTCCGTTAAATAAAGTTAACTATATAATTAATGTTTAGGATAAGTGGGTTAATTTATAAGTTAAAGGCATTTTGTGTCATTATTGAGAAGTTCAAGGACCAAAGTGGAAAAAATGGATTGATATTATCCCTTAAGGTTTCCAGATTTTTTCATTCAACAAACATCCAGCAAAGTCAGTTTAGTGTGTGTGTGTGTATGTTTTGAGAAAGCAAGAAGGAGAAAAGAAGAAAAACTAGGTTAAGGCTTCAATTGGTGTGCTTGGAAGTGAACCTGAGGTATGTTCCTTTGTATTTTGTGTTTGTAATTGCTTTTAGAAGGTTTCTATCGGATTAGATTAGTCAAATACACTTCTGGTAATAATTCAGTCGGTTTTCTGGGTAAAAAGCACCAAACCGACAGAGGTTTCCGGACACAGTATGAATGTGTCCGGGTAGTTTCTTTGGTGGTGTTCAGGTAGTTTTTTTGATAGTGTCCGGACGATTCGTTGATGGTTTCCGGATGATTTAGATACCGGATGGCATCCGGATTACTTTGGTGTCCGGATTCCTTATGTTGTCCGGAAAGTTGAGTTGTCCGGATAAATTGTGTTGTCCGGATTCTTTTGTGCTGTCCGGAAACTATAAGTTGTTTGGTGATTTTGAGGATGAGAGTTAGGTAGATTTGTCCAGAGTTCATAGCCTGATAAGCATATCTTTTGAGTTCTTTTGGTAAAGAGATGTTTGTATGTAAATGGTTTCAGATTCTGAGAATTTTGGGTAAAGGATCGGATAGCTCGGAGAAAAGCTTGGAAGGGTGTTTGATAAGCAATCGGGTGAGTTTTTACTTAAAATGTTTTCTAACTGGAATACATATATGTGAATGAGTGTAATAATGTGCATATTATGTTTATATGAGTATTACACTGCATGGATGCTAGTTGGTCGGGCTTAGGACCGGTGAAAGTTGACTGTACAGAGGGATAGTGATGTTGACTGTATTTAGTACAGTGGTGCAAATTGATTAATTGGCTCGCAACCAATTAATATGGCCAAGAGAATGAGATGGAAAGATATATGATGCATGAGTCTTAATTGGTATTCTTATGTGAATTATGTGTATGATGTTGTGCAAATGGTTTTTAAACTAACGGGGATTTTCTCACTAGACCTCAAGGTCTAACCCTCATTTTTGTTTTAAAAATATGTATTCCAGGTCGTGGATCGAGTAAGAGCAGATAAGGAGGTTAAACCGAGAATAGCTTTTGGGAGGACTATGTAGTGGGAGACTTTGATGTGTTTAGTAGATATAGCATGTTGTTAGTAATGATGTAATTTACTATTTAAACGCTTGTAATGATGTACTGAATGTTTGTAAAAGACTAAGGGACCGTATTTGTTATATAATGTATCTCTTGTTTTAACGACGTTATGCAATGTATGCTATGTGAACTATGTATGGGATTTCGGGTCGTTACACTGTTTCTGGTACTCAAGGAGAATGATGAAATTGAACAAGAGTTTTGATGACCATGATGCTCACAATCATCAAAAAGGGGGAGAAATATCAAACAAAAGAAAAGAGGGAGATAATTCAAATATTTCAATTTCCGAGAGTCAAGGATATATTTGCCAAAGTCGAAGAAGTTCAAGATAAATCATTTCCGAGAGATAAGTTTAAGACAATCTGTTCAAGATGATCAAATGTGTGGAGATACAAAGACAATCCATGCTTAAAGATCATTCAAGAATGTCTTAAAGCTCAAAGCCCATTAAAACCTCTAAGCCTGTTCATGATCCAAGACTGAAGAAATTTGCCAAAAGTCAAAGCTGCAAAGATCAGTGATTCGAAGATATAAAGATTTTGTTTTGAAGACCTTGATCAACACTACACAGATTTGAAGTTCGTGTTTCAAGACTTTGTGACTATTTGTTTTGGAAGACCCTAATGAAGATTTAAAGTTGCCAAAGTGGATTCTTGAAGATAAAGCTTATCTGAAGATTAAAGGACTGAAGACTATCGTCATAATTTTTTAAATCATGAATCCATAGGGGGAGATTGTTAGTACACAATGTATTCAAGATTTAGGGTCCATTTGTGTTAGTCAACAATAGTCAAAGCCAAGTTATTTGTTAGGGTTGGTCAAAGGTATAAATACCCTATTGTAAGGGTTGTGAGGAGAGAGAACACACTAGAGAGCATACGTATTGAGTGTGTGTGTGTAAATGAGGGATGACGTAATGAGAGAGAATAGGGTTCTTCATTCCAATCTTATCAATTCTCTGCTCAATCTAATTCTGATTTTTTTAAGCTAAGTACCGGGGTTATCGCAAGACACATCAAAGGTTTATCGCAAGGTGATTTTAACTGTCTCATTTGTTGATTCAGGGTTACAACTGTTATATTATCTGAATTTTAAAAGATTCGGATAAACATTTTTGAAATTGACGGTTAGACAGATCAAGAGGAGGAGACTGTTTCTGGTACTCAAGGAGAATGCTGAAATTGAACAAGAATTTTGAAGATCATGATGCTCACAATCATAAAAAAAGGGGAGAAATATCAAACAGAAGAAAAGAGGGAGATGATTCAAATATTTCAATTTCCAAGAGTCAAAGAGATATTTGTCAAGTCAATGTCAAAGATAACCAAAGTCAAAGAAAGGCAAGTAAAGATGTTTCCAGATGTTCAAAGAAAAGTAAAAGTTCAGAGTTTGTCATTGTTCAAATGGTTGAAGATACAAAGACAATTCGTTCTTAAAGATCATTCAAGAATATCTTAAAGCTCAAAGCCCGTTAACACCTCAAATCCCGTTCATGTTCAAAGACTGAAGAAATTTTCCAAAAGTCAAAGCTGCAAAGATCAGTGATTCGAATATATAAAGATTTTGTTTTGAAGGCCTTAATCAACGCTACACAGGTTTGAAGTTCGTGTTTCAAGACTTTGTGACTATTTGTTTCGGAAGAGCCTAATGAAGATTTAAAGCTGTCAAAGTGGATTCTTGAAGATAAAGCTTATCTGAAGATTCGTCAAAGGTTTGACGTGTTGAAGATCTGAAGATTAAAGAGCTGAAGACTATCGTCATAATTTTTTAAATCTTGAATCCATAGGGGGAGATTGTTAGTACACAATGTATTCAAGATTTAGGGTCCATTTGTATTAGTCAACAATAGTCAAAGTCAATGTAGCTAATGGCTTGGTCAAAGGTTTAAATACCCTAATTGTAAGGGTTGTGAGAAGAGAGAACACACTAGAGAGCATACGTATTGAGTGTGTGTGTGTGTAAATGAGGGATGACCTCATGAGAGAGAATAGGGTTCTTCATTCCAATCTTATCAATTCTCTTCTCAATCTAATTCTAACTGTGTTTATCATTGTTACTTGAAAACTCTCAGAACTTTATCCTTAATTGATTATTTTATTGAAAATTTTATTTAGTTGCTCTTTCCAATTTTGAGGGTGTTACAAATGTCGTAAATGTAGATGTCAGGTTATTTTTAATTGAGAAGTGATGAAGTCTTCATTTATAGAAGCTAGCTAGTCCCCCAACAACAAACGTATCTACCATGATAATGAAGACTTCGGACAATACCATGACTTCAAGAGAAGACAAATTAACCATTGCAAGAAGATTTGTCAAACTTGTATTGCATTTAATTTGCATGATGCCTTCTATACAACATATAGATGACCATATCAACAAGAAGTGCATGATGCCTTCTATACAACATATAGATGACCATATCAACAAGAAATTTAATGTATCAAATTACTAAACATTGAGGATATTTTAAAGTATGGCATTTGTTTCATATTTGAAAGGAAGCTACGAATAAGGATAAAGAATGGAAGTCCAAGGTTTATATGCATTAGTTTGTGAATGGATTATGATGATTTTGTGTCTGTAAGTAGGAGCTGTGGACAAGATTTTTCCTCTAAAGAATCGTTAGAAAAAACATACTTAGAGCCATATATATAGAGGGATGATCAAACGAGAATAGTAACAATTTAAAAGAACACGAGAACGAACAAAATCACTAGTGATTTTGTTTGTTCTCGTGTTCTTTTGAATAGGTATTGTTCTCGAACCCGACTCTCTCTCTCTCTCTCTCTCTCTATATATATATATATATTAGTTATTGTTGTGGAAAATCATAAAGAGCAAACACATGAGTGAATTACTTTTACAGAAAATGTTGCAACAATTGTTCACACAAAAAATTGTTGCAACATTCATCAAGAGCAAAACAAGAGGAAGTCATCATTCTACAAACAAAAAAAGGGGATCTCGTGTGACCAACGTCATTGATGTTAGGATCGAGTGTCAACATGGTAGAAGCATTCTACATTTTAAGTTTAACTCCATCTTGTGGCCATTGATAAATAATGGATTTGCCTTTCGTAGCATTACCCCAAAAGGATCAATGTAGCTAGGCATGTTCATTGTTTTGCTGGAGGGTTATGCAAGGACGAATCCCGGTCAAAGCAAGGCTATAGATCACAATATTTTCTTGTGTGACGTACCTGCTGCGATTTGGAGAAGTCTGGAAGATTGGTGGCAGTTTCCGTTCTCCTCCTTTCGGTCGTTTGGTGCTACTTTGGATGGAATCAAGATGGCCCAAATCTCGTCGTTGAAACGCCAATGTTTGGAGGCTATCACATTCATTACTTGCTATTCTATATGGAGCATTCGGAATAGAGCTTCCTTCGATAAAATAGAGCCTAAGAAGGACGTGATTTTGGACATGATAATGGATAACTCTTTTAGATGAATGTTATATAGGCATAAGTCGAACTTGAAAGATATGTTCATGTGGAGAACATCTCCGTCTAGCTGTTTTGGGCCTGTGTAATTCCTTCCGCTAGCCTCTGGCTAGCATTTTTTAATGAATTGTTGTTTAAAAAAAAACTAGCATGTTCATCAAACTATGTAAAAGTATCATGCGTCTCTTTATGTTTAATGTTTTGATTGTTTTCAAGCACAATTAAAAATCAATACTGTTATAAGTACGTACTATCACACACTTGTATATTGTAATTGTGAATCAACACAAAAACTTTCACTTGCTATGCAAGATCTAGCACCATTTTGCTCCCACTATGAAATACATATGATGTAGAACGGAAGCACAAAATACACACAATGTATACACATATTAAAGAGAAAACTCGTATATTATTTGATGATCAAACACGTTTACAACGGGACTTTTTTTATAGGAATATATATATATATATATATAGAGGAATGTTCAAACGAGAACGGTAACTATTTAAGAAAACAAGAAAACAACAAATCATGTGCAAAATCACATGTGATTTTACATTAACTGCAAAAACTCTGAACACGTGCGACTTTGGCCGCGACTTAAAGTGGCGGGAAAAGTCACGTAATCATATATGATTTTGTACGTGAATCATATATGATTTTGTACGTGAATCATATATGATTTTGTACATAACGGCTGTTTTCTTGTTTGTTTCTTAAATAGTTAGCATTCTCGTATGAACATATTTGTGAGGTCAGCCAATTAGTTTTCCAATTCTGGATTAAACATATATTCGATACTCAATTAATGATATATTTAATTTGACATTCATTTTGATATCCTTTTCATCCGTTTTGTCTTGGTTCTCCGGTTCTTTTATTTTTCAAGGTTCTTTTTTGATCTTTTCCGTATATATATATATATATATATATATATATATATATAATGCTTCATGCAGGGACGGAACACAGGCTTTTCAACCGCAGGGGCCGGATCTAATATATTACATACAGTGGCCGGATCTAATATATTACATACAGTGACGGCCCTAGGGGTGTGTCGGCCCCTGCATGGGGTCTCGTATTGCCGGGGGCCTCCAGATATTCTTATATTTTTTTATTTGTAATAGTAATAGTATATAAGTTAATTAGTACATAAGTTCCAACAAATTAACATCCAAATTTTAGGAGTGTTTAGCTTATTTTAAAAAAATTATACTTTTACTTTGTTAGGGGTATGGTATTTTTAACAACCAACATCTCTCTCTCTCTCTCTCCCTCTCTTATTCTTCCACTTTTAGTGTTCTAGATACAAAATTAGATTTAATAGCTTTGATTATTTTAACGTTTTTTTGTTATTTTTAATGATTTCTTCTATATATGTTTTACTTTAATTATTTATAAAAATTTAGAATTTGATTTTATTCTTTGTTATTTTTTCTACATGTTTTTTAGAACTTGTTTAATTTTTAAATGAAATAAACATTCTTATTGATATATGCTCTTTTTAATCCATCAGGTGTAAATGTGTAAGCTTTCTTTTTAGAAAAAAATAGGTTGAAAATGTATAAAAATTAAAAACTCTTAAGACTTGGTGGCTTACTATCCTATTTAGACAGAATATAGGTCTTGAAAGTGGAGGAGCCCAACTTAAATTATATTTGTTTTTAAACTTCATACATATACATATCATACTTGCAGCCTCAAAAAGCACAGGGGCCAAGGCCCCTGCATGCCCTATAGGGGATCCGTCCCTGGCTTCATGACCAATTCGAATATATAGAAGGAAGACCAGAAGATATGGGTTTTGTGTTAGTCGAACATTAATCCATATAGTTTGAAAGAGTTCATATTTTCATCGCTTTTTGAATCAATATATATATATATATATATATATATATATATATATATATAAAAAGGAGAATGTGAGAGATAGAGTTAAAGATACGCTTCCATGCCTATTTATCTATTTTTCTATAATTTTAATTTATTTTAAATAAAAGTCATACATTAAATGTCCTCATTAATTATTAAAACTTTTCATTTTTCATTATTTAATTTATAAGATAGATAACATCAATATAAATCAAATACTTCTTTTAATAGGTTATATATTTTTTTATCTTTTAGTAGGCTAACATCAATATATCAATATATATATATATAGAGAGAGGAAAGTTCAAATGAAAACTCAAATTCAATTGTAAACATGAGGACAAATCTCGTCCATTGATCGCAGCCATATTTAAGTCATTCCTAAAATTTAGATTTAGGGGTATTTTCGTCAAATTAGAATGAGCGCATCCTTTATTGACTTTTTATTT
This sequence comes from Saussurea involucrata, assembly GCA_033807775.1. Classification (NCBI taxonomy): domain Eukaryota; kingdom Viridiplantae; phylum Streptophyta; class Magnoliopsida; order Asterales; family Asteraceae; genus Saussurea; species Saussurea involucrata. Next base: position 186,952,004 of record CM066320.1, on the reverse strand, counting down.
TCTTTTTTAATTAAAAAACTTTTACCCCCTTAAATTTTAAAATAAATTATCTCAAAAATTACTAACATTTTAATCAAACAAATTACATCAAAAAAACGAGAATTTCGTGCTCTTCGATATGACATCCATTATGATATAGTTTTTTTTCGTTTTAACCGTTTTTACGTGAAATCGTGTATATGTGTTATATTCAGAGTGAATAAAGGTACATTTATTCACTTTTGAATATTTACCTTTATTCAGTCTGAATATATAGAGTTATTCAGACTGAATAAAGGTACAAAATTTAAACATTTATTCGTTTTGAATATCTACCTTTATTCAGTCTGAATATAACACATATTCATACTGAATATAACACATATTCATACTGAATATAACACATATTCAGACTGATGTATTTATATGTGTTCTTCAGTTTTTCGTTTTTTGAGGTTTTTCTTTGAACCTCCCTCTCTCTCTCTCTCTCTCTCTCTCTCTCTCTCTATATATATATATATATATATATATATATATTGTGCGTTTCAATTGTAAACCAAACAATTCTAACAAACTATACAAACCACTATATATATATATATAAGATTATGAACTTAGGAATAAATTAAAACTCAAACGGGAATCATTTTAGCGTGCCCCTCTGCAAGTGATCTATTATGATTATTCAAGTAACCAAGATCTCGTATTTGATTTCGTTTATTATGTTCCATTAAATGTTAACTGTGCAAGTATGATGTTTGTCAATGGGGTACACCTTTTAATGGAGGAGAATACTGGATGATAAGCAGCAGAATGTATATGGATCAGAAGCGCCTCGATGATGGGTAGTTTAGGAGGACCTTTTGAATAATTACACCATTTTTGTTTATTCAAACCTCATTTTCATGCTTACCTTTCTTTGATATAAATACATCAGTTTGAATATGTGTTATATTCAGACTGAATATGTGTTATATTCAGTCTGAATATGTGTTATATTCAGTCTGAATATAACATATATACACGATTTCACGTAAAAAACGGTTAAATAAAAAAAAAACTATATCATGATGGATGTCATATCGAAGAGCACGAAATTCTCGTTTTTTTGATGTAATTTGTTTGATTAAAATGTTAGTAACTTTTGAGATAATTTATTTTAAAATTTAAGGGGGTAAAAGTTTTTTAATTTAAAAAGAAAATAAAAATTCAACAAAAATAAGCGTTGATTCTAATCTTTCCAATTTTACCCCTGCGCACTAAATATTCATTAAGCCATGGACAGAGTTTTCAACTTATTTACAAAATTGCCACCGTGTTTTTTTTGCCATTGATCTCTTCACCAGATTATTAATCAACGACTGTGGTTTGTCCTCACGTTTACAATTGAATTTGAGTTTTCATTTGAACCCATCCCTATATATATATATATATATATATATATATATATATAAAGAAGAATGTGAGATAGAGTTAAGGATAGGCTTCCATGCTTATTTATCTATTTTTCTATAATTTTGATTTATTTTAAATAAAAGTCATACATTAAATGTCCTCATTAATTATTAAAACTTTTCATTTTTCATTATTTAATTTATAAGATAGATAACATAAATATAAATCAAATACTTCTTTTAATAGGTTATATATTTTTTATCTTTTAGTAAGCTAACAATGCTTATAAATCAAAAATATTTTTAATATTGTATGTTTTTATTTATTTACATTTTTATGGATAAACTAACAAAATAAATCAAAACTAACAATACTTATAAATCAAACCTTATTTAATAAAATATATTTTTTGTTTTTCTTAATAAACTAACAAATTTTTCATTTTTCATTTTATAGTTTTATAAGATAGATAACAATTATTATAAATCAAATACTTATTTTAATAGGTTATATATATTTTATCTTTTAGTAGGCTAACAATCATCAATATTTTTTATTTTTATTTTTGTCTTTTGGTAAGCTAAAAATGTTTATAAAATAATTTTTTTAATAAGTACATTTTTATTTATTTACATTTTTTTGGATAAGTTAACAATACTTATAAATCAAATTTTTTTTAATAAAATATATTTTTTATTTATTATTATTTTTTCCTTAGTAAACTAACAATGATTATAAGTCAATACTTTTAAATTGTTTTATTTTCTTAGTAAGATACCAATGTTTGTATTCTTTCTTTTAGTAAGCTAAAAATATTTATTTTAGTAAATTATGTTTTTTTTGTTTATTAGTAAGATAACAACTGCTTATAAATCATTTTTTTTAGTGAAGTATATTAATCTTTATAAATATTTGTATTAGTTGCGCAAGGCGCGGTGCTGTTACCTAGTAATACATTACAATATCTAGTTAAGTAGGAGTTCCCAATTAAGTAGATGTCTTGGCATTGTTTGGCAAAAAAAAAAGCTAGCTTATAAGCTAGCTTTTTTTGGTGTACATGTTTGGATGACCATAAGCTAGCTTTTTAAAACGCTAAAGTAGCGTTTTAATAGCTTTTTGTTAATATTCCAAAATTGCCTCTCATTATTATTTACCAACTATTATTATCAATAAATATTAATTTTTTATTTAATTATTATTAATTAATTATTAATTATTAATATTAACTAAAAATTATTAAATTAATTTTTAATTATATATTGATATTGATATTAATTTTTAATTATTTAGAGTTATTTTTAATCATATAAATTATTTTTATATATTTTATAATATTAATTACTATATTTTAATTACCAACTACTATTATCTTTTTAAGTATTATTTGATTATTTTTTTCATATTATATGTAACGGTTATTTAAAATCATAAGTTAATATATATTTTTTCTAAAACATGTTTTAACAAATTAAAAATTTATGGTATATATGTAATAATAAATTTTAAATTCTTTTAATTAACATGTTGTATTATTTAATTTTTCTTTACTACATTGGTTGTATTAATTAACATATTTTATTTTTATAAATTTGTTTTATTTATATAATTGATAAATTTTTTGAAGATGTCCTTTTTGGTCATTTTACATGTTTATAAGCTAGTTTTGTCAAACATGACTTTTTCATCAGCTAGCTTATCAGCTACCAGCTAGCTTATGAGTCAACAGCTAGCTTATCAGCTAGTTTGCCAAACAAAGCCTAAGTATAAAAGTTGATAAGATAGAAAAAGACAATTGAAGAATGTGAATTCAACTACAACTACTACAAAAACGATTTTTAATATATGTAGTTTCATGTGGGTTAATTTATGCAGAGAATAACGTTCCTTTCAGATTTTTATTTTTATTTTCGTATTGATGTTTTAAGTTCTAAAATGTTTTTATTTGGGGGGAGAGTTTACGTTGGTTTGCTAGTTCTTTGTATATTTTCGTCTCTTTTTGTGATCATCGAGTCAAGGAAGTAAGTGTAAACAGTTGAACGTAATAGGTGAAACTTTGCAGAGAGACAATCATTTGAAATTTAATTATAAGTATACCTTTCCTGAAGAATAATATGTTTTACAAGATGAAAGGTTTTATGCATGCACGCTTCTAACAATTTGTGTATATGCTTTCTTCATTCTATGTTAACTATTTACCGAGACTTTGGGCATCAAATAATTAATCTTGATTTATGAAATTAATGTAAGGATATTTGTCCTTCAAAAACACTATGATACAAAAATTTAAAGTTGGAAGAACAAATAGTGAAGTGTCGATCATGCTACAAGTGAGACTAAGCAAGGCCGTCCCCTAAGTAAATCAATAGGAAATGCAACAAACCATTGTTTCTTCTAACAATGGAAAGTAGAATCGTTAATTTTGGTCAAGTCGCTTGTACCTAATGTTACTATTTTCGAAATTTTCATCAAATTTCGGTAAATAAGAAGAAAAATGCTTAAATAGAATCATAGTTTGTGGGATATACACGTTTAATTGTTATGTTGTGTCATCAGTCAAAAATATAACCTTAAGATACAACTTTATGAATAATTTGGTTCATTAACTTTTTTAAATGATTGAAGAAAAAGATATATATTGATTTTTCTTAATAAGCCACTTGAATTCATAATCTATCACACTAATTATGCTATTAGTTTAAAATCCCTTTTATGATTCATTTAAACTATTGATATTTTTGGCAAATATAATAAATTACTATTCAACTGATTTTAATAATCTAATAATTGAAATATTCAAATCTCCATATACAAAAACCTGTATATATTTTATTGTTTCTACTTGTTTAAAAAAATAATAAGAATATCATCAATATCATTTTTTGAATCACTCAATGCAATACTTTTGAATTTTACAAACAAAAGTGGAATATTAATCTATTGGATGAATTTTGGGAAAAATGGCTTGTTGTGTGGATTTTACACATATATGTAAATAAATCTGAATTTTTTGGTTTATGTCTTACAATCATAATTTGTCAAAAGATTAGTCTAGGCATAGCTTAGGACTAATAGGGCGCCCTTCCCAAAAAGTATATTGGGAAAAATACTTTCTGCAAGGCAAAACTTCATTACTAATATCAGATAATTTATTGTATCCATTAAAACTCGTACTTCAAGAAAAGCTGCATACATTTTTTTGGAAGGATGTCATAGGTTATGCCTAGGCTAATCTCTTGGTAAATTATGACTCTAAGACATCACACCTGATTGAACTTTAGTGGCCACAATTGTTGTGAACACGTGCATATGGGATATTACACCACATCTGTAAGGGCCTTAACCAGTATGCCATAATCCTTCTATCCTTCTGGATAAAAACGACATACTTCCCGACCATTCAAACGAGCAAGTGTAATCTGACCATGTTTATTAGCTGGAAACTGAAAATGGTGATAAGAAATTACGACTAGTATTATGTCATGGATGCAATCTTGAAAACGTTCTTGATATCAAAAGAAACTTTTTACTAAATTGTAAGCACTAAATGAAAAGAAAGTCATCATCTGTCAATGTATCCATATGAAAATCCCAGAATGGGTCATGATCAGTTCCCACCTCCGATGCTCTAACTCCGGTGGTGGTTGCTGGTGGCGGCTCAACCACAGGTAACATCTGGAAATCCCACATTGAATCACGGTCACCGCCCACTTCATCCACTCTAGAAGTAACAGTGGCTGTTGGAGATTGCACAGTGGTTTGAAAGAAAATAGACCACAAAGTGTCATTATCCCTTCTCCCATCCTCCACGTCACCGGTGGTGGTGGTAGGTGGTGGCTCAACGGTGTTCTTCAATGAAAAATCATAAGGTGTTGATGTATACAATTGAAGATCATGTAGAGTATCATGCTCACTTCCCACCTTGTTCTTTCTCCAATATCCATTTTCCATAGAAGATGAAGAGGAGGACATTGAAGAAGACGATGGGTGATGCAGTTCATGAGTCATTTTTTGAATTGGTGGCAGAATATTATTAAAGGATCGATCATCGCACCCGATCAAAAGAGGGAAATTAACCTTGGCTCGCGAACCATGGAACTTAAAAGCAGCCCGATCATAAGCCAACGCAGCTTGTTCAGGTGTATCAAAAGTACCAAGCCATAATCTCGCTTTTTTCTTCTCCGGATTCCTTATCTCCGCCGTGAATTTCCCCCACGGCCGCCGCCTAACGCCTCTGTAGCGTCTCCACTCCACCTCCTGGATTTCCCTATCGGGTGAGGGTCTTTTTTTCTTCTTATTATCTCCTGCTTCTGTTTGAGTTTCGTTCAAGAAGCTTGAACAGAAAAGTGGTTCATCACTCTTTTGTTGAGAGTGGTGATCATCGTCTTGATTCGGCATCGGGAACATATTCATGAAAGATGAATCATTGAGATGTACTCGACTGTTTTCAAGATTAGGGTATTCAAAAGAGGAAAGGGTTTGAAGGGTAAACATATTTCAAGTTGGAAGTTTTATATTTCAACAAGTATGGAGGGGATAATCTGTAAACAAAAATAGGGCTTTATAGGAATATGTATGGTCCATTCTTAGGAAAAAAAAGAAAAAAAAGTTTCAATTTACATGCATGACAATTAATTTCTAAAACCGGCAATGGTTAATGAGTATTAATGACGATCAGTTGATTTGATATTTGATATATATTGAAATTTATTTCGATATCACATTCTACAAATCCATTTATAGATGATGTACACGATGCATACATATTACATAACATAAAAGAACATTTTCAAGGAACTATTTATCTTGAAAACCTAACGTTTCTAAATAACAAGGGCCTTAACCAGTACGTGATAACCATTGTGGTTATTTCAATAAGTTATATGTACAATGAAAGTTTCATTCCATTGATTACGGTTTTTTCGTAACAGATATCAAAGTAATCAAATATCCATTAATATAATTAACTCTAATTTTGATTTTACTAAATAAGATATTTATTTTTATGAAGTCAAGTATATATGCTACTTTTGAAACACACAAAAGAGTGCCAATTTTCTTGCGGCTCCTAACCACAGGCATTAAATATGCGGAGACTCTCTCCCTACAGGTACCCCGGAAGGTAGCATAGAGTTAGTGTTATAACTCAATATTTGATGCCCACTTATTTACAGCATATATAGATAGAATGCTACGCCTCTTTTGTGGCTGGCTACCTCTACTTAATTATGTTTATTGTGTTCTTAATTAAAGGCTATACAAGAGACTAGTTAACTTTGTAAATGGACACTTAATTCTTTCTTTAATTAACTTTTTACCTAAAAAAATAAGTGAACTTTATAAAGGCTTTTATTATTTTCTTTATTTGAAGACTTGAAGTAACCGTTTTTTGAGTTGTCATCGACGTAAAGTGGTTACTAATATCGATCTATTGATTCTTTATGTCCAACAAATAAGTTCAAGCTATGAAACATGCTCGTTAATATTATCGTAAAAATTCTAATATAATATTATCGTACCTCAACAAGAATATATAACAACATATATATAGATGATGTTGTTAAAACCCAAAAAGGAAGTCGTATTGATGTTTTAAGTTCTAAAATGTTTTTATTTGGGGGGAGAGTTTACGTTGGTTTGCTAGTTCTTGGTATATTTTCGTCTCTTTTTGTGACCATCGAGTCAAGGAAGTAAGTGTAAACAGTTGAACGTAATAGGTGAAACTTTGCAGAGAGACAATCATTTGAAATTTAATTATAAGTATACCTTTCCTGAAGAATAATATGTTTTACAAGATGAAAGGTTTTATGTATGCATGCTTCTAACAATTTGTGTATATGCTTTCTTCATTCTATGTTAACTATTTACCGAGACTTTGGGCATCAAATAATTAATCTTGATTTATGAAATTAATGTAAGGATATTTGTCCTTCAAAAACACTATGATACAAAAATTTAAAGTTGGAAGAACAAATAGTGAAGTGTCGATCATGCTACAAGTGAGACTAAGCAAGGCCGTCCCCTAAGTAAATCAATAGGAAATGCAACAAACCATTGTTTCTTCTAACAATGGAAAGTAGAATCGTTAATTTTGGTCAAGTCGCTTGTACCTAATGTTACTATTTTCGAAATTTTCATCAAATTTCGGTAAATAAGAAGAAAAAAGCTTAAATAGAATCATAGTTTGTGGGATATACACGTTTAACAACAAAACTAAAATAAGGCAAGTATCATTTATATATAAATCTTTTACACTTAAATTGTTATGTTGTGTCATCAGTCAAAAATATAACCTTAAAGATACAACTTTATGAATAATTTGGTTCATTAACTTTTTTAAATGATTGAAGAAAAAGATATATATTGATTTCTCTTAATAAACCACTTGAATTCATAATCTATCACACTAATGCTATTAGTTTAAAATCCCTTTTATGATTCATTTAAACTATTGACACTACAAAATAATGAGCATAGCAGGGGCCAAATCCCTCGCTAAAGCTCGAATCCGTCGCTAATCCGTCGCTGATGGTTCGCGAGTCAAACGGGCGTAGCTGATGCTATCAGCGACGGATTAGCGACGGACATCAGCGACGGTATAGCGAGGGATTAGTATCAGCGACGGATTAGCGAGGGCACTTATTAGCGACGGATTAGCGAGGGATTATAATCAGCGACAGATTAGCGAGTGATTATAATCAGCGACGGATTAGCGAGGGATTAATATCAGCGACGGATTAGCGAGGGCTTATATCAGCGAGGGATTAGCGAGGGCACTTTTTTGCGAGGGATTAGCGAGGGCACTTATTTGCGACGGATTAGCGAGGATTCTGCTTACGTTTTAGCGATGGAAATCCGTCGCTAATCCCTCGCTGATTTTTAGTTATTTAAAAAAAATTAAATGAAATTCTATATTTCCTGTATTTTATAATACAAAACTTGCCCATAAATTGAAAGTAACAAACCGAAATTTTCCAACAAACTAAAAATATCCAAATTCATAAAATTTAAAATACCAAATTCATAAAGGCGTAGATTCCAAATGCATACAATTCAACAAAAGGCCTTAAAATGAAGCAACAATCTAACTAGCGGGAGGTCCGGGAGGGGGGAAAGTGTATCCTTGTTGCCGCATGAAAGAAGCAAAATGCTCCGATAACGCAACCTGCACGGCTAACTGGGCAGCTTGATTGGCTTGTTCGGCCTCTAGATCTTCCCTTCTCTTTTGTTCAGTCTCTAGCTGAACCACATAGCGATCCTCCCGCTCCTTTGCCTCCTCCTGCATCTTTGCAATTTTCTCTTTTAACTCAGTTACCTGTAATAGTCAATATTTGACAAGAATCATTTAATTTGTTGGCAATCAAAAGTAATGACATGATACATAACAACATAACTAATATACCTCTGCTGGCGGTCCAAATGATCTCCCGCTGCTATTGCTACATTCACCGGTCATAGCATAATAGGGATCTTGAGTGGTCCCAAAACCAAATAGACGACCCTTCTTTCGTCCTCCAACACTCTGCTCCCAAAGAGTTTCATCATCAGGAGGAGGGATGTCAGGCTGTGCATTAGAGTGGGCCACATCCCTAAGTTCCCGAAAGCGTTCCTGTGGTTTACCAAAACAAAAACGGGCGACCTTAATTATTTCTGCAGACATTTCAGCAGCATAACGACTGTAAATCAAACGTATCCAATGCCTGCTTTTAACAATTATAACATTCTAATTACCAATCGTAGTCACATTATCGACACATATCTATTTAGCATAGCGTCTGCCCAACAATGGCAGCCCAAACTAATAATATCACTATATTCATTAAAACATATTACTTTAAACCTATCAAATGGTTCTATAAAACAAAGTAATGAACTTACTGCCACCCTAGCCGCTTTGGGGTAAATATAACGAGGAGGATCAGTAGGCGGGTTGGACGAACCCGGAACAAGCTTCCGGTTCGTACAGTGGGTCCGCTCGTACACTTCAGAACTAGTCGGCACCCGGCCCAATATTCGTCTCTTCAATGGACAATTAAGTTAAGTAGTTAGTAAACATACAAGTCCAATGCTGGAGCTGGACAGGAGACATTAAGCAATCCCAAACAGATTTATATATTCTAATGGCTAGAAGGACAGGAGACATTAAGCAATCCCAAACAGATTTATATATTCTAATTGTTGCTGGAGCTGGACAGGAGACTAAAGCAATCCCTAACAGATTTATATATTCTAATGGCTAGAAGGACAGGAGACATTAAGCAATCCCAAACACCCCCTAATTAAGTGATGCTTTGTTACTCTGCTATCCCTTTAACCCTTCACCACTGTAATCCATACAAACCCAAACCAAACCTACAACTCAGATGCTAGACCACTAAACCCAAGCCTGTAACTCCACTTCTTCAAACAAACTGGAACCTACTCACAATGACGAAAAAACACACAGAAACCAAATCGTTGGCAAAAAAAACATCGGGGCCAAACCATAGGGACGAATGGAATTTGCAAAGAAAACATGAGAACCAATGGAAACACAGAAGATACATACCCCAAGAAGTAACTCAGTTACAGTCTGCTGGATCAAAACAAAAGAAATCAAGAATGCCGCCATTTGGTCTTCTTCTTGCGGAAGAAGATGAGTTCAACGTCATTCTTGAACATGTAATTGGGTCTTCTTCTTGCATATCAAGACAACAGTCATAGTCATAGAGGGAGAGGTGAAAAAAAAGTTACCTGATTGTTCTTCACTTGAATCGACGGAGCGATGGAGAGGTGAGAGGAGTGTGGCGGTCGATTGAGGGAGGGTGAAAGTGAATTAGGGTTTTACTGAGTGTTGTGTTTTACTTCTATTGACTTCTTCAACTGATTGTGTTTTATGTAATTGTGTTTTACTTCTATTTACTCCATATAACTCTTTTAAATCCAAAAAAAAGACTCAATAAATAAATAAAGTTGTGGCTATTTCAATTACTATGGGGGTGTTTGGGAGTGCTTATATTTTTAACTTATGCTTATTTGCTTATGTGGCGAGGAAAAGTAGTTTTTAAAAAGTGTTTGTTAAATATTGAGGGTAAAAAGGTAATTTGGATAGATAAAGAAATAAAGAGAAGTAAATAAGTAGGTATGGATTGACTTATCAAAAACAACTTATTTGTGGCGAGGAGAAGCAAATAAGCACTTTTGATTTTTTTCTATCCAAACACTTCAAACTGCTTATTTGCGGTGGGAAGAAGCTATAAGCAAATAAGTCAAAAATATAAGCACTCCCAAACACCCCCTATATGTGATTAATAAGCTTGTTAAAAAAAATACTATTTTAATAATTATTTCAATTTTTTTGAACAAGTTAATAAACTTTTATTTGTCCTAATTTAAAAAATAAAAACTGTAATTTAAAAACAAACAGTTTTATTAATAACATTTTTGTATGGAATATATATAATTATTAAAATAGTCTTTTTTACATGGTTTAAAAAAACGTGTAAAATGACCTCTCAGCTTTTTTAAACGATTCCTCTTTTCAAAACCGTGTAAAAATGTATATGTTTTTTACACCGTTATTGTAAAAAACTGTGTAAAAATATTTATTGACCTTTTCAAACGGATTTTCTTAAATACTCTTTTCAAACATATTTTCTCACGTTAATCTCAACTTCTCACGATCTTTCTACAATACATATATATAACACATATACACATCATATGATACATATTGTCTATTCCTTTCGGAAGAATTCAAAAATACTAGCTATGATGACTCTGTTGCTTTATATATTTATTATATATTTTTGTCTGTGATGACTCAGCACCTGAAGAAGGTATCTGTTGGTTCTTGCCTTCTTGAATCGATTCGAGTGAGATGATGAATCTATTAATTTCTTCGCCTCTCTTCCAATAAATCAGTATTTAATTCTTCCCGGACTTGCAAGTGACTTACTTCTTATGGTCGTTCTTGCTGTCTTAAGTCGTCCTCTTTTCTTTAGAAGTTCTTAATTGATTATGTGCCTTAGCCTCATTCACATAGACACATGCATATAAATCTATATACAACACAGACACAACAATATATATACCTTTAGATTCTATTATCGTTATTAACCAACACACACACACACACACACACACACACACACATCATGTATACCAATATATAACACGGATCGACGGATACATAAAACAAATACATATAACATACACACACACACACACACATATATATATATATATATATATATATATATATTTCTACATATAACCCATATATATATATGAGAAAACAAGAAAAAAAAACCTCAATCCCTCGCTAATCCCTCACTAATTATCGACGGATTACAAGAGTCCCTCGCTAATCCCTCGCTAATTAGTGAGTGATTAGCGAGGGATTGACCACAAACTCAATCCGTCGCTAATCCCTCACTAATTAGCGAGGATTTAGCGAGGGATTGAGGTTTGTGGTTAATCCCTTGCAAATCCCTCACTAATTAGCGAGGGATTAATCACAAACCCAATCCCTTGCTAATCCCTCACTAATTAGCGAGGGATTAGCGAGGGATTGAGTTTGTGGCCGATCCCTCACTAATCCCTCACTAATTAGCGACGGATTAGCGAGGGATTAATGAGAGATTAATGAGAGATTAATCACAAACCCAATCCGTCGCTAATCCGTCGCTAATTAGTGAGGGATTAGCGAGAGATTGGGGTTGTGATTAATCTCTCATTAATCCCTCGCTAATCCGTCGCTAATTAGTGAGGGATTAGCGAGGGATTGGGTTAGTGGTCAATCCTTCACTAATTAGCAACGGATTAGCGAGGGATTAATGAGAGATTAATCACAACCCCAATCCCTCGCTAATCCGTCACTAAAATACGTTAAAAAATTACGTTTTAATTTTAACAAGTTACACCATTATAATCGTCTCTTCGATACGTTCAAAATGAGCCCAATCTTGAATATTTTTTGATTTATATATTTTAATATATATCATATACACTACATAAAAATAGTATTTATATTTACAATTCATACCCTTATAGTTAATTATTTAATTTATGGTACTCTTATAGTTAAAATACGTTTTATTTATTTTATTATCGATGGTCCAAGTGTAAGTATTAAAAATTGGCGGAGGCTTTGTGATGGATAGACATCGAACCTTTTGTGCATACTCTGTAACTGCAAATACTTCAGCTCCAAACACACATGCATCATCTTTCGCCCATTTTCACAATTCTTAAATGAGTCCAGTGATACCAACTTGTCAAAACCCCATTTCATATTCTTCTCGTAAAACTTTGTCCTATTGTCATTCACGATATCTATAAACACATACAAATAATAACAATTTAAAACGATTTAATGAATTAGTTAATATATGATTATTATGTTAATGCGATAGGAATGTAAAACAAAATTGAAAAAAATAAGAGATGTACCATAAATTAAATAATTAACTATAAGGGTATGAATTGTAAATATTAAAAATATTTTTATGTAGTAATATGATATATAATAAAATAAATAAATCCAAAAATATTCAATATTAGGCTCATTTCGAACGTATTGACGGGACGATTATAATGATGTAACTTGTTAAAATTAAAACGTATTTTTTTAACGTATTTTAGTTAACAAACGATTATATGTGTTAAATGTAAAATTAAAATTATGAAAGTAAAAGGTATAAAATAAAGTAAGTAAATAAGTATAGGGGTTGAAAGTGTAACATTTCAATTCAAAATCATCAAATTGAAGGAAATTGGGTCCACCGCGGGACACTCCCCAGTGATCGCGGGGTAAAAGTTTTAAAAAGTGTCAAAAACGGTCCCTGCCCGCGATCGCAGACCCCCTTCGCGGAAAAAATGGGTATTTTGGTAAAAACGAGAGAGAAATGAGTATTTTGGTAAATCAAATTCAAACTTTGGGTATTTTAATTAAATTCCCTATACAAAATCTGTATATATTTTATTGTTTCTACTTGTTTTAAAAAAAAAGAAGAATATCATCAATATCATTTTTTGAATCACTCAATGCAATACTTTTGAATTTTACAAACAAAAGTGGAATATTAATCTATTGGATGAATTTTGGGAAAAATGGTGTGTGGATTTTACACATATATGTAAATAAATCTGAATTTTTTGGTTTATGTCTTACAATCATAATTTGTCAAGAAATTAGTCTAGGCATAGGTTAGGACTAATAGGTCACCCTTCCCAAAAAAGTATATTAGGAAAAATACTTTCTGCAAGGCAAAACTTCATTGTATCCATTAAAATTCGTACTTCAAGAAAAGCTGCATACATTTTTTGGAAGGGTGTCATAGGTTATGCCTAGGCTAATCTCTTGGTAAATTATGACTCTAAGACATCAACCCTGATTGAACTTTAGCGGCCATGTGCAGATGGGATATTACACCACATCTGTAAGGGCCTTAACCAGTATGCCACAATCCTTCTATCCTTCTGGATAAAAATGGCATACTTCCCGACCATTCAAACGAGCAAGTGTAATCCGACCATGTTTATTAGCTGGAAACTGAAAATGGTGATAAGAAATTACGACTAGTATTATGTCATGGATGCAATCTTGAAAACGTTCTTGATATCAAAAGAAACTTTTTACTAAATTGTAAGCACTAAAGGAAAAGAAAGTCATCATCTGTCAATGTATCCATCTGAAAATCCCAGAATGGGTCATGATAAGTTCCCACCTCCGATGCTCTAACTCCGGTGGTGGTTGCTGGTGGCGGCTCAACCACAGGTAACATCTGGAAATCCCACGTTGAATCATGGTCACCGCCCACTTCATCCACTCTAGAAGTAACAGTGGCTGTTGGAGATTGCACAGTGCTTTGAAAGAAAATAGACCACAAAGTGTCATTATCCCTTCTCCCATCCTCCACGTCACCGGTGGTGGTGGTGGTAGGTGGTGGCTCGACGGTGTTCTTCAATGAAAAATCATAAGGTGTTGATGTATACAATTGAAGATCATGTAGAGTATCATGCTCACTTCCCACCTTGTTCTTTCTCCAATATCCATTTTCCATAGAAGATGAAGAGGAGGACATTGAAGAAGACGATGGGTGATGCAGTTCATGAGTCATTTTTTGAATTGGTGGCAGAATATTATTACAGGATCGATCATCGCACCCGATCAAAGAGGGATATTAACCTTGGCTCGCGAACCATGGAACTTAAAAGCAGCTCGATCATAAGCCAACGCAGCTTGTTCAGGTGTATCAAAAGTACCAAGCCATAATCTCGCTTTTTTCTTCTCTGGATTCCTTATCTCCGCCGTGAATTTCCCCCACGGCCGCCGCCTAACGCCTCTGTAGCGTCTCCACTCCACCTCCTGGATTTCCCTATCGGGTGAGGGTCTTTTTTTCTTCTTATTATCTCTTGCTTCTGTTTGAGTCTCGTTCAAGAAGCTTGAACAGAAAAGTGGTTCATCACTCTTTTGTTGAGAGTGGTGATCATCGTCTTGATTCGGCATCGAGAACATATTCATGAAAGATGAATCATTGAGATGTACTCGACTGTTTTCAAGATTAGGGTATTCAAAAGAGGAAAGGGTTTGAAGGGTAAACATATTTCAAGTTGGAAGTTTTATATTTCAACAAGTATGGCTGTAGGGAGGGGATAATCTGTAAACAAAAATAGGGCTTTATAGGAATATGTATAGTCCATTCTTAGGAAAAAAAAGGAAAAAAAGTTTCAATTTACATGCATGACATTAATTTCTAAAACCGGCAATGGTTAATGAGTATTAATGACGATCAGTCGATTTGATATTTGATATATATTGAAATTTATTTCGATATCACATTCTACAAATCCATTTATAGATGATGTACACGATGCATACATATTACATAACATAAAAGAACATTTTCATGGAACTATTTATCTTGAAAACCTAACGTTTCTAAATAACAAAAGAATTGACAGAAAATATGTAAATATTGCATCATTATTGAGATGGTCTAATTATAAATCAAAGATATTATACATATCTTCTTCTCATTATGTTAGAAAAAGGGAATTTCTAACCCAAATACTAAGAAATTCTCTCTTGACAGTGATATATGTTGTAAATGGTACGAGGTTTATCTTTCCGATTCTTAAGAAAGTCCACGAGAGGGCTTAGTTGATCCATGATTTATGCTTCATCTTTCGGAAGGTCAATTCCGTAGTACGTATGTAGGTCGCAAAAGATAATATCATCCTTGGTTCACTAGCTTCCCTAGTGATCAAAACGTCTTCATTGTGTAATTCTTATCTCTCAACTCTCCGGTTTTCATCCATTGGCATAATAACTTCACATCCACCACCCTTGTTTCAACATTATTCTAGCCAAATGGTCCAAGACAAAATAGAATAGAGAAGGGTGGTTCAGGCTTCGACAAGAGCCTCCTTCCTCTTCCTTCTCCATTGAATTCATTTATTATTTGTTTGATTAGTGCTTTTTTTTAGTAAGGGGCGGATGAAATGTAACGTCCCGAAAATAAACAATCCTTAAAAACATTACAGTAATTAAATAATAAAGCCCGTGTCCCGGTATGGAAAATTATTTATTATTTAATTACTGTAATGTTTTCAAATTTATTGTAATTTTCGGGACGTTACAAGATGGTATCAGAGCCGGGAACCGGACTGGTGTGCCAGCGAGGACGCTGGGCTCCCTAGGGGGGTGGATTGTAAGATCCCACATTGGTTGGGGAGGGGAACAAAGGCTGCCTTATAAGGGACTTGATACCTCCTCTATTAGACGCGTTTTAAAACCGTGAGTCCAGGTGTGTGGACAAAGCGGACAATATCTGGTACGGTTGGCCTGGGTTGTTACATGAAAGGAAGTCGAGAAGCTTGTTGAGTAGGTTGCAATTCCCATTCATCATTATTGATCTACATAAGCCAAAGCCTATAGCACTGGCGACGTTCAAATGACTCTGCCTCCCCTAGCTCTCCCACCGTTTGGGCTCCCTTTCCTCCCTATGTTCCTCAGGTGCATCCAACCGTGTAAGAATCGTCTTTATAGTCAAGCAATGTTGCTGGCTTAGTGGGAGGTCGATGCCTTTACGCATTCCCAACATTCATTCGTGCTTCCTTTGTGGACAATCTATTTTCTATTTCTTTAAGTTTGAGTTACGACAACAACTTATATTGAACCAATTAGTACAAGTAAACCATTCATGGTACGTTCAAGCTAGCGCTCTTTAATTGTGATTAGATGTATATCAGAGAATTGGTTGTAATTCGAACATATGCATTACCTGTTTTATCAAAACAATCATATCATTTGCCCAACAATGGAAACCCAAACTAAATGAATCAAATCACACAAATCTGTAACAAAGTTTGCTATCATTTCTATCTATCTTATAAAACAAACAAAAATCTAGTACTATAATTGAATTTACCGTCATATGAGCCGCCTTTGGGTAAACGTAGATCGGAGGATCTGTGGGCGGACCAGTCAGACCCGGTACAATCTTCCTGTTGGTGTAGTGCATCGTCTCACAAACCTCCCCAGCAGTAGGCTCACAGTGTAACACCTCGATCTTTGGAAGGTATCGATCTTTAAAGATAAATATGAAAAATAGGATTTTGGATTGAATCCTAGATTTTATGATCTTGTTGGATGGAAATTCAAATACGAGTCCAACGGTTTTTTTCGGAGCTAAATCGGAGCTAAAACGAAGAAGTTATGGCCAAAACAGTGTTTAGGAAGAAACCGGGTGATCAGAGCCGCGCACGGGTTTTGGCGCTGATGTAACCACGTGGAGAACCGCACGGAGCACCTGATCTGCATAAAAACACGACTTTCAACCCCAAACTTCATTTCTTCACATCTCTCTCATTTCTACTCCGTTTTTGGCGATTCAAAGTGCTATGGTTCGTTTTTGAGCTTTTTGAGGATAGAATGTTAGTTTTGGGAAGATCCAAGGGTATTTGGTGGTGTATTGGAAGCAAAGATCAAGAGTTCATCATCATCACCTCTATCTTCAACAAAATTAGGGTTTTTCTATGTTTTCACCAAAACCTAAGTGGTGAGTTCATCCTCCTAGTTTCTAAACTTTATTATGAGTTATAAATGCTCCATTGTTGAATTCTTAGTGTTTTATCTCTCCTATTTCGGTTTGGATGATTTTGAGAAAAGTTAGGTCAAATTGGGGGTTGGGTCAAAATGGAGATTTTGATGTATTATGTTTGGGTGAACCATTCTAAGTGGTTGAATATGAATATTTATGATTGGAAACTTATGGATCTAGGTTTTTGAAAGATTTGGCTTGAAGATTCAAGTTTCTTCAAATGAGCTCAAATTGGGGGAGAATCTAGATTTAGCCGAAATCTAGAAAGGTGAGTTCAAGTTGATTTGTTAAAACGTTGTACATGCCAAAAATGTTCTTTTTCCATGTACTTATGTGTTTTACATGAAATCATCAATTGTCGAGTTATTTGGTAGGTTTTGATTATTTGAAGTATTTAACTTTATAAATATTGTAAAATACCCATATTTAAGATTTTTGGGTAATTTGATAAATGAAAATGTTTTGACGATTTATTGCATAAATGGAGGTTATTTGGTAAAAATGCATTGTAGTGTTTGTTGGAAATATGCATAGTTTGTGTTATGGTACACTTTGAAAATATGCTCGTGTGAGCCCTTGGATTTTGGACACTCCCGTCCTTATGAACCTTTTGGAAATTGTAAACCTTTTGGTTTGGGGAAAAAATGTGTTTCGAGTATTTTTGTGAGTAAATCTTATGTATTCATATTTTAACGATTTAACTTACGAGTATAAATCTTTTGGTATAAATGCACATTGATGGGTGTTTTGGAAAATGATTTGTCTTAATCTAGAGTGGCGTGGAGTTACTTATGTATATGGAGCATGTTTCGTATAAACGTGAGATATTTACGTTTTATTGCATTTTATGAATTTTAGCAAATGGACTTTTGATTTATTGAACTTGCGGCTCGGTATTTGATTATGTTGGGTTTTGGGGACATTTGTCTAAGTTTTGATGGCTCAACGTAGAGATTTGGTCATGATTTATACTTATTTGAGAATTACATGTTGTGAATGCGCTAGTTCATTCGTTTGGAGTCATGTAATATTTTAGACTGTAATGCATTGGATCCATAGGCATATGAGTCAGTCATTTGGCTTAATGGGAACTTTATCCGTGTTTTGGAATTGGAAATAATTTTGGTTAGCGGGAGCGAGGTATAAACCGTGGGTGGTTGAACTCGTAGACCGAACGACCCTTTCCGAAGGACTAGAGGTATAGATCGTGGGTGGTTGAACTTGATGTCCTTGCACTTGGGTATTATGCCAACGATGGGACGCTAGTTTTCCACATTGAGAAACATTTAAGCATCGAGGTAAGGTGTAAGACCTATGTGCTAACATATTCCCTTGGATTTGGATAACTCAATGTACAGACTGTTGATCCAAACCCTCAGTGATTTGATAATGACTCTTTAAGAAACACTTAGTGAAAATTGTAAGTAGACAATATGTATTAGAGTTTCACTATCGCTGATAAGTACTATGTCTCTACAGGACCGCTGATAGGAAACTCATGCTCTTTAATTTATACATTCAGCGAAACTGTTCATCAATAAAGCTCTGAGCAAGTTCAGTCTTGTCGATGATCGCTGATAGTTTTAGTTGTTTACTTATGATCCCTGAAGACAAGTTTCACGTCAACAAATGTTCTACGCTGAAGTCGAAGATCAAGGCAAAGAACCAGCGACAAGTCTACTAATGAACTGATGCGGATATCAGCGAAGCCAAGACATGTCCACTCAACGTGAAGTTTCAAGTAGAAGACTTCAGCGATCGCTGAGCTTTGTCACTCGCTGATAAAGTACTGTTCAACGAACGCTGATCATGAAGTCTTCCTCTACAAGTTAATTTTGTCTTTCCCCTTGCACGTCTCCGTACGAAAATGTCAGAATAGGACATCCCTTTTGTCCAAAATCGTACAACCAACTCTGATTCTACACTGTACATCATGCGGCTACTAGGTTGTCTACAAAGGTCAAACCATGCAACCAATCAGCTGCCACGTGTAAATTTGTACTGCTATGTATTAAATGCATGCAATATATAAGAAGAACCCTACTTCAGAAATGAAGTGCTCGGCCAGTCTTCTTCTCCTTACTACTTAGTGTTAGAATATTATTCGTAATATTCTTATCTCCTTTCTGTCTTAATTCTAGTGCAAGAAACTTAGTGTTCTCATAACTTGTTTAGATTAGGTTTAATCCTTAATCTTGTTCCGCAACAAGTTGTAAATTGTTTGATAAATATCAATAAACAATTTAGAAAAGTAAAATCTGTGTGTTTGTATTCAACCCCCCCCCCCCCCCCCCCCTTCTACAAACTTGTATAACCCTTTCGGGACCAACAAGTGGTATCAGAGCAGATTGTTTAATCTCATAAACAAGATCTTGCTTATACTAATATTTTCTCTTCCTTACTATTTTCTCAAAATGGTTACCAACACAAAGACAAACTATATTGACAATGGTTCTCTTGCAAAACCCCCTAGATTTTCTAGAGATAACTTTAATCTATGGAAATATAGGATGATACTCTTCTTAGAAGGTGTAGACCCTACTATGCCTTACTACATCGAAAATGGCCCATATATTCCTGTTAGAATTGACCCTGATTCCTGTTAGAATTGACCCTGAAGTTCCAGGCACTACTACTAGAGCTGCCATTCCTGAAAGAGTCATGCCTAAGGAACCTCACAATTGGTCTGATGAAGATAAGAAGAAAGTGGCTATCGACACTAAAACCAGATCTATCCTCTCTATGGCTCTTCCTGACGAAGTCTACTATTCTGTCATGAATCTGAAAACCTCCAAAACCATGTGGGACACAATCTGTGTTCAATATGAAGGTACGTCTGAAGTCCAGGACTCAAGAAAGATCAACCTGGTAAGACAGTACGAAAGCTTCATTTGTGGTAAGAATGAATCTCTCTCTGAAGTATATCAGCGGTTTAACTGTTTAATTATATATCTAAAAACCGTTGGTATGGAATATTCTAAATTTGAAATTCTGACAAAGTTCTTAGAATGTTTACCTAAAAGCTAGGACAGTTATTCAATGTGTCTCAAACTATCAAAGTGTCTAAAATCTATGACTCTTTCTACCTTATATGGCACTATGCTCAATCATGAGCAGTCGTGTCATCTTAAGAAGAATCTTGTAAAAGATTCCAAAAGCACACCTGTTGCTTTACTCTTAGAGTCACCTTCCACTCAGCGATCTACTGTCACTATCACTGAATTGGAAACTAACTCTGAATGCTCATCAGATACTGACTCTTCAGATCTTGATGAATCTATGGCTCTCCTATCTAATAAGTTCAGGAGATTCGCCAAAAAGAAAAATTTCAGAAAGAACAAGCCCCTCGCACTCACTGACAAGCCTAGATCATCAACCCCTGTTGATAAGTCTACTACTACTTGCTATAACTGTGAAAAGATAGGACATTTTGCTAGCGAGTGCAGGTCAAAGAAAGTTTCTAGACCCACAGCTTTCCCCAAGAAATCCTCTAACCCCAGGGCTAGAGATGATAAGTATCAAAAGCTGAAAGAAAAATATGCAAAGCTGAAAAGCTTTAAGAAGAAAGGCAAAGGCCTGATGACTGATTTTGATTGGGCTGCCTCTGATGAAGAAGGATCATCTGACTCTGAAGATGATGATGAGGCCAATCTCTGTCTCATGGCCAAAATCGAAGATGAGGAAGAAAATTCTGACATTCCCTCTACTTCAGCCTCTACAACCAAGGTATCACCTTCTTTCTTTACACATATTTCAGATATTGATGAAGCTGATAGTCTTCGAAAGATCGATTTCCTGACTATGAGTTTATATGATGCCATGAATGGCAAAACTGTTGTTAAAAATCAAAACCTTGATCTCGCTGAACAGCTTAAAAATTGTCACCTTCAAATAGAAAAGCTTTCTAAAATTGAAGTAGATTTAAAAGATCAGGTTCATATAAATCAACTAGTCAAAATTGAGCGTGAAGAAGCTATCGCTGCATTAAAAGCTGAAAAAGCTACTGTTGAAGGATGGTGTAAATCCTCAACAACGATCACTGAGATAATTAAGTCTCAGATTCCCCTGAGTGACAAACGTGGTCTTGGTTACAAAGCTGACGCTGAAGAACCAACCACTGATATCTCCATGCTTAAGTTTGGAATGTTTGTGTCCTTATCTCTGGCACTTCATCTTCTCAGTGTTCCTCTTCAAAATCTCATATCCCTGAGGAAAAACCTACCTTAATCACTAAAGATAAAGGTAAAGAAAACGTTTTCAACCAAAAACCTCAGAAGGATACCTTTGTACCAAAGCTGAATGCTTCTAAAGCTTCAGTGACTTATCCCTCTACTTCTAAGAATAAGATCCCTGGATTTATTCAGCGATATACTCCTAGAATCAGAGTGGATATTATTGGTAAGAAATCCGAAGAACTGATTGTTCCTCCCATTTCCAATGCCAAAGGTATACTTGGTGCTGGCCCTGCTCATTTAAAATTAACGGGTAAGCATGCAAATGGTCCTAAAGCTACTTTTAGATATAGGAAATGTTATCACTGTGGACTTACCGATCACATTGCTAGTAAGTGCCCCACAACCACCAAAGCTGAAAAGTTAGCTAAGGTGAAGATCAATGTCCCCAAGGCAAAGAAGACCATTGAGGTTAAGAAATTAACCAAAGTGAAGAATAATTCTGAAGCTGAATCTTCAAATGCTGCGAAGATTGCTGAACCTTCCACTTCCTCTACCACCACTGATAAATGTGGGCCCATGGTGAAATGGGTACCCAAATCAAACTAATCTTCCTTTGTTTGTAGGTTAAGAAGGGTATCTGGTATCTCGATAGCGGATGCTCTAGACACATGACTGGAAAGAAAAACCTGCTCACTGAATACAAGGAAGAGAAGGGTCCCTCAGTGACCTTCAGTGGAAATGGAAAAGGATATACCCGAGGGTTTGGTGTACTTTCAAATGGTACAACAACCTTTGGAAGAGTTGCATATGTTGAAGGACTGAAGCATAATCTTCTAAGCATAAGTCAGCTGTGTGACAAGGATAACAAAGTGATATTCACTAAGGAATCCTGCTTTGTCACTGACAAAAAGGAGAAGATAGCTCTCAGCGGTTATTGTTTATGTTATTAACATGGACTCTACAACCACTGAGAACTCCTGTTTCTTCTCAAAAGCCTCATCTGATGCCAACTGGCTATGGCATAAGAGGCTATCCCATCTCAACTTCAAGACACTGAATACTCTTTCTTCTAAAGAGTTAGTCACTGGTCTACCTCAACACTCATACGCTAAGAAATCCTTATGTTCAGCGTGTGAGAAAGGGAAACAAAAAAGCAAGCTTCAAATCTAAGCAAGTTTCCTCAGTGTCATCTCCTCTACAACTTCTCCATATGGATTTATTTGGCCCTATTAACAAACAATCAATCGCTGGAAAGAAATATACATTGGTCATAATTGATGAATTCTCTCGCTATACCCCTGAAGAACTCATCACCTTTGTTAGGAAAATGGTAGTCCTGAACAACATGACCATTCGCTCAATAAGGAGTGATCATGGGACTAAATTCAAAAACAGTTCTCTTGATTCCTTCTTTGAATGTAAGGGTATTTCTCACAACTTTTCCTCAGTGAGAACACCGCAACAAAATGGAGTCACTGAAAGAAGAAATCGAACTATTATTGAATCTGCACGATCAATGCTAAGCGATTCTCACTTGCCTACTCAGTTTTGGGCAGAAGCTGTCAACACCGCTTGTTTTACTCAAAACAGGCCACTGATAGTCAAAAGATTCAAGAAAACAGCCTATGAACTCTTCCATGGGAGAAAGCCTTCAATTAGCTTTCTTCACATCTTTGGATGTCAGTGTTTCATACTGAACAACAGAGATGCCCTTGGAAAGTTTGATCCTAAGGCTGATGATGGAATCTTTCTTGGATATTCTTCAGTCTTCAAAGGCTTCAGAGTCTTCAATCGAAGAAGACAAACTGTTGAAGAAACTATCCACGTCACTTTTGACGAATCCCGTTCAGCGAACTCTAGACCTTCTGCTGATACTGAAGAACTGAATCAATGGATGTTCTCTCATCTTGGTGATTCAGAAGATACTCCTACTCCTCCATCTCATACTCATCCCGCTGAAGATGATGATCGTACTGTAATCCCAAGCATGCAGACTAGTGAAGCTGAAACATCATGGGTCTCAGCTGTTCCTATTAACACTATGCCTGCTTCTGAACCTTCTATCTCAGATTTACCATCTATTTCTCAACAATCAGTGAATGAAATGACATCTGAACCTCTTCCTCTCTTGGTTGATTTACCAGAAGTTGTTGAAGCCTCATCTTCAGCTCCTCCAGAAGTTCAGATTGAGCCATCAACTTATGCTCCGACTCAGCGATGGACTATAAATCACCCTATTGATCAAATTCTTGGTGATCCAAACACTGGTGTTCAGACTCTACGAAGTGCAGGTAATATTTGTTTATTTGTTAACTTTATTTCTCTAATTGAACCAAAGAAAACAGATGATGCCCTCCAAGATCCAAACTGGATCAGCGCTATGCAAGAAGAGCTGACAGAATTCGAAAGAAACAAAGTTTGGAAGCTCGTTCCAAGACCATCTGACAAGTCAGTGATAGGCACTAAATGGGTCAATCGGAACAAGTTGGATGAACATGGAACTGTAACCCGCAACAAGGCTCGTCTTGTTGCTCAGGGATACAGACAAGAGGAAGGTATAGATTACGACAAAACATTCGCCCCAGTGGCAAGATTCGAAGCTATTCGTCTATTCTTAGCTTATGCTGTACACAAAGACTTCAAAGTTTATCAAATGGATGTTAAGTCTGCATTCCTCAATGGAAAGCTGAATGAAGAAGTCTACGTGGAACAACCTCCAGGATTCTCAGATCCAAAGCATCCAGGTTATGTTTATAAACTGGATAAGGCACTTTATGGCTTAAAGCAAGCTCCTCGTGCATGGTATGACACTCCATCCTCTTATCTCCAAATCGAAAAATTTGAGCGAGGTAAAATCGACAAAACTCTATTTTTCAGGAAAGTAAAAGGTCATATTATTTTTGTTCAAATATATGTCAATGACATCATATTTGGTTCCACCAACCCTGACCTTTGTACTCGTTTTGCTGATAGAATGAAAGTTGAATATAAAATGAGTATGATGGGGGAGCTGACATATTTCCTTGGTCTTCAAATCAAACAGAATGAAAAAGGAACTTTCATTCATCAGGGAAAATATGTTAAGGATATGCTGAAGAAATTTGATTTAACTCAGAGTTCAGCTATGAAAACCCCTATGGCACCGCCGTTGACACTAAACAAGGATCCTTCTGAAAACCTGTTAATGTCACGACGTACCGTGGGATGATCGGCTCTTTCCTGTATCTTACAGCTAGTCGACCTGATATTATGTATGCAACCTGTTTGTGTGCACGATATCAAGCTGAACCTAAGGAATCTCATTTGATCGCTGTAAAATGAATCTTTCGTTACCTTAAGAGTACTCCTAACCTAGGTCTTTGGTATCCTAAAGTCTCAGGGTTTGATCTAATCGCCTATTCAGATAGTGATTTTGCAGGTTGCAAATTGGATAGGAAAAGCACCACAGGAGGCTGTCAGCTCCTGGGTGGAAAGCTGGTGAGTTGGACAAGTAAAAAGCAAAACTCAGTGTCCACCTCAACCGCTGAAGCTGAATACGTAGCCGCTGGAAGCTGTTGTTCTCAGGTCTTGTGGATGAGAAATCAACTACTGGACTATGACCTTCAGCTCTCAAAGATTCCAATTTATTGCGACAGTACAAATGCTATCGCTATAGCCAATAATCCAGTGCTACACTCAAAGACCAAACACATCGAAATCAGGTATCATTTTATCAGAGATCATGTGATGAATGGTGATATAAAACTTCATTTTATCCCAACTGACTTTCAGTTAGCTGATTACCAAACCTCTTGATGAGACAAGATTCAACTTTCTCATCAGTGAGCTTGGAATGCTGAACTTAGAAGAGTAAAATCCTCAGCGGTTCACATTTGATCAGTGATAAAATACAATGAACTTATATAACCCTATTAATCATCTTCTCTCTGAGCAAAATTGATTCGTTGATATCAAGGTATGTTCTTTCTTACTCGCTGACGTTCGCCTATGAATGCAAAATTTCAAAACATTTTGCATCGCTGAATATCTCTTCCTTTCAGTGATACTTTGAAATTTCCAAACTTAACACTGATATTTCTAGTCAGTGCTTCATGTTTTTCAAAAGGTCCCTGAGTTTTTCAAATCCTCAAAGACATCCTAAAATATGAAAGGACGTTTGTGACATCATCACAATGGATAGACCATGGATGATACACGTTCGCCCGTTTCGTTTCTCTTGACCAATCATATTCAAGGGACGTGTCCGTGTCATCATGAAAAACTTTCCCGCTCACAGTTTTTCTCTCTCTACTCTCACTATATAAACACATTCGAGTTTATATTTTTAACCTTACGCAAACATCATCTCCTTCAAGCAAGAACAACTATTGCATTCGAACTCTTTTTCTCTCCAGAAAACTGTTCATCTTCATCTTCAACATCAAAGGTAAATCTTATTATTACTTACCTCTACAAACTTGTTTTTCGATCTTATCATTGTTTTTAACAGATCAAACAAAGGAGCCTTCTCAAATAAAATCATTTTCTTTTCATGATTTTATAAACACAATCTGGAAACAGATTGTTCTTCAAGTTTATTACAAAAATCTTAAACTTGTATCTTCATATGTTTTTCCAGAATCCCTTCTTTAAAAAGAAACTGGAAAACAAATGTTCACTATGTTTTGTACTCTTTTTCAAAACAAGAAATACCCTAATCTCCATTAAGATATCTTCTGTCTGAATGGAATGTGCAAAACCCTAAAACATCTTATTTTGGAAAATCTTTCCACATTAAGACATTTTGTTCATCCTTTTCATGTTTGAAATTATAAACAGAAATGACATCTACTACTGAAGCTCCTACTACCAAGTCCCCCACTGCTGCTGAGAGTGTTGTGCTCACAAAAGCTCCTCAGGTTAAATTTAAACTCGAGCAAGTTACCTTTCAAAGCAACAATCCTTTTGCTCTCTTCGACTTCCCTCAAAAGAAGCAGGTCACACATCTGGATGACGCTATAAACTTTCTCAAAACATGTCCCCTATCGACAGCTTTAACCATTGCACCCCCGGCTCATCGATATCTTCTAGCTCAGTTCTGGTATACTGCCAGAAGAGCTCAGGTACCCTCACCTAAGGACCCAAAGAAAATGCTCGATGTCATTCTCTGTGACACCAAACATGGCACTTCCAAGATCCACCCTGG
Organism: Saussurea involucrata; assembly: GCA_033807775.1. Classification (NCBI taxonomy): domain Eukaryota; kingdom Viridiplantae; phylum Streptophyta; class Magnoliopsida; order Asterales; family Asteraceae; genus Saussurea; species Saussurea involucrata. The sequence goes on along the minus strand of CM066320.1, from coordinate 186,925,185 downwards.
TACTATCAGGCAAGCCCTGAACCTTCCTGGTAGTTCTAAAGAAAACTGCTTTGTCCCTCTGCCAAACCCCAAAAACCTCGCTGATAGAGAAGCACTCATTGCATTCTTTGATGCAATGAAGTATGTGTGGGAAACAGGGAGAGATGAACTCCCTGAGAAGAATCTGACCGCCATCAAGAAATCGAAGATGCCCAGCGAGATGAACTTCATCTTCGCTCATTTGATCAGCTGCCTAACAGCGAAAACTGGGTCAACTGACCAAACCTCACAACCTCAGCAGGCTATGGGCTATGCACTACTGAAAGGTCTTCACATTGATTGGGCAACAATAATTTACAATGATATGGTGCTCAGGGTGGACGTGGCTGACAGACCAACATGTGTTCCATATCCCCGGTTTGTCAGTGCTCTCTTTCTAAACGGACTTGGGGACAAATACCCAAAAGTAGGTGACCTGAAACTCTCTCAGGTTGGCGTTAAAGTTCTTGACTTCAAGCCCCTGCCAAATGAGGTACGTCTTTCTAAACTCTTATCTATTCTCAACCCCCCACTTCTTCTACTTCTGCGGCTACCTCAGCGGTAATCCCAACTGCTGATACCCAGGCTGCAACCTCCGCTCCTTCTAAGAAAAGGAAACACTCTACTACCTCACTTGATTCTCAAAGGATCAAGAAAACCAAGGAGCAACCCCCCAAGCCTTTCCAGGCTAAAGACTCCGCGACTCATTCTTCTCAAGAGCCGTTGGATAGTTCAGTGGTACGCTCTGCCACAGCTGATGAAGCCACCCCTTCCATACCAACTTCAGCGTCTCTAAACGCTGAGGTTATTAACTTGGAACAGAACCTCCCTCCCTCAGTACTTCTAAGTACTGTGGAAGTCATTCCCAGCGGATCCAACGTTGAATCTGGCACCCCAACCCTCTTCTCAACTCTCACCCCTCCCACTACTTCTTTGGTCACTCCATCTATTCCTCCTTTCTCCACAACAAAGGTCATTCATCTGAGTGACTCATCTGCTGAAGAACTACAGAGGCTGCATGATCTAAATAAAGGACCTGCGGTCACCTTCAAGCGTCAAGGCACTCTGGAAGGTGACATGGAAACATTTTCAAGTTACCGAACCTACGAGGAATTCGTCAACCATCCCGCAGGTATACACAACATCCTAAACACTTCTCTCTCAAAACCCCAAACTTCTGAGATTTCCTTTGTTCACAAGTTATTAACTGTTACATGTCCTAATTTGGGAGATATCGACACCTCTCTGAAAGATCTGTCAACAAAGGTGGAATCTCTCACCACCACACTATCAACAAAATCTTCAGTGGTTACAAACGCTGGAGAAGATCTCAAAAAGTTGACCACAGCGGTCAAAGGCAAAGCCTCCAGTGCTGATCTGGAGAAGGTGGAAGGTAGCATTGGAAACTTTGCTACTACTCTCGCTGAAAACTCCACCTCCATCAACAATCTCAACTCCACCAACAACACCCTCTCCACCAACTTCACATCCCTGTCCAAGGAAGTCACATCATTGAAGATAGAGGTTGTTACTCTTAAGGGAGAGGTGTCTACTAAGAAGACTCTACTACAGCAGATCCTCGAGCGTCTGAATGCTCCAACATGCACGCCCTCACACTTTACTCAGACGGATCGAGAAGATCTTCAAAGAATCAGTCCTGCTATATCTGGCCTGGAAGACAGATTAGCTTCGATTGAAACATGTTTTGGGATCACTGGCTTGGAAGACAGTGATCCTAAGACTGCTGCTGCTGCTGCTGCTTCTATATCCTCCCCCATCCATCATGTGGAATAGGGGGAGAAGACTGAAGACCTTCCCCATAATGTTGAGGGGGAGAAGAAAACTCTTGAAGACCTTCCCCATAATGCTGAGGGAGTTGAAAACCCTGAGGGAACCGAGAAACCTCCCTCTGAATTTGAGGGGGAGCAACTCGATGAAGTTGCTGCTGATGTAACAGAACCTTACGCTGATGAGGTCAAATCTGAAGAAGAAGCTGAAGATGATGAAGACGTCGATATCGCTAATGATGAACCATCATCATCTTCTAAAAATGATGATGATGATAACGATGATGATGACGAATTTTTCTTCATCCATTCTAAGAAGGCCCCTGCTCAAAAAGGGGTTATGATAAATGAACCATCAGGGGAGGGGACAAAGACAAAACCTGCAGCAACTGAAGCTGACAAAGGCAAAAACAAAGGCGTCGCTGCAGAAGGCAATCTGACTAACCTCCAAAGAAAGCCAGTTTGTCAGGTACAATATCTTTTCTTTCCCTACACCGCATTCCTTCTCTATCCCTTCTCAACCTCAGTTCTCCTCTCCATAAAACCTCTATACACTTAAACCCCAATCTTTTCTCTATCTCTTTCTTTCCCAAATGATCTTACTTAAACGATCGTTGTGTTTCAGCTAGTCCTCTCCACTGCTTGAGGATCCAGCTGAAGTTCCTCTGGTTGCAACTACAACAATAAATCCAGCTCCTATCGCTGAAGAAATAATTCCAGTCTTGGATTTCACGGAGACTGAAGAACCAGAAGAACAACTGCTCTCTCACAAAAATAGACCTTCCTTAGCTCCTCAAACGCTAAGTGAAGAAGATCAGAAAAAGAGAGATGCAATGATCAAATAGCTTGAAGATCAGCGAATCATCCTTCCTCGACACAAAATCAATGTTCCTAAGTTCAGACTATCAAGGAAGAAATACACTGAACATCTTAAGGCTGAAAAACAACTCGCCGATCGAAGGAAAGCTGAAGAACAAGATAACGCCTACGCCATCCAGCTTGTCCAACAATCGGTGAAGGATCCTGATCTGAAGAAAACTCCCATTGATGTCCAACGTCAATTGTGGGAAGACGCCCAGAAGATTATCGAAGAAAAGACCAAGGTATCTGACTCTACCTTGGAATGGTGCAAAGAAAGACTGCACTTTCGATATCGGGCAGCCAGAATCAACAAGGTGAACATCAGGGGAGAACGCCAATAAAAGTTCCAGTCGTTGAAGTTGATTTGTTCAGAGAAAATGGTACCAAGGATACCATCTAAGCCTCTTCAATCAAGAAGTACGGTTTCTCTGAGTGGTTGGAGATGCGAATAGCCATTCAACGATCTTGTTCACAATTCAAAAGCCATGTCGAGAAAATTATAAATTCTCAGATCGACTTGGTTTCATCTGCTGTGGATATTCCTCATCCTCCTCCTAATCCAGCTCAACAAAGAAGGGCCTCTGTAAAGAAAAAGATAATACCATCAGACTCAGGTCCTCCTATCCGAAATGAATCCGGTATTGGCTTCTCACGTGCTGAAGTACTTGGTCCTGAACCTAATCTCTCAGCGCTTGACACCTCCCTGCCCCCTGGTGAACGCTTCATCCCTGGAAAAGTCTTAAGCGAACCTTATGGTATATTCTTTCACGACTATGATGGACGAGAACGCTTTCAACGCATCTCTGAGCTACCCATCACTCCTATCGAGCAGCTCTGGGATCTTGTCTACTGGTGCGAATTCAGAAAAGACCTTCTCGGACACTTCATGAAGCCTCTGATCTTTACTGAAGCAAAGAATAGACGTGATCTTGGAGAAAAAGTCCCTGACTGGATGATCCCTTCTACAAGAACCCTTGATGAACTTCTCATTAAGGAAGAACCTGAATAGCTGATAAGATTCCTTGTAATTCTTCTATCTTTATCAGCTTATATCTTTTGTACATGTAAATTTATTTGCTGTACTTGTAATTTTTCCACTTCCCTTTGTAACCTTATACGAAGTTAAAAGAAATTTTTCAACGAATGTACTTTACTCCATCAGTACTTAAAAGATCCCATAAAACAGTAAAAGGGACAAATATTTTATGAGTTCTTTTTATCCTTATGTTTTCATAGTTAGCAATTTTCTTTTGTTGCTAAGTCATAATCAAATAGGGGGAGATTGTTGATCCAAACCCTCAGTGATTTGATAATGACTCTTTAAGAAACACTTAGTGAAAATTGTAAGTAGACAATATGTATTAGAGTTTCACTATCGCTGATAAGTACTATGTCTCTACAGTACCGCTGATAGGAAACTCATGCTCTTTAATTTATACATTCAGCGAAACTGTTCATCAATAAAGCTCTGAGCCTGTTCAGTCTTGTCGATGATCGCTGATAGTTTTAGTTGTTTACTTATGATCCCTGAAGACAAGTTTCACGTCAACAAATGTTCTACGCTGAAGTCGAAGATCAAGGCAAAGAACCAGCGACAAGTCTACTAATGAACTGATGTGGATATCAGCGAAGCCAAGACCTGTCCACTCAACGTGAAGTTTTAAGTAGAAGACTTTAGCGATCGCTGAGCTTTGTCACTCGCTGATAAAGTACTATTCAACGAACGCTGATCATGAAGTCTTCCTCTACAAGTTACTTTTGTCTTTCCCCTTGCACGCCTCCGTACGAAAATGTCAGAATAGGACATCCCTTTTGTCCAGAATCGTACAACCAACTCTGATTCTACACTGTACATCATGCGGCTACTAGGTTGTCTACAAAGGTCAAACCATGCAACCAATCAGCTGCTGCCACGTGTAAAGTTGTACTGCTATGCATTAAATGCATACAGTATATAAGAAGAACCCTACTTTAGAAATGAAGTGCTCGGCCAGTCTTCTTCTCCTTACTACTTAGTGTTAGAATATTATTCGTAATATTCTTATCTCCTTTCTGTCTTAATTCTAGTGCAAGAAACTTAGTGTTCTCATAACTTGTTTAGATTAGGTTTAATCCTTAATCTTGTTCCGCAACAAGTTGTAAATTGTTTGATAAATATCAATAAACAATTTATAAAAGTAAAATCTGTGTGTTTGTATTCAACCCCCCCCCCCTTTCTACAAACTTGTATAACCCTTTCGGGACCAACACAGACCTAGAGGGGTTGAAGTTGATACTCCAGAAGTATACGCTTAAAGGTGTTGAGCTTGATATGTCTTATGATTATAATCCAAAAACGTTGATAAGTGGCTTAACTTTGTGTACCCGCCACATTCGATGGAACCGGGTCTCCCCAGTCACCGAAAGATGTTGTTTTGGATATTTACTTTTATCCATGTTTTCGGTGACGTAATTATATATGTTTAAATGGATTGTTTTCCATGATTTATGGGCGATGTATTATGCCTCACCCTTGTTTGGATGTTTTGAATAATGGAGTTTTATTCACATTTATGTTATTTGGAAACCTAACATTTATCCACATTTTGAGTGAGTTTTGGATTTGAGTTTATATTTGGAAAACGCTTTATATGAGGGCTTTCGTCACATAAATTGTGTGCATTGGAAAAATGGGTTGTTTGCATAATTATTATAAATCATTTTGGAAATTATGTTTCCAAACTACATCCTTTTCGTTTAACGAATTATTCTATCATGATGAAAACTCTTGAACTCACTAGGCATTAGACTAACCTTTTTATTTGTCGGCATGTGCAACAAGTTCGGTTGGGGAATAGTTCTAGTGACACTATAAAGAGTGGAGAGCTAGATGTGCGTTCAAGAAGTAAGTGGCTTGGTGAAGTCTTCCGCATTTTGGGAATAACAACTTTGTATTGGGTTGAGTAACACCCGCCCTTTTGTAGTCTTGGCGTATGACTTAGGCTATTGAATGTTGAAGTTATTATGTTTTTTTTATTGACGTATTTCCAAGAATGGTTTGTAGAAGGGATTTCAACCTTATTTGATTATGTATTTATGTTATCGAAGCTTTTATTTAGTTGCTCTTTTCAATTTTGAGGGTGTTACACACAGTCCCATGCCACTCTCTACAATAGACAACTTAAATTGTTAGTAGGTAACAAAATCATGTATATATATATATATATATATATATATATATATATATATTCATCAACTATATACATTTAGTGTAGTGGATGATAAATTACCATTCGGTCTCGATGCTGAGCGGTAATTGTTAGGACCATAAATGGCCTACATATTAGAAAGATATATAAATAATTTTATAGTTTAATTATAGAGTTTATTTAATTAATTGTAAAAGCCTTTAATCATAAAATGGCTTAGATTAGCTTGATGGGCCATGGGCCTGTGTGTTTAAGGCCTTGGTATATAAGGTTAGTGTTAACCTTGAATTAGGTTAGACGATTCATTATCATTCATGAGAGCTTAATTGTTTAGAGAAAGATAGTTGAGATTTTCATTCTAACATTTGTAACTATCTTGATTATTGAATACGAGCGGGATGACAAGTTGAAATCATTATCTGTTCTTGTTATTTCTCATTGAATCGTTGTTACCTGATCAATCTAGGACTAACAATTGGTATCAGAGCAGAATCGGTGATTTGAAGATACGAAAGAAATCGAACGAAAGAAAGAAAAAGAAAGAATTTTCGTAGTTGATTTTTTTATGGAAAACACAGCCAGCCGTTTCGCCTATTCCCGGAGATTGAACCGTCGGATCGTCGCGAATTTTGGACAGTAGCTTCGGGACATCTTGTTTCACATTCTGACCGGTTGGATTAGTCGTTCGAGTTCGAGAAGGCACCCAGATTATTTTCGTAATAGTGCAGTTTTTCTTGAAGAAAAAATCGTTCTTCAATCGGGTTTGCAAAGTTCTTTCGTTGATTTAATAATTCGTTTGTTAGATCTCGATTGTTTACTCGCGTTTATCTGCGATTACATCGATTCTCAAAGGTTTTAATCTTTCAATTTAAAAATCAAATCTTGAGTTTTTGGTGTTCTTAAAGTTTTGTGGTTTTTATTGGAAATTAGGATATATTTTGCTTATAAATCGATTTGGGTGTGTTTGTTTTTGTGTTTTTGGTCAAAATCTAACCCTACAGGAGTGAAATCAAGCAACCCTATCGATCCCAGATCCGAATTGCAACCTCAGCCGCAATGTCCGGGTAAGTTTCCTATTTCCCATCAAGTTACCGGATAGAATTTTTGGTTACCGGAAGAGTTTTGTTTTTGCAAAAACTTTCCGGTTGAATCAAAGTGTCCGGGTGAATTTTTTTTGAAACACAAACTTTCCGGCAAACTAACTTTCCGGACGCCATGTACTTTCCGATGATTTTATTTTGAGTTTTCCGGGTACAACATCACTTTCCGGCAAACTACTTACCGGCTAACCTTTTTTTTCCAGACTCCTTGATTTCATTGGTCCGTGGCACACAATTTCAGCCGCAGTATTTGACTGCAATTTAAGAGTAGTTGACCATCAAATTTGTTGCTGCATGCTTCGTCAATTCTTCATACATATATATTTAGCATGCTCATACATATGTCATACGCATATACATACATATTTATTTGATTGATTTTTTTTGGTTTGTTGTGTTTAATTGTTTGTTTGATTTGATTTTCATCCGGTAAACAAGGTTTATCCGGTACGCTCCCCATTTGGACAAACAATCTCATCCTGTAAGTTAATCTTTGCGAGAACCTTTTTATCCGGTAAGTTCCCTTTCTCACCCGGTAAGCTTTGAACGGTAAGCTTTTCATCCGGTAAGTATCACCCGGACTCTGTCACTCTCGGTCATCTCAGGTCATCCGGTAAGTGCAACCATCACCCGGTAAGTCTCAATTCTCATTTCATCCGGTAAGCAACCATCTCCCGGTAAGTTTGAATTGTCGTCCGGAAAGTCACAACTTAATTGTCCGGTAAGTTGTGTTTGGTAAGTTTGGATTGGTAAGTTCTCGTCGGTACCCGAGTTACCGCACGTCTCGTGATTAAAAGTTTTTAAAGGAAGTTGCGATTTTTCTTAACGATCATTTTGCAATTTTTTCTTGTGACGTTTGAGACTTTTTGCGACATCTTTGATCTTATTCGCGACGTCTATCAATTTTTTTTTGATTGATTCATTTTGTCGTATTGATCTAACTTGGTTTGTTTTTCTCGCAGATTCCACTCTCGAAGAGTGATTTCGTTCGTTCGAATTCCGATAATAATCAGATTTTATTTTGGAAACGAATTTATTTTATAATTTTTTTTTCAAATTTAATTTTTGATTTTCTTCCGCATTTTTGATTCTTCAAAGCAACACCGATTAACGATCATAATTTTTTAGGTAACAATGTCTTATTCATCTCAGTCTGAAGCAACTTGTCAAGACGAAGATGAGGTGATGGAGATTCTGAGCGAAAAGAAGTATGCATCCAAGTCACCTGCTGATCCACTAGTTCTTACTTTTTCTAAACGAGGCAAATCCTCCAGTCGTAGTTCCAAACGTGCACAAGAGCCAAGTGAATCTAAGCCAGAATCGGAGGAAGAAGATGGTAGTGATTCTGATCCTGAAATCGCAGCCTTTAAGAAATCAGTGGCTCTGCTCACTAAATCTTTCCAACAACAGAAGTTTTATAAAAAACCTTCGTCCAATAATCAGCGCTACTCCACCTCCTCCAACAAGCGCCACGATTATCAGGACCAGTATGAGGGAAAGAAGAAAGCTGATGAGCAAGATAAGTCAGAGAAGAAGGAGAAGACGGAGAAAGTAGAAAGTAAGAAGAAGGATGAACCAGTGAATAAGAAGGTAGATGAGCACAAGCAGCCTGATAAGAAGGAGAAGACTGAAGAAGAGCAAACAAGACTATATGAAAAGAATATCAAGCAGAAAGATGAGTTGATCAGCAAGTACGTCAAAGAACTGAAGGAACTAAAATCTCAAATCTGGAATAGTTCTAAGAAGCTCACTGAAGAAGAAGAGAAAGGTAAACTCCTCAACTGTGAAAACCTTGAGCTTAAACGCAAACTAACTTCTCTTGAAAAGACTCTTGAAAAGGAAAAGGAAAGTTTTGAAAAAGAAAGACAATTGCTTAATCAAAAGCAATCTGGGCTTTCAACCAAATCTCTTGAAGAGAAGAAGAGACTTGAGCTTATGTGCTTAAAACTTTCAAAACAGATCTCCGACTTTGAAAGGGTTTTAATTTCAGAAAGAGGGAAGTTTGAAATAGAACGCAATTCTTTTACTACCACGAATGGAGAACTTTTTTTGAAAATATCTGATTTAGAAAAAGAATTAGACGTTCTAATCAAAGAGTCTGAGAAAGGGAAAGTTGAGGGCTTTAGGGCTAAATGCTTGAAAGATGATTTTCAAAAAGAGAGAAAGATCTTTCAAACTGAGATTTCTAAACTTACTCAGAGATTATCTGGATTAGCAACCGAGATTTTGAAGGAACAATTGGTCAAATCTAATTTACAAAAGAAATTTGATTTAATTCTCGAAGAACGAAATGCCTTAGAAAGCAAGATCAAAGGTGTTCAACCTTCTTATGCTTCAAGTTCATTTTCGACAATTCGTTCTTCAAAGAATTTTGTCAAATTAAATGATTTTTCAAAGGATCAGATTCGACCTTCCAATATTTTCTATAAATCTCGTGTTGGCAATAAAGATAATCCATCTTTCAAGAAAGTAAAAATGGAATGGAGAGTTAAAGGAACCACTCCTGCTCCAAAGTCATTTGTCTCTGTAAAGAATGCCAAGAACAACACAGCTTTCCACGCTAAACCTTTTGTGAAAACTGACCGAGTTTACTCTGTTAATAAACTGATCAACTTATCTACACAGAAGCTGTGTTGCTCTTATTGTGGAACAAGTGACTTTGTGAAGAAAGACCATGCAAAGTATTGGTATGGTACTTATAGTATCCCAGATCCTCATAGGGCATCTAAACAACAAGGATCCATCAAAAGATGGATACCAAAATCCCTCTAATCTGTTTTGCAGGAATGTCATGTGCGTTTTTAATTCCTATTATTCACATCACATGACGATTCAAAGGTTATGCCAATTTTGAGGGGGAGTACTATCGTATAAAAGGTAAGTGAACTTCAACTGAATTCAAAGACCGTGGAAATCCATTATGAATAACTAACTTGTGTTTGTTATTCTCCAACTTTAAATTCCATGATTGCCACGTGTCAATTTTTCTTGATTTAGTTATTTCCATGTCTCAAATGGTTGTTGCTTTTCGATGGAAATACACTCGTTTGAATTCCTAGTTGTTTTCCAAGTTCGCCATTTCTTGAAAATGGTTTCATTCTTATCTGATAAAATAATTGTGACTTGTTCTTCACAATTAAACTTTCTGATCATTGTCTCATTTTTACAAATACTGTGCTTACTGAGTCAATCTGTTTTGCGTTTGATTTTGTTCTTTGAAATTATGTTATTTCAAACATTGACTTCTGATTACTTCAGACCAGAACTCGAATTTAATTTTTATGACTTCTGATCAACTCAGATTAGGACTCGTTCTTAAATGCGGTGACTTCTAAACACCTCAGTTTAGAACTCGTACTTCAACTGTTTTACTAAAATGTTATACTCGATGCATGAAAGGAGTGTTAGGTCTTACATTGTTTCTATGGTCAAGCCAGAACCGGAAGGACCTACCCAAGAAACACATCCTTTATAGACAACAGTGAGGGGTGTAGATTGTTAGATGAGTTTGGAGAGAAAAGAATATGGTGAGGTTGTGACAGGACTTAAAAGAAATATTGGTCCTTACCAAACCGAGTCAGTTATCCGGGTAACCACACAATCTATTCATTCTCGTTCTTTAGAGATGAATATTGAAACAGACATGGACCCAGTGTTGATAACTCGTGTCACCCCACCCAGCTACTCAAATATCTCACAACAGATACTTGTTTCATATATTCACGGAGAATTAGCACGTAATCTATCTATTCCTCACTCGGAGGTCTTAGATATTGAAACAGGAAGACATCAGCTCCGGTCTCCGAACTTCATATTCTAATCACTGTGTCAATTGATTTTTTACTTGTGTCCCAAGTTAAATCAATATTTGAGCCAAACAGATATATATATATATATATATATATATATATATATATATATATATATATATATATATATATATATATATATATATATATATTATTTCTTTCACACATGCACGAGTCTTTGTGATTCCATTTGCATATCTTCGTGATATTGCCGGAACAGTTTGAGAAGTAAGTTTTAAAAATTTTCTTCAATGATAACTGGAAGTCCTATCAGAGATACCCCATTGCCAACTCTGAACATAGGCCACACAATTTTTTAAAATTGTTGTGATAACAGTTACTAACGTGTTTCTGTGTTATCTTTTTACCCCGTTCTGGTTACTTACTGTTTTATCTGGATTCTTTGCTACTCGTCACAATTGTCTTTGAACGTGCATGATGCTCCGGATGCTCCTACTCATCATGAGGGGGAGAAAGGGTACAGATTCAAAGACACGGATTATCAAGTTGAGGGGAGTTAGCAAAAGCCGAGGGGGAGTAAAGAAGACCCCACGCAAAAGCTGAGGGGGAGTAACAAGACCCCATGCAAAAGCCGAGGGGGAGTAACAGTTATTTGGTCAGTTCCGACTTTCAAAGAGCTTCAAAGTGCATTTAAGTAATCAAAGTGCTTACAAGTGATCAACTCTTCTCATCGTTTATCAAGTGGTGTTCGCTTCAACCTGTTTCCTCCTTCGAGCATATTTGTTCTACACGTTCTTTTAAAGCTGAAAGCTAATTCAAGAGCTTTAATCAAGAGCTTTATTCAAGGGGGAGCGGAAAAAGACATGAAGACAAGCAACGCCGAAGTGCTTCAAAGATTCAAGAAGAAGAGAAGATCAAGACCTGAAGGTTTCAAGACCGATTTTTATTTATATATCTTTAGGGGGAGATTGTTAGGACCATAAATGTCCTACATATTAGAAAGATATATAAATAATTATATAGTTTAATTATAGAGTTTATTTAATTAATTGTAAAAGCCTTTAATCATAAAATGGCTTAGATTAGCTTGATGGGCCATGGGCCTGTGTGTTTAAGGCCTTGGTATATAAGGTTAGTGTTAACCTTGAATTAGGTTAGACGATTCATTATCATTCATGAGAGCTTAATTGTTTAGAGAGAGATAGTTAGGATTTTCATTCTAACATTTGTAACTATCTTGATTATTGAATACGAGCGGGATGACAAGTTGAAATCATTATCTGTTCTTGTTATTTCTCATTGAATCGTTGTTACCTGATCAATCTAGGACTAACAGTAATAATAGATCTGTATGTGTGCCTGGATGTCATCCCCTCATACTCGGTGGCACGAAAGACCATCCATAGTGAATACATATTCGAATTAGAATTATTCGGGTTGAAACCATCAATGCGTAAGCCAAGACGCACATTCCGGACCTCAAAAGCAAAGTCAGGATGTACCATGTCGAAATGTTTCAAAGCCATACTATCACTTGGAAGTACCATCACACCCGGTTTGTTTGACGATCCTTGTGCCAAGTTATCTCTTTAGACGTCTATTTTAACATATTCAATCTTTGAGTCTAGGAATAATAGGCAAGTACGTCAACAGCAAGTTTGGGACCTTGCTTCGTCCACTAGTCTTGTAACGGCTTTCATTGCAGTTCAGACAACGAGACAACTCAAAATCATGCTTGTAAAATAGGCAATGGTTTTTGCAAGCGTTGATCTTTACTTTTGGTAGAGTAGGCTTATTCAAACTCTTCTTCGTCTCGTAGAAGTTATCAGGTAGTTTGTCACCCTTGGGTATCATCTCTTTAATTATAGGAATACCTTGATTATAAGTCGTATCGGGTACATTACATGTTGTCTTCCAATTCAAAAATCTCATCGCAACTCCTAATTTCGAGTAATTTGGACACCCATCCCATAAAGGCTCGTCAACAACTTGTAACATGTCATAAAATCCTTGGGCAGAAGGATTAGGAGTTTCTTCTTCCCATCTTATGTCATCATGTATCATGTGATCGTTCACTATTTCAACACACCCTTCTGTTAGGGTAGAATTTATGTTGATTTTAAGTTCAAGGGTTTATTTTGTAATAGATTAAACTTAGTCCATTGTGAACGGGCCGTGGGCTTGTTACCACGGGCCCAGCGTATTTAAAGTGCAATTAGCTTAGAAAATTAGCTAGTTGTCTCATTTAGCTTTTCTGCTTTACGCTGTAATTCTCTCTAAATCAATAGCTAAGTGGGCAGCCTTTGTGAATCATATCAACTGTTCTTATTTGCTTATTCACAAACATAATCGTTGCACGGATCTGGATTCAACAATTGGTATCAGAGCAGACAGACGGATTCGATTCAAAGTATCATTCTTTGATTTCTGGTTAGTTTGACTTTTACTCGTCTGACTATTCTTGAATTCTTGACTTTTTGATTCAGTCAAAATTGGTTGTTTTTGCTTATTGGGTTGTGTTAGCATTATACTTGTTAGTATTTCTGCAAATTTTCGCATTCCAATTCGATCGTTTGAGTGGTTAATTTAGCAATTTAAGATCAAAAGTTTTGGTAGTGTTCTTGACAAAGATTCGATTTTTAACCATCAAAACTTGTTGTTTTTGCATTGAAATCGATTGGATTAGTGTTATTTTTGTGTTTTGCATTGTTACTAATCTTCCAGAATCGATTTTGGGCAACCCTAATCGAAAATTCGATCGATTTAAGCAAACAGCCGCAGAGTCCGGATAAGCCAGCCGCGGTTTCCGGACAAGTTGATAGTGTCCGGACGTTTGTGTGAAATCCATCCGGACAACTCCAATTCCATCCGGACTCCTCATTTTTCCGGGTAAGTTCTGCAATCCGGGTAAGTCACTATTCCTTATACTATCCGGGTAACATTTGTATCCGGAAACCCAGTGTTTCCGGAAATATCTTATCCGGACAATCCATTGTACCCGGAAACTTCATTGTTATCCGGAAACTTAGTACATCCGGATTCCTTCACCTATCCGGATTATATCATCCGGATTCCTGGTTTTTCCGGATTCATTGTTAGCGGGACCCCCGTGCTAAGTCGCAGGAGGGGGACATTTAAGTATTCGTGAAACTGTGCCATCCGGATTTTTTGTTTTACCCGGACACTTTGTGATTTATTGAACTGTTCTTAATTGATCTGATTCGGACACTTCCTGATCAGACCCTTACTTGGATTCCTATCCAGTAAGATCACTCTTAGTTCATACCAGTCATAGAACCTGCGTTAGGATTCCACTCTTAGTGCCTTGCGTTAGGTTTACACTTTGAATCAATCTACACGTTTGACGATCACTCCAGTGCAACTGAAGATGTCTCCTGCTGAAGAAGACATGAAAAGGTCGTGTCAGGTATGTGAACCTATCTTTTCAGAACTTTATGACCGAGTGAAACCTCTTGCTGAACGGGTAGGTACCTTTAAGGCCACTTCTAAAGAACAACTGCTTGAGATTAGGTCTCTAACCGAAAAGCTAGATGTTCAAAAGAAAATAACTGAAAAATATAAGTCTGAAAATGCTATTTTAAAGGAGAAATGCAAAAATCTTTCTATAGCACCTAAAGACCTACGGGCCAAATTATCTGAACTTCAGTCACAGTTTGATCAGTGCTTGAATGAAAAAGCAGAAATTGTTTATCAATGCTCTGCTCTTCAAATTCAGCACAAGGAGTTTGTTGCGAAAATTCTTGATCTTGAAACCAAACTCCACAAAAGGGGTCAAACTGATCAAACCATCTTTCTGAATAAACCCAAAGAGTTCACCTATTTCAACAAAGAATGGGGAATCGGATATGATAACCCACATTATTTGAAAAAGGGAAGATGGTTTACACCAACTTTGTATGATTTTGCTTGCTTTGGGTTAGATAAAAAGTATCCGGAATATGAAATCCAATGGACTGATCCTCTTGAACCTGAAAAGGAAGAGGAAACCGAGGAATATAAGCGCACACACAAACGAGGAATACAACTTCCATTTTGTTATGAGCCTTTAAATTATTCTTATCAGAAAAATCCAAAGAAGTACCTCTCGAATGACTACTTCGACCCCTACAAGGTTGCTAAGCCCAAGGATTCCTCCCAAAAGAATGAGGACCAAGCACCAGCAACCAAGAATGAGACGGACGAGTTTAAACTCTATGTTCCCCCTCTCATCTTGGAAGCAAAGATTGTCGAGTTGGAGGAGTCATTAGAGAAAGAAAGGTCCAATTTTCAAATGGAAAAGCAAGCTTTACTTGAAAAACTTGAGAATCAACAACCGGTTAAAACTGAAGTTATGTCTGATGAAGGACAGGAGATTCTTCGGTCTGAAATCAATCGACTCACATCACAATTTTCTTCTTTGGCAACAGAAGTGATGCAAGAGAAAGTGAGTAATGGTCAGCTTCAAGAGCAGATTGGCCAACTCCAAACTGAAAAGCAGATTTCACCCGAACTTTCCTCAAGTTCATCTGACACGTCTTCGTGCAAAGCTTTTATTAGCAAAACTTTTTCAACACAAGACGATTTAGATTCCCAAGATAAGAGTGTTTCACGGAACTTGAACTCTGATTTTTTCCTAGCGTCCGCACCAAGTTCCCCGACACACACGAGCACAAAGTGTTCATCTGACACGTCTTCGTGCAAAGCTTTTAATAGAGATGTTAATTTTCCGATGAAAATTTATTCCATTCAGCAATTGATTCAATTATCACACGATCGTTTGTGTTGCTCTAGTTGTGGCTGGAATGATTTTTATGACATTGCCAATAATGATTGGTTTGGGTCATATCAAATGTTTAATCATACACCCAAACGCAAACTCCGTAATAACCAGCAAAGAGACTATCAAAAACGGGGTTACCAATCAGCGGTTAAACCACAACGGGAGACCAAACCTGCTCCTAGATGGGTTACTCCTACTGAGGTTAAACCAGCACCCAGGTGGAAAGCTGCTACAAAATATGTTCCTCCTAAAGGTGTAAATTCTGCACCGAAGAGGAAACAAGTGCCAAAACCAGTTCCCTCTAACGGTGTAATTCCTATACCTAAAGGGAAAGCTGGGACAAAGCAAGCTTCCCCAAACGGTGCCAAACCTAACCCTCCCGGACCCAGGCAAATCTGGGTACCGAAGGTCCGCTAAATTTGTTTTGCAGGATGGTCATGTGTGGTCCTTAAACACTGGATGCTCCACACACATGACCGCAAGGAGGGAGCTGCTCACGATCTACAAGGAACAATATTAAGAAGACGTGAGGTTTGTCCATACATGTGCTCTAACAAGCTGCTCACGTGTTTAGGGGGAGCATGATCAGCTATCAGGTATGTTATTCTACTGTTGAGGGGGAGCGTCACACACACTTTTTCCTTAAATATGTTAAAAAGTTTTTGTGTGTGGGGATACTCCCGTGTGCATTTCACACTACGCGCACATTTTGAGGGGGAGCGACACAGTGTTTTTTCTTTCAATGCCTAAAAGTTTTTATGTGTGTCGGACTCTCCATTGCACTATCCTAGGGGGAGCAAATTCTTCCCCATGCTCCATTGGAGGGGGAGCGAGAGAAGGTTCATTTCTGAAATCCATATAGCTTTATTTTCGCAAAATGTAAAGAATCAGGGAAATTCTTGAAAATCCAGAAGTATCCGGACAGGTTTCCGGACCGGGTCCTTATCCGGATTGGAAGGGAACCCGGGTACCATATCCGGACTCTTGGTCTCTCTTAAATGTCATCCGGATTCTATTCTGTCACGATTGCTTATTTTATCCGGAAACTTTCATCATCTCCGGTATGTTTTTTTGTCCGGACACCTTTTGTCCGGATACCTGTGTTGTCCAGAATGTCTTGCAATTGCATCATTATGTCCGGACGCCCCTACTACTTTCAGTCATGTACCTGTTTCATCACTACCTGTCCTCAATCTGTATCAGATTGAGCCACTTAATGCAAAGGTATGCACCATAACTTGTTTATCCGCCTCAGTTTCTAACTTTGGGTCTTTTTACAGATATTCCATGGCGGATCCACAACCTCAATCCGAGGGGAAGAGTCACACTGGTTTTCTTACAAAGTCTAAATATTTTTTTCTTGTATTGATATCACTCTCACTCCGAGGGGGAGCAAGTCAATCTCCATGTATGTTTTGAGGGGGAGCAGGATAATATCCGTACTATGCATATGCCTGAAACCCTACCTATGATAGCATATGGACGAGAGTTAGGGAATCCCATGGTCCAGCCAGAGCCGGAGGGACCTTCCCCGGGACATAGCACATGTGAAAAGGAGAGGGTTAAGGTCGAACTCGAACCAAGAAAGATTGAGCCATAAAGATAACGAGGCTCCTGAGCGAAACCAGCCACGTCATATCCGGGTAGCCACATCTGCTATATCGTCTCATTTGTTGGGACGGGGTATTGAAGAAGCCTCCGTGGACCCAGCGGAGCAATTGCACGACCCCCCCATCCACTCATCCGTCTCACGACAGACGGATGTTTCAATATTAAACGGGGAACAAGCACAACTTCCACCGGCCTCTCATTCGGAGAGTGTTGGTGTTGAAATAAGAGACCAGCAACCCCTGGTCTCGACTTCATTTCGTGCACCATCAAGTCTAGAGCCTATTGTTACTGAACATTCTTCGCCTAGGACACTTGATGCGGAACAACACCAAGTCGCGGCTCTTAGTGACCCGACCGGAACGTCTATAGTGTCTCCGACTGACGGAACACGAGGATTGGACGGAAATCCTACCACAGTCAATATCACGCCAGCTGTGAACGTAGGTGGCTCTGCCTCTAAGGTAGATGCCTCAACGGGTACTCTAAGTGAGCCCGACGTTAATTTACCCGACTTTGTGTCAAAAGGGTCTCTGGACAGCACCCTTGAGGCTGTCCAACAGGTTATGGAGCACAAAATGCAGGAACATGTGGCCGCTGAACTTGCCAAAGCGATGCGTGCTATCAAAGGAAAGGGCCCCATCGTCGACACTGACACCGCCTCTGTGCCTCCACCGACTCAACCGCAACCTACTTACTCGGTGGACACCCTGAAGACGATGCTCTTAGCCCAACTGCTCCAGGAATCTGACACAACCGCATCTGCCGAAGCAGACCTGATCTCCGTTCTCCGATCACAGGTCACTGCTCCATCTTCGTCCATCACGTCACGCCTTGACGCCATTGACTCGACCCTCAACGACTACAACAAAGCGCTTACCACGCTGTCTGAGAGGGTCCGCTCACTAGAAGACACTTGTAAGAGTCAAGCCGGCGGTCTCAAATGCAAGCACGATGACCAGGATGATCCTGATCACCGTGAGGGGGAGAAGCGTCTACGCCAAACCGAGACCGTCCAGATCGTGACTGCCGAAACTATAACAGTGGTTCAACAGGAACCCCCAACTGCGGCAACTTCAACAGCAACACCCGAAGCCGAGTTGCCATTAACACAGATGGTCATCGACATGGATATTTCAGATGACGAAGCCCCAACGGTTGAAAAGCCCGAGGGTACAACACAGGAATTGGTCGCACAAGAACCATCAGACATGCCAATGCTCACCATGATTGATCCTGCATGTGAAACTAACCCGGAAACCGAAGACGCATGGTACGAAAAAGCTGCCAGAGCCGTAAACTTCGAGGTAAACTTGGTGTTTCCCACTGATGAAGACGACAACGTTGATTACGACCAGTTTCTGCTTCAGAATCTCTATGGTACGCCTCCCGTTCACTCGACTCAACCCGCTACGACTTCAGATCAACCCGAAAGCTCAAATGCAGAAATCCCGACATCTCCTCAGCAAACGACAACTCCTGATCTTCCTCCCCCTCCTCAGCAACAAAACCGTTGGGAGAAGATCAAGGTCCTCATTCCTCATCTGGAGGAATCTCTGAAGAAGCTGTTTGTTCACCGAATTCGCCCGATCGAGCCGACCTTCTGTCTTGGCATCTACAGTCCTGATCCAGCACGCCAACTCCGATACGTAGAAGCCATGAAGCGGTGTCTCCCGAGAGACCAGGTACGAACTAAGCATAAAATTTCAGAGGTGCTAAAGATTCAGTCAAACAAAATTATGAAGATCGTCTTTCCCGTATTCACTGTTCGACGTGAAGACGGAAAAGAATGGATTTTTTCTGAAGCTGACTTTAAGCATCTCCATCCGTTCGACCTCCTGGTTATTCTGAGAGACCTTCGCACCAGAACCATCCGACCGCTTGCTGTAACAAAGGCGCTCGAAGCGGTTCGTCGATTCCTCGTCCGTTCTATTATGATCTCTTATCTTACGGACTTTCAAATGGCAATCGAGAACCGAGCGAAGAAGGTAAATCTGCTCAAACCGAATCTGAAAGCTCCTGAACTGTCTATGTATCCCGAGAATGCAATGCTGCTTCAACCGGAATTTGGGATCGTCTTCCTCAACACTCAGAAAGAAAAGAAGTTTATGAGGTTCAGTCAGGTAGATCGATTTTGCGATGGCACACTGCTCAAAGTTCAAGACGCTCTTCGGAAGATCATCAAGCACGAATCCGAAAATCCAAAGGTATCCTATGTACCCAATCTGAATGAAAGAACTGCTCAGACTGCTTTGGATATGGTTGAAGAACGTCTCGACTACCGCCGCGCCATCAGATTCTTTGAGGTTCACTTCGCGTTGCGCAAACGCTATGTCTACAACTGGCAAGAGATAGAGCGCGAACTCGAACTTCAAATCAAAGGGGGAGATTGTTAGGGTAGAATTTATGTTGATTTTAAGTTCAAGGGTTTATTTTGTAATAGATTAAACTTAGTCCATTGTGAACGGGTCGTGGGCTTGTTACCACGGGCCCAGCGTATTTAAAGTGCAATTAGCTTAGAAAATTAGCTAGTTGTCTCATTTAGTTTTTCTGCTTTACACTGTAATTCTCTCTAAATCAATAGCTAAGTGGGCAGCCTTTGTGAATCATATCAACTGTTCTTATTTGCTTATTCACAAACATAATCGTTGCACGGATCTGGATTCAACACCTTCATTATGATCGAGTAGAAGATTGACCCACGTCTTGATGCGGTGCATAGTAATAGGTTTCACCATGTGCCCACCATATGGTATAATCAGCCATGGAACTGTGCTTCATTAAATGCAGCCTCACGTCATCTCTTTCTTTATGGCGTAAGTTTTGACACTTCTTACAAGAGCATCTGATACGAAACACTATTGAATGACTTGAAAACACTACATGTAATAGTTTGTATACTTGAAAGTCAAACTGTAGGTCTAGAGGAGTTTTGGATGACCTTAAAATCAAATAGAAGTGTTTTGGAAGGAAAGAAACGAGTTTAAAACACAAACATATGTTTTTAAAAATTCCGGTGGCATAACGACCATGAAATGAATATTTCTATATATATCAATCTAATGTTTGTCCAACAATTGGTAACTGATAGGCGGGTATCACCCCCCTAAATCTTACCGCAAGTGTACGGTGTCGAAATCAAGTAATAACGTACGGTAAGTACGAGTATCGAATCCACGAGAACTAGGAACTAAGTATCACAATTACTATAAGCTCTATTAACTGAACTATCGAAATTGAATTGGTTGGTTTTAAACTAATTAATTGGAAGAAAATAAAACAAACACAAAACAGTAAACAGCTTTGGAAACTTCGATAGAGAAAACAGTTGAGAGTTGGGAATCCTATGGTTTTCACATACAAACATCTGACTCAAAACAATTACCAGTTATTCTCGTTAATGAATACCCAATCTTGAGATCACCGTTGCCCTTTCTCAAGCGACAACGATTTTTATTATAAACGATGGTTCTTTTTCAAGCAACCGCAAGTTTTATCTTGAAAAACATAAGTTAAATCTCTCAATCTTAACCTATGTAGTTCAAAACACATTAAACACAAGATTGTAAAGGGACTAAGGTTTACTCGAAATATTTCTATCTCCTTTCTCACCTTAGGCATGCAATTTGTAATTCTAAATAACAATCTATTCTCTCGAACTTAATTGCTAACAACAAATCAATTGTAAATTGGCCAAACTCACAAAAGCGTTAAGAACGAAATCACATGCTTCATTAATTAAGAAAAACTGATAAGAGTTCAAATCATCTGTTCATATGTTCAAACCATATTCATTCCAACCCCCAACATCTAGAATTAGTTCATGTTGGTGGTGGATTCAAACACAAAAGAAGAGAAAAGAACAATGGAAGAAAACATGGCAAACGTGATCATGGTGAATGGAATGATGCACTCCCTTCTCTCGTGTTTGTATCTACTTCGCGTGATGAACGTGGATCCGATTGATCCTCTAACGTGGATTCAAATGCTCCGAAGAGTCTCCCAAAATCGCCCCTAAACTGCTCCCTGCCTTCGTCGAAAAGCTGCGCCAAGAATGACCTAAAATCTGAAAAATCAGCCTTAAAAACCCCAAAACCGTGCGTGCCGCGGTTTGTGCCGCGGTTTGCAAACCGCGTGCCAAACCGCGCGGTGGCTAGGAACAGTGTGTGCCGCGGTTTGGGACAGTGTGTGCCGCGACATGGGAAAGTGTGCGCCGCGGTTTTGGACTTAGATCTCGGGCTTCCGTTGGCTTTGTTTGGGACTCGTTTTGGGCTCTTTTTAGCTTCTTTTCTCGATGTTTGCCTCCTTTTAGAATACCTGCACATCTCACTAGATAAAACATAAAATCCCGCTTCTTTGCTTAAATACAAGCCAATCTCATTGGTTTGAGAACCGAAAATAACGCCAAAAAGTGGCGTTATCAACAACCCCAAACCGAGCGTTGCTTGTCCCCAAGCAAATTAGCGATAAAACAGAGTAAAAGCATATATCAGTGAAATAATAACTGCACAACTTCCAATCGGTCTCATGTGATGCAACGGTGATTTCCCATACCCGTGAATGTCTCTCTCACTCTCGCCTCATTCTCATTTTGTTTGGTCTATGACTTTCCATTGTGAGTTGAACTCGTGACACCTTCGATTCCATTAAGGTTGTACTAGGTCCAAACATACTAGGGAAAACATTTCGCCTCGACCCTACCTCACGGGATACTCTCGATTCACTCGAACCTAGGCTGTCGCTCATGTTGTCATGTATAAGGATTTATGTTCAATAAAACTCAAATATTACATGACAACTCCATTGAAAGACGCACAAATATCCAACAAGTTAATCTCAGAAAGGAATCAAGTAGCAAGACAGGGAATATCGGTAAAAGTAGTCGTATACGCTAATCATGTTTTCCAAAAGATCATCCAGGTCTTTACGAAGGTTGTAACGGGGCTAAGGTTATGGCTAAGAAATGAAGGGTAAATGGGAACAAAGATCCTCGGTGTGTCAAACATTAACAGTTCTGAACTTCATCACATTCTGACTTATCACTTGGCCCTTTTGTCACTATCAGAGTCACTTTGACTCTCTTATTTTTTTTCCTGTAAATAAAATCTAAACGAGCCCAAATTTTATATTTTTTATATATTTTTTTTGGGACTTTATTGGTCCTCTTTATTTGAATTGGGGCTGCATTAGCCCTCTTTTTTATTTATTTTCATGACTGGCCTGATTTCCTTCTTTTCCGCTCTAGCTTTTTCAGTTCATTATCGCTCAGATTGACACACTTTCGGATAAGGTTGGCTAAGGCTTTTGGCTTGGGTTTAAAGATGGGTCTGAAATGAAAAGGTGAGTGTATAGCTACAAAGGGGTTATGGTTACACACAAATGGGTGAAAAGGGCACGATAGCTAAAAACAGGGTTAAACAAATACACAATGCCTGGAATCACATCTTAAGGTCCACACGATTTGGTCTACTATACCCTTACCCAATATCCCGATGGTCGTCTTTGCCACTCAATGCAATAATACAGCGAGATCATTCTATATTCACGACAAGGAACTCGAAAAAGTGTATAAGAATTAAGTGTATGAATCTCTCGAAGTGAAAGACGTCTTTTAGGCTCAAATCTCACTAATGAGTGGTCTCCACTAATGTCCCTAGTCATGTCCTTTCCCGGTCCTTCCCTAGCGGTCACGTCACTATCACAAGATTCTTCCTACAATGGTTGGTCTCGATCATTCAAAACAAAAATTTTAGCTAAAGTGATCTAGGTACTCAGAAGTGTAGGAAATCTACGTGCATAACGTGGGCCCGATTGGGCAACCCCAAACCTTATCCACACATTGTCCCCAATGTGCAAGTGTCGGCGTAGGCGATACTAAGACAAGTATCGTTGTGCGGTTATTACAGCTAATCGACAGGCGGGATATAACATGAAGCATCAAAGAGCTAGTCTACTTAAAATATGGCCACCCCAAACCTAGGCCGTGGCCTAGGTTTGTCAAACAAAGCCAACCCCAAACCTCGGTGAAACCGAGGTTTGCACAGGGTCAAAAGTGAGTGTGTAGATGTTTAACAAGTGAGGCACCCCAAACCTAAGTGAAACTTAGGTTTGTTGCCTCTCGTTAACTAATAGGAACATAAAACATCATACACCACTCGTTACATACAAGGTTTAGGGCGTACCTGTTTGCCCGGGCGGAGAACATCTTCTTGAAAGATTGGAGTGACCTCGGACGAGAGATATCAGAGAAGAACGGAGCAAGAGAGGGAATGCAAAAACAAAGAAAACAAAGCAGAAAGCGAAAGAAACAAAGAAACGAAACACACAAAGCAAGAACGAAAACAAAGCGCGAAAACAGAAACAGGAGAGCCGCGCGGTTTGGAAACCGCGGCACAAGCCGCGTAACCCCCTGTTCCAGAAAACAACAGAGGACCCCGTGGTTTGGGCTTTGTTTGGGACTCGTTTTGGGCTCTTTTTAGCTTCTTTTCTCGATGTTTGCCTCCTTTTAGAATACCTGCACATCTCACTAGATAAAACATAAAATCCCGCTTCTTTGCTTAAATACAAGCCAATCTCATTGGTTTGAGAACCGAAAATAACGCCAAAAAGTGGCGTTATCAGTAACCCAACTAATTAATATCCAATTTATATATGAAGAAACTAAATAGCAACATCCACATCAAACTTAGTTTTAATCACCTTATCTTAAACTCAAAACAAACTTAGTTTCAAACAAAATCAAAGCCCGTTTCAAATCTCACCTTATAAGACATTCAACATGAACAAATCATCATAATTAAATGAAATAGCAATATCCAAGGCCTTCATTTAGATGCAATTTATATCATGCAATTTATGTCACACATAACCATAATTAAACAAGTTTGGCAACCTAATTAAACGAGTATGTAACATCTTAAATTTCACAAATTTGGCAACATAATTAAACAAAGTATAAAAAAAGAAAATATAGTTCATAAGTTTAGATCAAAACTTCACAAATTAAGTTCTAATTAAGCATGTATGTAAATATCACAAATTTAGACCTAATTAACCAAGTATCACAAAAAACAAATACCACAAAAATGGTTGAAATGTAAAGGGGTTCTCACAAAACCGTTGGTGGTGACGGTGGTCAAGGTGGATGCAATGGCGATTGTGGTGGTGCTCGACAGTGGAGACGTGGTCCACAGTTGTGACAATGGCGGTGGTCACGGTGGAGGTTCATGCGGTGAAGGTGGACGGAGACGAAGACAGGGTTGTGGAGCTTCACGTACGGTGGTTGGACATAGGGGTTGTGGAGGCGTCACGGTGGCCGACGAGGTTGGCGATAGTGGCCGACGAAGGTGACGATGGTAGCCGACGCGGGTGGCGAGAGGTGAGGGAGAGGGTAGGGGGTTGTCCTCGAGTGGTGAGGGATCGAGAGATTACAAATGGATTGATGCAGTTGGTGATTACCGACGGGTTTCCAACGAAAATCCGTATTTTTAAATAAAAGTAACATTTAAGTGAAGTTGTTAATATTTATTAAATAATATTTTATTTTATTTTTATTATCAATGATTATTAAACAATGTTTTATTTTAATTATTAAATAAATTATTATATAATATTTAATGTTTAAATTATTAAATAAAATATTAATTTATTAAATTGACTAAAATACGCGTGATCTAACTCGACCGGCGGAAAATGTTAATGGTCGTTCAGAGGAGGGACAAAAAAACGTTATGAAATTGTCATATTGTAACGGTTTTGGTCCATCCTCCTAACGACAATTAACTTTTTCTGTTAAGTCCAGTTAGATCGGAGTATTTTAGTCCTTTTAAACCTTTTATTGGCCAATTCATGTCACACACAGATAAATACTAGTTTTTAAATCATATGACCTAGATTTAAAATGACTAAAATGTTCGTGATAATAAGTGGACTTAACGAGAGAATTTAATGGTTGTTACGAGAAGAGACCAATATCGATACAAAATGACCTACGTTAAGAACCAAAGATGAGTTTTCCAGTTTTAGTAACTTAATCAGGACATTTATATGCATATAGATATGATACAACAAACTCGAATAACTAGCAACCCACACACATAAATGCACATATACGTATAAACATAAGAATACAGACACACACACACACACACACACACATATATATATATATATATATATATATATATATATATATATAACATGAGTATTGTATATATTCATGATCAACTTGGGTGAGAAGAATTGAAGACTAATACTAGTTATTTGATCAGAAGGTATATATTAGAATGGATCTGAATTCTTGATTACTTCTAATTTTAATTTGACCCATGCATATACACGTAAACACACACACACACACACACACACATATATATATATATATATATATATATATATATATAAACGTATACATACTTACATATGTATGCATGTACATCCATACATATATATATATATTGTATACATATAAGCAATACATGTACATATGTATATAAACACAGACATATATATATATATATATATATATATATACACACACGCAAACATGCAAACATCCATACATATATAGACATACAAACATAGACATGTACACATAGATGTACACATACACTTATATGCATACGATACATACACTTATATATACGTGTACATGTAGCGATATTCACATATACATATACACATATACATACACACATATGAACCAAATAAGACAAAATAGTACCCTTAAAACCTCATACGCGTATCAAAAACAAGAAAAAAATATTAGCCGTCGGTGATCCGTTGCAAATCACTGACCCATGTCCGTCGGTGATTTGCGATGGTTCACACGAAATAAAAAACATCAATAATTTTCCGAAGGATTACCGACAGGTATGTATTTAAAAAAATCAAAAAATAATTAATATGTCGGTGATTTGTCGAAAAATTGTATTGTCACAAACGAACTACCGACATAATTGAGTTTCGTCGCAAATTGGTCGGTGATCCGTCGGTGATTTTTGGTCGGTTTTAAGAGATTTCCTGGTAGTGATGTACGTGGTGCATATATGTATGTATGTAGTACATGATACATTCATACATTATATATGCATGATACATTCATGTATACATGATACTGTTAGTGCTTAATTATGATTGTACCAAGTAGAGGGACCAAATATGTCAATGTTCCATAGTTGTCTCAAGTATATATTGTTTGCTTTTTTCCCTTTTGGG
Organism: Saussurea involucrata; assembly: GCA_033807775.1. Taxonomy (NCBI): domain Eukaryota; kingdom Viridiplantae; phylum Streptophyta; class Magnoliopsida; order Asterales; family Asteraceae; genus Saussurea; species Saussurea involucrata. Next base: position 186,898,857 of record CM066320.1, on the reverse strand, counting down.
AATTAGGTCATTCATTCCACACATAGTAGCCACACACACAAGTATTTGGATTGCATTCACCTTGTGAGCTACTTTGATCTTATTGAATATAGAGATGGCTTCCTTTGTTGTTTATATGGATTGATTACCTGTTCTGGGATCACAATTGGTATCAGAGCTTGTATATCATATTGATCAGATTAGGATTGAGTTTTTGGCAAAGTTGAGTGTTCTTCAAGTTTTTCTTCTTTTTGATTGATTTTAGCCATTAGAGTTCTTCTAATGGATTAGAATTGATCAAGGGTTGTTAGTAGACAATACCTGAGTGTTTTTATTCCGCAAAATCACTAGGATTGTAGCTCAGTTTGTGCATTTACTCATTTTTTGGACTTTTGTATTTCTGCACTCTGTTTTGCATCGAAAAATCACGTTCTGTTAGTTTTTGGACAAAACACGAAGCATTAAAGTTGCCCAGAATAGTGTCACAAACCTGCGTACCAATTTTCAGCCAAATCCGATTAGTTCTGAAGATTCGACTCAAGAACACCTTGAATCTTTATAACTATCGCAACCATCCAATATTCATACTTATCGCAAGTGAACAGTACCATATCGCAATAGTCACTTGCGACAAGAGTTTTATCGCAACCTTCTCCGTGTGAACAGTAACTTATCGCAATACACTGTTGCGATAAGATCCATTTTACCTTTGCGACAAGAATTACCCTTGCGATATACTTTCTTATTGCGACAAGATTTTGGTTGCGATATACTTTCCTATTGCGACAAGATTTGTGTTGCGATATCCTTGAATTACGATATCCTTGTGTTGCGAGTAGAAGTTTGTTGCGACAAGTTGTGTTGCGATTTCATTGGGCTGCGACAAGACAGAGTGGTTGAGACAAAAGTTTGTGTAATCATTATTTCCTAATCAGATCAGAAGGATATTAAAAGATCAACAACAAGTAATCTAAACATGACTGCAAGAGATATTTTGACCATAGGTTCAAAAGATAAACCGCCGGTCCTATTTCCAAAATATTTCAAGATATGGAAAGATATATTTCTTTACTATGTGGAACGACAAGATAACGGTGCTCTAATTCATGATTCCTTAATGAACGGGATACAACCTGATGTTTTTCGAACAGACCCAGATGGAAATGTTATAAAACTTAATCCCAAAGATTACACCGGTAATGAACTGATAAGACACAAAGCAGATAAAGCGGCTTGGTCACTGGTTATGCAAGCCTTAACCAATAACATATATCAGAAGGTTGACAGTTTGAGTGAAACCGGGAAAGGAATGTTTGATGAGCTGATCAAGTTGTATCAAGGTTCAGAAGTGGAAACTCAAATGAGAGTTTCAAACGTCATCAACAAATATGAGAATTTCAGGCAGAAGGATGGTGAGAATCTAGACGATGCATATGATCGTTTCACAACCATCCTAAATGAACTCAGCAGATACAAGATCACGAAAAACATCATCGAGACTTAATGTGAAATTCTTGAGCGTGCTTCAGCCCGAATGGAAGAAGTATGCTCATAGAATGAAACCGAATTCTAAGCTGGATTCTCTTCCGCTACATCAGATGTTTGAAACATTAAAGCAAGATGAAGATGATGCTGATCTGAAAAAGAAGAAGTTGATGAAAAAGGGTAAGAAGGAGAAGAAGACAGAGGTGTCTGAGAAGAAAGAAGAGGAGGATGAGTTTGAGAGTGAACCGATAGCTTTGATGTCAAGAAAGTATACTGAAAAAGGTAAGAGTATTCAGAAAGAGGATTATGGGATAGACCAGGATGATTTGGATGAGGCGGAAAACTTAAGACAGGCAATGATACTTCTAACAAGGCCTTTCAACACAGATTTAAAAAAACTCATGGATCAAACAATCAACGTTACTCATCTGGTTCGAAAAACTTTGAGCACAAGAATCGGATTGAGTCAAAGAAACAGTTTGAAGATCATAAGGAAGACGGTAAAAGGTTGGAGGTGAAGAAGTTTGGTGAAAGAAAGGATGAAGAGCAAAAGTGTTACAATTGTGGGAAGTCCGGCCATTTCTCCAAAGAGTGTTGGAAACCGAAAGTAAGGGATTCCGACTACTACAAGAAGAAGGCGCTGTTGGCAGAGCAAAAGGAGTCTGGAATAGCACTGCTGGTGGAAGAAGAGTACTGGTTGGACCAAACTGATGATGAAGGAGAAGAGGAGACGGCTGCTTTCTCAAAGATATGCTTGATGAGCAAGGAAGTTGAGGATTCAGAGGCAGATGCGGCGCCTGAGACAAATGAGGTAGATCTTTGCACTATTAATCACTATGCTAATCAGTTTAAAGTCTTCCAATTAAAACAAGATGACTTAAATGAGAAACTCAAAATTGCGCATAAGACAATAGAATCTCAAAGAAAGGTAATTATTGACCATAACAAGTTAAATGATGAGTTGAAAAAAGAACGAGTTGAGATCGAAAAATCTCGAACTTATTTCCGGAACAAAATGGATGAAATGGAAGAAAAAGTAAGAATTTCTTAAAATAGGAACAAGGAGCTTGAACAACTACTGCAATCTTATAAAGATATTAACAACGAATTGACTGAAAAGGCTAGTGATTTGGAAGCAAAGCTATACAAACTTGGTCAATCTGAACAAACCATTTTCCTAAACACTCCAAAGAATTTCAGATATTACAATTCGAAATGGGGATTGGGATACGACAATCCTCATTACTTGGAAAATGCTTTGAAAACGGCACCATGCCTGTACAAGTTTGAATGGCTTCACCTTTCGTCCTTGAAACCTAAAAACAAAATCAACTGGCTGAATGAGGAAGAACAAGGGGCTGAGGAAGAGATTAAGAGAAAGACGACTGTGACAATGCAACTTCCTTTTATCTACGAAAATGGAAATAGGAAGGCACTGATTTGGAATTGGAAACAAACCTTGTCTAATGACTATTTTCAAAGCTATGTTGTTGAGAAACCAAAGGATACTGAATCGAAACCCGTTTTTAAAGGAAAAACATATTTTCCTCCTTTGGTACTCGAACAGAAGCTTGTCGATCTTGAGTTGAATATTAAAAGCAAAATTGAGGAAATCAGAATTGATGATCAACTTGCTTTTGATATTGAAAAGGAAGTCATGTTAACTGTTTTGATAAATAGCAAAAGAGATAAGTCTGAAAGGGTTGTTTCTGAATCGTCAACAAAAAGCTTTGAAGAAAAGAAATCTCTTGAACTTAGATTCTTGAATATTTCAAAACAAGTCTCTGATTTTCAGAAAATGTTATTTCTTGAAAAAGAACAAATAGAGAAAGAAAGAGAGAAATTTAAGTTCGAAAGAAAATCTCTTGAATCTGAAAGTGTTATATTTTCAAAGAAAATATCTGATTTAGAAAACATTTTGATCAAAGAGAGAAAAGATTTTGAGACTAATAGAGAGTACTTTCAGAATGAAATCTCAAGACTTATGGGAAATTTTTCAACTCTATCCACTGAAGCTATGACAGAGTTTGTGAACAAACCTTCCTCTGATTCAGATGCTTCCTAATGCAAAGCCTTCATGGGCAATACTCTTTTCAGAAGCATGACTGTGGATGACTTTGATGATTTTGGACCCATTGATCTAGAGAAACAACCTGTTAATGAAAACTCTTATGATATCTTCCACACCTCTTCTTCCTATGACAATAAGGTAGATTGTGTTATTGACATTCCTTTTGATTGGAAGGGTAAGAATGCAAAAGATAATGTTGTTCAAATCAACTTTAATGCTAAACTTCCGGATCACTCTGAATTTTTGATCAAGGAAGAGGAACCCAAGAAGAATTTTTTCAAAGGGGAATCTTCTAAAACCGTTGAGAAAAAGAAAAAGAAAAAGAAAAAGAAAAAGAAAAAGAAAAAGAAGAAAAATAAGCGCAAATCTAAATCTTCTCAAGCTCAAAATTCCTACGCTTACGATTCTTATTTTGATGGCATTTCAGATCGTTATTTAAGAAACAACTCGTGGTTAGAGTGGAGAATAAAGGAGTCCACACAGGATGTGGCCCAGAGAAAATCATCTAATGTCGCTTTTCATTCCAAGAAAAACACTTTTGTTTATAATGTTAGTAATCGTGTTGCTTACAACAAACAAAAACTTGTTATTCCTTACAAGATTTCTTCAATGCAACAACTGATTAATTTAGCACATGATCAAATTTGTTGTTCTTCATGTGGTGTAGTTGATTTTATCTGCAAGTCTGATTATTCTTCATGGTTTGGTTATAATTTCTATGGTTCCAATCGTTTTTACACAAATAGATATTATAACCACAACACTTCAAAGAAACATGCCAACCCAAAACCTGTTAATTCTCCTATCACAAAAGGACCCAATTGGCAATGGGTACCTAAAACTGTTTGAATTCCATTTTGCAGCTCCGTCATGTGTGGTATTTGGATTCCGGTTGCTCAAAACACATGACGGGTAGAAAGGAGCTGTTGAGCAACTTTGTGGAAAAAGATGGAGGGAGAGTTAAATTTGGGAATGATCAGTACTCTCCAATCTTGGGTTATGGAGATATAGTAACAGACAACGTCAGGATCACCAAAGTTAATTATGTTGAAGGCTTAGGCCAAAACCTGAGCCTAGCACAAAGAAAGCATTGGAAATCCTTCATATGGATCTCTGTGGTCCGATGAAGACTCAGAGCATCAGTGCCAAATGATACGTGTTAGTCATTGTCGATGATTATTCGAGATATACATGGGTCAAGTTTCTACGATCAAAAGATGAAACACCTGACTTGATCATCTCGTTAATTAAACAGCTTCAAGTGAATCGTCAACAAACAGTTCAGACTGTCAGATCAGATAATGGGACAAAGTTCAAAAACAAGACTCTTGATGATTTATTTAAGTCATTAGGAATATCTCATCAATATTCTGCGGCTAGAACACCTCAGTAGAACGGAGTCGTTGAAAGACGAAACCGCACACTAGTTGAAGCCGCCAGAACGATGTTGTCTTATGCTGATCTAGGGGTGAGCATCGGAACTGGGTACCCGTCTTTGGAACCGGAACCGCTCCGGAACTGCCGGTTCCAGAACCGGAACCGATGTGATTGGTTCCGATTCCGGTTCCTAAAATACGGAACCAATTAGGATTGGTTCTGGTTCTGGTTCTCATTTTTTTGGAACCGTTACCCGCTGGGTACCCATCGGGACCGGTTCCGGGTTCCCAAGCCCGCCGGGTACCCAGAACCGGAACCGACGGGTACCCAGAACCGGAACCGACGGGTACCCGCTATTTTTTAATAAAAATTATTTATATATTTAAATATTTAATGATGTGTTATTGGTTTTGTTAGGCGTTTTATTCGTTTTGATCCAAATGTTTTATTTGTTAGGTCTTGACGTAAGGACGTTATGTATTATGTAAGTCGTTTTGTTGATGTTAAGACTCAATACGCCGAAGTTTTTAATTTATATATGTAATAATTAGTTTTATATGATTATTTTTCACCATTTATTGTGTTTATTTCTTTAAGTTGATACTTTGTAGTTTGCAATAGACATAAAATTACATTTTTATTGTATGAAATTTTAAAAATAAATTTTAAAAAAATTGATAGCGGGTACCCGGAACCGGAACCGCCGGTTCCGGGACTGGTTCCAAAATATAGAGAACCGATGTAAGTGGTTCCAGTTCCGGTTCCTTCATTCTAGGAACCGCCGGTTCCGGTTCCGGTTCCGGTTCCATGAAATTTAGCCGGGTACCCGGTTATGCTCACCCCTATGTTGATCTACCTAAGTTTCTGTGGGCTGAAGCTGTATCGACGACATGCTATACACAAAACCGTTTAATCATCCATCGACGATTTGGCAAAACACCATATGAATTGATTAACAATAGAAAACCTGTAATACACTACTTTCGTGTTTTTGGATGCAGGTGTGTTGTGCTGAACGATAAGGACAACTTGAACAAATTCAGTCCTAAGGGAATTGAGAGCGTTTTTATCGGATACTCGCTCACATAAAAAACGTACAGAGTCTATCTCAAGTCTTCCAGAACTGTGATGGAAAGCATAAACGTCATATTCGACGAAACTGAAGACATGGCTTCTGTGCAAAACAGTACAGAACCCGCAATATCTGGAATCCTAGCATCCGCACAAATCCGTCCAATGGTGACTAGGACGTCAAACAAGAATCAAGCTTCCACTTCTAACTCTAATCCTAACGATCTTGATTTACTGTTTGAATATTTTTATGATGATTATTTTGGAAGTGATAAATCCTCTTCATCTGTGAATGTTAGGAATCAAGTTGCTACACCACCAGCTCATGCTACAATGTCAGGGCCTTCACCAGTACTGACTACACCCACAAGTGGTGCAACCACTCCTGCATCGTCTTCAAGTAACACACATATGGCATCTCCACAAGCAACACAACATGAACCTACGAACGGTGCTTCTTCGGAGGGTACAACTTCTAACGTCAATGATGATGATTCTGCTAACATACCTGAGTCATCTTCTAAAGCAGCTCCGGAGGCAGTTCCTGTTGACTCTTCTGTCAATGAACCAGCGCCACAACCGGAACCAACCTTGACAATAGAGTTGAACTTTGATAAAGATCCCACCTTAGTGGATCCTAATAAAGATGCTGTATCTCTCCTCCCACATTCTACAAAGTGGACTAAGAGTCACCCCATTGAACAAGTCATTGGTGACGTATCCGAACCTGTTAAAACAAGGTTTGCAACAAAAACGAAGTCCTATTCGCGCTCTTTCTAAGTCAAGTTGAGCCCACATCAGTTCGACAAGCCTTAGAAGATCCGGATTGGATCATTGTGATGCAAGATGAATTAAACTCCTTTGAAGCGTTGAACGTGTGGAGATTAGTTCCAAGACCCAAGGGTAAAACGGTAATTGGTACTAAGTGGGTCTTGAAGAATAAGAAAGATAAAGACGGGATTGTTGTGAGAAACAAAGCACGCCTTGTAGCAAAAGGGTACAGGCAACAAGAGGGAATTGACTACGATGAGACGTATGCACCGGTAGCTCGCTTAGAGGCAATCCGGATGTTTCTTTCATTTGCCGCTTTCAGAAACTTCACTGTTTATCAAATGGACGTGAAGACTGCCTTCTTGAACGGCGTCTTGAAAGAAGAGGTATACGTTTCTCAACCGGAAGGCTTTGTGGACAAAGATAAACCAGATTACGTCTACATTCTTGACAAAGCTCTCTACGGTCTCAAGCAAGCCCCTCGAGCCTGGTACGAAATTTTATCTACCTACTTACTTGGTGTTGGCTTTCGGAAAGGTAAAATCGACACAACTCTCTTTACTCCACACAAAAATGGTGAGATCCTTCTGGTACAAGTTTACGTTGATGATATTATATTTCGTTCAACTGACCCTGGATTATGTACTTGGTTTTCGGGCATTATGATGACTAGATTCCAGATGAGTATGATGGGAGAGATTAATTTCTTTCTTGGATTACAAGTCTGTTGGTCCCGAAGGGCTATACAAGTTTGTAGAAGGGGAGGGGGGGGGGGGGGGGTTGAATACAAACACTAAGATTTTACTTTTCTAAATTGTTTATTGATAAATCATTAACAATTTACAGCTTGTTGCGGAACAAGATTAAGGATAAACCTAAATCTAAACAAGTTGGAACACTAAGTTTCTTGCACTAAGAAAGAGAAGAAATTTACTAATAATAACCTATCTCAAGATAAGAAGGATGAACTTGTCCAGAGTTAGCAAGTTACTTCAAAATGAAGTGAGTTCTTCTTCTTATATACTGCATGCATTTAATGCATGGCAGTTTATACTTTACACGTGGCAGCAGCTCATTGGTTGTACGTCATTGACCTTTGTTGACAACCTTAGTAGCCCCATGTTTAAACAATGTAGTATAAGAGTGGTTGTACGATTTCAGACAATAGGGAGGTTCTTTTCTGACATATCGTACGGAGTCGTGCAAGGGTGGTTAAGACAAAAGTACTTTGTACGGAGGACTTCATGATCAGCTTTTCGTTGATTCAGCGATCTATCATTCTATATCAGCGAATGATAGAGTTCAGCAATAGCTAAAGTCTTGTACTTGATACTTCACGTTGAGTGGACAAATCTGAGTCTTCGTTGATCCGCATCTGTTCATTAGGAGACTTGTCGCTGGTTCTTGAGCTTGATCTTCGACTTCAGCGTAGAACCTATGTTGACGTGAAACTTGTCTTCAGAGATCATAAGTAAACAACTAACTTATCAGCGATCACCATAAGGACTGAACAGACTCAGAGTATTATGGTGAACAGTGTTCGCTGAATGTTTAATCTAAAGAGCGAGAGTTCCTAGCAGCGGTACTGTAAGATCTTAGTACTTATCAGCAATAGTGAAACTCTGATACATATTGTTTACTTACAATTTCACTAAGTATATAAGAGAGGGTCATTATCAAATCACTGAGGGTTTGGATCAACAATCTCCCCCTATTTGATTATGACATAGCAACAGAGAAAATTGCTATTTAATGAAAACATAAGGATAAAAAGAACTCATAAAATATTTGTCCCTTTTACTGTTTTCTGGGATCTTTTCTGTACTGATGGAGTAAAGTACTTTTGCTGAAATCTTTCTTTAAACTTCGAATCAGATTACAAAAGGAAGTGGAAAGATTACAAGTACAAGCGAAATAAATTACAAGTACAAAAGAATAACTGATACAATAGAAGAATAAGGTGATCCTATCAGTTTATAAAGGTTCTTCCTTAATGAGAAGTTCATCAAGGGTCTTTGATATGGGAACCATCCAGTCAAGGACATTTACTCCTTGATTTCTTTTGTTCAGTGCTTCTTTAAAAATCAAGGGTTTAAGATGCCGTGCCTGAATGTCGTTTTTGAAATCACAACAGTAGATGAGATCTTTCAGCTGTTCAATGGGAGTGATGGGAAGTTCAAAGATACATTGAAAACGCTTTTGTCCATGCCAGTCAATGAATAATATCCCGTAGGGTTTGCTTAAGACTTTCCCAGGGTTGAAAGTCTCATCAGGAGGAAGAGATGTGTCAAGTGCAGAAAGGTCAGGTTCTGGACCAAGGACTTCAGCTAGAGAAAAACCAATACCTGTTTCGTTTCGTATCTGAGGACCTTCTGAAGATTTAGACTTTTTTTTGCAGAGGCCTTTCTTTTCTGACTTTCGAGAGGAGGAGGAGGAGGAATATCCACACAAGAATAGACTAAGTCGATCTGTTTGTTTAACAGTTTTTCGAAATGATCCTTGTACTTAGACTGAGACTTCTGGATGGCTAATCTGATCTCCAACCATTCAGAGAGACCGTACTGCGTGATAGCTTCAGCATAGAATTTTTCGTACTGTCCATTCTCTCTGAATATCTCGATTTCAGCGATAGAAACTTTGAGGGTTGATCTTCCAGCGATGAGTACCTTGATTATTCTGGAAGGTCGATGTCTGAAGTGTACCTTTTCTTTGCACCAGGCTAAGGTAGATTGAGACACATTTCTCTTTTCTTCAACGATCTTCTTAGCTTCTTCCCATAACTGACGTTGAACTTCGATTGGAGCTCTTTTCAGCTTGGAATTTTTCACCGATTTTTGAGTAAGCTGGATGGCGAGTTCTCTGTCTTTTTCTTCTACTTCTCTTCTTTCAGCGATTAGGCGTTCAGATCTGAGGTGTTCCTTGTATTCCTTTTGAGAAATTCTAAACTTTGGAGGAACGGAAGGAAGTTGATCACGCTTCAGAATGATTCGCTGAGCCTCGAACTTCTTTATTATCTCTTCTCTTCTTCTCTGATCTTCTTCACTTAGCTTTTGAGGAGCCAAGGAAGGTCTGTTTTTGTGTGAGAGCATCTGTTCTTCAGGTTCATCAGTCTCAGATATCAAATCTAAGACCGGGATTATTTCTTCAGCTTTGGGAGCTGGGATTATTGTTGGTGAAGTCGCAGCTGTAGAAACTTCAGCGATATCCTCAAAGAGGGGAGAGGACTAGCTGAAACACAGCGATCATACGAGTAAGAACTTGGGTAGAACAGAGATAGAGAAAATTGGTTTAAGTGTATAGGCTGACGAGAGTAGAACTGATAATGTGTATAGATAGATAGAGGAGGGATGAGAGTAAGGAAGATTTAGTGTACCTGACAAACTGGCTTTGGAAGCGAGATCATCAGATTGTCATTGTCTTCAGCGACACTTTTTCCTTTGCCCTTGTCAGCTTCAGACGCTGAAGGCTTTGATTTGGTCCGCTCCCCTGAAGGTTCGTTTATCACGATCCCTTTAAGAACTTTAGTCCTCTGAGCAGGCTTGACGATAAAAGAGTCATCATCATCATCATCTTCATCATCATCATTCTTTGGAGAAGAGGATGGTTCATCATCAGACAAGTCGATGGCTTCTTCATCTTCAGCTTCAGACTCAGATTCTTCAGCTTCTTCTTCGAGTTGCTCCCCCTCAGATACGGAGGTAAGCTTCTCGGTTTCCTCAGGGTTTTCATCTCCCTGAGGTCCAGCGGCTGCTTCTTTAATTGTCTTCTCACCCTCTTCAGCAAGGGTAAGGTCTTCAGTCTTCTCCCCATTGACAGATTCATCATGGGGAAGGTCTTCAGCGCTCTTCTCCCCCCCTTCCTCATGGTGAGTGCGGGAGGAATGTGATGACTCAGCAGCTGGTTTTGGGTCCCTGTCTTCTTGGCCAGGGATCCCCACACAAATTTCAATCGCTGTTAGTCTGTTTTCTAGACCAGAAATAGCAGGATTGATCTTCACGAGTTCAGCACGATCCGTCGTAGTATAATGCTCAGGTGCAGGAGCAGGGGCGGTCATGTTGTGCAGGATCTGCTGCATCATTGTCTTCATTGAACCTACGTCAGTCTTTACAGAACTAACGTCAGTTTTTAAGGAACTTACGTCAGTCTTCAAGGAACTCACGTCGGTATTTACAACAGACATATCTCCTTCGAGTTTGCCAACCGATGTCTTCAGCGTTGTGACCTCGCTAGACATGGTGTGAACTGAGGTTTTGATGGAGAGGTAGTCTGTGTAGATGTCAGCGAGAACTTTGGCAAAGTCGCTGAGAGATTTATCAACCTTCTCCAAGTCAGCGTTGGAGGCATTCTTTTCCACCACTGTTGTCAGCTTTGTAAGATTCTCTCCAGCGTTTGTTACAGCTGAAGAGTTGTCCAAAAGAGTAGTGGTGAGACCTGTCAGCTTCGTCTCTATTGTCTTCAGAGAGGCGTTGATGTCTCCCAAATTAGGACCTGTAACATATAAGAACTTGTGAACAGAGGAAAGCTCAGAAGTTTGGGGTTCAGTTACAGTGTATAGGGGTTGGTGTATACCTGCAGGAGGATTGGTGAATTCATCAAAATCTCGGTGTCCTAAGAAGAGTTCCATGTCGTCAGCTAAAGTGCGTGTACGCATGGTCATCTCTGCAGGTCCTACGTCCATCATTCCTTGAGTGTCAGCTTTAGCTTCTGGAGGAATGACAGGTGCTTCAGTGACAACTGGAGTAGAGTCCAATTGAGTAGAGGGAGAAGCAAAGGTTGAGAATGTTGGTTGGGTGCGGAGTTCAGCGTTGGATTCGCTGAGAAATGCTTCTTCAGTCTGTGGAGAGACTGAAGGAGGTTGGGTAGGTTCCAAGTTTATAACCTCAACGTTTAGAGACGCTGAGGTTGGGATAGAATGGGTGGCTTGTTCAGCTGTGGCAGAGCGTACCACTGAACGTTCCTTCAGCTCTGCGAGATGAGCTGAGGAGTCTTCAGCAAGAGATTGTTGGGGTTGATCCTTGGTTTTCTTAGTTCTTTTGGAACTAAGTTGGGTGGAGGAGTGTTTCCTTTTAAGAGAAGGAATGGAGGTCGCAGCTGGGGTATCAGCGGTGGGTTTGTCCGCTGAAGGAGCTGCAGAAGTAGAAGAAGTAGGGTTGAGAAGAGTTAAAAGTGTAGAAAGACGTACCTCGTTTTCCACAAGTTTGAAGTCGAGAACTTTAGGGCCAACCTGAGAGAGTTTCAGGTCACCCTCTTTTAGGTAGCTGTCCTTCAGGCCTGTTTGGAAGACAGCGCTGATGAATCGAGGATAAGGAACCCATGGAGATCTGTCAGCGGCGGAGTCTACTCTGAGTACCAGATCATCGTAGATTATCGATGCCCAGTCTATATGTAGACCTTTCAGCAAGGCATATCCCATTGCTTGCTGAGGTTGAGCGGCTTGATCAGAAGAGCCGGTCTTTGCAGTCATGCAGCTGATTAAGTGAGCGAAGATGAAATTCCTCTCGATGGGCATTTTGGAATTTTTGATGAGGGTCAGCTTCTTCTCAGGCTTCTTGTCCCTCCCAGTTTCCCAAACCTAGCCCATTGCATCGAAGAATGCAGTGATGGCTTCCCTATCTGAGTGTTTCTTGTGGTCAGGGAGGGGAACAAAAGGTTTTTCTTTGGTTGCGATGGGAAGGCTCAGGGCTTTGCGGATAATGGTTGGGGTGATCTTCATTGTGCCATAATCAGTATCACAGAGGATACAGTCGATTGTTTTTTAGGAGTCATTGGTTGATGGTAGCTGAGAGTGTCTGGCAGAATACCAGAATTGGGATAGCAGTAGTTGATGTGCAGGAGGTGTTATGGTCAGGGTTGTGGATAGACAACAATTTTTCAGGAAGTTCACAGCATCATTCAGATGTGTGACTTGCTTTCGAGGAGGAAACTCGAGAAGCGCATAAAGGTTATTTGACTTTGTCCAATCCAGTTCGTCAAGAGAGAACTTGACCTGAGGAGCTTTGATTATTTCCAATTCCTCAGTAGCATCAGCAGCAGTGGTGTTCTCAGCGGTGGTGTTCTTGGAAGTGGAAATGCCAGTAGATGCCATTTTCTGTATTATCAGTTCAACCAAAGATTAACAAATAAGAATAATCTTAATGTGGAAAGATTTTCCAATAAGATGGTTCGAATTTTGTCCATTTCATTCAGACAAAAATGTCTTAATGAAGATTAGGGTTTTTCTTGTTTTTGAAAAACGAAATGCAAACCCAAGAAAAATCTTGTTTTCCAGTTTCCTTTGAGAATTAGGATTCTGGAAAAAACGTATGAAGAACAAGTTTAAGATTCTGCGTTTAAACTTGAAGAACAACCATGAAAGGTTGTGTTCATAAAACCATGAAAGAGATGATTTTATTTGAAAAAGTTCTTTTGTTTGATCTTTTAAAAACAAAGAGAAGATCATTAACAAGTTTAAGAAACAGGTAAATAACAGAATTATTAACCTGGTTCGTTGAAGAAGATGAAGTTCTTGAAAAACTTGAGAGCACAAATGCAACAGTAAATTTTCTTTTTCTTGCTTGGAGGAGAAGTTCGCGTAAAAGAAAAATATAAACCCACAAAGTGTTTATATAGTGATATTAGAGAGAGAGAAAAACTCGAGCGGGAAAGTTTTTCATCATGACACGGACACGTGTTTGCATTTGATTGGAAGGTAAACGAAACGTGCAAACGTGTGTCAGACAAAGAACGTGCCGGGGCTTATCCGTTGCAATGACGTCACAACTATCCTTTCATATTCTTGGATGTCTCTGAGGTTTTGAAAACTCAGGGACACTTTTTAAAACATGAAGCACTGAATAGAAATATCAGTGTTGGATTTAGAAATTTCAAAGTATCGCTGATTAAGGAAGAGAAATTCAGCGATGCAATTTATTTTGAAATCTTGCATTTACATGCGATTTTCAGAGAGAGAAAAAACATACCTTGATATCAGCGAATCAAGTTTTTTTTCCAGAGAGAAGATGATAAAATGGGTTATACAAGTCGATTTTATCCTATCGCTGATCAAATGCGAATCGCTGAAGATTTTACTCTTCAAGGTTCAGCATTCCAAGCTCGCTGATGAGAAAGTTGAATCTTGTCTCATCAAGAGGTTTGGTGAACAGATCAGCTAACTGATAATCAGTTGGGATAAAGTGAAGTTGTATATCACCATTCATCACATGATCTCTGATAAAGTGATACCTGATTTCGATGTGTTTTGTCTTTGAGTGTAGTACTGGATTATTTGCTATAGCGATGGCACTTGTGCTGTCGCAATAGATTGGAATATTTGAGAGCTGAAGGTCATAGTCCAGTAGTTGATTTCTCATCCACAAGACCTGAGAACAACAGCTTCCAGCGGCTACATACTCAGCTTCAGCTGTGGAGGTGGACACTGAGTTTTGCTTTTTGCTTGTCCAACTCACCAGCTTTCCACCCAAGAGCTGACATCCTCCTGTGGTGCTTTTCCTATCCAATTTGCAACCTGCAAAATCACTATCTGAATAGGCGATTAGATCGAATCCTGAGTCTTTGGGATACCAAAGACCTAGATTCGCAGTACCCTTAAGGTATCGAAAAATTCGCTTTACAGCGGTCATATGAGATACTTTAGGTTCAGCTTGATATCGTGCACACAAACAGGTTGCGTACATAATATCGGGTCGGCTAGCTGTAAGATACAAAAGAGAGCCGATCATCCCACGGTACAGCGTGACATTAACAGGAATACCATTAGTATCCTTATCTAGTGTCAGCGGTGGTGCCATAGGGGTTTTCATAGCTGAACTTTGAGTTAAGTCGAATTTCTTCAGCATATCTTTAACATACTTTCCCTGATTAATGAAAGTTCCTTTTTCATTTTGCTTTATCTGAAGACCAAGGAAATATGTTAGTTCACCCATCATGCTTATTTTATACTCATCTTTCATTCTATCAGCGAAACGAGTACAAAGATCAGGGTTAGTAGAGCCAAATATAATGTCATCAACATATATCTGAACAAGAATGATATGACCTTTTACTTTCCTGAAAAATAGAGTTTTGTCGATTTTACCTCGCTCAAATTGTTCAATATGGAGATAAGTAGATAGAGTGTCATACCATGCACGTGGAGGTTGCTTCAAGCCATAAAGTGCCTTATCCAGTTTATAAACATAACCTGGATGCTTAGGATCTGAGAATCCTGGAGGTTGTTCCACATAGACTTCTTCATTCAGCTTTCCATTTAGAAATGCTGACTTAACATCCATCTGATATACTTTGAAGTCTTTATGTACAGCGTATGCTAAGAATAGACGAATAGATTCTAGTCTTGCTACTGGAGCAAATGTTTCGTCGTAATCTATGCCTTCCTCTTGTCTGTATCCCTGAGCAACAAGACGAGCCTTGTTGCGGGTTACAATTCCATGTTCGTCCAACTTGTTTCGATAGACCCATTTAGTGCCTATCACTGTCTTGTCAGTTGGTCTTCGAATAAGTTTCCAAACTTTGTTTCTTTCGAATTCATTCAGCTCTTCTTGCATGGCGCTGACCCAGTTTGGATCTTTGAGGGCATCATCTACTTTTTTTGGTTCAGTCAGAGAAATAAAGTTAACAAATAAACATATATTACCTGCACTTCATCGAGTCTGAACACCAGCGTTTGGATCACCTAGAATTTGATCAATTGGGTGATTTACAGTCCATCGCTGAGCCGGAGTGTGAGACGCTGACTCAACTTGAACTGGAGGAGCTGAAGATGAGGCTTCAGTAACTTCTGGAGTATCAGCTAAGAGAGGAATGGGTGCAGTTAGCATTATATTCACTGATTGCTGAGAAGTAGATGGAATGTCTGAGACATTTGGTTCAGAAGCAGGTATAGTGTTTAAAGGAACAGCTGAGACCCATGATGTTTCCGCTTCACTATTCTGCATGTTTGGAATGATAGTAGGACTATCATCTTCACCTGTATGAGTACGAGGAGTGGGAATATATTCTGAATCACCAAGATGGGAAAACATCCATTGATTCAGTTCTTCAGTATCAGCGGACGGTTTAGAGTTCGCTGAACGGGATTCGTCAAACGTGACGTGAATTGTTTCTTCTACAGTTTGTCTTCTTCGATTGAAGACTCTGAAGGCTTTGGAGATTGAAGAATATCCAAGAAAGATTCCATCATCAGCCTTAGGATCAAACTTTCCAAGGGCATCTCTGTTATTCAGTATGAAACACTGACATCCAAAGATGTGAAGAAAGCTGATTGAAGGCTTTCTCCCATGAAAAAGTTCATAGGTTGTTTTATTGAATCTTTTGACTATCAGCGATCTGTTTTGCGTAAAACAAGCAGTGTTGACAGCTTATGCCCAAAACTGAGTAGGCAGGTGAGAATCGCTGAGCATTGAACGTGCAGCTTCAATAATTGTTCTATTTCTTCTTTCAGCGACTCCATTTTGTTGCGGTGTTCTCACTGATGAAAAGTTGTGAGAAATACCCTTACTCTCAAAGAAGGAATCAAGAGAACTATTTTTGAATTCAGTCCCATGATCACTCCTTATTGAGCGAATGGTCAAATTGTTCAGAATTTCCATATTCCGAACAAAGGTGATGAGTTCTTCAGGGGTGTCACTCTTGGAACGGAGAAACATAACCCATGTATAACGAGAGAATTCATCAACTATGACCTGTGTATATTTCTTTCCAGCGATGGATTGTTTGTTAACAGGGCCAAACAAATCCATATGGAGAAGTTGCAGAGGAGATGACACTGAGGAGACTTGTTTTGACTTAAAGCTTGCTTTGGTCTGCTTCCCTTTCTCACACGCTGAACATAAAGACTCTTTGGCGTATGAGTGCTGAGGTAGACCAGTGACTAACTCTTTTGAAGAAAGAGTGTTCAGTGTCTTGAAATTCAGATGAGAGAGCCTCTTATGCCATAGCCAGTTGACATTAGATGAGGCTTTTGAGAAGAAACAGGAGTTCTCAGTGGTTGTTGAGTCCATGTTTATTACATAAACATTTTCCAAACGATAACCGCTGAGAGCTATCTTCTCCTTTTTGTCAGTGACAAAGCAGGATTCCTTGGTAAAGATTACCTTGTTATCCTTTTCGCAAAGCTGACTGATGATTAAAAGATTATGTTTCACCCCTTCAACATATTCGACTCTTCTGAAGGTTGTTGTACCATTAGAGAGTACACCAAACCCTCGGTTATGTCCCTTTCCATTTCCACCGAAAGTCACAGAGGGACCCTTCTCTTCCTTGTATTCAGCGAGCAGGCTTATCTTTCCAGTCATGTGTCTAGAGCATCCGCTATCGAGATACCAGATACCCTTCTTAACCTGAATAGCAGAGGTTGAAGTAGAGGGAATGTCTGAACTTTCTTCCTCATCTTCAATCTTTGCCATAAGACAGAGATTGGCTTCATCATCTTCAGAGTCAGATGATGATTCTTCTTCATCAGAGGCAGCCCAATCATAAGCCATCAGGCCTTTGCCTTTCTTCTTAAAGCTTTTCATCTTCGCATACTTTTCTTTCAGCTTAGCGTATTTGTCATCTTTATTCCTGGGAATAAAGAATTTCTTGGGAAACGCTGAGTTTCTCGAAACTTTCTTAGACCTGCACTCGTTAGCGAAATGTCCAATCTTTTCGCAGTTAAAACAAGTAGCAGTAGCCTTATCAACAATAGCTGATGATCTTGGCTTGTCAGTAATGGAAAGATGTTTAGTCTTTCTGAACATTTTCTTTTTGGCGAATCTCCTGAACTTTTTAGTTAGGAGAGCCAAAGATTCATCATCATCTGAAGAGTCAGAATCTGATGACCTTTGAGTTACTTTCCAACTCAGTGATAGTGACCGAGGGTCGCTGAGTGGAAGGTTCCTCTGAGATTAAAGCAACAGGGGTGCTTTTGGAATCTTTTACAAGATTTTTCTTATGATGACTCGATTGCTCATGATTCAGCATCGTGCCATATAAGGTAGCAAGGGTCATTGATCTTAGATCCTTTGACAGCTTGAGACACATAGAATAACTGTCCCAGCTTTCAGGTAAACATTCTAGAAACTTTGTCAGCACTTCAAAGCTAGAATATTCCTTACCAACAGTTTTCAGATCTATTATTAAGCAATTAAAACGTTGGTGAACTTCATAGAGAGTTTCATTCTTACCACAAATGACACTTTCGTATTGTCTTACCAGGTTGATATTTCGAGAGTCCTGGACTTCAGACGTACCTTCATACTGAACACATATTGTGTCCCACATAGCTTTTGAGGTTTTCAGGTTCATGACGGAATGGTAGACTTCGTCAGGAAGAGCCATGGATAGTATGGATCTGGCTTTGGTGTCGATAGCCACTTTCTTCTTATCTTCGTCAGTCCACATATGAACTTCCTTGGGTATCAGTCTTTCTGGAATAGCAGGTCTATTCTCAGCGGCTGGTACTGCAGCATCAATTCTTACAGGAATATATGGGTCGTTTTCAAGATAGTAAGGCATAGTAGGGTCTACACCTTCTAAGAAGAGAATCATCCTATTTTTCCATAGATTAAAATTATCTCTGGAGAATCTAGGGGGTTTTGCAAGAGAACCATTGTCAATATAGTTTGTGTTTGTGTTGGCAGCCATTTTCAGAAATAGCAAGGTAGAGAAATCTTAGTATAGATCAGATCTTGTTTATGAGATTAAACAAATCTGCTTTGATACCACTTGTTGGTCCCGAAGGGCTATACAAGTTTGTAGAAGGGGGGGGGGGGTTGAATACAAACACTAAGATTTTACTTTTCTAAATTGTTTATTGATAAATCATTAACAATTTACAGCTTGTTGCGGAACAAGATTAAGGATAAACCTAAATCTAAACAAGTTGGAACACTAAGTTTCTTGCACTAAGAAAGAGAAGAAAATTACTAATAATAACCTATCTCAAGATAAGAAGGATGAACTTGTCCAGAGTTAGCAAGTTACATCAAAATGAAGTGAGTTCTTCTTCTTATATACTGCATGCATTTAATGCATGGCAGTTTATACTTTACACGTGGCAGCAGCTCATTGGTTGTACATCATTGACCTTTGTTGACAACCTTAGTAGCCGCATGTTTGAACAGTGTAGTATAAGAGTGGTTGTACGATTTCAGACAATACGGAGGTTCTTTTCTGACATATCGTACGGAGTCGTGCAAGGGTGGTTAAGACAAAAGTACTTTGTACGGAGGACTTCATGATCAGCTTTTCGTTGATTCAGCGATCTATCATTCTATATCAGCGAATGATAGAGTTCAGCGATAGCTAAAGTCTTGTACTTGATACTTCACGTTGAGTGGACAAATCTGAGTCTTTGCTGATCCGCATCTGTTTATTAGGAGACCTGTCGCTGGTTCTTGAGCTTGATCTTCGACTTCAGCGTAGAACCTATGTTGACGTGAAACTTGTCTTCAGAGATCATAAGTAAACAACTAACTTATCAGCGATCACCATAAGGACTGAACAGACTCAGAGTATTATGGTGAACAGTGTTCACTGAATGTTTAATCTAAAGAGCGAGAGTTCCTATCAGCGGTACTGTAAGATCTTAGTACTTATCAGCGATAGTGAAACTCTGATACATATTGTTTACTTACAATTTTCACTAAGTATATAAGAGAGGGTCATTATCAAATCACTGAGGGTTTGGATCAACAAAGTCAAGCAATGGTGAGATCCATGTGTTTCACAAAGTATGTGTTTGACATCTTGAAGAAATTCAGGATGGAAAACTGTACCTCAATTGGTACACCTATGGCTCCTGGATCTAAAATGGGTCTGGATCCAGATGGTGTAGATGTAGATGTTAAGAATTACAGAGGGATGATAGGCTCATTAATGTACCTTACTACGAGTCGTCCAGGTATAATGTTTTCAACTTGTTTATGTGCAAGATTTCAGGCACAACCAAAAGAATCACATCTTGGTGCTGTTAAAAGGATCTTTCGATATCTGAAAGGGACACCGTACCTTGGCCTGTGGTACCCAAAGGGAACGGGATTCGAACTCACTGCATATTCTGATGCAGATCATGGAGGTAGTATGCTAGACCGGAAGAGCACATCTGGTCATGTGCAGTTTTTGGGGGACAAACTGGTAAGTTGGTCTTCGAGGAAACAGAACTGTGTTTCAACATCAACTGCGGAGGCAGAATATGTTTCCGCGGCCAGTTGTTGTTCACAGTTTCTTTGGATGAAGACTCAACTGATGGACTACGGCTTCAAGTACGAGAAGATACCATCTACGGTGACAGTAAGAGTGCAATTGCCATTTCAGCTAACCCGATCCAGCATACAAAGACCAAACACATCGACATCAGGTATCATTTCATTAAAGATCATGTCGCAAAAGGTACGATTGAATTATACTTTGTGACAACTGAGCATCAACTTGCCGATCTCTTTACAAAAGCCTTGGATGAAAAACGATTTAATTTCTTAGTATCCAAGCTCGGCATGTTGAACATGAAAGTTTAATATTCTATATTGATCATATAATGGATGGAAATATGTGTATTTCAATCTAGTTATTTCAATCTAGTTATTTCTATCTAGATTGATACATTCAAATTTTCATCACATTCTATTCTCAATATAAGATATTTTATTTTCATGTCTTTGTTGTTTTTCACTGTTTATTCTATTTGTCACTTTACATTCTTGTTATGATACTTGTGTCTGCATAAGGTGTGTTCATAGTCTCAGGGGGAGTACAATATAAGAAGTATGCACAAGAATAGGGGGAGTGTGCATATCTGACATAGCTTGTAAGTGTTGATTTCATGTACTCACTACTTGAAGACCACAAGGTATGTTCTCTAATTTGTTTTAATCACAAACTCTTAAATGATGAAAATCAATTTTTGCAAACATACTTGCATCATTTAAGGGGGAGTGACAATATTTCAAAAACCTTGAGTGCTTAATCAATTGAAAGTTGGACATCTTCCAATGTGATAAAATCTTTCAAATTTTATCTGGAAAATGTCCAAGTGTCACTGTTATCGCAACCTACTCTTGTGATAACATGGTGAACAGAGTTTTATCGCAACCCTCTATTGCGATGAAACCAGGTTGCATTCTTATTGCAACCTTGCATTGCGATAAGAAGAGGTGAATAGTAACTTATCGCAACCCCCTGTTGCGATAAGGTTGAACGTGTATCGCAACTTGCCCATTGCGATATCATGTGAGTTTATCGCAACTTGTTCATTGCGATAAACTGACACGTGGCAGGTCAAACGTCGGACCAATCTCTTGATGCCACGTGTCACTGAATTCGAAAAATCGTATAAATACCAGAGTGTTTTCCAACTCTTGTCTCATCTCAAACACTCTACTCTCTCTCTAAACTGCTCCTGTGCTTTCTATTTTCAAAGACGATTTTCGTGATTTCATTCCGTGCATTCGATTCAGACTATACTCGAGGTAAATCCTTCAAAGTTTCATTCGTTTTTATCCATTAAATCTCGATTTAAAGTTGTTTTAGGGTTTTAGGGTCGATTTCTTTGATTATTTGCCTAAATCCATGCGTATATGTGTTTTTGTGGTTAGAAATGCATAGGGTTTTACTCATGAGTGTTGTGCGAACCTAGTAGTGTAGATCTTAACACGTTTGGAGCAAAAAAGTAAAAATCTGGGCTTGAACAATTAGCTTTTCTTCGGTGTTCATACTTGTCGCAACCACCATTTGTTCATACATTCAAACTTATCGCAATGGTCATACCTTCATACTTATCGCACCCTTGAGTTGCGACAAGGTCTTATCGCAACCAATGCGTTGCGATAACCTCTTCTCGCATACTTCAAGTTGCGATAACATCTTGCTTGCGATATCATCTTGATGTGTGTTGCGATAAGCCCAGCACTTAGGAATTTTTTTGAAATTTTTTCAAGGAAAATCAGTTTTTGGCACTGTACTAAACTGTCAAGTGGTTCAGATGGCACAACATGATGGAAAGTCTTCAGATGAAAACACCATCATCCTTTCGCATCGCTCATCTCACCCATCCGTCAATGCTCGTAACCGGGATGAGGAAATTTACCCGAGGGGCAATTTTCTGAGTTTTGAAGACAACAACCATCATCTGGATCTCGCGGTAGCATTCGACTATCAAATCATCGTAGAGATTATCCGAGGCCATCCTCTACGAACCGCGCTTACCAGAGTTCAACTTGTACCGGCCATATACCTTCAACAATTCTGGGGTACACTCCAATTCCATCCAACTCATCGTACACCACATTTTACGGCCAAAGTTGACCATTTTGACGCTAGAATCACACTACGAGGACTTCGTCGTGCACTTAACCTACCTTACTCAGAGAATTTTGAAGATCCGGTTTCTAAAGAACAATTATTCACTGATATCTGCAGTCTTGGATATCAAAACCCCAACAACCAAGTTCTCACCGGCTCATCACAATTCAGACGCACGCATCTTCCAAGAATATGGTACACACTGTGTTCAATATTCAACCGTTGCATGACTTCCAAACACACAGGGCTAGACAAGACAAATCTGCCTATCCTACGGATGTTTCATGCCTTCGCGTTCAATCGAAACATCGACTACGCCATCCTGCTCTGGAATGAGCTCATCGAGCTGGTTGAGGACAAGGCTCGCCCAAAGAAGAACCGTACTTTTGTGCCATATCAGAGATTCTTCCAGATTCTGATTCATCAAATTATGGAAGATAATCGTGAGATTCCACGCCGTGAGAATGCTCCACGATGCCCGAGCCAGTGGATGCATTACCTAAAGATGCCCAAGCACGTGGATTTTGCTCATATCGCGTCATCAGAGAAGACGTCCTCGCCTATGCTGACCAACAGTCCTGGGTAGTTAGGCAGTATAGGATGGAAAATGCATTGGTGGTCCAGCCAGAGCCGGAGGGACCTCCCCAAAATGCAAACCTACTAGGAGGTGAGGGTCCTAATGTCGAGGGGGTTCAGGAACACGAGGTTCTTGAACAACGAGAGGTGAGGGGACCTAAAAGAAAGAGAGTCGGGAGAAGTAAAAGGACTGCTGGTCATGCATCTTCTTCACGACCAGTTCAACCACCACCTCCGCCTCCTCCAGTTAAAATCTTAGATGATGATGTATCATGGAATTCAGCCGATGCCGCTGCTGCATCATCTTCTGATGACGATGTAGCTTTATTCCTACCGTTTGGAGCTGATGATGATGATGATGACTCCGACCATGACCCCGAAGCCGATTTAATTCCAAGACACATGGGTCGGAGACCACAGGTTGAGAGTTCTGATGCTGATTCCACACGGAACATCGGACTCTCCGACACTGCCACTAACGACGCGGGTCCTTCAAATCTAAACGAAGAAGTACAAGTAGAAGTGGAGAATATAGCTAGTGGTGAGGAAATAGGGAGAAAAGAAATGAGTGAACATGTGATAGAGTCCGAAAAAGTTTTAACTATCGACTCTCTCCAAACCGATCGAAGCCGGGTAGCCACATCTTCTGCCAACGAGCGTTTGTCGCCGTTGCGCATTAAATCAGCCATGGTGGACCCAGCCATGCATAGCACAACCCCACCAAGCCACTCATCGGTCTCTCAATTGTTCTTCATGGTGGACCCAGCCATGAAGAACAATTATTCACTGATATCCGCAGTTTTGGATATCAAAACCCCAACAACCAAGTTCTCACCGGCTCATCACAATTCAGACGCACGCATCTTCCAAGAATATGGTACACACTGTGTTCAATATTCAACCATTGCATGACTTCCTAACACACAGGGCTAGACAAGACAAATCTGCCTATCCTATGGATGTTTCATGCCTTCGCGTTCAATCGAAACATCGACTACGCCATCCTGCTCGGGAATGAGCTCATCGAGCTGGTCGAGGACAAGGCTCGCCCACAGAAGAACCGTACTTTTGTGCCATATCAGATATTCTTCCAGATTCTGATTCATCGGATTATGGAAGATAATCGTGAGATTCCACGCTGTGAGAATGCTCCACGAGGCCCGAGCCAGTGGATGCATTACCTAAAGATGCCCAAGCACGTAGATTTTGCTCATATCGCCGTCATCAGAGAAGACGTCCTCGCCTATGCTGACCAACAGTCTTGGGTAGTTAGGCAGTATAGGATGGAAAATACATTGGTGGTCCAGCCAGAGCCGGAGGGACCTCCCCAAAATGCAAACCTACTAGGAGGTGAGGGTCCTAATGTCGAGGGGGTTCAGGAACACGGGGTTCTTGAACAATGAGAGGTGAGGAGACCTAAAAGAAAGAGAGTCGGGAGAAGTAAAAGGACTGTTGGTCATGCATCTTCTTCACGACCAGTTCAACCACCACCTCCGCCTCCTCCAGTTAAAATCTTTGATGATGATGTATCATGGAATTCAGCCGATGCCGCTGCTGCATCATATTCTGATGACGATGTAGCTTCATTCCTACCGTTTGGAGCTGATGATGATGATGATGACTCCGACCATGACCCCGAAGCCGATTTAATTCCAAGACACATGGGTCGGAGACCACGGGTTGAGAGTTCTGATGCTGATTCCACACGGAACATCGGACTCTCCGACACTGCCACTAACACCGCGGGTCCTTCAAATCTAAACGAAGAAGTAGAAGTAGAAGTGGAGAATATAGCTAGTGGTGAGGAAAGAGGGAGAAAAGAAATAAGTGAACATGTGATAGAGTCCGAAAAAGTTTTAACTATCGACTCTCCCCAAACCGATCGAAGCCGGGTAGCCACATCTTCTGCCAACGAGCGTTTGTCGCCGTTGCGCATTCCATCAGCCATGGTGGACCCAGCCATGCATAGCATAGCCCCACCAAGCCACGCATCGGTCTCTCAATAGGCCGATGTTTCATCGTCCACATGGGTTTTAGAACAAAGTCTATCGGCAACACAATCGGTGTTCGCTGGTATTGAAACAGGTAGGCTCCCGCCCCGGCCACCGACCTTCTTTGGTAGCACATCGAGTATAGAGCCATTCGGAAGAATTTCATTTCTTAGGACACGTATGATGGCACCACACCAAGTTGAGAGCTTCCGTGCTCCAATCGGAACACCCAGAGTGAGGCCGCCATTCGTTGGTGCCCCACGAGGACAGGGTGGAAGTCCTGTCATGGTTAACACCGCGTCAGCCATGAACACAGGCTATATAGTTGCTACAACTACTACGATAACCGAAAACCTATGTGGTTCGGGTGTTAGATCTATTTTCCCATCCTTAACGGTGAGACAAATTACTCAAAACCTCGGTCCTTATCCGCACTACATCACTCTGGAGGTTTTGCGAGCTTCACTTGCATCGATTGACACCACATACAAGAAACACACCGACGAGTTGAGGAAGATTGTTGGTGACCTATCTGCTGAAGTTAAAAGAGCAGTAAAAGGAAAAGGCGTTGCTGAATCTTCATCAACTCCTCCGAATCAACCATTCCACGCTGAATCCGATCCACAAACACCACCACTAGTACCGTTACACTGTTAGCCCGACTTTTAGCCCAAAGCGATTCCAATACGGCTGAAGAGGTAGATCTTATTACATTACTACGTCAACAATCACAACCTCAAACCCAACCTCAAACCTCAACATCCACGAGGGTTGAATATCTAGCTTTGAACGAGTCAATGAAAGAGATGACTAAAGCTATCGTTGTCGGCTACCAATCTTTATCCTCGCGGATCACCATCGTCGAACAGGCGTGTGGTGTTCAAGCTCAAGCCTCAGACAAAAGAAGACATGATGATCAGGATGATCCTGATCAGCATGAGGGGGAGAAGAGAGCACGGGTTAGAGAAACAAGTGGCACGGGTACGGGAAATGAGGGGGGTTCAGTCAGTGAACGGGTAACAAGTGAAGGTGGAACGGCGACTGATGTGGTACATGTAGAAGATACTGAAATGGAAGTTCTAGCTGATGTCATAATCGGGGTTGAAAAGCCTTCGGTTGTTGACAATAGAACGGCGGACGAGCGGATGGCCGATAATATGATTGTTGATATCATCTACATTGATTCGGAAGAAGAGCCGGAAACGACTGTTTATAAGATCAAAGAAGAAATGGTTGAAGCTCTGAACGATGAGTTTGACAATACTGGGGATCAGGATATGGGACTTGAATCCGAAGATGATGCTCCTCCACCGCCAGAAACAGCAGATTCGGGTACAGGTACTTCAGCTCCACCAGCACAGGTAATTCCCGATGGAAAGATCAGAGATCCTATACTTGAGGCCGAACTTAGGTTGTATCAAGAGGTTATTGATGCTGAGCCGAGATACGTGGCCACGGGTGAAAGAGTAGCTATTTTAATCCCTTTTCAAGAAAGCCGAAGGAAATACTTATTGGTCAAGAATGTTCAAAGGATTAACTTAGAGAAAGTCTACGGGATAGAGGACTGGCCATCACATAAGAAGATCGAGTTTCTGCATGTTATGGGCAACAAAGACAGAGAAACAAGTGCTGTCAGATCGGATAACATGATAATGAAGGTGTTGAAGGTTGACTCTCAAAAGCTGCTCAATGTCTTTTATCCTGAATTCACTGTCCTAAGATCTAATGGTTCTGAATGTGTGTTCTCCGAGGCTGATTTCAAGAGTCTGAAACTGGATGATTTCCTAAGCCATTACAATGCCCTAGCCACCCTCCCGGAGAAGAAAGTAGAACTGTCTGCCGCATATCAAAGTGTCAAAAGATTCATGCGGAACATTCTAAAGTTCTCCTATCTTACTGACTTTCAGATGGCTCTTGAGTCACATCAAACCAATGTGAACCTCAGAATACCAAACCGACGATTACTCGATATCCAAGGTATTCCGGCTTACACTGTACTGAAGAAACCAGAGCTCGGAGTTGTCTACTTAAACCAAGACTCAAAGAAGAGATTTATGAGAGTCATTGAAGTAAACAAGTTCAGCGATGGTACTTTTGGGATGATTTTGGCACATTTGAAGAGCAATCTTCGTCTAGATGCAAGTGGAGAGGTGAAGCTCAAAGATAAAGAAAGAGACCAGATCAACCAAGTGATTGAAGCTATTACCTACCGGAAGGAGTATTGACATGCATTACGAAGATTCGAGATCATCTTCGGCATTCGAAAAAAGTATGTTGCCCCAGTAGACGTCTAAATCTGTTGCCTCTACATTGATACAAATGGGGAGATTGTTAGTGCTTAATTATGATTTTACCAAGTAGAGGGACCAAATATGTCAATGTTCCATAGTTGTCTCAAGTATATACTATTTGCTTTTTTCCCTTTTGGGAATTAGGTCATTCATTCCACACATAGTAGCCACACACACTAGTATTTGCATTGCATTCATCTTGTGAGCTACTTTGATCTTATTGAATATAGAGATGGCTTCCTTTGTTGTTTATATGGATTGATTACATTGGTCTGGGATCACAGATACATACATATTGTGTATTGTATATATATGTATGTATGTAGTGGATATATGTATGTAGCAAGTATGAATATGTGATACATTCATACACTATATACCATTATACATGATATATATACACACATATTTATATATGCATGATACATACATCCACACAATAAGATATATACAGTTCATTCAAAAGAGTATATATACCTAATTTATACATTCATACACAAATGGCCGTTTACCAAACACTTATCAGGTAAGTGCTTATAGGTAAAAGTCATTACCTTCACTTACCTAATTACATAACATTAATTATCGACCATCAAAATGAATTGTTAGATCTGTCTCTTACCAAATAAGCACTAAACGGGTAAAATATTATCCTTCACTTACCGGGTAAAATTCCTAGTTCTTGTCATGCTCACTCGATAGGGTAAATGACATCAATAAGTGTTTGGTAGACAACCTCTAAGCTATATACAATCTATTAATACACTTTATCTATACATGACACCTAAATTCATACATTAAGTTAAATAAAATGCATTCATATACCATACACACACGCACACTCTTGTATACACTAAAACCGAAATACATTCATTCACAATAAGTTATATAAATATGCATACATTTATACATTAAAATATTCTTCAGAAATCCTTCACTCATTAGTTACAGATAATTTAATTTTTGACTTTTATTTGTCTAGAACATTCGAATTAAAAAATTAAAACTAAAATTAAAGTATAAGACTATTTTAATTTAATTTTTTATTAATTTTCAAATTAAAAAATTAAAATATTCATAAAAAATCTAACGGTAATTACTTATGAATTACAGACGAATATTTTTTATTTTTTTCCTGGTTAGAACTTTTAAATTGAAAAATTAAAATATCAGTCGGGAATCGACCCTTCAATAATCTTCATTTTATATTTTAAATATTCAAAAAATTAAAAATAAAGATTAAATATCCGACTGAAGTCCGCAATAATTACCTATGGATTACCGACAAATATTTTTCTTTGTTTAGAAATTTCAAATTGAAAAATTAAAATGTCTGTCAGTACTTACCTACTGTTTTCAAATTTGCAGTATTTATCTACGGCTAAACGACGGTTAATTTAATTTTAATTTTTTTAATTGATAATTTTCATACCCGTCGACGATCAGTCAAAAGATACTCCTTTTTCTAGTAGTATTGTATGCCTATAGGGAGAGTTATATGGATTGTATCAATTAAGTAACAACATATATACGTACTAGTGACCAAACGATCCCAATCATAAGTGAGAAGCCCCTTTGTGTAATTTAGCTTTCTATTTTAAAAAGGTAACATATCTAAGTTCTGCATATGCACCTATATATACAAAGTAAAAGAATTAGCTAGTCATTTTATTTGATTACAACATATATACAGGATCTGGCAATGTGATCGGAAGTCGGTGCCAAGGTCGCTCGATTCCCAACTTGGCCTTCCAGCAATCTCCAAACACCATGTAGCTAGGTCGTGTACATGTCTGCCTTGCTCGCCAAAATTGTACCGCAGCCTCATTGGCTTCCCATCGCCAAAATTATTACTCGTTTGTTCGTGATGAGTTAGCACCGCGATTTGAATGGAGGAAAATGGATTTAAAGCCCCCTGCCTCGTCACTCGGCGGATAGGCCACCAAAACGATACCCAATAGGAGAAATGTTACCATTTTTAAGTTGGACTACTAAACTTTAGTTTAAGGGTCGTGTTACAGACCAAACAGCAACCTTTGGTCCTTCGGGCTGAGGCTCAAGGCGGGAATCAAAGGTATGGATTTAAGGCTGCTCTACTTACTGGAAATGGGATCCCGTAAAAGGGCACATACGAATGGGACCCTCGTCAATGACATATGAGATGTGGATGATGGAGCAGGTTCGCGTAACTGCGAAAGAAAACATAAAGGCTTCCTACAAAAAAAGCCTATTATTTTTTTCCTCCTCATTAATCCCAAAGTTAACTATTATGTAATATGATTGAAAAAGTATGTTTATATGATTCATAAATATTTATATTTTAATAAAAAAAACTTATAAACAAGTAGTGACCACTGACCACCACCCTACCCTATCTATATTTTCTTGTCACTAATTAATAAAGACAAGGATGATAGTAAAAATAAAGGGACCACATAATTAATTATCTTCCGTCATTATAGAAATATAATGCGATTCAATATGAAATTTTGCAATAATTATTATTTTGGCTTATAACTTAATTTAGGAATAGCTTAGCGACGTCTAATTAAAGTTTATGTAGTATTAATATTTAATTATTTATAATAACAATACATGATATTTATTCAAAAAGAAAAATACACGCTTAAGTTTAGTTTGCCAAAAATACGTGTGTTTTAACATATAAAATGGATGTAAAATGTTTTAAAAGTATTTTATATATATTTTATCAGTTCATTATAAACATAAATTCTATTTGATGACTATTAATAGTTTGCGTATGAAAATAAAATTCAATGAGAAGGGAATTAAAAAAACGTGTTGAAGAACCATCATATTTTTATTAGAAAAAACACTACTAATTATGTTCAAGTACAAGTCGTTTTCATATATATATATAGATGCTTGTTTAAAACCCCTACTAATTAATTCGGTTGGCTGGCTTACAAATCCTTCCCTCGCCATTAACTTTACGTAAATCTTTTTTGAACTGCGAATTTTTATAAGGGAAATTAATTAAAATACCCAAAGTTTGAATTGACTTGCTAAAATACCTACTTTCTCGACCATTTTGCAAAAGTACCCAAAAAATCCGCGATTGGGTCCGTGATCGCGGATGTAACGACCCAGACCCTTTTTCGAAGTGTTTTGTGGTTAGTGGGGAGTTGTAAATGAAAGTAGAAGTTGAGGGGCCTTTTTGGTAATTGTGAGAGGGAGTATAAAAGGGCACAAAACCCTAGGTATCTTTTCATTTCCCTGATTTGGTGTGTGTCGGCTGATAATTTAGAGAGAAAAGGAGGCATTTGAGTTTGAGGCTTTTTGTGCAAGAAGAGAAGAATCATCAAGTGGTAGAATCAGAAGGAGGATTGGATTTTTGGAGTTTGTTCTCTGCAACAATCAATCAGGTAATCCTTAATCCATAACCTCAGCTAAGATTCGTCTGGTGATTTGTGGTTTTGAGAGTTTTCTTGCAAAAAGTTGTTTAAGACCATTAAGGGAGATTTAAGCATCTTTGGGTTGTGTTTAGGCAGTAAAACTTTGTGGGATTTGATTTTGGGCTTGTATGTAGTTAATCGTCGCATTATCTTACTGTTTAATGGGTGTTTGGCATGATTTCGAGCATTAAACTCGAACAGCGCCTCGTCCGGAAACCTTCTTGCGAAGCAGGTGTCCGGAAGTTGTCCGGGTAGCTTCTTGTCGCAGGTTACCGGGTATAGTGTCCGAAAAGGTTAAGTGTCCGGAATGTAGAGTTATCCGGAAAGTGGTGTTATCCGGAAAGCAGAGGTGTCCGGACATTGTGGTGTCCGGTAAGTAGAAATGTCCGGTAAAGTCTTGTATCCGGTAAGTTCGGTACCCGGAAAGGGGTATCGTCCGGAGAATAGAAGTTATCCGGAAAAGGGGTGTTGTCCGGATTAGTTGTCGTCCGGATTAGTGTGAGTGTCCGGATTCTTTGGGCATCCGGAAAATCAGGGTTGTCCGGAGAGTTGTTATTATCCGGATACTTTTGCTGAGTAGTTTGTATTATGTCCTTTTATTCAGGAAAGTCGTTTGGAAGTTGGGAACCGGTTAGAA
Organism: Saussurea involucrata; assembly: GCA_033807775.1. Classification (NCBI taxonomy): domain Eukaryota; kingdom Viridiplantae; phylum Streptophyta; class Magnoliopsida; order Asterales; family Asteraceae; genus Saussurea; species Saussurea involucrata. The sequence continues at coordinate 186,867,916 of CM066320.1, read as the reverse complement.
ACGAGAAGTAAGAGCACCAGGTGAGTTTTCTAAACGAAAATGTGTGGCTTTTAAAGTGTTTTCAAAATGTGTTATGAATGTTGAGAATTGCCATGCTTTATTATTATGCTTTAATTGCATGAAAGTTGTTTAAAGTTTTATGTAGAATGTATGCATACATCAAGGAGACGTAAACTGGCAAAGACGGGAGAGTAGTTCCGCCAGCTCTCGTGCGGGAAGGGAGGTCCCTATATGCCAGGAGCGAGGCTCCGCAAGGCAGCATGAGGCTGACTCGTTGTCACCTTCGGGTGGCTTCAGGGTGTCAGATTACGAGGAGGCGGACTTTAGTCTGTATATGATTTTGACGTGTTGAGTATGAGCGTTTTATGCTGAAAAGATAAACTATTTTAAATGCTTGATAACTGTTAGGAGGGACTCACTAGACCTCATGGTCTAACCCTCGCATTTTCAAAATTAAAACCTTTTCAGGTAAGCAGGTTTCCAGGAGCTCGGGCAAATAGGCTGAGCTTAGCGTGAAGAGTCAAGAAGTGTAGGAACACTCTAGCATTTAGTTTTTCTCAGTTGTGTAGGTTGTTTCCGCAAACCTTTTTAGTATTTGTAATGAAATTTTGAGACCGTGATTTTGGGATGTTATGAATTTGTCGTTTTGCATGATATTTTTGGTTGGGTCTTTACAGTTGGTATCAGAGCCATAGTTTAAGGGATTTAGGTGACCGGACGGGCCTAAACTTAAACTTGGGAGTAGAAATCACAACTGAGAATCAGGAAAATGCGTTAGGAGGTCACTATTATAGAGATAGGACTGATAGGGTACTGAGGACTGTCATGTAAGGTAAGTTTGAAATTTCACCTGGCCAGTGTAATTGCGAACTTACAGGTACATGTATGTGCTTAACCTGCCTTATTATTCCGAAGTGGTAGTAAGAAACTAGTGTTTATGTCGTGTGCCAGTACTTTAGAATGTCAGCAAGATCCCTGAGGGGTAGACTGAGACCTTTGTTGGGGAAGTTTCTTGAGAAGTCATGAATGATGTGATGTATGTATACATCGTGGAGACGGATTGTCGTTTGGAATGTTATGAGCCGTCTAGAGGTAGACCTTCGTGGTTCGAAGAGGATGAGTGATTACCTTTGAGTAAGTCTTCTGGATCAGGAGAGTCTCGATTCTAGGAATCGTGGGATAGATCTGTTCGGATAGTAAGGCGGGACAGTGTCGAGATCTTGAAGGTGTCAATCCAAGAGCGAGCAGGGGATTAGAGTCCTGACTCTTTAGTCGCGTTGTTCAGTGGCAGGATCATTGAAGAGAGATTTCTGTAGAATACTGAAAGCGTGTAGAAGTATAATATGAGGTAAATTGGTCAAGATGAAAGTAATATGAAATAGTTGAGTAAGTGGACCGTTGAACGTATGTATAGCAAGTTGTTGCAAGACCGAGGGGGCGACCGCTGGTCGAAAGTGGAGTGTCAATGATAAGTTGCGTGAGTAAAGCGATTGACCTTGTTTGAGTGAGTAGCCTTCAATTTCAAGTAGAGTTTCATGCAGCAAGATCGTATATGTGCATATGAGATTTTTTCATAAGTAAAGTAAATGTGTAAATATCAAATTTGATCGGATATGAGTCGGCGTGTGCAAGCGTATGTTTAAATAAAAATGCAAATCCATTTACCTCGCACAATGAAGTCTTGAGGACTACGATTTACAAAATATTCCACTCTTTTCATTATAAGTTAAATTGTTGCAAAAGTCAAGAAGACGTTTGAATGCAAAACTTTTATGACCAAGATAAGTATTGACATGTTGAAGTTATATAAGTAAATGTGAGAACCGACTGGTTTACTTCGTGTCGGTATGTCCTTTCAAAATTTTGTCGTATGAAAAGATTTTCATCCAATATTTATTTCTGTCGTAACAATATATTTTGGTTGAGTAAGATTAAGTTTTACGGAAAGTTGCATGCAAACGATTCTCGAGATCGTAGTGCAGGGTATTGAAGGGGTCGTGTGTACCCAAGTTGTTTCCAAGTGTTGTTTCTTTAAAATAACCAAAAGTGTGATGATTTATTTATCGCGTTGTCATGCGCGGAGGCTATAAACTCACTAGGTCGTAGAGTACTACATTTTAAGCTAATGAAGAACTTTTAGAGTGGAGAGGTGTTAGACAGATCAGGGGAGAATGTTCGTAGTTTTGGTACTTATGTTCAAGAGGAGAGATGAGCAGTGGAGGAGTCAGAAGTGGACTTTAGTGTCGGTTGTATGAGGGTCTGTACCCTCGTGCGGTGACTGGAAATGCAGTTGCCGAGGGACGGTTGTGTTCAGGGGAAGGACTAGAAGTCAGCAAGGTATTGGTATTAGCAACTCGTTATGAGTAGTGTGGTGAAGTAGAGATGAAATATCCGCGATGTTGAATAAGAGTTTTAAAGTGATCTTGTAATACTAACGTTTCACGAGTGAGTTTAAAATGAGGACGACGGGATGTGAATTTGATTATGATATGTTGGGAGGATTAGGTTCAGTAAGGGACCCTTGTTGAAGAATAGGTTAAGGAAGTATCAACAGGTCAACTATTGACGTTAAAGTCGGCAGTTGAGTAAGGTGTATGAGACCGAAGACTTGAATCAGAAGGTTGAAAGTTGAAGGACCACTTTGTAGGGGTGTTAAGATAGTGAAAGACTGCTGTTTTAGATAAGCGTTTTACCTACGAGATGGATGGTTCGTAAAGAATGAAGTAATTAGCACAAACGAAGTGAGGGTATAGATTATGTCGATCTGTGAGGGAGTGCGCCCTGTCTATATATTGGTTTGGGATCGCAAGAGCTAGCAGGAAACGAGTATGTTAGAGTTATTCAGAAATTCGTGTGTTGTGGTTCAACTAGAGCTGGGAGAGAGGCAATGTAGCGAGATAGACTCGGTTAGTTTTGAATGAGGTCTTGAAGATAAGTTTGAGTTGTGTACGATTGGCCATGAGAGTCTTGGTCTGCAGTGCGATGTTTTGAGTGAGTAATGTACAGTTATATAGTGGCAATAATTGCCAAGTCGAATGTGCCAGCTAGCGTCATAGCGATGAGAGATTAGAGAAAGAGGAAACTTCAGATAGAAGCCTTTTGGAGGTTTCGGTTGGGGTGTTCGTGTTGTTAACTAGGTTGTTGGAGCACGTAGGGTGTGAGTTGACGTCGTGATATGATTATGTTCGGGATAGCATCACGTAGTGGTGGTGGGTAGTTACCCAAAGGAGAAACCAAGTGTTTTTAGTTGTAAGAGTCGCTAAGTAAGTATATTTTGGAATCATTGGAAGTTTAAAGAAGATGATGGATGTATTAGCCAAAATGTGGTGGAATAGATGTGAAAACCTTAAAGAATGTGAGCTGTTGCTTATATGTGAACGAATTGTCTGAGAAAGTAAAAGTTGGAGTTTAAAGAATGTATAGTGACGTCGAACTCTGGTGTCAGTTCGAGGTGATTCGGTCGGAAGCCTAAAGTTAGAATGTTAGTGCAACCGTTTGGTTACGTATAGTGATGAGAAAGCTTTTGCAGCTTGGGAATTGTCGGATGAGGGGGACGAGAAATGATAGTGGATAATGCTCCACGCTAAGGTGGGGAGGTGAAGACGGTATGTCGGATTAAGTAAGTAAATCGGAAGTAGTAAACTTGAAAGTAATGCCGATGGGTGTAGTGTTGTGTAGGCTGTCCTTGGTAAGTGTGCGAACTTTTGGAAAGAGTATTGAGGGAGGAAATTGTGTATGTTTTTGTGCAGGAAAGAAGTGGGTAAGACGACTGAATGAGTTAAGTTAGTGGCTTTGTGAGAGACGTTCGAGCGAACTGATCGTTCAGTGTAAGCTATTGAGAACTGTAGGGTCTGATCGTGGTTACTCCTCCTAGATGAGTAGGAGTAACCGAAGTTATGTTATATGGATGGACGCACGTGGCAAGCAGTGAGAAATTGATGAGCCTTCAGGATAAGTTCAATTCGGATAGGTGAGTACTCAAATGAGGAAGTATAGAGGTTTCCTACTATTAGACACGTTAAGTGTGAAATGATGAAGTTGTGAGAACGTACGAATTAGTTGACGTGTTGTAACCAATGTGATTCGGGAAGGGGTTATGATCTGCTTAGACGTATGTCGGTTGGAAAAAGTAATCTAGAAATTTCAGGTATACCAAGGAGAGGCTCATGGGTGCGAGCTTGTCGGGATGTACAAGGTTGGCCTGGTGCCGAGTTGTCAGTGAGCGAGTTTTCTTGGTAGAAGATTCTCGTTGTCGTGGCGGGAATTTCTGCCAAGTCCTTTTTCTTAAGGGAGTGTAATTGTATAAGAGACCTTAATTAGACGTGTTTAAAACTGTGAGTCCCGATGCCGGGACGGAGGCGCGGTTGACCTTGGTTTTATCAGGTAGTTTTAAGCGAGTATAGTGATCGAAGGGGGTACAAGTAAATAGTGCAAGATGGCACGTTTTAGCAAGTGATGACTCGCCGAGGGCGGTTTCATGTATGAAGCGCGGTTATGTTTTCCATCTGAACGATTTGGGGCAGCCAAGTAGAACTGAATGGTTGAATTGAGAAATAAGACTGGGGAACCTCGAGAATTGAGAGATAGGTAAAGTGGACTACGTCTGTGGATCCGTCGGAGTTATGAAAGTTGAATAGATAGTGCGCGATCTTGAGGTACTAGATGAAATTTTGGGGGAATTCGTGGTGTGATGTGCGCCTCTGTTATGAGGAACAGATAAGGGAAGCTGTAGTAATGTCGACCTTGCGAGAATTACGGGCGATAAGAAGTTGACTTCTGTCTTTAGTGAGTAAGTTAGAGCAGCGGCATATAAGTTAGACTTGCCAGAAGAAATAAGAGGAGTGCATCAAACTTTTCTTGTGTCAAATCTGAAGAGATGTTTGGCTGAAACCGATGTAGCCATTCCATTTGAAAATGTTAGCATCGATGAGAGACTGTCGTACGAAGAAAAACCAATAGAGAAATTCGGCCAGTAAAAGTTCAGTGTAGGTATCATAAGGGGGCGAGAGGCAGCATGGGAGGTAGAATCCGATACGAAGTCTAGGTACCCTCTCCTTTTCGAAAGTGGAATTCCGGGGACGGAATTCTTTTGAGGGGGGAGAGTTGTAACGACCCAGACCCTTTTTCGAAGTGTTTTGTGGTTAGTGGGGAGTTGTAAATGAAAGTAGAAGTTGAGGGGCCTTTTTGGTAATTGTGAGAGGGAGTATAAAAGGGCACAAAACCCTAGGTATCTTTTCATTTCCCTGATTTGGTGTGTGTCGGCTGATAATTTAGAGAGAAAAGGAGGCATTTGAGTTTGAGGCTTTTTGTGCAAGAAGAGAAGAATCATCAAGTGGTAGAATCAGAAGGAGGATTGGATTTTTGGAGTTTGTTCTCTGCAACAATCAATCAGGTAATCCTTAATCCATAACCTCAGCTAAGATTCGTCTGGTGATTTGTGGTTTTGAGAGTTTTCTTGCAAAAAGTTGTTTAAGACCATTAAGGGAGATTTAAGCATCTTTGGGTTGTGTTTAGGCAGTAAAACTTTGTGGGATTTGATTTTGGGCTTGTATGTAGTTAATCGTCGCATTATCTTATAGTTTAATGGGTGTTTGGCATGATTTCGAGCATTAAACTCGAACAGCGCCTCGTCCGGAAACCTTCTTGCGAAGCAGGTGTCCGGAAGTTGTCCGGGTAGCTTCTTGTCGCAGGTTACCGGGTATAGTGTCCGAAAAGGTTAAGTGTCCGGAATGTAGAGTTATCCGGAAAGTGGTGTTATCCGGAAAGCAGAGGTGTCCGGACATTGTGGTGTCCGGTAAGTAGAAATGTCCGGTAAAGTCTTGTATCCGGTAAGTTCGGTACCCGGAAAGGGGTATCGTCCGGAGAATAGAAGTTATCCGAAAAAGGGGTGTTGTCCGGATTAGTTGTCGTCCGGATTAGTGTGAGTGTCCGGATTCTTTGGGCGTCCGGAAAATCAGGGTTGTCCGGAGAGTTGTTATTATCCGGATACTTTTGCTGAGTAGTTTGTATTATGTCCTTTTATTCAGGAAAGTCGTTTGGAAGTTGGGAACCGGTTAGAAACGAGAAGTAAGAGCATCAGGTGAGTTTTCTAAACTAAAATGTGTGGCTTTTAAAGTGTTTTCAAAATGTGTTATGAATGTTGAGAATTGCCATGCTTTATTATTATGCTTTAATTGCATGAAAGTTGTTTAAAGTTTTATGTAGAATGTATGCATACATCAAGGAGACGTAAACTGGCAAAGACGGGAGAGTAGTTCCGCCAGCTCTCGTGCGGGAAGGGAGGTCCCTATATGCCAGGAGCGAGGCTCCGCAAGGCAGCATGAGGCTGACTCGTTGTCACCTTCGGGTGGCTTCAGGGTGTCAGATTACGAGGAGGCGGACTTTAGTCCGTATATGATTTTGACGTGTTGAGTATGAGCGTTTTATGCTGAAAAGATAAACTGTTTTAAATGCTTGATAACTGTTAGGAGGGACTCACTAGACCTCATGGTCTAACCCTCGCATTTTCAAAATTAAAACCTTTTCAGGTAAGCAGGTTTCCAGGAGCTCGGGCAAATAGGCTGAGCTTAGCGTGAAGAGTCAAGAAGTGTAGGAACACTCTAGCATTTAGTTTTTCTCAGTTGTGTAGGTTGTTTCCGCAAACCTTTTTAGTATTTGTAATGAAATTTTGAGACCGTGATTTTGGGATGTTATGAATTTGTCGTTTTGCATGATATTTTTGGTTGGGTCTTTACAGCGGACCAGGGAAAAAACCCAAAAAAAAAAGTCCTGCGATCTGGAGACACGTCACCCGCGGCACACTCATATTGGTTAAATTGATTTGAAATTTACACTTTATACCCCTATAATTATTTACTTATTTTACTTTATACTTTATACTTTTCTAATTTTAGTTTTACACATTCATCATATTAACACATATAATCGTTTATTAACTAAAATACGTTAAAAAATACGTTTTAATTTTAATTAACAAGTTACACCATTGTAATCGTCTCTTCGATACCTTCGAAATGAGCCTAATATTGAATATTTTTTGATTTAATTATTTTATTATATATCATATATACTACATAAAAATATTTTTAATATTTACAACTCATACCCTTATAGTTAATTATTTAATTTATGGTACATCTCTTATTTTTTTCAATTTTGTTTTACACTCTTATCACATTAACATAATAATCTTATATTAACTAAATGAAAAATAAAAAACTAATAGGTATAAAGTAAGCTAACTAAATAAGTATAATATAATTAAATCAAAAAATATTAAATATTGGGCTCATTTCGAAGGCATCGACGAGACGATATTAGTGGTGTAACTTGTTAAAATTAAAAAACACATTTTTAACGTATTTTAATTAATAATTGATTAAATCGTCAAATTATATATTTTGATTATACGTCTCGCTGCATTGCAGCGGGTAAATAACTAGTACATATATATATATATATATATATATATATATATATATATATATATATATATATATATATATATATATATATATATATATATATATATATATATATATATATATATATATATATATATATATGTATATATATTTATCGAACTCTTTAACGTAATTATGTATGTTAATGTGATATGTTAAAACATATTTTTTTAACATATTTTAGTTAATATATGATTATTATGTTAATGCGATAAGAGTGTAAAACGAAAATTAAAAAAGTAAGAAATGTACCATAAATTAAATAATTAACTATAATGTTATAAATTGTAAATATTAAAAATATTTTTATGTAGTATATATATATGATATATAATAAAATAATTAAATCAAAAAATATTCAATATTAGGCTCATTTCGAAGGTATCGAAGAGACGATTACAATGGTGTAACTTGTTAAAATTAAAACGTATTTTTTAACGTATTTTAGTTAATAAACAATTATATGTGTTAATATGATGAATGTGTAAAACTAAAATTAGGAAAGTAAAAAGTATAAAGTAAACTAAGTAAATAATTATAGGGGTATAAAGTGTAAATTTCAAATCAATTTAACCAATTTGAGTGTGCCGCGGGTGACGTGTCTCCAAATCGCGGGACTTTTTTTTGGGTTTTTTCCCTGGTCCGTGATCACGGACCCAATCGCGGATTTTTTGGGTAGTTTTGCAAAATGGTCGAGAAAGTGAGTATTTTAGCAAGTCAAAGTCAAACTTTTGGTATTTTAATTAATTTCCCTTATAAAAATTCGCAGTTCAAAAAAAGATGCTTGTTTAATTTATAGTTTAATAAACAAAAAATAATGTCATAGTTTGTATGTCTCATTACATTTGTTCAACCCATAAGTTATTTGACCAAAATTTAACGTAATTGGTAAGTTGCAACAAGAAAACAAAACGAAATTTATATGAATTAAAATTGTTTTTTGTCCCTTGCCTTCAAGTTGAACATGAAGGGCTTTGAATCTTTGATTTGTATCCAACAAATGCACATACGTGTTGTTACTTAATTGACCTTTCAAGTAGGTTAAATGCATGAATTGGAGGGCGACCGGGGAGGAGGGTTACGAGAGATTTTAAGCAAGTGGATTGCATCTTAAAAATCATTTATCAATTATGTTATAACTTGTTAATATATATATATATATATATGTGTGTGTGTGTGTTGCAAAGGAATTGCTAAGGAACCACATGTGAGAGGACATTTCAGAGTTGGTTTAAGGATTGAGGCTAGCAGAAGGGTTCATGCCCATCTCCCATGAGATTCAAACTTGGACGTGTTGTGTATTTGAGCAAAGTCGCTCCGCCTTAAACGAGTTGTATACTTGAACGAACTCGCCCTATTCCTTTGCTTATTGAGTTACACGACCGAGGATGTTGGCTGTAAGACGACGTTTATTAATGTTCCATGTGTGTGTATGTTCGTATGATAGGTATATATATATATATATATATATATATATATATATATATATATATATATATATATATATATATATGAGTTGATTTAGTAAGGGGATATTGCTGGACTGGGGTGGTCCAGTCTTTGACTAGGCTTACCCCCCCCCCCCCCCCCAGCCTGTGGTTGGGCCTTAGGTCCAGCGTAAGATGGGCCGGGACAGCGGCGGATTAGTGGATTGTCCTCGGATGTCCGATACCGCCGGGGAGGCGTGCGTGTGTGTGTTGTGTTCGTGGTAGTTGATCGAAAGGGTCGATGCCGCTAATGCTTCCAAAAAAAATCTATATGTTGTAGTGTAATTATTTACACTCTTTAATGGTGCTATTGGTTTTCATCGTCGAAAAAATGAGAGGAAATTGAACTTTAATGGTTAGTAATGGTGGAATACAAAATTTTGTTAGTCCCATTAAAACAAGCAACAATTCAAGAATCATGAATATTGTAACAAGATGAGATATAAGAGAATTAAAACAAGCAACAATTCAAGAATCATGAATATTGTAACAAGATGAGATATAAGAGCTTGGTTCAGATCTTCAGTTCTTCTCCCCCTTGATTTCTTTAGCAAACCATAGCGATGCAATTCTTCAAATGTAGTCTAGGCTCCCCCTTGATATAAGCACTTACTCTTTATATTTCAACCTTGAAAAACTGGATTCGATGTGCGCCATAACCTCGACCGAGTGCACGAAAAAACATCTTTAAAATGTTGAAACTCTAGCTCGTACCGATAAGCTCACAAGAAAGATAACGAGCGAGTTGTTGCTTGACAAACCAAGTGCAATATCAGTTTATAACACAAATCTGTCGATAAACTTCGAGTTGAATAGGAATTCGGCTTAAGAGCTTGGTTCGGATTTGCTCGAAGGAGGAAACATAATGAAGCATACACTACAAGGTAGGGTTTAGAAGAACTTCACAAGTAACATTCTTCATCAACTGTAGAAAAATGCTCATCCCCAAAATACTTCAGAACACTGAATGATGAAAATCGAGAACTTCAATCTTCAAAAAATAGCAGAATGATTATAAGCACTCAAAAGTCTGAATCACAACCAAAGCACCAGAACAATGATTGCAAGTGTTAGTGCCTAATATTCTAGGTTGTACTATGTAGAGGGACTAATATTGTAATTGCTAAAGTTACATACTATATACTTAGCCTAGATTTCTAATTAGGTCATCCAATTCCATATTCACACAAGTACACACACATAGTATTCTCTCTACATTCATCTTTGTACTTTGTGATTGATCTTCATTTGATATATATTGGTGGCCATCTTATTGCTAAATATGATTTGATTACTTGTTCTGGGATCACAATTGGTATCAGAGCATAGTATTTCATTTAGATCAGATTAGGTTTTTGAGAGTTTTTGCAATTTTGAGTGTTCTTCATTTTTTCATTCAATTCTGTTCGATTTTAGCCATTTGAGTGCTTCAAATGGATTAGAATTGATCTAGGAGTGTTTGATCATCATCCCTGTGTGTTTTGATTCCTCAATTACACCAGGAATAGTCTCAATTTGTGCAAAATTCGTTTTTCGGACTTTTAGAAGAAAACTCACTGTTTTGGTTTTGAAATCACTGTTCTAGTGGTTTTTGGACAAAACTTGAAGAATTAAAGTTGTCCAGAATACTGTTGCGAACCTGCGTACCAATTTTCAAAGCAATTGGATCATTTTTGAAGAATCAACTCAAGATCCTCTGCATATTCAATACTATCGCAACATATGGATATTCATAACTTTCGCAACCTTCGAATATTCATAACTTTCACAACCTTTGAGGATTCAAAACTATCGCAATCTACTAGAAGTGAACAGTATACTATCGCAACCCTCTGTTGCGACAAGCCGTTGTAATCGCAATTTTTCGACGTGAATAGTATACTATCGCAACTATCTGTTGCGACAAGTATCAACTATCGCAACCTACGTGATTTTGAACAATACTTATCGCAATCCTCAGCTGCGATAAGAATTCTTTTGGGTTTGTATCGCAACCTGTTAGCTGCGACAAGGTTTTGGTTTACTTTTGCAACTTGTTAATTGCGACAAGTCTTCGTGTTGCGACTAGTCCTTGGTTGCGACAAGAAGTGTATTGCGACAAGTGTGGGTCGAGACAGACAATGGGTTGAGACAAGTCAGTGTGAAGTTAATTGTTACTAATCAAATCTAAGGAATACTTAACGATCATCAACAAGTAATCTAATATGACAACCACCTGTTCTTTTTCCTAAGGAGTTTAAGATATGGAAAGACAGGTTCATGGATTATGCTGAGCGACAAGAGAACGGGGAATATATTTTTAATTCTCTTAAGAATGGTCCTATGGGGAAACAAACGAGAAGAGGACTTATTACTGATGGTGACCCAATTCCAGACTGGGTTGAGATTCTACCATTACATTATACTCCTGAACAAAAGAATAAGCAATATGGAGACAAAATGGCAAAGTCCCTAGTTATTCAAGCCTTAACCAACTATATTTATCGAAAGGTGGATAGCAAAAATTATTCTGGGAAGGCCATGTTTGATGAACTGACAAAGCTGTATCAAGGATATGAAATAGAGAACCAGATGAGAATCTCTAACGCCATCAACACATATGAAAATGTTAAACAAAAGGAAGGAGAGGCACTTGATTCTGCTTATGACCGTTTCACTACCATCTTGAATGAGCTGAATAGGTACAATATAAACAAATCTATAATCGAGCACAATGTGAAATTCCTGAGTGTTCTTCAACCCGAATGGAAGAAGTATGCTCACCGAATGAAACATAATGCTAGGTTAGATGCGTTGCCTCTACAAGAGATGTATGAAACCTTGAAGCAGGATGAGGAAGATGTTGATGCAAAGAGAGCTAAGAAAAAGAAGAAAGAGAAGAAGGAAGAGAAAAGAGAAGTTAAGGAAGAGGAGTTAGATCCACTTGCTTTGATGTCTAACAGAACTATCAATAAGTACTCAAAGAATGTGGGTAATCAGTCTGACGAGGAACAGAATGAAGGAGATGTGATAGATGATGTTGAGATTATGAAGCAAGCTATGATACTCCTTACCATATCTTTTCAGAGACAGTTTGGAAAAAGCCCCAGTTCTAACAGTCAAAGGTATGCGTCTGGCTCTAAGAACTTCGAGCACAAAGCACATGTTGAATCGAATAAGAGGATTGATGACAAGAAGGTTGAGTATAAGAGAGAAGATTATAAGAGACCAGATGAGAAGAAGGTATTTGAGAAGAAGGATGAAGCATCGAAGTGCTACAATTGTGGGAAGACTGGTCACTTCTCAAAAGAGTGTTGGAAGCCGAAAGTGAGGGATTCCAGTTATTACAAGAACAAGTTGATGCTTGCTGAACAGAAAGAATCGGGAATAGCGCTGTTGGTCGAAGAAGAATACTGGCTTGATCAGACGGATGATGAAGCAGATGATGAGACAGCGGCTCAGACCAAGATGTGCTTTATGATCAAAAACACCAATTATGAAGGGTCAGAGTCTACTTCTAATGAGGTACATTACGATCTCTATAATCAATTCTTTAGTCAACAAACGTATTTAACAAAGAGATTAGAAGAACTAACAACTGACCAGAACATAGCAGATGAAATAATTTCCACTCAAAAGGAAAGACTAATAGAACAAGACAGTCAAATTAAAGAATTAGAACATAAAAAGACTGAGTTCGATATTGGTCATGCATATTTTCAAGATAAAATAACTGAACTATCAGATAAATTAATGAGTTCGGAAACCAAGAATTGTGAATTTGAAAATCTTTTACATGCTTATAAAGATAGGAATGATGAGCTGTGTGAAAATATCAAAGATCTGGAAAATAAACTATACAAAGCAGGTCAAACTGAACAAAAAATTCACATGCATAAGCCAAGTAAGTTTAGATATTTCAATTCAAAATGGGGTATCGGGTATGACAATCCACAGTACCTGGGGAATGCTTAATAAAATCTCCCACTCTTTATAAATTTGAATGGATTGAACTTGCAGTACATTCTAACTATCAAATTAAATGGCTTTAAATGGATGGTGAAGACTATGAGGCTGAGGAAGAAATAAAAAGAAAAACCACTGTTAAAATGCAACTTCCTTTTTGGTATGGTCCCGATAATGCAAAAGCATTAAATAACGAAAGAACCTTGCCAAATGATTACTTTGAGAGCTATATTGTTAAAGAACCGGAGGAAACGGAAAATACACAAAAGGATAATTCTGAAAACCCCTTTTTGGAAGGTAAAAGGTATTTTCCACCAATGGTTCTTGAACAAAAACTCATGGACCTCGAAAGCAAGATTAAAAGTACTATTGAAGAAGTCAGAAACGACGAGAAGCTTGCTTTCGAGATCGAAAAGGAAGTTATGATCACAGTGTTTTCTGAAAGTTTGAAAGAAATGAAAACAAAACTTGAGGAAATGTCTGAAGAAAAAGTTTCAAAAGAAAAGCATTCTTCAGATTCAGATGTTTCCTCATGCAAAGCTTTTATGGGAAATACTATCTTGAGGGGCGGGATAGTTGATGACCAAGATGATTTTGAACCTTGGGATTTGGAAAGTCAACTTGACCCTGAGATATATATCCCTACAGAAGAAGATAAAGCATTTCGAGAAGAACAAAAGAATTTTCTTTATCCGACGTCTTATGGTATCTTTCCTTCTCCATTGAAGAGTCAGTTTGATTGTGATATTGAGAATGTTGGTGAGGACAAAGGTAAAGCTGTATGTGAAGTGCCTGTTCAATTTGACTTTAGTGCCAAACTTCCAGATCATACTGACTTTCTAATAAAAGAAGAGGAACCTGAAAATATTATCTTGGAAGGGGAATCTTAAAAATCAGCTGAGAAAATTTCTGCAATGATTATTACTCTAAATCTAAATCAAAACAATCATTACAGAAAAAGAAAAGAAAAACAAAAAGAAAGAAGCATGTTAATTCTTTTCAAGCTCAAAATTCAAAAGCTTACGACTCCTATTTGTCTGGTGTTTCAGATCGTAATTTGAGAAACAACACGCGCCTTGAGTGGAGAATAAAGGAGTCCACATAGGATGTGGCTCAGATCAAATCATCCCACGCTGTTTTAAATGTTTTAAATTCCAAGAAAGACAATTTTGTTTCAAATGTTATTAATTATGATGTTGGCAATAGACGAAAACTTGTTGTTCCTTACAAGGTTTATTCAATGCGACAACTGATTAATTTGGCACGTGATCAAATTTGTTGCGCTTCTTGTGGTGTGGATGATTTTATCTGCAAATCTGACTATAACCGTTGGTTTTATTCGAATGATTACTTTAACACCGGTTATAGAAAACATAATGTCAAGTCCAAATCTACTAATCAGATAGGACCCATTTGGCAATGGGTACCTAAAACTGTCTAATTTCCATTTTGCAGCCCAGTCATGTCTGGTACTTAGATTCAGGCTGCTCAAAACACATGACTGGAAGAAAGGAGCTGCTTGTTAATTTTGTGGAAAAGGACTGTGGTAAAGTGAAGTTTGGAAACGATCAATATTCTCCAATTTTTGGTTACGGAGATATTGTCAAAAGATAATGTGAGGATTACAAAAGTCAATTACGTCGAGGGCTTATGACACAATTTGTTTAGTATAGGTCAATTTTGTGATAAAGACCTAGAAGTCCATTTCAAGAAGACTCGTTGTGCAGTTCTTATCGACGGAGGAGATGGGCTTCTTGTTGGTTCTAGAAAGTCCAATATGTACACCATTGAACTATCAACACTCAAGCCGAAGAATGATGTATGTCTTATGTCGAAAGCGTCTTTAGAGAAAAGCTAGTTATGGCATAGACGACTATCTCATCTCAACTTCCGTTACATTCAAAAGTTAACGTTGGGTGATTTAGTCATAGGTCTACTAGTTCTGAAGTTTGAGAAAGACAATTTATGTACTGCTTGTGAGAAGGGGGAAGATGAAGCGTGCTCCTCATCCACCGAAACCCGAGCCCAACGCAAGTAAAGCTTTAGAAATCCTTCATATGGATCTTTGTGGTCCGATGAAGACTCAGAGTATTAGTGCCAAACGTTACGTGTTAGTTTTCGTCGATGATTACTCGAGATACACATGGGTCAAGTTTCTACGCTCAAAAGATGAAACACCTGACTTAATCATCTCGTTAATCAAACGGCTTCAAGTGAATCGTCAACAATCAGTTCAGACTGTCAGATCAGATAACGGGACAGAGTTTAAAAACAGAACTCTTGATGACTTCTTTAAGTCATTAAGAATTACTCATCAATATTCTACGGCCATAACACCTCAGCAGAATGGTGTTGTTGAAAGACGAAACCGTACACTCGTTGAAGCGGCCAGAACGATGCTGTCTTATGTTGATCTACCTCTATTTCTGTGGGCTGAAGTTGTTGCAATGGCATGCTATACACAAAACCGTTCAATTATCCATCGACGGTTTGGCAAGACTCCATATGAATTGGTTAATAATAGAAAATTTGTAATACACTATTTTCGTGTCTTTGGATGCAGGTGTATTGTGCTGAACGACAAGGACAACCTGAACAAATTCAGTCCTAAGGGTATTGAGGGCTTCTTCATCGGATACTCGCTCACATCTAAAGCATACAGAGTCTACCTCAAGTCATCCAGAACTGTGATGGAAAGCATAAATATCAAGTTCGACGAATCTGAAGACATGGCTTCTGTACAAAACAGTACAGAACCCGCGATCTCCGGAATTCTAGCATCTGGACAAATCCGTCCTATGATGACTAGATATTCAAACAAGGATCAAGCTTCCACTTCTAATTCTAATCCTAATGAACTTGATGTATTGTTTGAACATTTTTATGATGACTATTTTGGTATTGATAAACATTCTGCATCTGTCAATAACAGGATACAAGTTGAAACACCACCAGTGCAAGCTACTGTGTCAGGCCCTTCGTCGGTACTGACTTCATCAAATACTGGTGCAACTACTCCTGCAACTTCTCCAAGGAACACAACGATGGCATCTACACAAGCACGACAACATGCATCTACAAGTGGTGCTTCTTCATCTGGAACATCTTCGAATGTCAGTGGTCAGGGCAATCACAACTTTCCTGAACAATCTACCGAATCAGTTCCCGAGGCTGTGCCAATTGTCAATTATGACAAGCAACCCGCCTCACAACCGGAACCGACGCTGACGATCGAGTTGAACTTTGATAAGGATCCTACCCTTGTAGACCCTAATGAAAATGCTATATCTCTCCATCCACACTTCATAAGGTGGACAAGCAGTCACCCAATTGATTAGGTGATTGGTGATGTATCTGAACCAGTGAAGACAAGATCTGCATCCGCATCCACAAACGAAGTTTTATATGCACTCTTCTTAAGTCAAGTTGAGCCCTCAACAGTTCAACAAGCCTTAGAAGACCCTGATTGGTTGGTTGCGATGCAAGAAGAGCTGAATCAGTTTGAAGCTTTGAAGGTGTGGAGACTAGTTCTGCGACCCAAAGGTAAGACAGTTATCGGTACCAAGTGGGTCCTAAAGAACAAAAAAGACGAAGACGAAATAATTGTGCGAAACAAGGCTAGATTGGTAGCGAAAGGGTATAGGCAACAGGAGGGGATAGATTATGACGAGACGTACACGCCGGTTGCTCGTCTTGAGGCAATTCGGATATTTCTTTCTTATGCCGCCTTCAAGAACTTCACCGTCTATCAA
The DNA here is from genome assembly GCA_033807775.1 of Saussurea involucrata. Taxonomy (NCBI): domain Eukaryota; kingdom Viridiplantae; phylum Streptophyta; class Magnoliopsida; order Asterales; family Asteraceae; genus Saussurea; species Saussurea involucrata. The sequence goes on along the minus strand of CM066320.1, from coordinate 186,851,269 downwards.
ATGGACGTGAAGACCGCTTTCTTGAACGGTGTCCTTAAGGAAGAAGTGTATATGTCTCAACCGGAAGGCTTTGTGGATAAAGACTATCCTAATCATGTATACATTCTAGATAAAGCCCTCTACGGTCTCAAGCAAGCCCCCCGTGCCTGGTATGAAGTCTTATCAACCTTTCTACTAAAAGCCGGCTTTGTGAAAGGTAAAATCGACACAACTCTGTTTACTTGCGAGGAAGGTGATATTCTTTTAGTTCAGATTTACGTTGATGATATTATTTTTGGTTCGACTAACCCTGGACTTTGTACTTGGTTTTCGGGCATTATGATGACTCAATTTCAAATGAGTATGATGGGAGAGATTAATTTCTTTCTCGGATTACAAGTAAAACAATTCTCTACGGGTATCTTCATCAACCAGTCGAAGTATGTGTTTGACATCTTGAAGAAATTCAAGATGGAAAACTGTACGTCGATCGGTACACCTATGGCTCCTGGATCTAAGATAGGTCCAGATCTAGACGATATTGATGCAGATGTCAAGAATTATAGAGGAATGATCGGGTCTCTAATGTACTTCACCGCTAGTCATCCAGATATAATGTTTTCAACTTGTCTCTATGCTAGATTTCAGGCTAAACCCTAAAGAGTCACACCTCGGCGCCGTCAAAAGGATCTTTCGATACTTGAAAGGCACTCCGTACCTTGGACTGTGGTATCCCAAGGGAACCGGTTTCGAACTCACTGCATATTCAGATGCTGATCACGGAGGAAGCATGCTGGATAGAAAGAGCACCTCGGGGCACGTCCAGTTTTTGGGAGACAAGCTCGTGAGTTGGTCGTCGAAGAAGCAGAATTGTGTTTCAACATCAACTGAGGAGGTAGAATATGTTGCCGCAGCGAGCTGTTGCTCACAAGTCCTTTGGATGAAGACCCAACTCATGGACTATGGGTATAAATATGAGAAGTTCCCCATTTACTGCGACAGTAAGAGTGCTATTGCTATATCTGCTAATCCTGTCCAGCACACCAAAACAAAACATATTGACATAAGGTATCATTTCATAAAAGATCATGTTGAGAAAAGAACTGTTGAATTGTATTTTGTTACAACTGAGTATCAGCTTGCCGATCTCTTTACCAAAGCCTTGGATGAAAAACGTTTCAATTTTCTAGTATCCAAGCTCGGCATGCTGAATATGAAAGTTTAACTTCCATATATTGATCATATAATAGATGGAAATATTTGTATCTCAATCTAGACTTCGTATCTAGATTGATACACTCAAGTTTTCATCATATTCTATTCTCGATATCTGTTATTTAAATTTTCATATCTTAGTTGTAGTACATTTATTTCTTCAACTTTCTCTTTCTTTCTCTTCTTTTAATTGTCTTATCTATGATTTGTTATGATACATGTATCTGCACAAAGGTATGTTCTTGGTTTCAGGGGGAGTTATAGAACATATCATATGCACAAATCTAGGGGGAGTATGCATAACTGCCAGATCATGTAAGTGTAGTTACATTGTGACTGTTGCTTCCGAGAAGCCAAGGTAAGTGTTATGGTTTGTTTTAAACACTAACTCTTAAATGATGAAAACAAATTTTCAAATCTATGCATCATTTAAGGGGGAGTGAAAACTGTGTTTAAAACCTTGTGTGCTGAATCAATTGAAAGTTGGACATCTTCCAATGTGATAAAATCTTTTCAAATTTTATCTGAAAAATGTCCAAGTGTTACTGTTATCGCAACCATCTACTTGCGATACACTTTTGAACAGTAACTTATCGCAACCCTCTGTTGCGATAAGCCACAATGAACGGTAACTTATCGCAATCATCTGTTGCGATAAGGTTGAACATCTATCGCAATCTGTTCGTTGCGACATCAAGGAGGGTTATCGCAACCTTGTACTTGCGATAACCTGACACTGTGGCGGTCAAACCGTTGGACCAATCAAATGATGCCACGTGTTACAAGTCTCAATCCTTTATATACGAGTTGTTTGAGTATTTTGTCTCAACTTTCAAAAATTTCGAACTCTCTCAACTCTCTCTCTCGCAACTGCTGATTGTGCTCGTAGATTTCAAAGTGTTTTTCGAGATTTTCGTTGACTCCATTCCACTCGCATTACTTAGAGGTACATTCTCTTACTCTTTCAATTGATTTCATCCGTAATTTCACTCTTAAATGTTGATTTTAGGATGTTTTCATTCGAATATTTTTTTAGGGTTTTAGATTTGGGATTCTAAGTCGATATATGCATATCTGTTTAATGGTAAAACTGTTATGGTGCATTTCTGCGTGTATTGTGACACTCATAAACTAGGTTTTAACTTGATTGTGTGCGAAAAAGTTCATTTCTGGGCAAAACACTTAGGATATTCCTGAGTTCATAACTATCGCAACCTTCAATGTTCTTCACATTCAAACATGTCGCAACCTTCGCTATTCATAACTATCGCAACCTATTAGTTGCGATAACATCTTATCGCAACCTGCGTGTTGCGATAACATCTTGTCGCAACTAGTGTGTTGCGATAACTTTTCCTCGCAAGTCCTTCATTGCGACAAGGTCTTTTGGCTGCGACAACCTTTATTTGGCTTGCGATAGTTCCAACACTTAGAAAGTTTTTGGAATTTTTTGAAGAAAAACCAATTTTTGGCAATGCTCTAAACTTTGACACTGTTCAGATGGCTCATAATGACGGCCATTCCTCTGACGAGAACACCATCATGCCGTCACACCGGTCGTCGCATCCATCGATCGGTGAACGCCTGAGATCTAGACGCGGAGCTTCTACCGAGAAGTCTCCATCTTGCCCTTCACGACTACAACCCCTTGATCTCGACGTGGCGTTCGACCATCAAATCATCATCGAGATCATCCATGGCCATCCTCTACGAATAGTGCTCACGAAGGTAGTCACTGTGCCCATCATATACTTACAACAGTTTTGGCACACGCTACAATATCATCCACCTACACACCGACGGGGTTCACACTTTACTGCTCGAGTCGATCATTTCGATGCTCGAATTAACCTCAAACGACTCCGTCTAGCCTTAGATCTTCCCTTTAACCCAAACTTTGATGACATGGTACCCGAAGCCCAACTTTACGCAGATATCCAAAGCTTAGGCTACCAAGACCCAAAGAACCCTGTCCTAGCCGGCTCCTCCAAATTCCTAAGAAAGCACCTACCACCCGTATGGTACACCCTTTGCTCCATATTCAACAGATGCATGATGTCAAAGCATACCGGGCTTGACAAATGCAACCTTCCAACCCTTCAGATGTTCCATGCATTCGCCTTCAACCGCAACATAGACTATGCCATACTACTCTGGAACGAGCTACAAGAGCTGGTCGAAGACAAAGCACGCCCGAAAAAGAAAAGAAACTTCGTGCCGTATCAACGATTCTTCCAGATTCTTATACACCAGATCATGGAGGGCAACCAGGAAATTCTTAGACGCCCGAATGCGGTACAAGGACCGACACAATACATGCATTATCTGAACATGCCGGCACATGAAGACTTTGTCCACATCGCCGTTATTCCAGAACCTGTACTTTCCTATGCCGACCAACAGTCTGAGGTAGTTAGGCAGTATAGATTAGCTAATGCACTAGTGGTCTAGCCAGAACCGGCCGGACCTCCCCATGGTGCTATCCCATTAGGCGGTGAGGGTTTACATGTTGAGCAGGTTCAGGAACTTGGGGTTCTTGAACGGGAAGTGGTGAGAAGAACTTTAAGAAAGAGAGTGGGTGGGGTGGCGAGGACTGCTGGTCAGGCATCTTCTACCGGAGCTATACGTATTCCTATCCTCGATGACATACCGATGGAATCTGAGGACGATTCTGATTTTGACCCCGATGCTTCATCATCCGATGATGAAGTATCTGACCAACCTCGAGCTGATGATGATTCTGACTCCGATCCCGACCATGACCCTGAAGCGGATCTAATCCCAAGACACATTGGTCGGAGTCAACATATTGAGGGTTCCGATGCTGATTCCACCTGGAACGTCGGACCCTCTGGAGATTTTGGTGACATAAGGTGGAATGAGGGAGCTTTAGTAGAAAATATTCATGTGATCAGTGATGTGGCGAGAAAAGAAATTGGAGAGAAAGAGATAGGGTCAGATAAAGTTTTAACTACTGACTCTCCTCAAACCGATCGAAGCCGGGTAGCCATATCTTCTACCAACGAGTGTACGTCGCCGTTGCGTATTGAACAAGCCGTGGTGGACCCAGCCATGCAAAGCACAACTCCTCTAAGCCACTTGTCAGCATCTTAAATTGCCGGCGTTTCATCTTTCACATGTGATAAAGCACAACTGCTATCGGCGACACACTTGGTGTCTGCTGATATTGAAACAGGTAGGCTTCTGCCCCGGCCACCGCCTTTTATTCCACGCACATTGAGTCTAGAGACATTTGGACATACTTCTTTTCCTAGGCCACACGCGTCGGAATCCCAACAAGTTGTGAGCTTCCGTGCTCCAACCGGAACACCCCGAGTGCGGCCGCCATTCGTTAGTACCCCACGAGGATCGGGTGGAAGTCTGTCATGGTCAACACTATGCTAGCCATGAACACAGGCAGTACAGTTGCTACAACCGCTACTATAACCAGTAACCTAAGTGGTCCGGATGTTAGACACATGTTTCCCAATTTTTCTCCAGAACAGGCTTTACAAATGCTTGGACCGCGTCCTTAATATATCATGCTCCCATTACTGGCATCTGCTTTAGGAGTAATTGAAACTGCCTATTTGCAACACCGACGGGCCATGCAAGGTACAGTTGAGCGATTAGCACAAGAAGTGAGCAGAGCCATCAAAGGCAAAGGCGTTGCTGAATCGTCGTCAACCCTCTCAGAATCAACCATCCATCACACAATCCGACCCACAAACACCACCACCAGTTCCGTTACACCAAATCCCAGAAGACCAGCTCAAATCAGAGCTGTTAGCCCGACTCCTAGCCAAAAGCGACACTAGTACAGCTGAAGAAGTTGACCTAATTGGCTTACTCCGTCAACATACCCAACCTCAAGCCTAAACCTCAAACCAACCACCTTCTAGCAACGACTTCCAGCGTCTAACCGACTCTATGAAAGATATGACGGAAGCTATGATGAACGGATTCACCTCCATCACTAACAGGCTTAAGGTAGTTGAGGAGAAGTGTGGGATTCAGGCTCAAGCCCCATGGAAACGAAGACATGATGGTCTGGATGATCCTGATCAACATGAGGGGGAGAAGAGAGCACGGGTTGGTGAATCCAATGCTACGGCTACTGCAGATGTTGGGGGATCAGGTCAGCCAGCTAGTGAAAGGGAGACAGGGGCAGGTGGAAAGGACACTGAAATGGTCCAAGTGGATGAAACCGAAGTTCTAGCTGATGTCATAACTGGGGTTGAAAAGCCTTCGGTTGTTGACAATAGAACAGATGATGAAAGGATGGTGGATTCTATCATCATGGACTACATTTACATTGATTCTGAGGAAGAACCTGAGAAAACAACGGTCCAGATCAAAGAGGAATTAGAAGACTTATTTGACATCACCGGGATTATTATGGCTGCTTCTGATTCCGACAACGAAACTCCAGATGATTCTGCTCAACCACAAATGCTGATTGATCAAAGGGCAAGTACTTCCGCACCTCCAGTAATTCCAGTGGTATAAGAAGCTGCTCCAGTAGTTCAAGTGCAAGCCGATGGCAGAATCCGGGATCCGGTACTCGAAGCTGAAATAGCAGTTTATCAGGAAGTGATTGATGCCGAGCCAAGGTATGTGGCTACAGGTGAACGGGTTAGGATTCTGATTCCTTATCAAGAGAGCATAAGGAAAGATCTGTTTGTTAGGGATGTCTAGAGGATCGACATAGCAAAGGTTTACGGGGTTGAAGACTGGCCATCACTGCGCAGGATTTAATTTCTACATGTCATGGGCAATGAATGTCTGAACACAAATGTGGTAAGGTCAGACAAAGCCATCATGAAGGTGCTGAACATAGATTCCTGCAAGTTGTTTAAAGTCTGGTACCCGCAATTCACTGTACAAATATCCGATGGCTCCGAACACGTCTTTTCTGAAGCAGATTTCAAAAGTCTAAAGCTTGACGACTTCTGCAGCTTATATGACATCCTGGCACGAGCTCCTCAAAAGAAGATTGAATGGTCTTCTGCATATAAGAGTGTCAAGAGGTTCATGCGGAATATCTTGACATTTTCTTATCTTACGGATTTCCAAATGGCCTTAGAAGATCACCAAGCCCGAGTAAACCTGAGACCACCGAACCGGCGTCTGTCTGACATTCAAGGTATTCCTGCATATACCGTTCTGAAGAAACCCGAACTTGGAGTGGTTTACGTTAATCAAGTCTCAAAGAAGAGATTTTTTAGAATTTGTAAAGCCAACAAGTTCAGTGACGGAACGTTCAAGTACATTCAGATCCACCTTGAGAGTAGACTACGTCTGGATACAAGCGGGGAGGTGAAGTTGAAAGACAAGGAGAAAAAGCTAATCAAGCAAGCCCTGGACACTATCACATACCGTATGGAGTACCGGAATGCACTACGAAGGTTTGAGATCATCTTTGGGATTCGGAAGAAGTACGTGATTCCGGTGGACGCTTAAACTCTTTGCCTCTACATTGTACAAAGGGGGAGAATGTTAGTGCGTAATATTCTAGGTTGTACTATGTAGAGGGACTAATATTGTAATTGCTAAAGTTACATACTATATAATGTGTACTTAGCCTAGATTTCTAATTCGGTCATCCAATTCCATATTCACACAAGTATACACACATAGTATTCTCTCTACATTTATCTTTGTACTTTGTGATTGATCTTCATTTGATATATATTGGTGGCCATCTTATTGCTAAATATGATTTGATTACTTGTTTTGGGATCACAGCAAGCACTCACAATTCTGATTGATCAGGTCAGAAGAATGATTAAGAGTACTCAAAGGTCTAGCATCGTCAACAAAACTCCAGAATAATGATTGCAAATGCTCAAACGTCTAATCCAATCCAATCAAAGACTGAATTCCAACACCCACCTTCTGAAAATGTTGACAAACTTGAGCTCTGTTAAACTCTGACAGTTGATATAGGTATATGACAAACTAAATATGAGAATGATGTCACATACACTTTATGCTAAAATTCCATGAACAATGCCCCCCTCCTGAGACTTAGCACGGGGGTTCCGCTACCCGGTTAGCGGATGGGGTCGAGGAGAAGCGCCCCTAGAGATTTTTTTCACTATTGAATGACGATTACTTGGGCGAGGATATCATTTTGATTGAATGAAACAGACACGATAACACATTTTATCGTAGCCCGTGCGATAACCCTTTTATATCGCAAGCTACATGTGCGATAAAACCCTTTTTATCGCATGCCACTAGTGCGATAACCAATTAAGCCTTTTATTGCACGATACACGCATGATAAACACTATTCACACTGTTTTATCGCACCCCAGATACGCGATAAAATTACTGTTCACCCATTTTTATCGCATGTCACATCTGCGATAAAACTCCTCGATTATTTTGTCACCAAAGGCGCGATAAAATTTCTGCGATTAAAACTGATCTCTTCTATGTGCGAGGAAGATGAACTTTGTCTTGTGCGATAAGTATGAACATAGCCTGTGCGAGGACTTTGAACATATGAACTCAGATTCGAACAAAAACTCAAAAATGTCGAAAATGATCAAAATATGATAGATTGATGATCGTATGATGTTCAGAAACATTTTTCAATCAATCCTTAGCATTAAGCACTTATCCAAGCACAGTTATACGCACAAAAGCATCAAAAACTTACTGTTCCATCGAGAATATGGGCTGTAGATCTTGAATCGTTGCAGAATGATCGTATCGATGAATGATTTCTTCTATTTGGCTCTGATACCACTTGTTAGTCACATTAAAACAAGCAACAATTCAAGAATCATGAAGATTGTAACAAGATGAGACATAAGAGAATTAATGGTGTATTATTGAAATGAGAGAACTACCTAGAGAGAGAATGGTTCTCTCTCTAGAACACACACTTACACCATGATGTCTACATTGTGAAAATGATTACTTTTTAACCCTAATTACACAATCCTTATATACTCACTTGTTACATACTTAAGCCCAAGCCCATAATTTCTATACCCAAGCCCATAATTCCTATACCCAAGCCCATATTACAATCATTAACCCTTTACAAAACTATCATATAATTAGGACATTTTGGTCCTAACAAATTTCAACCCTATAACTAAAATTCTTGGATCTGTCACTGATTAATTATGTGGGACGTCAGTAATTTTAAAGGGAATCAAACTGGTTACATGCGTTGGAAGAATCCCAAATATCCAAACATTATTAAGGGTTGAGCTATAATGCCAATGAGGTCCCAACATCTCAAATCAAAACATAACAATATTCTTAAAGTATAACAGCGAATACACACATCCACAACTGAGACATCTATACTAGCCTAGAGAAACTACATTGAACCATCTCTATACCGCTATCTCTATATCTTCAAGCCTTATCCTTCCCTTTGAAAGAAGCTCCACCTACTCTATTACCTGAAAATGGTTTTAGTTTTTGAAAAGCGAGGGTTAGACCATGAGGTCTAGTGAATTCCCTCACTAAAACAGTTTAACAAATCAATAGTAATATGCAAACCGCCATAAAGGCCCATCAACATAAAGGTTAACAAATAGACACAACACTTGGGTATTTGCACAGTGTTGTTCATGACCATCCACCCAAACAGACTCCCCTTTCGCCTTCGGGGCCCTAGCAGACTTCCTATGGCCCCCAATAGGTTCCATTTCCACGAGTATAAGAAACGGATTCCAAGCACATGGTGTACGTAAACTCCAAAGGGATGTTAGCAACGCCAAGGTATACTAGTCCCATTATGCAACTCGACATCACGTCAATACACTAATTCAAGGATATCACGTAAGCATAATATGTACATCAATAAACTGGTTTATGCCATGTATAATCAAAACTTCTGTAAGTGATAAACATGTCATAATGCTCAAAATCAAGATAAGTTGTTTAAACATTTGCCATTCATTTCATATACAAAAAGGGTGTTAAGGGAACTCACCTGAGCTTCGGCGAATTGTACACGTCCTAAACTCACTTTTTTATCAAACCGAACACCTGAATTGGACGACATATGAATGGTGTTAAACCTCCCAAATACTTCCCAAAACCATCCTTAGTAATCCCCAAGACAAAACCCTAATCGATACCTCATTCCTAACCCCGACCGAAAAACGAAGCAAAACCGAAGTAGTGGCCTAAACAGCCCTTGCGCGACCTGGCTTGAGGCTTTAGGCCATGCCAGAGCCCGTGCAAGTCACTGGGTTGGGTTCAGGCTCTGGACCTGCTCGTAGCTTTTCTCCAAAAACTCTCAAACCTGATTTTTCCATGTTTCTAAAAATCGGTTTTAAACCCTAAAAACGATGGATTCGATATCTAAAACCTTTTAAACAATAAACTAATATCAAAACATCATTTACACCATTCCCGTCCATCTATTGAATCATCTTTTAATCCCAAAAACTCAAATCTTTGACATACCAAAAAGCCGCCATTGACATTGTGCAGTTTCCTCGGTGTAGAACAGTAAACCAACAAAAACAATAACTAATATCCTTTTTCCATCATAAATGAATCCAATAATCAAAATGGATCATCAAATAAAACCTCAATGACACCCTAACTCAATACCAAGCAATAAGGTGAAGAAGATGAATGCCAACTTTGAAGAAGATGAAGTTTAACCTTTGAAATCACCTCTTGCACCAAGTTCCCAGTAAATGAAATCAAGGATTTCTCTTCAGCCTCTCTCTAGCCTCCAAAATCAGTAATGTGAGAAATGAGAAGGGTTTTGGGGGTTTTACCCTCCTCAACCTCTAATTGCACATTACCCCTTCTTGAAAGTCTATATTATACACAACACACCCTCACTTTTAATCAAAAGGGTTATTACAGCGCTATAGGTAAAATGTGTTTTATGTGTTTGGAATTATGGTTTATGCAAATATCTTTTGTTTGAATGAAAGCAACTGCAAGTTGTAATGCATTAATATATACTAGTGTGTGGCACCGTGCTCGTGCGGTGCCGAGAAAGTTCTATAAGCACCACAAATTTATAATATGAAATTAAATAAGTTTATTTCAATTCTTTTCAAAAAGTAGTAGTCATTTTCCATTAAACACTCGAATCATTATGAGATTTGAGTCTTAATCAAATCATGAAACGTTGTGTCTTGTTTATCCCACATTGGTAAGAAGATGATGAAATGGAATAATGATGTGATTATTTAAAAGAAGGTACAAAAAAAGGTTCTTATAAGAACCTCCATTGGAGATGCTCTTAATTGTAATGCAATATATACTATATATTCAACATGAAGAAAATTTACAACTAAAATTAACTTTTTAATCCAAAAGGGATTAAAATAAATCATAAGTCATGTAAAAAAAGTTGGCATTATTTTTCTTTTATAATCAACTTCATGTTCCAACATTTCAACTTTTTATCAATGTGGGATAGCCAAAGTAAACCACAATTCAATATTTGAGAAATCTCAATCTACATTATGCCATGTCATTTTTCATGGTTTTTTCTTTTATATATATAAAGATAAAGATTCAGATGGAAATAAGGTGACACCAAAAAGTACAAAAGAAGGTTCTTATAAGACCTCCATTGGAGATGTTCTTAATTGTAATGCAATATATACTATATATTCAACATGAAGAAAATTTGCAACTATAATTAACTCTTTAATCCAAAAGGGATTAAAATAAATCATAAGTCATGTAAAAAAAGTTGGCATTATTCTCCTTTTATAATCAACTTCATGTTCCAACATTTCAATTTTGTATCAATGTGGGATAGCCAAAGTAAACCACAATTCAATATTTGAGAAATCTCAATCCACATTATGCCATGTCATTTTTCATGGTTTTTGCTTATATATATATAAAGATAAAGATATTGGAGAGTTAGCCAACATGAACCAACAACATAAGTTTTAGAGGATTAGCCAAGAGGTCCCAACCCAAGAGTTGAAACATAGACATCTCAACCTCCTTTCATGTACCTAACATCAATTACCAATTTTCCATCTCTCCATCAATGTGGGATAGACAAAAACCATTATTTATCCAAAAATATAGAATACTCAAATCTTAGAGTGCCACATCGTTATCATTGGATCTTACTTTTATATATATAAAGATTTTTTATAGTAAGGATAGAGAGAGAAGCAGCTATCGTGGGCCTCTAGCTTTAACTTTGTCCATGCACGAGATAATCAATTTGACTGGTCAAAATTTAAATTTCCAACTATGTACGATGTGACAAATGAATATAACATCTTAATGTAGCTAGTGTTAGATTTATACGTAAGATGCTTTAATTTAGGCTTTTACTTTTCCCACCTCTGCAAAGTTTTTGCACCCCCTCACCCCTGCACCATGTCAGCCTCACAAACCAAACACCCCTCGCACATTGTCAGCCTCACAAACCAAATGAAATTTCACATTTTGCAGGGGGTGTTGCAGGGGAGTGTGAATAGTAACCCCCTTAATTTATATATAATGTTATGGTTAAAATATATTAAAATAATCAAAAGTTGTTGTCAAACTTAATTAATACGGTATGTAAAGGATTTCTTATAAATCTTAGACCATCCACACATCTGCAAGACCATACTTATTTCTAAATTGTCATAATGCTCAAAAGTCAAGATAAGTTGTTTAAACATTTGCCATTCATTTCATATACAAAAAGGGTGTTAAGGGAACTCACCTGAGCTTCGGCGAATTGTACACGTCCTAAACTCATTTTTGATCAAACCGAACACCTGAATTGGACGACATATGAATGGTGTTAAACCTCCCAAATACTTCCCAAAACCATCCTTAGTAATCCCCAAGACAAAACCCTAATCGATACCTCATTCCTAACCCCGACCGAAAAACGAAGCAAAACCGAAGTAGTGGCCTAAACAGCCCTTGCGCGACCTGGCTTGAGGCTTTAGGCCATGCCAGAGCCCGTGCAAGTCACTGGGTTGGGTTCAGGCTCTGGACCTGCTCGTAGCTTTTCTCCAAAAACTCTCAAACCTGATTTTTCCATGTTTCTAAAAATCGGTTTTAAACCCTAAAAACGATGGATTCGATATCTAAAACCTTTTAAACAATAAACTAATATCAAAACATCATTTACACCATTCCCATCCATCTATTGAATCATCTTTTAATCCCAAAAATTCAAATCTTTGACATACCAAAAAGCCGCCATTGACATTGTGCAGTTTCCTCGGTGTAGAACTGTAAACCAACAAAAACAATAACTATATCCTTTTTTCCATCATAAATGAATCCAATAATCAAAATGGATCATCAAATAAAACCTCAATGACACCCTAACTCAATACCAAGCAATAAGGTGAAGAAGATGAATGCCAACTTTGAAGAAGATGAAGTTTAACCTTTGAAATCACCTCTTGCACCAAGTTCCCAGTAAATGAAATCAAGGATTTCTCTTCAGCCTCTCTCTAGCCTCCAAAATCAGTAATGTGAGAAATGAGAAGGGTTTTGGGGGTTTTACCCTCCTCAACCTCTAATTTCACATTACCCCTTCTTGAAAGTCTATATTATACACAACACACCCTTACTTTTAATCAAAAGGGTTATTACAGCGCTATAGGTAAAGTGTGTTTTATGTGTTTGGAATTATGGTTTATGCAAATATCTTTTGTTTGAATGAAAGCAACTGCAAGTTGTAATGCATTAATATATACTAGTGTGTGGCACCGTGCTCGCGCGGTGCCGAGAAAGTTCTATAAGCACCACAAATTTATAATATGAAATTAAATAAGTTTATTTCAATTCTTTTCAAAAAGTAGTAGTCATTTTCCATTAAACACTCGAATCATTATGAGATTTGAGTCTTAATCAAATCATGAAACGTTGTGTCTTGTTTATCCCACATTGGTGAGAAGATGATGAAATGGAATAATGATGTGATTATTTAAAAGAAGGTACAAAAAAAAGGTTCTTATAAGAACCTCCATTGGAGATGCTCTTAATTGTAATGCAATATATACTATATATTCAACATGAAGAAAATTTACAACTAAAATTAACTTTTTAATCCAAAAGGGATTAAAATAAATCATAAATCATGTAAAAAAAGTTGGCATTATTTTTCTTTTATAATCTACTTCATGTTCCAACATTTCAACTTTTTATCAATGTGGGATAGCCAAAGTAAACCACAATTCAATATTTGAGAAATCTCAATCTACATTATGCCATGTCATTTTTCATGGTTTTTTCTTTTATATATATAAAGATAAAGATTCAGATGGAAATAAGGTGACACCAAAAAGTACAAAAGAAGGTTCTTATAAGACCTCCATTGGAGATGTTCTTAATTGTAATGCAATATATACTATATATTCAACATGAAGAAAATTTGCAACTATAATTAACTCTTTAATCCAAAAGGGATTAAAATAAATCATAAGTCATGTAAAAAAAGTTGGCATTATTCTCCTTTTATAATCAACTTAATGTTCCAACATTTCAATTTTGTATCAATGTGGGATAGCCAAAGTAAACCACAATTCAATATTTGAGAAATCTCAATCCACATTATGCCATGTCATTTTTCATGGTTTTTGCTTATATATATATATAAAGATAAAGATATTGGAGAGTTAGCCAACATGAACCAACAACATAAGTTTTAGAGGATTAGCCAAGAGGTCCCAACCCAAGAGTTGAAACATAGACATCTCAACCTCCTTTCATATACCTAACATCAATTACCAATTTTCCATCTCTCCATCAATATGGGATAGACAAAAACCATTATTTATCCAAAAATATAGAATACTCAAATCTTAGAGTGCCACATCGTTATCATTGGATCTTACTTTTATATATATAAAGATTTTTTATAGTAAGGATAGAGAGAGAAGCAGCTATCGTGGGCCTCTAGCTTTAACTTTGTCCATGCACGAGATAATCAATTTGACTGGTCAAAATTTAAATTTCCAACTATGTACGATGTGACAAATGAATATAACATCTTAATGTAGCTAGTGTTAGATTTATACGTAAGATGCTTTAATTTAGGCTTTTACTTTTCCCACCCCTGCAAAGTTTTTGCACCCCCTCACCCCTGCACCATGTCAGCCTCACAAACCAAACACCCCTCGCACATTGTCAGCCTCACAAACCAAATGAAATTTCACATTTTGCAGGGGGTGTTGCAGGGGGTGTGAATAGTAACCCCTTAATTTATATATAATGTTATGGTTAAAATATATTAAAATAATCAAAAGTTGTTGTCAAACTTAATTAATACGGTATGTAAAGGATTTCTTATAAATCTTAGACCATCCACACATCTGCAAGACCATACTTATTTCTAAATTGTCACAGCAGCTTTGCAATAACATCTTCCATACACATGCAAGACCAAACTCCTTTCTAAACTAATAAATTATAATATAAACATATTAATAACTGATGTTTAAACAAACAAACAAAAAAATTAATTAAATTGAAAAATGCATTTGTTTAATATTTTTACTTTGTGAAATGTCTTTCTATTTTAGCAAGATGATGGTTGTCTTGCAAATCACATGGCATGTCATGTCATCTTGTAAGGGGTCTTGCAAGACTTGTGTGGATGCTCTTATATCATTAAATAAGAAATAACTTTTATCGATTTTCAATTTTGCTACATATGTTTTTCTACAAGTCTAATCCATCAAATTTAAAAATTAATTTTAATGTTATCATGAGTTTTTAATGTAATATAATTCTTATGGAATTTTGGCATGCAATTATTTAGTTTAAAATTGCATTTTATTATGTCTAGTTTAATCGTATGTTTATAGATTATTTGATTTTTAACTAATTTTTGTTTAGTCATTATCGGGGATATACTTTAGTATTTTTGTGGTTTTGTTCGAGTGTTAGATAAGGCCACCCGTAGCGGCTCGGGCTTCTTGCTCGGGCTTGCTGTGGGCTTCTTGCACAACCGGTACGGGGGGAGGGGGGGGGGGCTTGGGTGCGGGCTTCCCCACTCGGGTTCCCAAACCCGCTCGAGCTTTCCCATTTATTTATTTTTTTCATTTTTTTTTCAAAAATTTGAATTCCAACGGTTTGGAAACGGCTATTTTGGGTTTTTTTATTTTTTTTTATTTTTTATTTTCAATTTAATCACACTATATATATTAACCCTCAACCCTTATATTTTTCACACCTCTCAAACTCTCTCAAATTCTCTCAAACTCTCTCAAATTTCATCATGAATCCAAACAAAACACCTACATTCCGTCGTAACCGACCGGATACACCGCAACCGCAAGAAGACCCGGAGCTTGGTTTTCAAGCGTTTGCACAATATCCGCCACAATATCCGCAACAATATCCGCTACAATATCCGCCACAATATCCGCAACAATTTTACAACTCATTAGGCCATCCGCAACCAATTTCTACCAAATTACACGTCCCGGTTTGATTGAACAAGGTTTTACTCCGGCACAATTTTCCCCACTTCCTTCACCGCCGATTGATCTCGACGCCGACGACATCGTTCTGGAAACCCAACCTTCTAACCCGCACACACCACAATCCATGTCCACACAACAATCTATCCCGGAAGAATCAAGCCCGAACACAACGAGAAAAGGAAAGGCCAAAAAATATGAAAATAGATCCGCCAAACAAAAGTGGACTAAACCGGAGGAACTCGCGTTAGTGTCGGCGTGGGTTGACGTTTCGGAGGACCCCGTTATCGGCAACGCACAAACGCGTGGTAATATTTTTATTGTTATTATTATTATTATTGTTAATATTATTATTATTATTATAATTATTATTATTATTAATGTTATTAATATTATTATTTACATAAATGTAGATGGTTTTTTGAACCGCATCGCCCAAGTATTCTTTACTTCCATGGATCAAGGAAATTATAGAACAAAGGATCAACTCTACACCAAATTAAAAAACCTCAATAGAAAAATATCGCTATTTGCCGGCATCTACAACAACTTGGTCAATAATAGATCAAGTGGAATAAGTGATGCCGACATTTTGCGAACGACATACGAACGGTGCCGAAACGATAATGGGCTTCCTTTCACGAACGAAGCCGCTTGGGAAGTCCTAAAAAAATGTCCAAAATGGGCAACCGTTCCAACCATGACGACAAATTCATCGCGGGGTTCGAAACGTACGAAACCTTCCGATGATGACGATGAAGATGTCAACGAGGTCGAGGTCGAGCAACTTCAACGACCCATCGGAAGAAATAAGGAGAAAAAAACGTCAACGAGTAGTACGGCCGGGTCGATATCGGACGAAAATGTTTCAAAATGGTTGACAACCTTAAACGCGTTCAACGTTCATGCGGATGATACGATGGAGTATAAAATGAAAAAACTCGAACTCGAAAATTCCATAGAACGAGAAAAGTTGCAACTCGAACGAGAGAAGTTGGATCTCGAACGAGAAAGAGAACGAGAAAATTGATTTGAGAAAGACTTCGAGTTTTTCATAACCCCGCATGATCACCTTACGGGAGACGTTTTGAAGGCAACTTTGGCGAAGAAAGAGAGAATTAGAAAATATCATAATTTTGGGTAATTTTGTATTTTGTAATTTTTAATTTTTTAGATTTTTGTATTTTGTAATTTTTAATTTTTTAATGAATGATATGATATGAATTTTAATTTTTATTATTTATCTTATTTTTATTTATTAAAAAATATATAAATATTTTTATTTTGTTAAATAATTAAATGTATAAATAAAAGAATTAAAAAAAATGAGGTGGCATTTAGGGCTTTTGGGTTTTTTGCAAACGGGTACTTCACTTTTGGGTTTGGAGTGGGTTTATAGAAAAGCTGATGTGGCGCTGATGTGGCGCTGTGGGCTTTTGGGTTTTTGGCAAACGGGTACGGATGGTCTAAGGATTTCGATGAAAAGTGAGTTATGGGAGCATTGGATCAACAAATAGATGGATCATATAAAGAATTATGGTCCAAATGGTTGGTTAAATCAAGAAGTATATTTTAGTAAACATTGGATTCAAATAAATTCTTCGGCATAGGAGGAACAAGGAACAACATAGTACCTTCAAAATTACAGAATCAACAAGGTTATGTCTCGAAAATCAACAAGGTTTTGTAACTTCAACAAGTAATTAAACTTAAAAATCTTTTGCAGTTTCAAGTGGTAATTTCTGTAACATCCCATATTTCCTTTTTGTAGTATTTTGGAATGAAATGGGAATTTGGTGGCCAAAGTGTGGAAAAGCGTAACTTTTGGACTAAGTAGCAAAAGCTGGAAATTTAAAAAGGGTAAAACCCTAAACCCTTCTCCATTCTTATGATATGAACGTATTGTGGAGGCTTGAGAGGGAATCAAAGAGAAAGAGGCTTAATTCTTCATTAGAGCTTGGTGCAAAGAGAATTCAAGGCTAGAAACTTCATCTCCTTCAAGGTATGAACCCTATTTCTTCTTCTTCATAGTTGGGTGTGTTGTTTTGTAGCTTGGGGTTTTGTAATCTTTGGGATTGTGATTTCTAATCAATGGTATAAGAAAAAATTGATTTTGGGAGTGATTCCCTTAAGTTTTGGATCAGAACATTGAGAAATCTCTTCATAATTGTTAAGCAATCTCCATACTTGCTATGGTTTGAGTTTGAGCTTTTGGGTTTTGAATCATGAATCAATGGTTGGGTTTTGGTTGATTTTCATTAGATTAAATGATGTTTTGATGTTTGGTAATTATGGGGAAAGGTTTAGAACATTCATTATTTCATTTTAGAGGCTTAAAATCGATTTGGGATGAGTTGGGGTTGAGAAAGGGTGAAATTTCGGACTGAAAGTGGTGTGCAGAATTGAGAGGGACAAAACAGGTAGTTGCGCGGTTTGACCCGCGGTTTGCAAACCTCGTGACAAGTGGCGCAAGCCCCTGTTTTGTGCATCTTCTTCGGTTCGCTTCGTGTTTCGGGTCTAGAATCGAGGCATCGTTTGGGGGTTTGTCTTAGGGGCTTAGTAGGGATGTTGTAACATCACACACAACCGTACCAGATATTGTCCGCTTTGTCCACACATCTAGACTCACGGTTTTAAAACGCGTCTGATAGGGGAGGTATTGTTGCGTATAAAAGCGATATGTGTATTTCGCAGTGGGTTGCAAACTGTCCACAGTGGGAAGTGCAAGTGTACACTGTCCACTATGATCATCACAGCAAGTAATAGTCGGTAAAATACCGGAATCGTTTCCACAGGGACTGGACAATCAAGACAATTCGGTTCTCATGAGCTCCTTTTACAAGTTTCGATTAGAGAGGAAAATAATATCTTGAGTTGGTTTGGTGAAATAACTACTTTTAACGATTTTACTAAAGATTTAAAAGATGGAATGTAGGTTAGATTTTCCCTAGATTTTATAGTAAATACTTGATCTCAAAAAGTGATCCTAGTAATTGAAGTCGGTCTTTTCGCTAGAAAAGCCCGGTTACAAAATACTCACACCGTTAAGTAAAAATCCCATACTAGTTGTACTTGTTGTTTTGTCAATGGTAATCTCAGAATGGACCCTCTCGGGCCTCGATGGAATGTGTAGAGACAAATACTCTAAGTGTTTTAAATACACAAATTAGCTTGTCTACTACTCCAGTGGGGAGAGATTTAGCTCACTGTGCTGACCTCACTCTCGTAAGTGTCATAAGAATTCTTTCGAACTCCCTAGCATTATCCAAGCTCGTGTCACTACGTTCTACCCATTTCTGAGTTGAGAACTAGACTTTTAGATCCTTACAAGTGATCGGCTTGTTCGCATCCTTGGGGTATAATCGAGAATGAATAACCAAAACAACAAATATTCTAAGTATAAAGATTACTCAAGCATTTTCTCTAAAATCTAGGTACTTCTCTTGCCTACATCCCAAAGGATGTTTAGCCTAACATAACTGAAGTAAATAAACACAAGATGTAGATTTAGACATGATTGAAAAAGTGACTTTGAATTACTGCTCACAGTGGGGAACGTAAGTTGCCCACTGTTCGAGAACTACAACTGAAAGTTAAACTAGAACTTTAAAAACACCAGAAATTAAAGTTACACTACTGCAGAAAATTAAAACTAACAATTGTTCTAAACTTGAGAGAATTTAAGTCTACAAACTAAGATGTTTGCTAAAATTAAAGATTGACAATTGAAAATTAAATGACCCAAGCCCTTCCTTTTATACACCAAGGAAAGAGCTTGGGTAATACACAATGAGGTCTTTTGACTTTGCATCAGCTGAATTATGGGAGCACAAGGACCATTTGTGCCCAATGTTTCTTCTTTAACCAAGGGCTTGATGCTTCTAACCATGGGACTCTTCAAAAAGTTGACTTCTAGGCTCTTAGGTATGAATATTAAATTCACTTTGCCATCTTCTTTAGGAGCAAGCCTAGAATAAAATAATCCCCATGCTTGTATTTGTTGCTGAACCTTCTAACTGCCCCCACCATGCTGTCTAACTCAGATTTCTTCTTTTTGTCTTTTCCAGCGGCAGCAGTGGGGAACCGGAGTGGGCACTGTTCACGTCACTGCAGATAAAACGTGAAAACTACCCAAAATCCACCAAATAATTTATTAAACACAAAGGTTTACTCCATTTGCTCATTTTCGACATTTATACAAGAATGGGGGTTTTTAGAAGTGAAATGGCTAAAATTGACAAAAATAAAGTGGAAAATAAATGGAAATAATAACTCTAAAAATAGAGTTATCACAACCTCAAACTTAAACCATTACTTGTCCCCAAGTAATAAAAAGAAAGAAATAAAATGAACAAAATGCAGTAGAACTTTTAGGGACTTACATACTTCTTGACTTGAATGGGCGTTGATCTCCTTCCTTCGATACTTCCTTCGGTTCCAAACTTGAAAATTTCACTTTTGTGTTTGACGAAATCTTTCCCTTGTTTTGCATTAATCAATAGGGCTTTCTTGGGTTCGATGGGTTTATGGCTTTGAATATTTTCCCAAGGGGTTTGCAAGTACTTCCAAACATGGACCGAAAATCTCGCTTGGAGATTTTTATTTCAAGAAGTGGGTGTTTTGGATTTTTCATGGGTATGTACACACACTTTCAGGCTTTATTTTGGGTATGGCTATTTTTGTGAAAGTGGGTATTCCGATGGTCCAGAATAGGCAGACCATCTTTTTCTGGGAGTGAACACTTTGATGGTCCAAAAAGGCACACCATCAAGTTTGTTAGTGACACTCCGCTTTTCTTCTGTTTTTGTATATATATTTTTTTTGGGAGGGGGTATGGCTTACCCACCTCAAACTTAGACTTCACAGTGTCCCCACTGTGGGAAGACTGGAGGTCACTCTGGAAGTTCCCACCTCTAACTTAAAATCTCACAGTGTCCCCACTGTGACATTGAATTAACGAACAAAGGTGGTGGTTTGGGGTACAAAAAGGATCGTGTTTCGGATGCGAAAAACGGCCTATATCATTTCACGGTATCAAGTTGAGATTCGTACTTACAAAAGGGACCTTTTTAAGTCGGAAGCCGAAAGTTGTACCTTGAAATGAAAACGAGATCAAACAAGCATTCAAACAACAATTACGTTAGTACCCAAAAGTACCTACCCAGAAGTAGGATTTCAATGCATTCAATACCCAAAAACAGCAAATATTGTCAAACGCCTAGCCATAGGCAGAAATTAAAACAAAACAGCAAAATAAAATTGTTTTAGGGAGCAAACGAGCGAAACCATTGTTTTAACAAACCATTAGTGGGTTGGGGTTGCTTGCGGTGAACTGTCGCCAGAGTCCTCCTCGAAACCATGTTCTTTTCGACCCTAATCCTTTCCTCTTCCTCTTCCTCTCTTGCCAACCGTTCGGCTTTCTCTCGTTGTTTCCTCTCCTCCTCTTCCTTTTCCAGCCTTTCTTCCTCTTCCTTCCTCTTTCTCTCAACCTTTCGGCTTTCTCTCGTTGTTTCCTCTCCTCCTCTTCCTTTGCCAGCCTTTCTTCCTCTTCCTTCCTCTTTCTCTCAACCTTTTCTTTCTTCTTTTTAAGTGCAAGGATTTTTTTTTTGGTAGGGTTGGGTTGGTGTGGTTCGAGAGAGAAAAATGGAGAAGAAGAGTATGTGTGTTTTTGAATATTTGGAGTAAAGGTGGTTTTTGGAATTTAGAATGGAAAGGGTTTATCTTTTGGGTAATAAAATGGAGGGAAACGGTCCTTTTTGGAGAGAGAGAGAGTGATAATGATAGCTTTTCTTGAAAAATGGAGAAATGGGTGTAAGATGGCAGCAAAAGTTGACTGATTTGTAAGAAAAAGTTGATGTGTGTCAGCCTTGGGCCCCTCAAAAACCGTCCTATCCTTCTTCAGATTTGGAGTAGGGAACGCAGGGACATGCATTTCCCCACTGCGAAGCTTTTTCCTCCAAAAAGCGGCAATTTCTCCTACACACATTAAAACAAACTACCATGCAGAATTAAAAAGAACAAAAATAATAAAAAGACGGCAAATAACTGAAATAAAATATTTACAAACGGTTGTGACATTGCACCAGAGCGGGATGGAGAGTGGGCACTGTCGCTCAGAAAGTGCTTCACCCTTTGTCCATTGACTTTAAAGATTTTTCCGAATTGAGGAGCCATTAAGTCCAGAGTTCCAAAAGGACTTACCTTGACCACAGTGTAAGGCTCTTTCCATCGAGATTTTAATTTTTCCGGAAACATCCTTAACCTTGAATTAAAAAGTAGCACTTTTTGTCCCTCCACAAAATTTCCATGAGTGATTTTTTGGTCAGGCCACCTCTTGATCTTCTCCTTGTTGGTTTTTTCATTTATGTAGGAATGGTGACAGAGTTCTTCTAACTCATTGAGGTAGGCATACTTTAAGTGGGAAGGCAATGAATTCAAATTCAAGTCAGGGGGATGTTTATATGGTAGTTTGACATGTCTCTCCTTGAAATCTAGCAGCTCAAAAGCTGCCAAAATTTCGTTACACTCATCCTCAAAAGTGTCATCATTTTTAGAGTCGGAGTGCTCACTCTTACTCCCCACTGTGGGCACTGTGCTTCTCACTGTGGGCACTGTGTCAAAACTGTGGGATCCATAAATCGAACTTAAAGCAAAACAGTCTTCGGTGTCTATATACTTAAGGGCCTTGAAGACATTGAATGTTACCTCTTGGTCATTAACTCGCATCGTGAGTTCCCCTTTGTGCACATCAATCAAAGTACGCCCGGTTGCAAGAAACGGACGCCCTAAGATGATTGGGATTTCTTTATCGGCCTCATAATCTAGAACTAGAAAATCGGCGGGGAAGATAAATTTATCCACTTGGACCAAAACGTCTTCTATTTTTCCCTTGGGATAGGCAATGGACCGGTCGGCTAGTTGTAATGTCACGGTTATGGGTCTAGCCTCTCCAATACCTAACTTTTTAAAAATGGATAGTGGCATCAAGTTGACACTAGCTCCTAGATCACAGAGTGCTTGACCTACTTCTTGTCCTCCTATTGTGCATGGAATGGTGAAACTACCCGGGTCTTTCAACTTAGGTGGAATCTTGCTAGTAAGGAGGGCACTACATTCTTCGGTCAAAGCCACAGTCTCAAATTCACCCAACTTTCTCTTTTTGTTCAAAATATCCTTTAAAAATTTAACATAGCTTGGCATTTGCTCGAGAGCCTCTACCAAGGGTATGTTAATGTGAAGTTGCTTAAAAATGTCTAAGAATTTTTTAAACTGAACATCGACATTTTTAGGCTTCATTCTTTGAGGAAAGGGAATGCTTCGTGGGTCAATTTGAGTTTGCTGTGGTATTGGCTTTGAAACAGTAGGTTTGGGAACAGGTCCAAAAGTGGGAAGGTCAGGGATGTCGTTCCCCACTGTGGGGATGACAGTGACTTGAGGAGTGCCCACTGTGGGAATGACAGTGACTTGAGGAGTGCCCACTGTGGGAATGACAGTGGGTATTTGAGGTGAATCATCAGACTCGAAAACAATGTCTTTCAGATCCTTTCCACTCCTAAGCGTTATGGACTTGACATGTTCTATTCCTAGTCCCTTAGGATGCTCAGTGTCGCTAGGCAATTTACCGGGTAGTCTATTCTTAACTTCGACGGCTAATTGTCCAAGTTGAGTCTCAAAAATTTTCATGGCTGCTTGAGTTTGACTCATGAAACCTTTCAGTAATGATTCGAGCAAAGATGGTGCATCAAGTGCGTGTTGTTGTCTTTGTTGAAAATTTTGTGGGGACTGCCCACTGTGAAAATTTTGTGGGGACTGCCCACTGTGAAAATTTTATGGGGACTGCCCACTGTGAAAATTTTGTGGACAGTGCCCACTGTGAAAATGACTAGGCTGGTGAAATCCAGGTGGATTTTGTGGCCTGTTTTGTCCATGACTCACCCCAAGGGGCTGAAATCCTTGATTCAAAGTCCAGGAGAAGTTAGGGTGATTTCTCCAATTCGGATTGTAGGTTTGTGAAAATGGGCTATTTCTAGATTGAGTTCCTATCAAATTAACAGCCTCAGGGTTTCCAGGACAGTAGTCAAAGGTATGCTCTTCTCCACAAAAAGAACAACTCTCAGGGAGTTGTGGAGTGCCCACTGCTGAATTGACATGTCCTATATTTCCATTTAAAACTAGTTTAGTTAAGGCTACTAGTTGTGCATTAATGGATTTAAGTGCATCTGAGTCAATGGAGTTGGTTTTTGGTGTGTTTGCCCTAGGGTTTGACCATTCGGTGTTGTTATTGGACATTTTCTCTAGGATTTGATACCCTTCATTGTAGGTTTTAGCTGTAAAAGCTCCACTAGCTGTGGCATCTAGGATGATCTTGGCATCATTGGAAAGACCATTGTAAAAGGTCTCCAATTGGATGCAATGTGGGATGCCGTGATGTGGGCACTTTCGTAAAAGTTCCTTAAAACGTTCCCATGCATCAGAAACTGCCTCATCCTCACCTTGTTGAAATAAAATGATATCATTTCGAAACTTGAGATTCCTCGTAGGAGGAAAGTATTTTTGTAAAAACGTTTCAGCAAGATTTGCCCATGTAATTATTGAATTTGGTGGTTGTGAATTTAGCCAAGCTCTGGCTCTATCCCTCAATGTAAAAGGGAAGAGTTTCAGCCTTAAGGCCACATCAGACACATCTTGAAGTTGAAAAGAGTCCAATAATTCCAAAAAAGATCTTAAGTGCGAGTGTGGATCCTCAGACGGTAATCCTCCAAATTGACCCATAGCTTGGATCATTTGAAACATCACCGGTTTGAGTTCAAAGTGTTGTGCAATAATGTTGGGCCTTAGAATCCCGGAGCTTAAATCATTAAGCCCCGGAGTAGCATAGTCCCATATTTTTCGATCTTTGCTATCGGCAATCGTCACTGTGGTCTCCACTATAGGTGGCGGTATTGCAGCCATGTTCACAGTGGGGATCACAGGGGGTTGTCGATTTCTGTTTTTGCGTCTTCTTCGAAAAGTTTTCTCTATTTCAAGATCGATTGGTAACAAAGGTTCGTGTTGTTGCCTTGGCATGCAACACGAAAAGCTTAGAAAAACGAGTTACTCGGGCTCGAACAAAAACTAATGTCTTGAGATTTAAAATCACGCCAGTCCCCGGCAACGGCGCCAAAAACTTGTTGCGTATAAAAGCGATATGTGTATTTCGCAGTGGGTTGCAAACTGTCCACAGTGGGAAGTGCAAGTGTACACTGTCCACTATGATCGTCACAGCAAGTAATAGTCGGTAAAATACCGGAATCGTTTCCACAGGGACTGGACAATCAAGACAATTCGGTTCTCATGAGCTCCTTTTACAAGTTTCGATTAGAGAGGAAAATAATATCTTGAGTTGGTTTGGTGAAATAACTACTTTTAACGATTTTACTAAAGATTTAAAAGATGGAATGTAGGTTAGATTTTCCCTAGATTTTATAGTAAATACTTGATCTCAAAAAGTGATCCTAGTAATTGAAGTCGGTCTTTTCGCTAGAAAATCCCGGTTACAAAATACTCACACCGTTAAGTAAAAATCCCATACTAGTTGTACTTGTTGTTTTGTCAATGGTAATCTCAGAATGGACCCTCTCGGGCCTCGATGGAATGTGTAGAGACAAATACTCTAAGTGTTTTAAATACACAAATTAGCTTGTCTACTACTCCAGTGGGGAGAGATTTAGCTCACTGTGCTGACCTCACTCTCGTAAGTGTCATAAGAATTCTTTCGAACTCCCTAGCATTATCCAAGCTCGTGTCACTACGTTCTACCCATTTCTGAGTTGAGAACTAGACTTTTAGATCCTTACAAGTGATCGGCTTGTTCGCATCCTTGGGGTATAATCGAGAATGAATAACCAAAACAACAAATATTCTAAGTATAAAGATTACTCAAGCATTTTCTCTAAAATCTAGGTACTTCTCTTGCCTACATCCCAAAGGATGTTTAGCCTAACATAACTGAAGTAAATAAACACAAGATGCAGATTTAGACATGATTGAAAAAGTGACTTTGAATTACTGCTCACAGTGGGGAACGTAAGTTGCCCACTGTTCGAGAACTACAACTGAAAGTTAAACTAGAACTTTAAAAACACCAGAAATTAAAGTTACACTACTGCAGAAATTTAAAACTAACAATTGTTCTAAACTTGAGAGAATTTAAGTCTACAAACTAAGATGCTTGCTAAAATTAAAGATTGACAATTGAAAATTAAATGACCCAAGCCCTTCCTTTTATACACCAAGGAAAGAGCTTGGGTAATACACAATGAGGTCTTTTGACTTTGCATCAGCTGAATTATGGGAGCACAAGGACCATTTGTGCCCCATGTTTCTTCTTTAACCAAGGGCTTGATGCTTATAACCTTGTGACTCTTCAAAAAGTTGACTTCTAGGCTCTTAGGTATGAATATTAAATTCACTTTGCCATCTTCTTTAGGAGCAAGCCTAGAATAAAATAATCCCCATGCTTGTACTTGTTGCTGAACCTTCTAACTGCTCCCACCATGATGTCTAACTCAGGTTTCTTCTTTTTGTCTTTTCCAGCGGCAGCAGTGGAGAACCGGAGTGAGCACTGTTCACGTCACTGCAGATAAAACGTTAAAACTACCCAAAATCCACCAAATAATTTATTAAACACAAAGGTTTACTCCATTTGCTCATTTTCGACATTTATACAAGAATGGGGGTTTTTAGAAGTGAAATGGCTAAAATTGACAAAAATAAAGTGGAAAATAAATGGAAATAATAACTCTAAAAATAGAGTTATCAGGTATCAAGTCCCTCTTATAAGGCAACATTTGTTCCCCTCCCCAACCAATGTGGGATCTTACAATCCACCCCCTTGGGAGCCCAGCGTCCTCGCTGGCACACCAGTCCGGTTCCCGGCTCTGATACCATCTGTAACACCCTCAAATTTGGAACTAGCAACTAACTTTAAAATTCAATAAATTAACCATAATGGATAAAAATCATTTCTACAATTCATTCCTTAAAATACCACATAATTTAAAACATTAAAATTTCCACTATGAAGTAACTCAAACGGGTGCTACTAATACAACACAAGTTGCTAGTCCAAACCATTTGCGGAAGACTTCACTAATCGAGTCACCTCTCGTGCACACTATTAGCACTCTCCACTTCACATTTACCCCAACCTGAGCCTGTTGCACATGCCGACAAATAAAAAGGGTTAGGCTTACGCCTAGTGAGTTCAAGCATTTTATCATGACTATATAAAAACATAAATCGTAGGAGTAATAGTTTTAGTCATGATCCCAAAAGAGTTTTCTTTAAAGCAATTCATTCATTTTCCAACTCACGCACTTCCATGGAAAAGTTCCCGAAAGGTATAATACCTTTTCCAAAATGAATTACCTTTCCAACTCACTCAAATACGTGAATAAGTTTAGTTTAGGCAAAACCTTCAAATACGGTTGACAATACATACTCAACCCGTAAAACATGGAAACCATCCGTTAAATATAACTCTTTATCAAAACACAATACGAAGCGATACTAATGCGACCGTAAAAGGTAATAAGATCAAATACCATAAACGGGGAAGACCCGTATCCGTTGAAGGTGGAGTTAACACAAATACCCAAAACATCATACACGGATGAGATATAAACCACAACTTACGTACCATGGAAAACAATCCATATAAATAGAACACGTCACTGGAAACATGAGTAGTAACAAATACCCAAAACAACACCTTTCGGTGACGGGGGAGACCCGTATACATCGCACGTGACGGAACACCAAAGTGGGTCACTTACTATGTAATAAAAACACCCACGTGGATTACTCTCGTAAAACTGAGCTCAATCACTCCAGATCTATTGCTCACGAGACTAGGATGCCCCCAACTTCAACCACTCCAGGTCTATACATTGGGTCACCAAATCCACAACAACACATTAGGGATTACACCTTACTGCCCATGAGACGATGCCCGACCATCTAGGTCCACGCCTTACTTATCATGGATCCCGATGCCTATCCTGTGCTAAGCACATATATGGAATTACACCTTACTGCCCATGAGACGACGCCCGACCATTTAAGTCCACGACTTACTTATCATGGAACCCGTTGCCTATTCCGTGCTACAAAATAAACTAATGTCTCGTAAACTGAGCTCAATCATCCCGATCTCTTGCCCGCGAGACTAAGGGAAACTCAAATGCCTATGGATCCATGGCTAACAAGGTCTAAAATATTACACGACCCCAAATAAATAAACAAATGCATTCAAAATATACAATTCCCCAATTAACATAAATCATGATCAAAACTCAACTTTGAGCTATCAAACCGGACAAATGTCCCCAAAACTTAATAAAATCCAATACCGAGCCACAAGCTCAACTAACTCAAAAGATAGTTCATGAAAGTCATAAAATGACACTAAGTATAACAACACACACCAGTTGTCAGTAAATACTTCAAATCCGTGAAAACCCGAAATAAAACATTGGATCGGGATAACCATCATTTCCAAAAGGACTCAACCGTTACATTTTCAAAACATCTCATGATGTACTATATGCATATTTCCAAATATCCACAAAATGCATTTTCATAATAAATAGACTCCATTTATCACATAAATCAACAACTCATTTTTATGTATGATTTATTCATCACATTTTCCCAAAATTCCAAATACAAGTGTTTTACCATATTTACAACCATAAATATTTCAAAGGTTAAAACTCATCAAATAACTCGACATTGATACTTTTCATGTAAAACACATAATCAATTGGAAAATAACATTTTGGCATGTACAAAGTTTTCACAAAGTAACTTGAACTCACCTTGCTAGATTTAGCTAAATCTAGGGTTTCTCCAACGTAAGCTCCTTTGATGAAGTTTGCATCCTCAAGCCAAAACTTCCAAAACCTAGATTTATGAATTCTCAACCATCAATAATCATCCCCAAACACTTACATACATTTCCCCCAACATAAATCATCCAAAAACACCAAAAATATCAAACCCTAGCTTTTTAGATGAAGAAAAGTTAGAAGTTTACCTCAACCACCACCAAATACTATTGGGTCATTCAACATACTTCAAAACTCTTCCTAGATCCTTGAAGATCTCTCAAAAACGAAATCGTAGCAACTTGAATCATCAAAATCGGAGTTGTGGTGCAAAAGTTATGAAAGTTTGAAGATTAGGGCTGAAAATCGCGTCTTAATACGACTAGACCCGCTCCCGCGGTTTACCCCGCGGTTTGTAAGTCGCGCACTATCCTGCGCGGGTCCTAAACAGAGACTTGCGCGGCTTGGAAAGTCGCGCACTATCCCGCGCGGCCCCTTTTGACCCGATACTGTTTTGGCCGTAACTTCTTCGTTATAGCTCCGTTTTCGCTCCAGAAAGAACCGTTGGACTCGTATTCGAATTCCTCATCCAAAAAGACCATAAAATTAAAGATTTATTCCAAAATTATATGTTTCTTAAAGATCGGTTTTGCACTCATTCGAAATTGTGCTTATCCGAAAATTACGGGTGTTACAATCAATTGTAAGATCCCACATTGGTTGGAGAGGGGAACAAAGGTTGCCTTATAAGAGGGACTTGATACCTCCCCTATCAGACGCGTTTTAAAACCGTGAGTCTAGATGTGTGGACAAAGCGGACAATATCTGGTACGGTTGTCTGTGATGTTAAAGTTGGTATCAGAGCATAAGTTTGAGAGATTTAGGTATTAATTTTGGATGCCTAGACTCAAACTAGTGTTTGTTTAAGTAAATGAGAGTGAAATTCACCTTTAGGCACTTTAAGATAGGATGATTCGAGGTCAATGGATGTCGTTAGAAACGAGAATCACGTTGAAAGTAGCAAGGATAATCATGTACGGTGCGTTCATAGTGACACCTGGCCAGTGTTATGGTGAACCTACTAGTACATGTGCATGCTTGAATTGCTTTCATGTGATGATCGTTGGGGTAGTGAAGGAGGTTCTAAACTAGAAGTCGTTAGAATAGATGGACGATTCTAGTATTAGTCACTTGGAGTGACGATAAGCATGATAATTGCTTTAAGTAGACCGTTTTGGGTCGAGGTTGATGGTTGGATTAGAACCATAGGCTTATTGAGCCGACTTTGATTTTAGGAGAAACCGTAACGTTAATTGATGTATTTCCTAACTTGCCTTAAGAGGTTTGATTATCCGGATGACAATAATGGACCGGAGGGATTTGGAAGAGTATGAGTTGAGACGTTGAATGCCGACTAAGTCATGCACAAGGTTTATTTTGGAAATAAATTGCATCAACTATTTCTTGTGTTTCCAATCTTTATATGGATTGTGTTTTGAATTTTGAGAAATGTTTATCACACACACAAGATTACAAATCATGGTTTTGAACGTGTATGAAACAGTTTTATTGCGGGAGTTGCAAACTCCGCCGGGATTTGTTTTTCTTTATTTCATTGTTGTTCAACATTTGTTTTGGATATAATGACAATCATATTCGTTTTACGACGTGTTGGGTCGTGTGGGTACAAATTTTATAAGGAGCATACTTTAACTATTGCGTGTGTTGATTTTGGATTGTATTGGGCATTTTGACTCTTTCAGGTTTTGTTGAGAAGTGTTAGCACATTTTGTTACAATTTATTTAATTGTACGGATTGATTTATACGTGGCATGAGTAATGCATGAGAGAACATGCTAATTGTACTTCTTAACAATTTGATGTCGCGTAATTTCTCTTTCAAAGAGTTGTGTTAGCACATTTTGTTACAATTTATTTAATTGTACGGATTGATTTATACGTGGCAAGAGTAATGCATGAGAGAACATGCTAATTGTACTTCTTAACAATTTGCCTTATGTGCTTCCGACTAGATGAGTATTTTATTGCCCTTTCTTGCAAACGCATGGTATTGATCTATGGATGTGCATTAATTGGAAGTCACTAACCCTCGAAAGCTTTGATAAGTGTATCGTGAATGAAAATGTTTTATTGATTCATTTCATAATTGAGGGTCGTTTGGTCAAGGATACGTTTTAAAATTTTAGGGTTTATGCACGATTTGCGATACGGTACATTTTGAAACATGAAAATGTGAGTCGTTGAACTTCGGTCAACTTTGGCTTGAGGAGTATTTTGGAAAGTTGTAAACCTTTTGGTTTTGGAGAAAATGGGTATTTTGAGTATCCTAACGAGTAAGTTTGAAAATTGTCATTTCAACGTTTTGTATTGCGAATGCGAAATTTTGGTGTAAATGCTCCGTGATGGAGATTTTGGAAAATTAATTGACCTAAACTAGGGTGCGTGGAATTGCTTAAAATTTTGGAACGTTATACGCACCGTTTGTATGAGCCAGCATTCGAAGTCGATTTAAACTCTTTTGGTGTCAATCGTTTACAAACACTTATTGCTCCTAAGTTTTGGGAAAATACATTAAGGTGCGAGTATGGTCACAAACGTTTTACTCTCATGTCATTATATGATTAGATGAGAAGATTTTGAATATTGATTTAAATGATTTCATCTCTTGAAATTTGTTACGAATGATTTGATACATGTATTTTCGTTTCAAGAAAATCTCTAATAGAGTGTTACAAGCTTGCTTGCTTAATGCAATTTAAAATTTCCTCTTGGCATTTTAGTCAACATCTTTGAATGATGGGAACGTATTTAGTTTTTCTTTAAACCTGGATTTGACGCAAATCACTCTATGTTTTTTTTATCAAAATACATTTATGGGATTGTTTCACCGGTTGTGAAATAAGCAAACGTGTGCGTACTTAGTGGTAAATCTTATTTCACACTATTCATGATTTAAAAAGGGAATTTTTGGAATCGGGTGACATTCAAACCCTTTGAGGCACGTATAGACCTTTTGGTTGCACACTATCTGAGGTGGGAAATTACCTTACGTACATGACATAGATCAATACATGCTAGAACCGTATCAGTTTCTTTCAGAGAAGTTGTTTGCTATGATTTTGCACTTTGTTAACGATACAAAATTTTTATGAAATAGTTTTCAATATGATTTTCATATGTGGGATGAATGTACCTATTTTGCACAACTACCGAAGTGATAGTAGTAGATTTTGTGCGTGTAATAAGATTGATATGAAAACCTTTATGTTAAAAGTTTTTATGAACTTTTCGATTGGCATATTTGTTAAACATTTCGCTTGAAAGGCCTTGAACTCATATGAACCTTGGAAAGGTTAAGTAACTCAGTAAGAGTAAGTGTGTGTAGCACTTTGATGGTGGAAGGTTTGAGTATTCCACGCGTGATAGCGCTGTAGGCCGAATGGTGTTGGGTGCGGGGATGATGCACTTTTGTAACTAAGAAATCTGATTCGCGGTATCTTATATTGAGGCTGGTAGTAACCTTTCGTGTTGGGAATCTTTGGGGTCTTGGTCAACTTTCGTATATGGGACCCTTTAGACACCATATCGATAACCTTGGTTTTGTAAGGAGGCTCGACGAGTGAAGCTCGTGTGTAGAGTCTGGGGTGATACAACTTAGTGGTATGACTAGGTGTCAACTTTTGGGCTTGAGGCCGAGCCCCTTTAGTGTAATCGGGGGATGGTAGTCCGATTTTAAACGAATGATGGTAATGATTGTAGTAATCTATAGATGTTCAATTGTGATAAGAGGATCTAGTGAAATGACTTTCCTTGTGTGGAAAGGGAATCTGTCGATTAGATGATTAATAATTAGACACATCTTTGGGATTGTGTAATTGACGAGTCAATGATGACCGTTGGTGTTGAATCGATGGAATCCGCTGAGAGTGAATGCTAGTTCAGTAGCGGGATTATTTGGGGATTCTGAAGTTTTGGTCGATGTTGGTAGTGATTCAATGTTGAGTTGGCTTGGAGAGAAAATTTAAGAACATGTGAATGTGGTATGTTTGGGAAGTTCAAATCTGTCGTTGGGAAAGTATGGATCACCTAAGGTTGGGAGGCAACTCAAGTTTGGTGGTCGAAAGCCAAACTAGTAAAATAGGCCTTTAATTGAATGTAATTGTTTTATGCCTAAGCAGGGATTTGTTGTGAGTAACACCAAGAAGCCGTTGTGGGCAATTTTGTGGGAAATAAATTTGAACCTAGTGTAACCGGAGGAAATTATAATGTGTTGGGCGCGGTGGCCATTAAGTGTGTGGGAACTAGATTTCGAGGACGAAATCATTCTGAGGTTGGGAGGATTGTAACACCCGTAATTTTCGGATAAGCACAATTTCGAATGAGTGCGAAACCGATCTTTAAGAAAAATATGAAAAATATAATTTTGGGTTAAATCTTAGATTTTATGGTCTTGTTGGATGAGGAATTCGAATACCAGTCCAACGGTTCTTTCCGGAGCGAAAACAGAGCTATAACGAAGAAGTTACGGTCAAAACAGTATCGGAACAAAAAGGGGCCGCGCGGGATAGTGCGCGACTTTCCAAGCCGCGCAAGTCTCTGTTTAGGACCCGCGCGGGATAGTGCGCGACTTACAAACCACGGGGTAAACCGCGGGAGAGGGTCTAGTCGTATTAAGACGCGATTTTCAGCCCTAATCTTCAAACTTTCATAACTTTTGCACCACAACTCCGATTTTGATGATTCAAGTTGCTACGGTTTCGTTTTTGAGAGATCTTCAAGGATCTAGGAATATTTTTGAAGTATGTTGAATGACCCAATAGTATTTGGTGGTGGTTGAGGTAAACTTCTCACTTTTCTTCATCTAAAAAGCTAGGGTTTGATATTTTTGGTGTTTTTGGATGATTTATGTTGGGGGAAATGTATGTAAGTGTTTGAGGATGATTATTGATGGTTGAGAATTCATAAATCTAGGTTTTGGAAGTTTTGGCTTGAGGATGCAAACTTCATCAAAGGAGCTTACGTTGGAGAAACCCTAGATTTAGCTAAATCTAGCAAGGTTAGTTCAAGTTACTTTGTGAAAACTTTGTACATGCCAAAATGTTATTTTTCAATTGATTATGTGTTTTACATGAAAAGTATCAATGTCGGGTTATTTGATGAGTTTTAACCTTTGAAATATTTATGGTTGTAAATATGGTAAAACACTTGTATTTGGAATTTTGGGAAAATGTGATGAATAAATCATACATAAAAATGAGTTGTTGATTTATGTGATAAATGGAGTCTATTTATTATGAAAATGCATTTTGTGGATATTTGGAAATATGCATATAGTACATCATGAGATGTTTTGAAAATGTAAAGGTTGAGTCCTTTTGGAAATGAGGGTTATCCCGATCCAAGGTTTTATTTCGGGTTTTCACGGATTTGAAGTATTTACTGACAACTGGTGTGTGTTGTTATACTTAATGTCATTTTATGACTTTCATGAACCATCTTTTGAGTTAGTTGAGCTTGTGGCTCGGTATTGGATTTTATTAAGTTTTGGGGACATTTGTCCGGTTTGATAGCTCAAAGTTGAGTTTTGATCATGATTTATGTTAATTGGGGAATTGCATATTTTGAATGCATTTGTTTATTTATTTGGGGTCGTGTAATATTTTAGACCTTGTTAGCCATGGATCCATAGGCATTTGAGTTTCCCTTAGTCTCGCGGGCAAGAGAACGGGATGATTGAGCTCAGTTTACGAGACGTTAGTTTATTTTGTAACACGGAATAGGCATCGGGTTCCATGATAAGTAAGGCGTGGACTTAGATGGCCGAGCGTCGTCTCATGGGCAGTAAGGTGTAATTCCATATATGTGCTTAGCACGGGATAGGCATCAGGATCCATGATAAGTAAGGCGTGGACCTAGATGGTCGGGCGTCGTCTCATGGGCAGTAAGGTGTAATCCCTAATGTGTTGTTGTGGATTTGGTGACCCAATGTATAGACCTGGAGTGGTTGAAGTTGGGGGCATCCTAGTCTCGTGAGCAATAGATCTAGAGTGATTGAGCTCAGTTTTACGAGAGTAATCCACGTGGGTGTTTTTATTACATAGTAAGTGACCCACTTTGGTGTTCCGTCACGTGCGATGTATACGGGTCTCCCCCGTCACCGAAAGGTGTTGTTTTGGGTATTTGTTACTACTCATGTTTTCGGTGACGAGTTCTATTTATAAGGATTGTTTTCCATGGTACGTAAGTTGTGGTTTATATCTCATCCGTGTATGATGTTTTGGGTATTTGTGTTACCTCCACCTTCAACGGATACGGGTCTTCCCCGTTTATGGTAATTAGATGGTTAACACCATTGTTATGACGTCCAAATTCAGGTGTTCGGTTTGAGCTAAAGTGTGTTCCGGAGCGTGTGTCGATGTGCTAAGGCTAAGGTGAGTTCCCTTACCTTCTTTGTGTGAATGAAATGTTTTGCGAAAGGTTTTCATAACTGATTATGGTTACGAGCATGATGACATGATTAAACTTTTTGAAAGGTTTTATTGTACATGACATGGAAATGTTTACAGTTGCATGCAAGTTTTTTATACGTTCATTTATACGTAAATGTTGGTTGCATCTGCTTGTGATGATGTCGTTATGTGGAGAGTAGGGTTGCATAGTGGGAAACTATTATTGATGCCCGAATGACGTGCCTGGCTTTGTAAGGTAAATGCCGTGCCTGGCTTTGTAAGGTGAATGCCGTACCTGGCTTAGTAAGGTGATGAAAGTTGTGACCACTGTGCTATCCCCGTTATGTGGAGTCTAGCATTTAAACTGGATTTCCGATTATTTTATAACGGTTAAATGTTTAAACTATTGTTTATGTGGAATTGTCTTAAAGAGGGAATTCACTAGACCTCGTGGTCTAACCCTCGCTTTTCAAAAACTAAAACCATTTTCAGCTGTTAGACGTGTATGGAGTTTCATCTGATGATGATGGAAGGTCGTGTCGTGCTAGAAGAGCTAGAGGCTAGTGAAGACTGGTAGACTACCGTCGGACTTC
This sequence comes from Saussurea involucrata, assembly GCA_033807775.1. Classification (NCBI taxonomy): domain Eukaryota; kingdom Viridiplantae; phylum Streptophyta; class Magnoliopsida; order Asterales; family Asteraceae; genus Saussurea; species Saussurea involucrata. The sequence goes on along the minus strand of CM066320.1, from coordinate 186,815,732 downwards.
CTGTAGTATCTCGGTTGTGAAGGTGTTTCCGCTGCGAGTTTAGGGTAGAACTTATGTAAATTTCTTGTGTTGGGACTGTTTTTGGTTGTAATTTGGTTTAATATTATTTTAAGGAAATTGGGTTGTTACAAATGGTATAAGAGCCATAGGAAATTAGGTGACCGAATGGGCCTAAACTTAAACTGTGGAGTAGAGTGGGGCACAACTGAGATATAGGAAGCCATTAGGAATGACCGTAATCATAGGATATCTTGACAATGGTAGTGAGAACCCTCATGTAAGGTAAATTCAAGTAGCATCTGGCCAATGCTATTATGAATTTACAAGTGCATGGGTGTAATCAATCTCTATTGTCGGGATAAGCGGTGGGTGTGGCAGTGTGTAGCAGGTTCTAATCTTGTATTTGATAGCAAAAGGCTGATGTGTCATGGGAGATAGCTTGTGATGCGATGCTTTTACCGACTAGGTGAAGTGATTTTCGGTATGTTAGTGAGCCGGCTAGGCGTTTGATCCTTGGAATGGATGTGTCGGTTAGTTGGGATAGGAAGTGAGAATTATGTTGGCATCTTGAAAGCTTCAATTCAAGACCGAGAGAAGGAATCTAGTCTTGGATTCCTTAGTCAATCGGTTTAGTGGCAAGGTTAATGAACGAAAGCTATTAGTGTTGTCTTGAAGTATGCGTAAGAGTAGGGAGTGAGATAACTGGTTTGTTTGGTAAACCATGTTGAGCGGTCGATCAGGTGGGTTGTGAAGCACTTGTACTACAAGTTGTAGCATAAGTAAGAAAGCAGTTGTTGGTCATAGTATGGTGTCAACGAAGAGTTGAAGTGAGCGCAACGGTTGACCTGGTTGGAGTGAATAGCCTTCAATTGCATATCGAATTTCATGCATTATGTCGTTAAACGTATTACACGAGTTCTTTCATGTTAAAAGAATGTACGTGCATGACCGGTTTTCTTGTCTTGGGAAATAAGTTGACGCGTGCGAGCGTGTGTTTCTTTAAAATCAAAGACAAACTTGTTTTCACTATACGATAAAGTTTTGAACGTAGTGATCTACGAAGTATTTCATGCTTTTGATTGTGGAAGAGAGCCTTCGTTATGAAAATATTGAAAACATTGTATTGCGAGGTTTTGTTTATAAACAAAATGAGTATTGACTCGTTATTATTATATATATGAACGAGTGTTGGAGTTGACAGACCCACTTTGGGTAAGTGATTTCGTTCGAAATTTTTTCAGTCACATGTGAAAGGGTCTCATTGGAGACAACCGTAGTGACGGCATTGATTTGGATGGACAAGGTTACGATTTATCGTAAGAGTAACTGTGAGCGATCCTTGCGGTCGTTGTGTTTTACTATTCATCTTGAGTGGTGTTGATTCATGCATATTCGAGCTTTTTTTATGATTTTGTATCTATTGCATTTTTGAAAGAGTGCAAAATGATTTCAATCGTTGTGTTATTGTGCATGAAGGCTATGAACTCGCTAGGTCGGGAAGGGTATTTCGATTGAGGTTGCGGAAAGGCGTTGAGAGTAGAGTTGTCAGTTGAGTAAGATGTGGTCGAGTTATGACCTTAGTGTTTCCGTTAGAGGAAGTGGATGAATACCGGGAGTCTTGGGCAGTGAATACGGAATGATGGTATGATTGTAGTTTGTACTATTGCTTAGCTGTGTAAGAATGGTTTTATTGTGGTAAGATTTGAAATGGTCGAAGTGATTCTGTTGGTAGAATGGTAATAAGTAGCGTTACATTACTTGATGTAATGCTATCGGCTTTGAGTCGGAGTACTGAGTTGGATTGGTAATTTGATTTTGCACTAAGAAAGATCTTATGCTTGTTTTCTCTCAAGTGGGAATGGTGGGGTATAAGCTGGTTATAATGCGTTGAATGAAGTGGGTTCTGTTAGGAATCCTATATTGTCAGGGAGGAATGGAATTATCATCACGTAGTCCTTTGGTATAGAAGGTTGCGACTGTTTAGCATGTCTCAAGTTAGGGGTGATGTCAGGAGATTAAAGCGTGAGAGTGAACCCGTTGGGTGTGAACGGATGAGGTCATTCGAATTGTGTAAATGGTATGGTATAGGAACACCTAGTGAGGGCATGGGGAGAAACGAGGATTGTTCGAGGAGTTAGGAGAAATAGATTCCTTCGATAATCCTTGTCTATCGTGAGGCGACTGGACAATTGCATGTCGATTGTCGATGTTGAATCAGTGACCGTTCTGTTGGATAGTTGTCAGGAGGTTGGTATTGGGGAAGTAACTATAGTGTGATTATCTTGTTGAGCTTTCTTGCAAAGATGTAAGAAGTTGTTTGGAGAAAGGTATGTATACGGCATGACGCTGGACCACCTTGTGTGAGTGTTACAAAAGTGAAAGATCGTGGTTGCATAAGTGATTTCTTATGGGGATGATGATCCATATAAGAACGAAATGTTAGGGTAGTTGAAGCGGGTGCGCTTTGAATAGTTGACCTTGACATGTGGATCGTCTAGACCCGGGAAAGGCAAAGTCGGGAAACGTTTTTTTTGCTTCGTATGAATTTGTGTTATGGGTGGCATGAAGGAAGTAACATCTTCTGCGTATGTATAGGCATCATGTTAGCATGTTGCAATGTAGTCGCGGGGTGCGATAGTGGCGTGAGGAAGTGGTAGCACTTGGTACCGAAGAACGTGTAAGTTATAGATGTAATGGTGGTTTGCCGTATTATGGAAGTAGTCAAAGGTGGTGCGTATGCTCAATTGAAATGTGTGGTTTTGCCGGCAGTATGCGTTAATGCTAGTTTGAGATCTGGAGATTGAGTTGCGATTGGCGACGGGATGAAAGGAGAACCCTTGTTCCTCTCGATCCCATTGGATTTTGGAGTGAGTTTTCATACTTCACTTGATTGTCGAGGAGGATACTGTAAGCTATGGTGCTTCGTTATGAGGTTTAGTTAGGAGCGTTTGAGGATTCCGTGGATGTAAAGAAGTACAATGAGTGGAATGACTGTGTTGGGAGTTAGGAGATCGTGGCAGTCCTCGGTGTTAAGTACCTTATGAGAACTTGGCTAAAGGTCTTGACTGATAATTTTGGAGAAGCCGTTCTTTTAGACTGTAGCGGTGTGTGATGGGAAGTCTGTGTATGCATGAGAGAAGATGATGACGGTATGGTAGATCAAGTATAGACAGGTTTGCGGCGAGAAGATGTCAGGAGGCACTAGAAAGGTGGACCATAATTAAGGAACTGTTATTTGTAAGGCACAAAAAGAAGGGGTCGTTGTGTATGTGATGGTTAAAGAGTGGAGGAAGCTAAGTTCGTGCGACCGGTCTAGAAGCTGACTCATGTTGGCGAGTCATTCTTTTGAGGCATCTTTAATGTATCAAGTTAGGATGGAAACAAGTAGTCAAATGTGGTGCCCTGGTCGAGAAACCTTAGGATTAGATTCGGTATTGTCAGGGACAATGTTTCGCGTGAGCGTGTCGTTCAACATTCAATTAATTGGTTTAGTTTGAGTAAGCCTGGTCACTCCTCCTTGTGGGAGGGCAAACGAATTTTGGTGGTAGTTCCTAGTTAGTGGAACCAGTCGGTGGATTTGGTGAAGTATATAATTGTGTATAGAATTGAATTATGGCTTAGCGATTGTTGTGAGTTTGGACCGTTAATTTGTAACTATTGGGGCACGTGTGATCGGTGTTGACTCCGGTGGGGTAGCTTTCTTTTAAAGATAGTAATTCGGTGTGAGTAGTGTGATTGATCAAAGAGATTGCAAGTGTGTATGGTTCGACACGTTACCGACCTGAGGATGTGGTAGTTGGCCGAGGAGCATTGTCTAAGAATGTTGTGCATTGTCGGTTATGATCAGAAAGGGATGGCTAAGTGAATGGGACTAGAACGATTGGATTGAAAGCTATGAGTAATTGCAGTCTCAAGTCGGGGAAAACATTCCCAGGGAATTGGAGTAGTGTGCTTCAAGATGAATGTGAGTTGGGTCACATGGTGACGAAGTAATAGCAGATATAGAAAGAATTGGAGAGTTAATGAATGAATTAAAGGTACTTGGGAAGTATGGAACATTCTTGGTGTGACTTAATCCTTGTTTAGGGAGTGCTGGTCGGAAGGCAATATGTTGTATCTTCGCAATCAATGCGAATAATGGAGGAGTAGGATTTTGTGGTATTGCTAGAAAACACTCTTTGGGCGGAATGGTCGAGAAATTGAAAGGCAGAGAAGTTGATCTTGTAGAGACATATTTGCAACTCCTTAAGAAAATTTTGGGCGATGTAAGTACTGGAAGTCAGAAGTTAACTCCAACTTTCAGCATGTGTCCGGCAATGGAATTCCGAGGACGGAATTCTAATAAGGGGGAGGTGATGTAACATCCCATATTTCCTTTTTGTAGTATTTTGGAATGAAATGGGAATTTGGTGGCCAAAGTGTGGAAAAACGTAACTTTTGGACTAAGTAGCAAAAGCTGGAAATTTAAAAAGGGTAAAACCCTAAACCCTTCTCCATTCTTATGATATGAACGTATTGTAGAGGCTTGAGAGGGAATCAAAGAGAAAGAGGCTTAATTCTTCATTGGAGCTTGGTGCAAGGAGAATTCAAGGCTAGAAACTTCATCTCCTTCAAGGTATGAACCCTATTTCTTCTTCATCATAGTTGGGTGTGTTGTTTTGTAGCTTGGGGTTTTGTAATCTTTGGGATTGTGATTTCTAATCAATGGTATAAGAAACAATTGATTTTGGGAGTGATTCCTTTAAGTTTTGGATCAGAACATTGAGAAATCTCTTCATAATTGTTAAGCAATCTCCATACTTGTTATGGTTTGAGTTTGAGCTTTTGGGTTTTGAATCATGAATCAATGGTTGGGTTTTGGTTGAGTTTCATTAGATTAAATGATGTTTTGATGTTTGGTAATTATGGGGAAAGGTTTAGAACATTCATTATTTCATTTTGGAGGCTTAAAATCGATTTGGGATGAGTTGGGGTTGAGAAAGGGTGAAATTTCGGACTGAAAGTGGTGTGCAGAATTGAGAGGGACAAAACAGGTAGTTGCGCGGTTTGTCCCGCGGTTTGCAAACCGCGTGACAAGTGGCGCAAGCCCCTGTTTTGTGCACCTTCTTCGGTTCGCTTCGTGTTTCGGGTCTAGAATCGAGGCATCATTTGGGGGTTTGTCTTAGGGGCTTAGTAGGGATGTTTTGGGATGTAATTAGATGGTTAACACCATTCTTATGACGTCCAAATTCAGGTGTTCGGTTTGAGCTAAAGTGTGTTCCGGAGCGTGTGTCGATGTGCTAAGGCTAAGGTGAGTTACCTTACCTTTTTTGTGTGAATGAAATGTTTTGCGAAAGGTTTTCATAACTGATTATGGTTACGAGCATGATGACATGATTAAACTTTTTGAAAGGTTTTATTATACATGACATGGAAATGTTTAAAGTTGCATGCAAGTTATTTATACGTTCATTTATACGTAAATGTCGATTGCATCTGCTTGTGATGATGGCGTTATGTGGAGAGTAGGGTTGCACAGTGGGAAACTATTATTGATGCCCGAATGTCGTGCCTGGCTTTGTAAGGTGAAGGTCGTGTCTGGCTTTGTAAGGTGAATGTCTTGCCTGGCTTTGTAAGGTGAATGCCGTGCCTGGCTTTGTAAGGTGAATGTCGTACCTGGCTTAGTAAGGTGATGAAAGTTGTGACCACTATGCTATCCCCGTTATGTGGAGTCGAGCATTTAAACTGGATTTCCGATTATTTTATAACGGTTAAATGTTTAAACTACTGTTTATGTGGATGGAGTTTCATCGTGGTCTAACCCTCGCTTTTCAAAAACTAAAACCATTTTCATCTGTTAGACGTGTATGGAGTTTCATCTGATGATGATGGAAGGTCGTGTCGTGGTAGAAGAGCTAGAGGCTAGTGAAGACTGGTTTTATCAGTCGCTTAACCTTTTCTTTGAGCTTTACCTCCCCGCTTTCATCAAGTCTCAGCTTGCTCTCTAGATTGACCTGTATCGTCTTGAAGGTTCTGTCACTGTACTTGTTTGCTTCGCAGATTCTCAGGAATCTTTTCTTCATCTCTTGGTTGAAGTATACAACTCCGAGTTCAGGTTTCTCCAAAACAGTGTAGACAGGAATACCTTGGATGTCTTGCAGTTGCTTGTTTGGTCTTCTGAGGTTTACTCTGGTCTGATGAGCTTCTAAGGCCATTTGGAAATCTGAAAGGTAAGAAAATTTCAGAATATTCCGCATGAACCTTTTGACACTCCGATAAGCGGTAGATCATTAAATTGGCTTATCACGAATGCTAGCAAGGGAATGGTAGAGGCTAATGAAATCATCCAGCTTCTGGCTCTTGAAGTCGGCTTCTGCCCCATCTGTTTCTGCTGCCTGGACCACATATATTTCCTGTCTACTTGCTGTGATCCCAGAAACAAGTAATCAATCCAATAACATTAAAATGTCCACCTCTATATTCAAAGAATCAATCAAGCTCACACAATACAATGAAGAACAAATCAAGTGTGTGTGGCTGGTGTGTGTAGGTGACTCTTATGACCTAATTAGGAAAAAAGCAAACAATATATACCTAGGGTAAAGAATCACCCTATTACAAAATAGGCCCCTCTACTTAGTACAACTAGAATTTAGGCACTAACATTCTCCCCCTTTGTACAAGTAGAGGCAAAGAAATTAGACATCTACTGGTGTCACAATATTGTTTACGGAGACCAAAGATGAGTTCGAATCGGCGCAGTTCCAGGCGGTAGTCTTTCCGGTAAGAAATAGATTTCAGCACATGGTTGATCAGGTCCTTTTCTTTGTCGGTGAGCTTTACCAATCCATTGGCATCCAGACGAAGCCTGCTTTCCAGATGAACTGAGATGATCTTCAAGGTACCCTCACAGAACTTGTTCATTTCGATGACTCGCAAAAACCTTTTCGTTGAGTCAGGTTCAACATAAACAACCCTAAGTTCTGGCTTGCTTAGAACGGTGTAAGAGGGGAAACCTTCAATATCAGATAGTTTTCTGTTCGGTCTTTTCAGGTTCACACTCTCTTGAAAGGATTCCAGGCCCATCTGAAAGTCAGTAAGATAAGAGAACTTGAGAATGTTCTTCATAAAGTTCTTCACACTTCAGAGTTCAGAAGGCAGCTCTGTATTGTATTCTGTTCTCAGGACTCTTCAGCTCCGGATGATCAACAAGAAGGTTGAAAAGACTCAGAAGATCGTTCAGCCTCAGACTCTTGAAATCAGCTTCAGAAAATACGCTTTCAGACCCATCTGATCTCAATACGGTGAACTCTGGATAGAAGACATCAAACAGCTTCTGAGATTCAACTTTCAGCACTTTCATAATCATGTTGTCTGATTGGACGGCTTCTGATCCTCTGTCTTTATGCTTCACAACGTACAGAAACTCGACTTTCTTCAGTGAAGGCCAGTCTTCAATTCCATACACCTTCTCCAAGTTGATCTTCTGAACATCCCGTACATATAGCTCTTTCCGTATGGTCTCTAGATAAGGAGTATGTATCGGTACTCTGTCTCCAGTGGCCACGTACCTTGGTTCAGCATCGACTAAACTCTGAAATACCCGGAGTTCTGCTTCAAGTACTTTATCTCTGATCTTCCCATCAGGTATAAACGGTGTTAGAGGAGCTAAAATACTTGAACTTGGACCTGCAGATTCGACATTTGTTGGAGCATTTTCTAGCATGGCCGGAACATCTTCTTCGGACTCTATATCCATATCCTGAACCCCAGTTTCTGTCTCATAGTCTAGTTCATCTAAGGCTTCAATCATTTCCTCTTTGATCTTGAAATTTAGAAGTTCAGGTTCTTCATCAGAATCAATGTCTATGAATTCGGTTCTATTGTCAACAGCCGCAGGCTTTTCAACCCCAGCTATGACATCAGCTAGAACTAATGTGTCTTCCACGTTCTCCATCACAACATCCGTTCCACCTGTTCCCTTACCCTGATTCCCTTCTGGTTGGTCTGAGCCCTCAATATTTTCAGTGGATGTTCCGCTAGATTCACCAACCCCTGTAGATCTCTTCTCCCCCTCATGTTGATCAGGCGGATCCTGATCATCATGTCTTCTTTTCCGTGAGGCTTCGGCTTGAATACCACATCTTTCTTCGATTACCGTTACCCGTGTAGCTAATTGATATCCAGCAAGTAGGGCGCTAGACATTTCTGTGAAAGCTTCGGTCATCTTCTTGATTTGTTCCTCTGTGGATATTGCTTGAGATTGGGTTTGCTGTCGAAGTAAACTAACAAGTTCTACATCTTCAGTGGGATTGGGGTCGGATTTGGCAAGTAAACGGGCAAGCAGCTCAGATTTGAGCTGGTCTTTAGGAATTAGATGTACCGGAATAGATGATGGGTGTCGTGGGTCAGGTTGAGCTTCGGTAGATTCTGCAACGCCTTTTCCTTTCACAGCTCTGGTTACATCTTGAGACAACTTCTTCATTTCGGCCTTCATGTCGTCCACATGAGCTTGATATGAGTTACTCAAGGACTTGATAGCTAGCTGCAAAAGAGGTACTGTCACAAGGTTATCCGGTCCATATGAAGACCGTACACGTTCAGCTTCTTGGGAACTAACACCCAGACCACTTAGGTTACTTGTTGAAGTAGCGGTTGAAGCAACCGTACTGCATGTGTTCAAAGCTGGCATAGTGTTAGCAATGACAGGACTTCCACCCAATCCTCGTGGGTTACCAATAAATGGCATCCGCACTCTGGGTGTTCCGGTTGGGGCACAGAAGCCCGCAACTTGGTGTTGTGCCAACATTCGTGTCCTAGGGAAGGATGTAGTACCAAAAAGCTCTAGACTCTGTGTACTTTGAAAGAACGGCGGTGGCCGGGGCGGGAGCCCACCTTTTTCAATACCAGCAGACACCGAGTGTGTCGCCGATAGAGTTTGTGATAAATCCCCTGTGGAAAATAAAACATCAGCAAATTGAGATGCCGATGAGTGGCTGAGTGGGGCTATGCATTGCATGGCTGGGTCCACCATGGCTGTTTCAATACGCAACGGTGACGAACGCACGTCGGTAGTAGATGTGGCTACCCGGCTAGTAACATTTTGGGAAGGATCAGTAGTTAAAACTTTATCTGTCCCTGTCACAGCTTCACTCAATTCTTTTCCTCCCTCATTCTCACCACTAGCTAAAACTACATCTGCTTCTACTTCTTCGTTTACAGCACCGGTTGTAGTCTCAGCAAGTTCCATATTCCAGGTAGAATCATCAGAAGAAACTACCATTCTTGGTCTTTTTCGCATAAAGCGCGGAATCAAGTTCGTATTGGGATCAGGATCTGAATAATCGTCATCATCATCAAATGGAAGTATAGCGGTATTCTCCTCAGCTTCTTTGTTAACAGCTTCATCATCAGGAGATGATGCAGCATTGGCATCAGCAGAGTTCCATGAAACGTCATCGGCGAAAAGATTTACTTGAGGTAGCTTCGGTGGTCGTTTAGATGATGCTTCACCAACAGTCCGTATTCTTCTCCCGACTCTCTTTCTTTTAGTTCTTCTCACCCCTCGTTGTTCATGTTGGATCCCAGATTCACTTAATCAAGATTAACAATCTATTAGTGGAGTTTAGAGTTTGATGCGGAAGCGTATTAAACTAACAGATATGTTTGATAGATATTAGAACGCACATATATAAAGAAAACAGTAAAGAATGAAAAGGATTTCTTGAACAGTTACTGTTATTCAATATATAATAACAACACGAAGAACGGATTAAGAACTGTTGGTGTGTGTGAGAATATAACACTCAGATGTTTGACAATAAAGCTTGAGAGTATTAGTGATTCCTTGTGTATTCGTCCTTAGGAAGATCTCAACATGAGACTTCCTTTTATACTACTCTTAGAAGACTATGAAGTAGGTCACTGTTCCTTTTACGGCATGAATAGTAAACTGGATGGTGTGAACAGTGGACTGGATGGTGTGAGCAGTTGTTTGAGCCATGCGCATTTAATGGAGCAGATGTACTTTTGGTAAATGCATTAAATGGCGCAGACGTCTATTTTGTACCTTGCCCTATTGAGTCCACTCAGAGCTTGACACGTGTTTTGACAGTACTTTTCCATGCAAGTTGATGAACGTATCCAGTAATATCTTCCAAGTCTTCATTGAGGACCACAGAGGCTCTGTAATGAATTACAGAGGTTCTGCGGTCTGGTCCTCTGTGGAGCAGTCTTCGCCGGATTCCGAGTCTTTGGTCTTCTTTGTGCGTATGACAGAGCTTCTGTAGGAAGCCTCTGCTGCTTCTGTAGCTTCTTGATCTTGATTTCTCGGTAATGTCGGCAGAGCCTCTGTAAGAGGCTTTCTTCATTTAGCCTATTTTTCACTACTTCTAAATACTTCTATGATTAGGAAGATTGAAGCTAACAATCTCCCCCTAAGTAGTGAAAAATAAAAAATTTGAACTTGAGTTAAGTTTGGTTAAGTTAGATAAGACAGAGGTTAAACAATACCTAGAAATTTCTTTCATTTAGAAATATGCCAGAGGCATTTTACATTTGAGTACAATGAAAGATAAAACTTTGTTTGCAGAGATTGGAGGTCTGAGAATCAGATTTTGGCATCTTTGAAATCGTTGTAGCTTCTGTTGTCTCTGCCGACTTTTCTGATCTCTTTGTAGAATCTGATGCAGAGTTCTCTTAGGCGGATTATTGAGTCTATTTCTCTGATGAAAGTATCTGCATCATCTCTATCCATTTTCTCTGTACCTCTGTATTTTACAAGGCTTGCTCTGAATTTGCTCAGAGTACTGGTTGCGTACTTCTGACAATCCATGAGTACAAAAAGTTTAACCTGGTGTTGTGGGTTTTGAAATACTAACCCAAATCTTGGTTCTCTGATGATTGAGTTGGGCACAGCGTCTGGTGGGCAGCGATCTTCTGGTGGTCGTAGATCTAGATGTTTGAGACCAAGATCCTTTCCCAGTTGAAAATCTATCATGCTGTATACAAGAAGCTTTTCCCTCATCGCTTTTCTCAACACTTGATAGGCTCTGGTATTAGGCTCTGTGTTGTAGTTGTCTTTTGTCCATTGCAGAAGGTCAGGTAGATCGTAAGGATTGATGTTTCTTAAGTCAGCATCAGTGAAGGTAGATTCTGAATTGTTCTCTCTTCTGACTCTGTAAAGATTGTACCTGACCCTTGGATAGGTTCTTGTGAAGGAGAATCTGCAGAAGATCACCTTTTTGATTTTGTGAATTGAGAAGACATCTGCTTTGGCTCTTGGCTTTGTTCTTGTGAAGATGTTCTCAAATTCTTCTCTGATCCTTGGATCTGTCACATGATCTACTGGATGATTTGTCTGATAGGATTGTTTGTAGAGGTATTTGTATACCACTTCTTCCATCTCTTCATGTGTTGGACCAGGTCGTGGAATTTGTCTTCTGAGACTCTCCATCTGTTGAACAACTTCTGCAGCTCTACCAGCTAGAGGAATTTCTGACAGAGGCTTCAATCCATGTGCCCAGTCAACTTCTTCGGGTTTTGGGGTTTGAAAGGCGTCAAACGCACTCTTCATTAGTTTTTCTGTTGGCTTTGGCAATGTTTTCTTCTTCTTTGGCTCTTGTGTCAGTATCCCTTTGCCCTTATCTTTTGCTATTGTCGTGGCAGAACCTGTTGCTTCTGTGGGTTTTGAGGTTGGCACTTCTGTTGGTTTGATAGAGGTTGCCTCTGTGGATTTTGACGATTGTGATTTAGAGGACTTTTGTGGCGATGGTTTAGTTGGCTTGACTTGCTCTGTAACCTCTGTTGGAGGTTGTTTGATGACTTCTTCTGCGAGCTCAGTTTCTGTTGATGAAGTGTTGTCATTGAATCTTCTTGCCATTCTGAAAGCTAAAGTGAACCTGTGCCTTTCTTCTTCTCTCTTCACCATACGATCACTCATTGTTGTGTGCATCCTTTTCAGAATGTCAGAAGCAGAGGTCGTTGCTCTTTTTGGTTTGGTGGCAATCGACTTTCTTCTGGGTATGGTTTGGGGTGTTTCCACAGAGGTGGGTGTTTTCTCTGTGGTTGGTTCATCTGTTTCTTCCAAAATGATTACCTCAGGGGCGGTTGTTGCCTCTGTGGCTTGCTGTTCTGCTTCTGGAGTTTTGGTTTCGTCAGGAGATGATTCCACAGAGATTGGTGTTGTCTCTGTGGTCTTTTGGGTTTGTTGTTGTCGGGTCTGTTCTGGAGGTGCTTGACTCAGAGGTTCTACGGCTATTGGTGGACCTATAAGTCCTCTGCTTGCAGTTTTCTCTGTAGTTTTCTCCCCCTCAGGATGATCTGATGGACCAGAATGGTCATCATCATCAGAGTCATCCTGACCCTTGTCTGATGTACCCTCTGCTCTGCAGGAAGCATCGGGTTTCTTTGGCATTGTGGCTCCAGCAGCGATCAGTTTCGCGCAGACATCATCACAGAGGCCAAGAAGAGTTGCTAGCTCTGCCTCTGTTTTGAATCTCATCCTTCCTACACTTTCTCTGAAATCTTTGACGAAGTTAGCATTGGCAGTGGTGAAGGAAAGGATGACTTCTGTCACTTGATTAATCACGTTCTGCCCAAGCTCTGTCAGCTGTGCTCTTGTCATGTAGTCTTTGGGTTGCATCAGCATGGTATTTCGCATGGCTTCTTCTTGAACTTTTTGTAGGGCCTTCTGTAGATCTGCAGGAGTGATGCCCGTTGACACTGAAGTCTGTTTGTTCAATTGATCAAGGAATTTGTTGATTGAGTTCTCAATCGAAGGAGTAGTTGTTGCGGCAGAAGTGGTGGATGCAGTAGCAGCAGACTTCATTTGTGAGATGGCAGTTTTCACCTCTGTGGACAGGTTGTCCATTTTGATGTTTAGGTTTAGCAGTGCCAGTGATGTTGTCTCTGCAAAAGATTTGAAAGAGCTTTTCAACTCTTTCAAGGTTTGGTTCACAGAGGTTTCAAGGGTTTGGAACTCATCCCTTGTAACTTGTGTTCCGGTGGTAACCTCTGGAGGAACACATTCGTCTCCAGAGTGAATCCCTGTTCCTGGGATACCTTCTTTCATTCCTGTTTGTACGTTGAGAATGGAAGGATTTCCTTCTGATCCTTGAGAAGAAACATGAGTTTCAATCCCTACAGAAGTTCTGAGAAGAACATTGTCCAAATCCACTCCAGAGGTGGGTATTGGAATATCCTTCTGTTGACTAGGAGACTTGTCTAGAGTCTCTTTGTCTTTGTGCTTTCTACTTCTCTCTGAAAGAAGTGTGGGTCTTAACAAGTGCGTGGCAGAGGAAACAAATTCCTCTGTTGGGCGTTCTTCTGTGATCTGGGGCAATTGATCACGAACTATAGGTGAGTCTCTTTGAGGAGACTCCCTAGGAATGGATTCCCCGGTTTCTGTGGGCACAGAGGTTGAAAGAGTAACCTCTGGCTGGATGGGTTGGGGTAGGTTCGAGCTGTGCTGCTCTTTTTCAATGACACCTTCTGCAGCTAGACCTGCGGTGTCAGAAATGTGGGTTGCATTGGGAGTTGGTTTTGGTTGTGTGCCTCTATTTATCCAGACATCTTTTCTTGCTTCTTCCCTGAGTTCTGTGGAAGTTCCTTGCTCTGGTCGTAATTGGTCATACACTTGATGAGATCCAAATAATCTCATGACATGTGGATGATAAAGACCCTTACGTATCCAGACAGCTTCTTCTTCATCTGAATCTGTCTCTAAGATCTCTATTTCTTCTTCCATCATGTTCTCAAAAGCCTCTGTAATTTCACCTCTGTTCAATTCAGCTTCAGTTTGTTCTATTTCTTCTGAAGCTGGGTTTGGACTTCTTCTGTGGACATCCAATCCTTGAATGAAAGGGTTTTGTAAAATAACAGGGGTTTCGGCTGGTTGATTTCTGGGTGTTGTGTCATCTTCTTGCAGATGTGTGTCGATGCCCGAAATGAAGAAATCTTCTTCTGGAGAGTGGTGGTCAAGAGGTTGTGCCGTCCACCCTGCTGTATTTAGGGTGTTGGCAATTTCAGGGTTCTGTAAGAAGTCGTTCAGGTCTCCTTGGTGAGCAAATCTATCTGGAGATTGATAGGGTGATTGATACCTTTCTGTAGCCATTTCTTCTTCTGCAACTTCTTCTTCAGCAGTTTCCTCTTCTGCAATGGTTACCAACTTTGTAAGTGATTTACCATGCCTCTTTTTGGTTTTCCTCCTTTTAGGATTTGGTGCCCCTTCTTCTGTTGATTTTGATCTTTTCTTCTTCATTTTTGGAGAGGGAGGAGCAGAGGAGCCAATTTCTGTGGCATGAGGAGGTGAGGGTTGATCTTCTGCAGCGCTTGTGGAGGTGCCTTCTGCAGTTTTCCTCTTCTTAGCTTTTGGAGTAAATGCAGAGGTTCTTGATGAAGACTTCTTTCCCATTAGTTCTGCACGTTTGGCTATAAAGCTGAGTTGAATAGCCATGTGCTTTGCTAACTTCAGATCCTTTTCTTTTTGAGTGGAAAGAGGTTTTGCTATCATTGTTCCTAGGGGGACACCTAAACGCGGGGGTGTCATAGGACTCGGTTTAGGAGTTCTATGATCGCGTATATACTCTTTCTTAAGGGATTTATTCGATGCGTATTGCAGAAGCTTCTTTGACAGAGGTCTGCAGTGTGAGTAGCCATCAGCATGATCAGTGGGGGTATTCTTGTTCATCGGGAACTGTTTGGGAGTTGGCCCTTCCATTGGCCAATTTTGGATTAGCAGCAGAGGTTCGAACAGTACTCCTAGTATTCTTTGGAATTGCAGAGGTGGTAGAAAGTTGGGATCGTTCTCTTTGACCCTTTTCGAGTTGTTCTTTCTGTCGATGGTGTTTATGATCTCTTGCATCATTATGGTCGCATAATCTAGTGGAAGATCATAGTAAACCCCATACATGATGCTCAAGATTTGATGTGAGCTCTGGTCAATACTGCCTATCTTTCCTGTCAGGCATCTGTTAAGAATCGAGAACAAAGTGTTCCACAGAGGTGGTAATCGGCCTCTGCGGAAGTCATTTCTCTTCCGTAGTTGGGTGTTGTACCCAAGCATTTCCACGAATCGACAGAGCTCTTCGTCTATTGGTTGCTCTGCTTAACTCTTCAATCCCAGAAGACCCCTTGTTGGTAGGTTGAATTCAAGTGAGAACATTGTTCTGTTGAACTTGATTTCAAGATGCTCAGATTTATCAGGTCTTGAAATGTACCCTTTGATAAGAGAATCGTCTTTATCAAATCGACAGCTTTGCCAAAATTGGTTCAAATAGCGGACTGGAATTTTGTTCGGGGTTCTTGATAGTAGAGGGAAGAGGACATGATTCTCCATGATGTTCAGAAGTATGGCATGGGCTTCGCCGAAAGTAGTGGGTGAGGGGACCAAATAGCATTTGTTGGATTTGATAGGAAGAATGGCTTTGAAATGATCCTTTGCTATAAAGTTTTGCAAGTGAGTCGTCGGAGCAAAGTCTGCTGAGTCCCCGGAATCTTGTTGTTCAATATTTCTTGCAAGGCTGGGGTTTTCAGAATGTTCTGAATGTGCAGGGGAGTGTTCCGGTGAGTTCGCCGGAGAGAGTTCAGAGGATGTAGCTCGAGAAGATGAAGCCATTTGATTTTAAGAATAAGATTTTTGCAAGCTTTTTGCAGGGTTTCGCCGGAGAAGAAGATGAGAGTTTGTAAAAGGTTTTATGTGAGGGTAAGCTTTGTTTTTATAGGATGGTAAAACGGTAGAATTTGAAAGAGTAAAATATATGGCAATGGATTAAAGTTTGGAATCCGCACTCGAGTTTGAGCGGCGGGTTCAACTTTCCAAATAAAAAACGTTCCATGTACGCCCAATGAAAATGGGACACGTAGGCCTTGTCAGAATATGACAGGACGTCGTGCGCGGCCCATTAATGCTAGGCGCGTGAGGTTGATTTTAGCCATATGAGTTTCACTCGCAGTAAAAGTAACCGTTATTACTACAGAGATGCCCAAGTAATCAGATTGACAGAGCTTCTATAGTTTACAGAGGCTCTGTGATCTTGAAAATCTTTGATGTTTATCCCTTTCTCATATATCTCATTGTTATCATGACTTCTGTGGGGTTCTTCTTTAACCAAAACATTTGTAAAGGCATTGGAGAGGATAAAATCGGATTTTTGTGAAGAAATTTGCTTCGCAGAGGTTTTGTGGCTCTGTTGGAACTTGCAGAAGTTCTGTGAGGGCCAGCAGAAGCTCTATGAGAGAAAAAATCTCATAAAATAAATTTTATTAGTATTTTTGATCATCCAATTTTTGATTTGGTTTAAGAGATGTTTTTCGGACATATTTGAAAGTTTGTGTCCGAGAAAACTGTTAAAAAAAACGGTTTGTTCGAGAAGGTCATGGTCTGCGTTTTCGGTTTCCGAAATAACATTCCAAAAGATCGACAGAAGGTTAATTTGTGATTACAGAGCATATTTCCTGCAGAAGCTCTGTTGAGCTCAGCAGAAGCTCTATGACCTTAAATTTCTCCTAATTCGAATTTTGTGAAACTTTTTGAGCTTTTGATTTTTGAAATGTTATTCACAGTATTTTTAGGACATATTTGACAATTCTTGTCCTAGAAAATTGTTTTCCAAAAACCTTTTGTGCGAGAGACATACCTTTTGGTTCTTCTTTTCTCGGCAGTGATATCTGACTTCTGTCGATATGGAGTCATCGACATTTTTCTTTGGCTTTCCCTTGAAAGTTTTATCTCTTTAGATCATTTCCGGGTTCCCTTCTGCTCCCCCTTGATCTAATCACCTCTGTAGATCAAGTAATTTCCTTTTGCTCCCCCTTGACCTAATCACCTCTATAGATTAAGTAATTTCCTTTTGCTCCCCCTTGACCTATGCTTGGATCAAAGAATGATAAGTTTTGCATAGAACATAGGTCATGGTCTTTCAGAGGTTCTGTAGGGGTCGTCAGAGGTTCTGAGTTGACTTACAGAAGCTCTGTGATTTTAAGAACTGTTTAAGGTTTTAAGAATTTACATACAGAAGTAGAATCAATCAAAGCAATAAATTAAGCAATGTATTTACTTGTTATTTATAGAAGATAAAGCTATACTTACAGAGGATTTTCATACCATGTTAATCATTCCTAACTTACCCACCAAGAAGTTGAATCTTTTCTCGTCTAATGCTTTGGTGAATAAGTCAGCGAGTTGATATTCTGTGGGCACGAAATGCATTTCGATTGTACCGTATTCAACGTGATGTTTCAAGAAATGATACCTTATATCGATATGCTTGGTTTTTGAGTGTTGCACAGGGTTGGCAGAGATAGCAATAGCACTTTTGGAATCACAGAAGATGGGTATTTTGAACAGAATGTGGCCGTAGTCTTTTAGCTGAGTCTTCATCCATAGAACCTGAGAACAACAGCTAGCGGCAGCAACGTATTCAGCTTCTGCAGTGGATGTGGAGACACAATTCTGCTTCTTGGAGGTCCAACTGACTAGTTTACCACCTAGGAATTGACAACTTCCAGAGATACTCTTTCTGTCGAGCATGCATCCTCCATAGTCTGAATCTGTATAAGCTTTAAGACTAAAACCAGAGTTCTGTGGATACCAGAGACCAAGATTGTTGGTCCCCTTCAGGTATCTCAAGATTCTTTTTACAGCATCATAATGTGATTTCTTTGGATTAGCTTGATAACGTGCACAAAGACATGTGGCATGCATAATGTCAGGTCTGCTTGCTGTTAAGTATAACAGAGATCCAATCATGCCTCTGTAGAGAGTACATTCTACAGAAATACCATTTGGATCTAAGAACAACTTATTTCCAGTGGCCATTGGAGTCTTCATTGCAGAGGTATCAGAGAGATTATATTTTAAAAGTATGTCAGAGACATATTTGGCTTGATTTATAAAAATTCCCTCTGAAGATTGTTTGACTTGAAGTCCGAGGAAGAATGTTAATTCTCCCATCATACTCATTTCAAACTCACTCTGCATGAGTTTTTCAAAAATTTTGCACTCTTCTGAATTTGTAGACCCAAAAATTATGTCATCTACGTATATTTGTACAAGCATTATCTCACTATTTTTGCGTTTATAGAATAAGGTAGTATCTGTTGTACCTCTGTTGTAGCCATTGACTAGAAGGAAGGTAGAAAGTCGTTCGTACCATGCTCTTGGAGCCTGTTTCAGTCCGTATAGAGCCTTTTCAAGGTAGTATACATGCCTTGGAAACTATGAGCTTTCAAAACCTGGTGGCTGATTTACGTAAACCTCTTCTTGGATTTCACCGTTTAGAAAAGCTGATTTTACGTCCATCTGATAGACTTTAAAACCTCTGTGGGCTGCGAAGGCTAAGAATATTCTTATTGCTTCGAGACGTGCGACAGGGGCAAAAGTCTCATCGTAGTCTATGCCTTCTTCTTGTCTATATCCTTTTGCTACTAATCTTGCTTTGTTTCTGACGACCACTCCATCTTCATCCTTCTTGTTTCTGTAGACCCATTTAGTCCCAATGGCCTGTTTCCCTCTTGGCAGAGGTACTAAAGTCCATACTCTGTTACGCTCAAATTGCAGAAGTTCTTCTTGCATGGCATCTACCCAGTTTGGGTCATCTAGGGCTTCAGAAATCTTCTTTGGTTCTATAACACTAATAAAATTTGTAAAGAAACAAAAATTAGCAGTGGCAGACCTTGTTTTTACTGAGTGAGAAGGTTCTCCAATTATTTGGCTTGGAGGATGGCTTTTTGTCCACTGAGTTGTGCGTGGAAGATGATCATCAATGTCATCAAAACTTTCTTCAGAGGCTTCTTGTGTTTCTTCTTGTGCAGCCTCTGATGTTCTTCGTGCCTTGGTAGTTGATTCTACCGTTTGTGGAATGATTGGTACGAGTGGTGGTGGAGTTTGTTCCTCTGAGGATGTATAGTCTTGGTCCTCGATCTCCTCTGTAATTGGTTCTTCTGTGGTTTGTGCAGCTTCTGTGGTCGTTTTTCTTGATGTTTCATCTTCTGCACTTTCTTCTGCTTCGGCAATTGCATCTGTAGTATTTATAGAAGAAGATGAAGCATTATTTGGACCAGTTAGAGTCATACCTGTAGGATTTTGTCCGACAGAGGATGGTTCCGACAGAAGGATCAATGTCATTGTGGAACATCTCCAAAAATAGAAGATTCAAATCTTCTTTTGTTCTTGAGATGTCAGAGAATTTCCCTTTAATTCCGAGTTCTGAACTTAGTTGCTCAGAAGTCATTTGGAATGAATCATCAAAAGAAACATTGATGCTTTCTACAATCTTGTGAGACTTTGTAAGGAATGTTCTGTAGGCTTTGGAAGTGGCAGAGTATCCAATGAATTTGCCTTCATCTGCTTTTACATCAAACTTTCCTCTTGAATCTCTGTCGTTTAAGACGAAGCATTTGCATCCGAATACATGGAAAAATTTGATGTTTGGCCGCCGTTTGTTAAGCAATTCGTAAGGCGTCTTGAGGTGTCTTTTCACAATGGTTGATCGATTTTGAGTATAACACGCAGTAGAAATTGCTTCTGCCCAAAAGTTCATTGATAATCCGCATGCTGACATCATAGTTCTTGCGGCTTCCACAAGTGTTCGATTCTTTCTTTCGACAACACCGTTCTGTTGTGGAGTGCGAGCTGCAGAGAAGTTCTGTGAAATTCCTTTTGTTGAAAGATAAGTTTCAATGACACAGTTTTTGAATTCTGTGCCGTTGTCACTTCTTAACTTCTGTATTTTGCAGTCATAAAGAACTTGGATTCTTTTCATTAGATTTATCAATATAATTGGAACATCTGATTTCTTTCTGATAAATTCAACCCATGTGAAACGTGAATACTCATCAACTAAGAAAAGTATATATTTCTTGCCACCTAGGCTCTGTATGGCAATGGGACCGCAGAGGTCGACATGAAGCATGTACAGAGACCTGGTGCAAGACACATCTGTTTTGCCTTTGTGGGAAGCTCTTTTGAGTTTTCCCATCTCACAGGCAGAACATAAATGATCCTTATTGAATTTAACATTTGGCAAACCTGTAACTAGATTAAGTTTGACCAGTTTTTCCAATGTGTGAAAATTCAAGTGACAGAACCTGTTGTGCCATAACCAGGCTTCTTCACTTTTGCAGGCAACAAGGCAAACTTTGTCCTTGTTCTTTGAGTTGAAGTTCATTAGATATAGATCACCTATTCTTTCAGCTCGCAGAAGTTCCATACTTGTTTCTTCACTTTGTAGAGAGCAGAAAGTTCTTTTGAACAACACATTGAATCCTGTATCACAAAGTTGACTTACACTGAGTAGGTTGTGCTTAAGGCCATCCACATATGCAACTTTGTATACAGAAACGTCTTCTTTCCTTATGACTCCATAGCCTTTTATGTGTCCTTTCTTGTTGTCTCCAAAAGTCACAGATCCACCATCTTGTGTTTCTTTGTACGTGGATAATGCACTTCTGTCACCAGTCATGTGCCTTGAGCATCCGGAGTCTAGATACCAGATTGGCACATACTTCTTCTGCAGGACAATCACAGAGATTTAGGTACCCATATCCATATGGGTCCAATATTGTTAGAGTTTTTCAAGTTTGCCTTGGCATTCTTGAAATACATTTTGTTCTCTGCAGAAGAGTCAGATTGTTTCTTTGTGGGATTTGACTTTTGAATTGTCGTAGAGAGTAAACAGACTTGACTTGAAAAATGATTATTAAGTTTAGACATAAGATCAAAGCAATGACAGTATTGAATGTGAGATGTAATTTGCTTGAACTTTTCATTGAACTTTTTAAACTCAGCCACAGAGGCATTACATTCTTTCTTTACATTAGATTTCCTATTACTAGAAGATCTATGAATACTCGAATGTTGTTTGCAAAAGCTCTGTTTAGGACCTGCCTTCTGTGGTTTGCTTCTGTGGTGAACTTCTTTCATCACTGTCACAGAAGAAAAAGATTTATTAACCTTGGGTTTTGAAAATCTAGAACTTATAGGATCAATAGAGGTCTTCTGTAACTTTTTAAGCTCAGCAGAGGTTTTGATATGTAGATTCAAATTTAGAAAATCTTGGCAGATTGGAATCTCTGTGAGTTTCTCTTTTGTAGAAATAGTTCTGTGAGGAACTTTAGAGGAGAATTTGACATCCTCTGTGTCACAGTGAATTATCCCTGATTTGAAATCAGTCTCTGAGTTGTCAGAGGATGAATCGTCCTCGTATACAGAGGTTGAGTCAATTGTTTCAATAGAGGCTGGATTTTCTGAGCATGTATCGTACGAGCTTTCTTCCTCTGTAGAATAGTTTTCATAGATTGCAGAGGTTTCTAATAAGATTTCTTCAGTGAGAGTTTTATCTATAGAAGATGTACAGAAATTTTCTAAAACGCTTGATTTCCATATTTCCAAAATTTCTTTTTCAATTAAATTTTTAAAGTTTTCTTCTGAAAAAATGGGTTTAAACTCAGGAGCTTCTGCTGATAATTTCTTTTCAACGTTTATCAAACAGACAAAAGCAACCTGTGTTTGGGTCTCTGGTTTACCAAACTTGAAGATACCAATCTGATCTTGTGTTTTCAGATATTTCTTTGGTTTGATACCTCTATTGACAGAGGTTGAGGATGATGAGTCTGTGTTTTCAAACCACACGTTAATCATCTTCTTATGTTTCTTCAAGTAAGGATCCACAGAGATTTTCGCCCTTTTGCTTACAGAGATTAGATTTGGAAAATCTGGTTTGTTCGTTTTTCCAATCACAAATAAAGAGGACAGAGGTTTGTTTCTTTTGCCTTCAACACCTAGGGTGATATCATCATACCCTATACCTCGTCTCCCTATTTGTGAGTTTACTTTTTCATAAACTTTCTGTGCATCTTTATAGTTTTTAAGCAAAACTTCTCTTCTGAGTAAATCTTGCCATAATACCTCTCTTTCTCTTTGAAAGTATTCTTTAAGAGCTCTTATGTCAGTAGTTTCGCTCCTTGAAACTGAAAGTTCTTTTGTTTTATCTTTTAAAGTATTGGTTAATTCAGAAATTTGTTTTTTTAAAGGATCTAGAGTTTTGTTCCAATTCTTTTCTATTCTCTCTTTTTCCTCAAAAATCTTTGCTTTTTCTTGAGTGAGAAGCCGTACTTCTCTCTCATTGAAAGTGAGTCTTTTCTGAATACTTTGATTTATCTCTTTTAGTTCAATTAATTCAATGTTAATTCTAAGTGTATTATCATCTACAGAGGTAATACAAGAGTTGGAATTTGAAGTAGATACCTCAGAGTCAGTGCAGGAGTCGACTTCTGCCATGCCACATAAGAGGGCATTGGCGGTATGTTCATCGTCAGAAGTAGAGTCTGACTGGAAGTCTTCTGTGTTCTCCTCAGAATGTCCTTTTGCCATTAAGGATTTTTGAGCATAATATTCGGCTTTCTTTTTGTAGAAAGCAGAGTCCCTCTGTGGGCGATTTGATCTGCTTCTGCATTCATTCGCAAAATGGCCTGGTTTTCCGCAGTTAAAACACCCTTGAGGAGTGTTTCCTGTTCGATCATTGGACTTCTGTAGGTCTCCGCCTTTCTCTGATCTACATTCATTTGCATAGTGACCAGGTTTGCCGCACTTGTAGCATTCTTGCTGCGTGTGGCTTACCGAGTCATCTGACCTCTGTCGGTCATTCCCTCTGTAATTTCTATCGCTTGACCTCTGTCGGCCACTTGATTCTTCTCCTCTTCTGTCATCTCTTCTGTTGTCTCTTCTGTCATCCTGGTTGTCTCTATCATATCTTTCATTTCCGGAACCTCTTCTGTTTCCTCTGAACTCTTTTGTCAATAGAGCTAAAGATTTAGCTAGTGACGCAAGAGTTATTTCCTTTTCTGCTTGCTCTTCTTCTTCACTGTCAATTATCACCATCTTCTTCTTCTCCTTCTTCTTCTCCTCTGTGGCTTTATCATTTCTTGGTCTCTGTGCATCCTCTTTAGTTTTACTAACCAATGCATATGGTGCAATGGTTAGTGTTTTAGCCTATGCTATCTGAGGTTCTTGTGCGGCTAATGTTCCGTAAAGATCAGAGAGAGTCCAGGTGTCTAGATCCTGATTTGTCTGTAGGGACATAGACAGCTGGAGCCATTCTTCATTTAGACTTTTTAAAAACATGACATTGTTTTCTTCAGAAGTTCTGTCAATGCCTGATTTTCTGCACTTGTTGATTAGAGAGTTGAATCTGTCGTATGTTGTTTGCAGAGATTCTGTTGCAGAGGCTCTGAATGCATGATATTCATTGATGTACTGTGCTCTTCGGTTTTTTTGTGTTTTAGCACCTCCTTCCAACTGTCTTTCCAGTTCTTTCCACAGATCATGCGCTGTTTCACATGAATCCAAGGATTGAAAGAGTTCGTTGGGTATTGCCATAATTAATGTCATCTTGGTTTTCTGAGCAACTTCATCTTCTGCTTTATCTTCGGTTGACCACTCCCCTTTTGGCTTTGGTTTTTGATGTTCGGGGATTTCGGCAGATTCAGCAGTAGCAGGTATACGAGGTACTACTGTCATGGGAATAGGAGGAGGATTGTACAGATATTGTACTTGATTTTTTTCAGTGCCCTCGAAAAAATGGACCATTCTTATTTTCCACTGAGGATACTCATCTCGAAGGAGAGTAGGAGGTTTAGTGAGAGAACCAGTAGTAAAGAAATTATTTGTATTTGTCATTTGAAGATTTTTAGAAAGAAAGTATGACTAAAGAGTTACTTTGATGAGCTTGAAGATTTTCTGGGTTTAAGCAGTTTCCAGACACAATTTTAAATCTCAATAATATCTATCACGATTCTTGATAAGTGGATCACTTGATATTGAAAATCAAGGAAGGCTCTGATACCAATTGTTGGATCCCAGATTCACTTAATCAAGATTAACAATCTATTAGTGGAGTTTAGAGTTTGATGCGGAAGCGTATTAAACTAACAGATATGTTTGATAGATATTAGAACGCACATATATAAAGAAAACAGTAAAGAATGAAAAGGATTTCTTGAACAGTTACTGTTATTCAATATATAATAACAACACGAAGAACGGATTAAGAACTGTTGGTGTGTGTGAGAATATAACACTCAGATGTTTGACAATAAAGCTTGAGAGTATTAGTGATTCCTTGTGTATTCGTCCTTAGGAAGATCTCAACATGAGACTTCCTTTTATACTACTCTTAGAAGACTATGAAGTAGGTCACTGTTCCTTTTACGGCATGAATAGTAAACTGGATGGTGTGAACAGTGGACTGGATGGTGTGAGCAGTTGTTTGAGCCATGCGCATTTAATGGAGCAGATGTACTTTTGGTAAATGCATTAAATGGCGCAGACGTCTATTTTGTACCTTGCCCTATTGAGTCCACTCAGAGCTTGACACGTGTTTTGACAGTACTTTTCCATGCATGTTGATGAACGTATCCAGTAATATCTTCCAAGTCTTCATTGAGGACCACAGAGGCTCTGTAATGAATTACAGAGGTTCTGCGGTCTGGTCCTCTGTGGAGCAGTCTTCGCCGGATTCCGAGTCTTTGGTCTTCTTTGTGCGTATGACAGAGCTTCTGTAGGAAGCCTCTGCTGCTTCTGTAGCTTCTTGATCTTGATTTCTCGGTAATGTCGGCAGAGCCTCTGTAAGAGGCTTTCTTCACTCAGCCTATTTTTCACTACTTCTAAATACTTCTATGATTAGGAAGATTGAAGCTAACAGTTCAGGAACACCCCCTGTTCCTGAACCCCCTCGACTATTGGACCCTCACCTCCTAAAGGATTTGCATCGTGGGTAGGTCCCTCCAGCTCTGGCTGGACCGGCAATGCATTTTCTATCCTATACTGCCTAACTACCCTGGACTGTTGGTCGGCATAAGCGAGTAAGTCTTCACGTAGAACGGCAATGTGAGCAAAATTCATCGCTTTGGGCATTCTAAGAACATGCATGTACTGGCTTGCCCTCTGGGATGTTGCTCTCGTCGTGGGATCTGGTCGTTGTCTATCATTGCTTGATGGATCAAGATCTGGAAGAAACGCTGAAATGGGATGAAGTTACGTCTCATCTTGGGTTTTAACTGATCAGCAGCAAGTTCAACCATTTCATTCCAAATCAAGACAGCGTAGTCGATATTGTGGTTGAAGACAAATGAGTGAAACATGCGTAAAGTGGCTAAGTTGGACTTGTCTAATCCAGTATGCTTTGAAGTCATACATCTGTTGAAAATAGAGCATATGGAATAGTAGAGTGGCGGGAGGAAATTACGTCTGAAAGTGGAAGATCCAGTCAGTGGAGCATTTTCTGGTGGTTGATAACCTAGACTTCGAATGTCATCAAGTAGCTGAGATTCAGGAACCGGATCCTGAAGATTGTCACTGGGAAGGTCTAGAGATCGTCTGAGTCTCCGTAGTGTGAATCGGACATCGAAGTGGTCAAGCTTTGCTGTAAACTTTGGTACTTGATCAGTTGATCGGTAGGCTAATGTATTCCAGAACTGTTTAAGGTAGATCACGGGCACGAGCTCAACTTTCGTCAACGCAGTCAGAACCGGATGTCGACGGATGATTTCAATGATGATTTGATGGTCAAAATGAACTGCAAGATCTAGATGATGGTTGTTATCTAGAAATTGCACATCCGGACTCGTCCTCGGATATATCTCCTCGTCTAAGTCATGCGCGTTAACTGACGGATGTGACGAACGAAGCGAACGGATGATGGTATTTTCATCCGAAGCATATTCATCGTGATCAGCCATCTGGAATAGTACACAGTTAAGAATCGGACCAAAATCGAGTTTGCCTTGAAAAAATTTTCCAAAAAATTTTCTAAGTGATGGCCAAGTCGCAATCAACTAAAAGGAACAAGTCACAGACCACTGCGACATCGCAATGGGAATAGGAATGGACAAGACGAAGTCGCAATGCAAGATTGCGATTCGGTCCCGAAGTCGCAATGAACGATTGCGACTCGGATGAATGAGTGACCACTGCGACTTGCTTGAATGTTTGAAGATACGTTGATTGCGACTTCGATGAACACATAAATGTTCTAAGTGTTCAAAGCCCTAAAATTCTGTTTTTCGCTCTAAAGATGTTAAGACCACTACCACTAGACTCGTATAAGCATCGTGAGTGAACCCTAGTCACTTAAAATTCCTATCTAACAACAACAAATAGATTTTAGGCAGATTCAAGCAAACCCGAACCTAAAACCCTAAAATCAATCATATCAGACGAATTAATGGATGAAAATCAAGGAGAATCGAGATACAATACCTCGATGATGATCTGAAATTGTTCCACGAACCAGAAACTCGATAAACACTTTGAATCGTAAAAGCAGTTGGGAGAGACTTCGATAGGGTTTAAAGATATTTTGAATTTTGAAAAAGTCAAAGTCTTAATTTATACGAATTTTGAAAAACGGTGACACGTGGCACAATCTGATTGGTCCAAGGTTTGACCAGCCACGTGTCATCAAGTCGCAATGAACGAATCACGACCTGATAAATTTTGAAGTCGCAATAGACCATAGCGACTTCGCACTATTCATCTGACCAAGTC
This sequence comes from Saussurea involucrata, assembly GCA_033807775.1. Lineage (NCBI taxonomy): Eukaryota > Viridiplantae > Streptophyta > Magnoliopsida > Asterales > Asteraceae > Saussurea > Saussurea involucrata. The sequence continues at coordinate 186,789,208 of CM066320.1, read as the reverse complement.
GCAATAGGCTATTGCGATTCAGTACTGTTCATACTGTTCACATAGTCAAGTCGCAGTAGGCCATTGCGATTTGGCACTGTTCAAACCTCCAAGTCGCAATAGATCATTGCGATTTGGCACTGTTCAAACTTCCAAGTCTCAATGCACCATTGCGATTTGATACTATTTAAGCTCATTGAGAAGTCGCAATAGAAGGTTGCGACATCTCACTGTTCACATGTGAAACCGCAAGCGATATTGATGTAATTTGGACATTTTTCAGATAACAAAAGAAAGATTTTATCACATTGGAAGATGTCCAACTTCCAATTGATTAAGCACTTAAGGTTTTAAAACACGGTTTTCACTCCCCCTTAAATGATGCAAAGATTTTGCAAAGAGATTTTCATCATTTAAAAGCAAGTGGTTTAAATACGAGTTAGAGTACTTACCTTAACTCCTCAGAAATTGTTAAACACAACAGATCAACACTCACATGATGTGTATGCACACTCCCCCTAGATTTGTGCATAGGATGAAATCTGTTTACTCCCCCTGAAATCATGAACAAACCTTTCGTGCAGATACAGATAGCATAACATATCATAAGTAAGACAAATTAAACGAACTGAGAAAAGAAGAACAAATTGAAGAAATATATAAAATACAACGAGGATATGACAATTTAAATAACATATATTAAAAATAGAATATGATGAAAATTTTAGTGTATTAATCTAGAAGCAAAGTCTAGATTAAGATACAAATATTTCCATCTATTATATGTTTAATATATGGAAGTTAAACTTTCATATTAAGCATGTCGAGCTTGGATACAAGAAAATTGAAACGTTTTTCATCCAAGGCTTTGGTAAAGAGATCGGCAAGCTGAAACTCAGTTGTAACAAAATATAATTCAACAGTTCCTTTCTCAACATGATCTTTTATGAAATGATACCTGATGTCGATATGCTTGGTTTTGGTGTGTTGGACAGGATTAGCAGATATGGCGATTGCACTTTTACTGTCACAGTAAATGGGGATTTTCTCATATTTATATCCATAGTCTATGAGTTGGGTCTTCATCCAAAGAACTTGTGAACAACAACTCGCAGCGGAAACGTATTCTGCTTCCGCTGTAGAAGTGGAAACACAATTTTGCTTCTTTGATGACCAACTCACGAGTTTGTCACCCAAAAACTGAATATGACCAGAAGTACTCTTTCTGTCCAACATGCTTCCTCCGTGATCAGCATCTGAGTATGCGGTGAGTTCGAAACCGGTTCCCTTGGGATACCACAGTCCGAGATACGGAGTGCCTTTCAAGTATCGAAAAATTCTTTTGACGGCACCAAGGTGTGACATTTTAGGATTAGCTTGAAATCTAGCACATAGACAAGTCAAAACATTATATCTGGACGACTAGCTGTCAGGTACATTAGAGACCCAATCATTCCTCTATAAAGTTTTACATCAGCATCAACACCATGTGGATCAGGACCAATTTTGGACTGATGACCCATAGGTGTACCAATCGAAGTGCAGTTCTCCATCTTGAATTTCTTCAAAATGTCAAACGCATACTTTGACTGATTGATGAAGATACCAGTTGAAAATTGTTTCACTTGTAATCCGAGAAAGAAATTAATCTCTCCCATCATACTCATTTGGAATTGAGTCATCATAATGCCCGAAAACCAAGTACAAAGTCCAGGATTAGTCGAACCAAAAATAATATCATCAACGTAAATCTGAACTAAGAGAATATCACCTTCCTTGCGTAGAGTAAATAGAGTTGTGTCGATTTTACCTTTCTCATAGCCAGCTTTTAGTAGAAAGGTTGATAGTACTTCATACCAGGCACAGGGGGCTTGCTTCAGACCGTAAAGCGCTTTGTCAAGAATGTAGACGTGATCTGGATGTTCTTTGTCCACAAAGCCTTCAGGTTGAGACACGTACACCTCCTCCTTAAGAACACTATTCAAGAAAGCAGTCTTCACGTCCATTTGATTGACAGTGAAGTTCTTGAAAGCGGCATACGAAAGAAACATCCGAATTGCCTCAAGATGAGCAACCGGCGCGTACGTCTCATCATAATATATCCCCTCCTGTTGCCTATACCCTTTAGCTACCAATCTAGCTTTGTTTCGCACAATTACTCCGTCTTCATCTTTCTTGTTCGTTAAGACCCACTTCGTACCAATAACTGTTTTACCCTTGGGTCGCGGAACTAATCTCCACACTTTCAAAGCTTCAAACTGATTCAGTTCTTCTTGCATCGCAATCAACCAGTCAGGATCTTCTAAAGCCTGTTGAACTGTTGAAGGTTCAACCTGACTTAAGAATAGCGCGTATAAGATTTCATTTGCGGTTGCGGAAGCGGATCTTGTCTTTACTGGTTCAGATACATCACCAATCACCTGATCAATTAGGTGATTGCGTGTCCACTTGGTAGAGTGTGGATGGAGAGATACAGCACCATCATTGGGGTCTACAAGGGTAGGATCCGCATCAAAGTTCAACTCGATCGTTAGTGTCGGTTCCGGATTTGAGACGGGTTGCCTGTCAGAATTGACAATCGGCACAGCCTCGGGAACTGATTCGGTAGAATTGTCATTTGAAGTTGTTCCAGATGAAGAAGCACCACTTGTAGATATTTGTTGTCGTGCTTGTGGAGAATCTGTTGATGTGTTCCTTGGAGAAATTACAGGAGTAGTTGAACCAGTATTTGGTGTAGTCAGTACCGGTGAAGGACCTGACATAGAAGTTTGTACTGGCGGGGTTACAACTTGAATCCTGTCATTTACAGATGAAGACGATTTGTCACTGTTAAAATAGTAATCATCAAAATATTCAAACAATAAATCAAGTTCATTAGGAGTAGAGTTAGAAGTGGAAGCTTGATCCTTGTTTGACGATCTAGTCATCATTGGACGAAATTGTCCAGATGCTAGAATACCAGATAACTCGGGTTCTGTACTGTTTTGCACAGAAGCCATTGCTTCAGTCTCGTCGAATTTGACATTAATGCTTTCCATCACGTTCCTGGAAGATTTGAGGTAGATCCTGTAAGCCTTTGATGTGAGAGAGTATCCGATGAAGTAGCCCTCAAGACCTTTAGGACTGAATTTGTTCAGGTTGTCCTTATCATTCAGCACAATACACCTGCATCCAAAAACACGGAAGTAGTGTATCACAGGTTTTCTATTATTCATTAACTCATATGGAGTTTTACCAAACCGTCGATGAACGATTGAGCGGTTTTGTGTATAGCATGCCGTTGCAACAGCTTCAGCCCATAGGAATAGTGGTAGACCAGCATAGGACAGCATCGTTCTTGCGGCTTCAACAAGTGTGCGATTTTGCCTTTCAACAACTCCGTTCTGTTGAGGAGTTCTGGCCATTGAATACTGATGAGTTATACCTAATGACTTGAAGAAGTCATCAAGAGTCTTGTTCTTGAACTCTGTTCCATTATCTGATCTAACCGTCTGAACTAATTGTTGACGATTCACTTGAAGCTGTTTGATTAACGAGATGATCAAGTCAGGAGTTTCATCTTTTGAGCGTAGGAACTTGACCCAAGTGTATCTCGAATAATCATCGACAATCACTAACACGTAACGTTTGGCATTGATACTTTGAGTCTTCATCGGACCACAGAGATCCATATGAAGGATTTCCAAAGCTTGTCTTGTGCTGGGCTCGGGTTTCGGTGGATGAGGAGCACGCTTCATCTTCCCTTTCTCACAAGCAATACAGAAATTATCTTTCTCAAATGTCAGAACTGGTAGACCTATGACTGAATCACCTAACATCAACTTTTGAATGTAACGGAAATTGAGATGAGATAGTCGTCTATGCCATAACCAACTTTTCTCTAACGACCCTTTTGACATCAAACATATGTCGTTCTACGGTTTAAGAGTGGATAGGTCAATGGTATACATGTTTGACTTCCTAGAACCAACAAGAAGTTCGTCACCTCCATCGGTAAGAACAACACAATGGGTCTTCTTGAAATGAACCTCTAGGTCTTTGTCACAGAATTGACCTATACTAAATATGTTGTAACCTAAGCCCTCGACATAATTGACTTTTGTAATCCTTACATTGTCCTTTACAATGTCCCCATAACCCAAAATTGAAGCATACTGATCATTTCCAAACTTCACTTTTCCACAATCCTGTTCTACAAAATTAACTAGCATCTCTTTTCTTCCAGTCATGTGTTTTGTGCACCCTGAATCTAAATACCATACATGACTGGGCTGCAAAATGGAAATTAAACAGTTTTAGGTACCCACTGCCAATCAGGTCCTTTTGGGTTAGTAGGCTTGGGTTTCACATTTTGCTTTCTATAATCGGATTTAAAATAAACATTTGAGTAAAACCAACGATTATAGTCAGATTTGCAGATAAAATCATCCACACCACAAGAAGTACAACAAATTTGATCTCTTGCCAAATTAATCAGTTGTCGCATTGAATAAACCTTGTAAGGAACTACAAGTTTTTGTCTATTGCCAACATCATAATTAATAACATTTGAAACAAAATTGTCTTTCTTGGAATTTAAAACATTTGAATTGACGTGGGATGATTTGATCTGGGCCACATCCTGTGTGGACGCCTTTATTCTCCACTCTAGTCGCGTGTTGTTTCTCAAATTACGATCTGAAAAACCAGACAAATATGAGTTGTAAGCTTTTGAATATTGAGTCTGAAAAGAATTAACACGCTTCTTTCTTTGTGTTTTTCTTTTCTTTTTCTGTAATGATGGTTTTGATTTAGATTTGGAATGATCATCATTAACAGAAACTTTCTCAGCTGATTTTGAAGATTCTCCTTCCAAGATAATCTTTTCAGGTTCCTCTTCATTTATTAGAAAATCAGAATGATCTGGAAGTTTGGCACTGAAATCAAATTGAACAGGCACTTCACATACACCTTTACCTTTGTCCTTACCAACATTCTCGCTTTCAAAATCAATATCATTATCAGTATCAGTATCATATGATGGACTATCATTATCATCAGACTTGGGAAAAAGAAAGTCATTGTATTTGTTAGTGCAATATGTCTTCAAGGTTTAAATATAGATAGGTCAAAGTCAAAGTCAATGTATTGAGTTGTATTGTGTTGTTTACACCTTGTATTGTGTTTAGTATAAATAGGTTTAGTTGTGTGTTTGTGAGGCACACGAGAAAGACTCTGGAAACACTCTCATTATTCATAACTCATATCTTAGAGAGAGAAAGTGCTAAACTCATATCTTGTATACAATGTGTTCTTGATCAATGGATGACGAATTCATATCTTCTCTATCTTGATTAGATCTTGGTTTAACAATTGGTATCAGAGCACGTTATTGAAGATCTTGGTTTTACAATTGGTATCAGAGCAGGATCTTAGATTCAGATTGTGTTTTTGTGATCATACTCAAATTTTTGTGAAGATCATCAAGAAAATTTGATCGAATTCTTGATTTTTTTCAAGAAATCTCATTTTCTTGAGATTTTTTCAAAAATTCCTTGTTTGTGATCGAATTGTTTTGAGATTGTGCTCAGTAGATTCGTCCTCTGTGTTGGAACAAGATTAAAGAAGGATTCGAAGGCTGATTTCAAGATTTGAGGCTTCAATTTTGAGTTTTTGTCAGTGTTTGAATGTTGTAGTTCGAAGTTCTGTTCAATCGTCAATTCGAAGATTCAGTGATTTTCAGAGGTTGTTGTTCAAAGATAAAGTGTTCAGACATTGTTTTCGAGCTTATCTGTGAAATTTCTTGCTGAGATTTTTCAGATTTCAGACGTTTTTTAGATTTTTTGAACCTTTCGCAAGATCTGAAGTTTTCGCAAGACTCATAGAACTTTTCGCAATATTCATCTTACTTTTCGCAAGTTCATCATCCTTGAAGATCATCAGAATCTAAGTGTTAGTTTTCGCAACTCAAAGGCACGCAAACAGTGACTTTTCGCAACTCAAAGGCACGCAAACAGTGACTTTTCGCAACCCAAAGGCACGAAAACAGTAACTATTCGCAAGCCAAAGAAACGCAAACAGTAACTTTGCGTATCCCTCTGTCACGCATACCTCAGATCTCTTCAAGATTTTCTAAGTCTAACTTTTCGCAATTGTTGCTTGCGAAAACTTTGGTTGTTCGTTTCTTCAGCTTACGCATACTGGTGGTTTTCGCAACTGTTGCTTGCGAAAACTGACACTTGGTCATTTTTTATAATGAAATTTTTTCTATAGTGTATTTCATACATTTTAAGAGTTTTTCAAGAAAAAAATAATTTTGACCGTCTATGCCGGAGGAGTCAATAAGCAGACTAAGTTCAGTGTTATCGACTGTGCGTCAGCCTATAACATCATCTTAGGTCGACCATGGATTCATGAAATGAAAGTCGTTCCTTCGACATATCATCAAATGTTGAAATTCCCTACGCCATGGGGAATCCAGGAAATCAAGAGTGAGCCGAAAGTCGCTCGTGAATGCCATAAGTCCACCTTGAAGCCGCGAAAATAGACTGTCAAGCAGTTGCAAGAGACATAACTGCAAAATCTCGACAGGTTCATCCCTATCCCTAACTTCTTAGATAAATTGATATCTTTTCCGCAAGTCGACTATCTTGCCCTGTCGCACGAAAGCACGGTCGACGCAGACATGGACGATATTCTTCAAGATCTCTGTATCAATCTGTCATTTAAAACCCACTTTCTCCCGAGAAGAATCGGATATTAAATGACAGGGGGCAAATACCCCACTAAAAACAGAATCTGAAAAGTGACATTGTTTTATCGCAGAATCGCACGACAGTAGTCACCAAGTCTACTATATGATTTTAATTTCACATGGTCGCACGACGTAAATAATCAAGTCCATGACTTGATCATTCTCTTGCAGGAACACATGATTCAAGTTTATCGTATGATCAAATCATACGATCGTAAGGTCTAACGACCCCACAATCTAAGTTCTTCAACTTAGAAAAATTTCATGTTCTGAATGAATGCTTTGATCGCATGCGCTTATGTTTGCTTATACGATATAGAAATATGAAAGTCTTATGACTTACGTTCTAATCGTTGTATTACAATGGATGCCCAAGTCGCACGACTCTTTGTACCTAATGAATTTTTACAGTCGATATTACATATGTCCATGACATGTATGAGTCAAAATAATACTCAGGTTCAATAGAAAGGTAAACTTTTTGTCTCTAACGATCGTATCGGCTGTGAACGCCAGATCACAGGACCACGTCGACCGAGAACATCAACCCGGCGACATGGGTCCCTGTCTCCTCGATAGGAAAACGTTCCCTGAAAGACGGGAGCAAATATTTTTCCATATGAGGAAACAACGTCGTCCCGTCTAGGACACCATCGGTCGATGACCCGTCCCCCTTGTCGGCAGACGCTGGGGACAACACCTTGGACACTAGCTTCGTCACTGTCGCCGGAAGCGCCCAACTTGCTGGTGTCGCGTCCATCGCGCCTGGACGGCTGGATGACGCCTTCGCCTCTTTAGGCGTGCCAATTCTCGACGAAATGTCAGCCCTCGAAGATTGTTCCTTCAGAACTTCGTCTTCTTCAAAGATTCCCGACCCAGCTGTCGGGGCATTCTTTATCCTTTTCCAGCCTCGAAGGGCAGGCATAACTTGCGTCACCTTCTTTGATGATCGACACGCGTCTATGTCCTTTCGTATATCCGCCCGGATCTTCGACACTTGTCTTCGACAGCTGGTATGCATCATCGCGCGTCAGTATGACATCACAACTTTTCAACTTCTCATTCAGTTAAAGGAGAACCGGTCTAGTTCCACGACAACCAGGTAAGTCCCTCAACCCAGGTCACAAGTCTAAGCGTTCGACAAACAAAATTTAAAACTTATATTTGACATTCAATTTTCAAATTTTGGGGGCAAACGGTTTGGGCAAAAAATCACGTCGCTCGACCGCGACCAGAACAAGTAAAACGTATGATTAAGGACTATATCTTGTATTAAGATAAGGTCTCGACAAAGACCCAGAACACCATCGTCGTCCCTCATAAAAGGTAAGTCGAGAGTTCCTTACGACGCTCGACCATAGCGTCGCCCGATCCGCACGACTATTATATAAGGACGTGTGACCTCGACCAAAGCTAACGTTCACCATGACCATTTGTTAAGTGTTTAATGCAGGAATAAAAGTCATTAAGGAGCAACGACTATAACCGACGCAATCATTAAACAGCCGGCGACCGTAACGGACGAAGATCATTACTCCGGCGACCGTTTCCAACCGTTAAGGCCATTAAAGGAGCATTCATGGATGAAGCTAAGGACACGAAGACTATAAATATCAAGCTTAATCAACATTTCAAGACATCGAATATCCGGCGATTAACAACCGAAGCAATATTCAAGAACACCTGAAGTGAAGAACCATTATTCTAAGTATCGCTCTCGACGCACGACAACAGCCTTCGACCAACAGTTCACACTTTGTTTCGTACACGACAAACACTTATTTTGACATTCAAACACTTGTACTTTACATTTCGAAGCATTTCCTTCATTTGTATTGTAATCACTGTACGATCGACACCAGTATCCAAGGACATCGCCCCTGATTGGCGACCATAGTGCAGCGCGACACCCCTGTCGTCCACAGGTTTTTTCCTCGATTGAGGTTTTTCCTGCGTCATCAAATCCCTTGTTTCTTTATTTTATTCCTCGTCGCACGTCTCGTCGAAAGATCCTTTCTTTAGTTGATTAAGTCCACATCGACCTTAAGTTGTCCCTTTGGTGAGATTTTTGGCATTAACACTGATCGGTAGGAATTGTGTGTAACGGTTGTGATGGTGGTGGCTGAGATCTGGGTGGAGAATTGGATGGTTGATCCTGTGGAGTTGACGAAGATTCCGCTACCCCTTTTCCTTTAATGGCTCTACTAACTTCATTTGCAAGTCTGTCAATAGTCTCTTGCATTTCTCTTCGGTGTTGTTTGTACGAAGTGTTGATAGCAGCCAATGAAGCTCCCAGAAGATCCAATGTAATGTAATGCGGGGGCGGGCCTAGCATAGCAACAACCTGCTCAAGGGCATATTAGGGAAAATAGATCTAATGCCCGAACCACTTAGGTTTTCGGTTGAAGTAGCAGTTGAAACAACAGTACTGCCTGGGTTCAAAGCTGCCATAGTGTAAGCCATGACAGGTCTTCCACCCGATCCTCGCGGGGCACCAGCGAATGGCGGCCTCACTCTGGGTGTTCCGTTTGGGGCACGAAAGCCCACAACTGTTGAAATCCCGGTGCTCGTGTCCTAGGAAATATAGTTCTTCCAAAAGGCACTAGACTCGATGTGCTCAGAATAAAGTTCGGTGGCCGAGGCAGGAGCCTACCTTGTTCAATACCGACAAACACCGAATGTGTTTCCGATAGCGTTTGTGCTTGATCCCCTGTGCAGAATGAAACATCGGCTTGTTGAGAAGCCGATGAGTGGCTTTTTGGGATTGTGCACTGCATGGCTGGGTCCACCATGTCTGTTTCAATGCGCAACGGCGACAAACGCTCGTTGGCAGTGGATGTGGCTACCTGGATTAGATCGGTTTGGGGAGGGTCACTAGTTACAACTTTGTGTGACCCTGTCTCAGTCTCTCCCATTTCTTTTCTCACCTTCTCTCGGCTCACTTGTTCAATATTTTCTACTTCAACTCCCTCTTCCCTCCTTATGACACCAGTTTCTCCTGAGAGCCCGATGTTCCAGGTGGAATCAGCATCGGAACTCTCTAATCTCTGTCGTGGTCCAACGTGTCTTGGTATCAAATTTGCGTCGGGGTCATGATCTGAATCGGAATCTGAGTCAGGAGCATTTACAGCATCATGGCTTGATAGGTTAGATGCTTCATCCTCAGATGAAGAAGCAGATGGTATATAATCAACATCGTCGGCAGAGTCCCATGATACATCTTCAGCAAAGACTTGGACACTTGTAGCTTGTGCAGCGTTGGAAGTAGATGCCAGACCAGCAGTCCTCGCCACATTTCCCACTCTCTTTCTTACTGTTCTCCTCACCTCTCCCTGTTCAGGAACCCCGTGTTCCTGAACCTGCTCGACTCTTTGACCCTCACCGCCTAATTGGGTGGCACTGTGGGTAGGTCCCTCCGGTTTTGGCTGGACCATCAGTGCATTATCTATCCTATACTGTCTAACTACCGCAGACTGCTGGTAGGCATAAGCTAGAACAGCTTCGGGTATCACGACAATGTGGGGAAAATTAATCTAAGCTGGCATCTTCAGGAAGTGCATCCATTGGTTCGGGCCTTGGACTGCGTTGGGTCGTCTTGGGATTTACTGATTGTCTTCCATGATCTGATGAATGATGATCTAGAAGAATCTCTGATAGGGCACGGAATTCCGGTTCTTGATTGGTCTGGATTTATCTTCAACTAATTCTATCAGCTCGTTCCCTAGGATAATTGCATAGTCTATGCGTCGGTTGAAAGCAACGGCGTGGAACATTCTGAGAGTTGCTAGGTTGCATTTATCAAGTCCGGTGTGTTTTGAGGTCATGCAGCGATTAATGATAGAGCAAAGAGTGTACCAGACTCTAGGTAGGAACTTTCGCTTGAACTTTGATGAACTGGGTTGTTCGGGTCTTGATAACCCAAGCTTCAAATGTCGGCAAATAATTGTTCTTCCGGAACTATGTCTTCAAAGTCAGCACTATAGGGTAGGTCTAGGGCTCGGAGAAGTCTTCGTAAGGTCAGGCGAACGTCGAAGTGATCGACTTTGGCAGAAAAATGTTGTCCTCTTCGGTGGAGTGGATGGAATTGCAGTGTATGCCAAAACTGCTGAAGGTAGATCACTAGTACGGTGACAACCTTGGTAAGTGCAGTTCTAAGTGGATGACCGCGAATGATCTCTAGGATGATGCAGTACTCGAAATCCACGCTAAGATCCAAATGGTGGTTGTTGTCTGATAAGACAAGATGAAGGCTCCTTGGAAGAAGTTCCTCATCTAGGTCACGGGCATTCACCGACGGATGCGATGATCGGTGAGATGGAATAACCGTGTTCTCGTCAGACGAGTGACCATCATTTTGTGCCATCTGAATAGTAACAAATCAGTATAGTGCTAAAAGTGGATTTTTCATGAAAAAATTGTCGAAAAAATCCTAAGTCCTAGTTTTATCGCAATACACATAAAAAATTATCGCACATGAGGTTTTATCGCAACACATAGGATGCGATAACGTTTATCGCAACCAAAGGCTTGCGATAAAAGTTTATCGCAACCAAAGGCTTGCGATAAAGATGAATGTTAGAGGGTTGCGATAATGATGAACACAAGATGTTGCGATAACAATGAAGATTCAACAGATCCTAAGTCCAATCCTCAAAAACAGATCCAATTAAGGTGAAAATTGGTACGCAGGTTCGCACAGTGATATTGGACAACTTTAATACTACAAGTTTTGTCCAAAAACCAACAGAAAATAGGACTTCGATCCAAAAACAGTGTGTGTGAACTTTAGCTCGAAAATTATGAGTTTTCTGAATCTGAGTCAAATCCTAGTGATATTGCGGAAGGAAATCACGTAGGGATTGCTAATAAACACTTCTTGATCAATTCTGATCCATTTGAAGCACTCAAATGGCCAAAATCAATCAAAAGTGATGAAAAATGAAGAACACTCAAAGGTTTACAAAAAACTCATAAACTAATCTGGATCAGAATGATATGCCTTGCTCTGATACCAATTGTGATCACAGAACAAGTAATCAATCAATCAATATGCTCAATATGCCATCCATATATTCATATAAGATCATCAAGTACACTAGAATGGTGTAGAGAGGAAAGTGCAATATTGTGTACTTGTGTGTGTGTGGAATGGAATGACCTACTGCAATAATACAAGGGAAAATCAATTTATAGTTAGCAAAAAAGATAATTCCACTTTAGCCCCTCTACTTGGTACAAGGTGCTAAATAGAGCACTAACACCAAGCACTAGAAATAGCTTATTTACGGTATGGAAAAACCATAAGCAAATAAGTCAAAAAATAAGCAATCCCAAACACCCCCTACTCTGTTTCTTTTTGTCTTCTTTTCCTTTTTTGTTTTATATATATATATATATATATATATATATATATATATGTATATGCAAGGTTCAGGGGAAAATTTTAAAAAAAACGGAAAATTAAGGAACACCCTGGTTGCCCTTCATCTGGACAGTATGTACTTGTGCATACAAGTAATTTTGTAACATGCATGCTTGTATATGCACAAATGCACAATGCACACGTGCATAAGAAACAAAAAACAACTTAATTTACTTGTATGCACAAGTGCATACATTCCAGACGAAGAGCAACCAACGTGTTTCTTAGTTTTCCGTTTTTTTTAAATTTTCCCCTGAACCTTCCTATACATATTACTATATATATTTAATATATTTATATTGTCTTTTGAGTTTTACCATAAAGTTGTAATATCTTTTTTGCAAATCATTAAGTTAATATTTTTAATCAATTTGTAATAGTTGGTATTTTAAGTTTAATTAATAAGTTTAGTTATTATTTTGTTATTATAGAATAACATTTTAATATTTCATCAATATGTGGCAGTCATTTGAAAATCGATATGTTTATCAAAAATAGATAAATTGGTATATTTCATATTATGCATAATTCACTCTAAACGATAAATAAAAACATTAAATTATTTGAATCATTAAAAACTTATTCACGTTATTTTCTTTTATAAGTAATTATTAAATCTATTTTATATAAAACTCTTAAATTGAAATAATAAAATTTTATGTTAAAAGTCACAACTTTTAAATTTTTTGTGATTCTTGATTAATTTTCTTTAGTAAAAAAAAATATATTTTATACAACCAATCATAAATCATATTTCTTAAATTAAAGTAAATATAAAATAAAAACTATCTAATTTTATATAAAAACTATTAAATTAACAAAATGACTTTTACATTAGAAAATCTGAAGTTTGGAAAACTGAAAAACTTAAGAGAAATTTACATATCATTTCAGTTTGGCAGTAAAATATGTAAGTAAACTGTAGAAATCAAGTATGGTTAACATGAGATTAGTTTTATGAGTTGGCAACTATTAAGAAAACGTTTGTTGTCCAAAATATAAAAATATGCAATATATCATCATATCGGTGGAAGTACTCGTATGGTATTACAAAGTTAATATATCGCAACTTTTTATATTTTTGACAACAAACATTTTATCAACTATCAGTTAAGTTTTATCAATAATCAGCTAGTTTATCAGCTAATCAAACATAGCCAAAATGGAAGCCTTTGGTGCCCTAACTCGTCCATAAAACCCAAAGAGTAGTACAACTCTGTCTTCGCCTTTATATATTCAGGTTAAATTTTTGGCCTCTAAAATATATAATACCTTTTTATGATTATTAAATATATTAACTAATATTGTCTACTAAGTCTAGTAAATTTTGTGAATTTAAATAATTAATATTTTATTAAAAACATAAAAAATAACATACATATTTTTTTTATACGGTCGCTTAAACACACAATCTACATCAGAGATTCTTAAATTTTAATTTTTATAATACTAATAATTAATCCTTTAAATTAACACTATTAACTTGAGGTCTATTAACCATTCAATGTGACACACACGTTTAAGTAGGGCCATCCCTGGGGAAGGCGGGCCGGGCGCACGCTAGGACCCAAAGGAAATATGGGCCGAAATTTTTTAAGTTTACATTATATAATTATATAGTAGTTGTTAAAAAAAATTGAAAATAAAAATGATAAAATAAAACTTAGTATATAATAGGACCCAAAAGAAATATTATTGGCCCAAACATGTATTAATTAATTACATTGGAGAATAAAATTTATAAAAAGTTAATTGGTCTTTCATTTTATAATATTGCTTATTATTTCTCTAAGTCTTTCTTTTTATTTAGTAATAATATCTAAACGCTATTTTTGTCTAGAAACCTTGATATATACTCAATTATTCATCTTCCACATACACTTTTTATTAATGATTATTTTATCTGCATGAATGTTATTTTTTGTGTTAGATTATATTATATTTCTTGTTATTAACTAAGAAAACACATACTTTTTGAAAACAATTACCAACTATATGAGATGACTCAACTTATATCTATATTCAGGATTTCAATATGATCTTCTCCTTTTTTCATACATTATTGACTATTTCTTACCTAATATTGAGTGCATTAATCTTAAGTACTATCTCTCTTATCTCTAAAACAAGAATAAGAGCTCAAACTATAACCAACATGAACTTTTGATTTTAAGATTGATGGTTCTTAAAAAGTTTGTTTCAACTCTAAAAGTTAAAAATGATAATGAAAACCATTAACATCACGCAACATGTGGAAACTCAACTGATTTATGTTGATTTCCTTAAAGTGTTACTCTGAATGGTCAACATAGGGACCTCAAATGATTTAAATCTATAGGACATGAAGCAAGGGTGAAGGTGGTGAGAGTAATATTTTCTAATTATCCTAAAACTAAACTACTATTTCACACAATACAATTATAGATGAAAGAAAAATAAAAGAAAAACTAATTAAAGTGCGTTGAACAATATTATTCTCATACTCAGGAAAAAATAATGCTTATTTCCAAATTCCATTACATAAAGATGATGCATGTTAGGTGTAATAACCGGTTTATTATATAATTGAAAATTTAGGGACTTTGGGTGTAATTTGGCTAACGTTCTGGGTTTAAGGTGAAAAATGGGTTCATAATTAAAAATAAAAATAAAAACTCCATCACCACCTCTTTCTTTGGATAAAAGTTTCATCCAAATTTAGTTTTTATCCCAAAATTTTTAGAAATTGGTGGTGTGTTTTTTTTTCTTTGCTCTTGGAGTCCGACGATCAAGAGAGAAAAATAAAGGAAAAGAAGAGTTTAAAATGTTTCTTTGGGTTTTCTTCAACTCAAGAGTTTAAGATTCGCATCGGGTTTCGATAATTCATATCGATTAAAATATATATCTTTATTTGATGTATCAATGTGAGTTTTCTTTTAACCATTTTTGAATGAAAATGCATATATTGATAAACGTTTATTCATTTAAATGTTGCATTGTATTGGTACAGTTGTTTTACGATTGTAATCGTGATAACGATATTTGTCCGATGCGATTTATAATTATTGCATGTAATGTGATTTATTGATTCCTGGGTAAAGGGACTTTCACAACAGAAGTTCGTATGCGTGTGGGACTGTAATGGTCCGTGCAGGGGTATATATATATATATATATATATATATATATATATATAGGGTCAGGTTCAAAGGAAAAACTCAAAAAAAACGGAAAACTGAAGAACACCATAGGAGCCCTTCATCTGGACGGTATGCATTTGTGCATAAAACCAAAACGTCAATTATTTACATGTATGCACAAGTGTATACCGTCCAGATGAAGGGCTCCTAGGTGTTCTTCAGTTTTTCGTTTTTTTTGAGGTTTTTCCTTGAACCTCTCTCTCTCTCTCTCTCTCTCTCTATATATATATATATATATATATATACACATATATATATATGCCCACGAATATATTTCGTGTGGTGAGCCATTGCCGATATTGATTGCGGTCTTATCCGAGTGTGCGTGTTTATTCTAGCGAATACGTTTCGTGTAGTGAGCCACCGTTGATATCGACTTACGTCTTATCAGGGTGTGCGTTATTTTGAATAGCGACCGTTGTGTTTAGTTGCCTTGGGAGGGATGTAGTGCTTGCAGGCCTACGGAGTGATTATCTGATTTAAAGATTTTCATGTCAAAGTGATTTTATTGAATTTTTCAGGGATTTCTCACTATACCTTTTTTTTGTCTAACCATCTCTTTTAAAACTAATGCATTTTCAGGTGAATTTATGTTGGGATCGCAAGCTTGGGAAAAAGGTATTTGAGAGTGGATTCAATTACCGGTTCGCTAGTATTGATCGGTTTATTTATATTATGTTATCAGTTTGGGTGACCAGAGATCGGTAAAAAAAATATAAATATTCGGTTAGAATTTATTATTGCGGTTAGAAATATTTCTTTCCGTCTGTAGTAACCGTGACCAAACTTGAAGGAGTTTCAAGTCTTGGGGTGGAATCTGAATAAAATGGGAGTTGAAGGGAGTAATTTGTAAATGAGGCCTAGGGTATATAAGGGCACAAAACCCTAGGGAGAGCATTTTGAATCCTGATTTGTGTGTTGTGACGGCTGAATTTTGAGAGAGAAAAGAAGGAAAGGTTGGAGCTCCTATACATATTGGAAGAGGAAGGATCATCAATCTTGGAAACCAAAGAAAAGAGGTGTGTTGGAGTTTCGTTTTCAGCAAAGAATCAACCAGGTAAATCCCCCTCTCTTCATCTTTCAGCTGTGGATTTGTGGTTAGATTGAATATCTATGTGGGTTTTTGTTAAAATAGAGTTTGAGACTTAATGGGAGATTTTGGGCGCCATGTTGTATTGTTATCGCCAAGGGTCTTGTAATTGTTGAACCTAGTGATCCTCTTATGATTGCTAATCCTTATTTCTCGAGATTTCGAGCTTGCCTGTGATTTCTCGACGGCATTAAGGGTCAGGTCGACGTCCGGATAGCTTCCTGGACGTCTGGATACATTCGAGTGGTTGAAGGTTTCCGGGTAAGTGTCCGGATAGGTGTGTTGTCCGGATAAGGGTGTTGTCCGGATAGGTGTGTTGTCCGGATAGGGGAGTTGTCCGGATAAGGGTGTTGTCCGGATAGGTGTGTTGTC
Organism: Saussurea involucrata; assembly: GCA_033807775.1. NCBI lineage: Eukaryota > Viridiplantae > Streptophyta > Magnoliopsida > Asterales > Asteraceae > Saussurea > Saussurea involucrata. The sequence goes on along the minus strand of CM066320.1, from coordinate 186,772,434 downwards.
CGGATAGGTGTGTTGTCCGGATAGAGGTGTTGTCCGGATAGGTGTGTTGTCCGGATAGGGGTGTTGTCCGAATAAGTGTGCTGTCCGGAATAGAGTGTCGTCCGGGGAGTTGAGATGATCAACTTATGAGTTTATCCTTTCGCCAGGTAGATCGTTTGGAAGTGCATACCAGAATAAGAAAGGAACGTAAGCGTAACAGGTGAGTTTTTCTAACTAAAGCTTGATGGTACTTGTTCATTTACTCGTACATGCATGCTTACTTAATGTATGTTGCATATGACTTACTTATGCATGATGTGATGTATATGGGGGTGTGTACCATACGTAATGTGTGATGTATATGGGGGGGTGTCCCATACGTAATGGTGTAATGCTTATAGGGGGTGTGTCCCATATGTTATGGTATGACGCTTATGGGGGGTGTGTCCCATCTGTCATAGTGTGATGCTTATGGGGGGTGTGTCCCATATATTATTTGCCAAACTTTATATTGATTTATGTTTCGCAAAACTCCTTAAATGCTATATGTGGTGTGGATGTAACTGAGGGACCTCACTAGACCTTGTGGTCTAACCCTCGCATTTTCAAAACTGAAACCCTTTTCAGGTAAGCAGATTAAGGGCAGTTCCTCTAGTGGTAAAGAGAAGGCTTGAGAGCGGGCGTGGCTTGGCATTAGTGGACTTCCTATACATTTTGTTATTAGAAACTCTCAGTTGTAATTCGGGTTTATTCCACAAACCTGAGTGCAAAATTTTGATGGTGTAAACCTTGGGCCATGTTTTGGCGATAAATTATATTTTAATGTCGTATTCCGGCATGCTTTGGAGTGGGTTGTTACACCGTCGTTGTATTAGAGATGATTCTGGGAAGTTTTATTAATCGATTCTTTTCGGATTGATTATTGGTTGATTTTAGAAATCGAGGTGATTTTTTTTAAACCGGGTTGTTACATTAGGGGTGTATAAAACACCGTTAATCTGTGAAACCAACCCAACCTACTAACAACCCAATTAAATCCAACCCGTCAATCCGTTAACCCGTCAACCCGTCAAACCGCCAACCTGCTAATTAGGAGGGTTGAAATTGGTAAGCATAACTCAACCCAACCCAAACCGCCAACCCGCCGCTAATATATATTATTTCAATATATATATATATATATATATATATATATATATATAGAGAGAGAGAGAGAGAGAGAGACAGAGTAAGGATAACGCGAGAAGTTAAATATTATGCGAGAAAGTGAGAAGTGTGATATCATATATGATTACACGACATGTGGTTGTGTTTAATCATATATGATTAAGCTTGTTTATCATATATGATGTCACACTTCTCATCTTCTTGCATAAGATTTACCTTCTCGTTTGAACCTGCCCCCATATATATATATATAATATTTACACCACTATAATTACAACCCAAAAAATATATACATATATTAGTCTAATTTACATCCTAACAAATATATACCTGTTGTAATCCAATTTACAGCGCAAAGCGCGAAACAAATCCAACTAGGTCAAGACCCGAATAATTCAACTAGGTCGATCGATACGTCTCAATAAGCACGACCGCACAAGTACGCTGAAATATGTTGTCCTTAGTAGAGTACGCTGAAATATGGTGTTCCTAGTAGAGTTCTTGTTGTTAAAGATATTTATCGGTTCTTTTGCAATGAGAGGATTAAATTGAAGAAAGAGTTAACAAAGGACCAACAAATAATATGTTCAACAACTAATTGGAGTCAAAGAGGTCCAACACGATCGCACTTGATTGATGATTTGAATATGATGTTATCATTCAAACTTTTGAAGTTTAATTCTAAGACTTAAGGATTTTCATATATATTTGGATGATTGTAATAACTAATAACTATGTTGAGTATATTTTTAGTATTATTTATTGTATTTAATTTGTCAACTTTATGTATACTTCTAACCTGCCAACCCACCCTAACCCGCAAGAGTTGGGTTGAGTTGAGTTATATTTTTAAAAGGGTTGGGTTGAGTTGAGAGTTTTCAAACCGCCGTAAATGGGTTGAGTTGTAAAAATGTCAAAAAACCGTCAAACCCAACTTGCGTACACCCCTAGCAGTAATAAGGTTGATAAAGAATCAAGCTTTTAATGAAATATTTTAAATAGACCGAGCTCGTTTATATTGAGCTCGAGCTTAATAAAATTTTGAGTTTAAGTCAATCTCGAACATAAAATAGAACTCGTTTAATTTAATAAGTCGAGCTTCAAAATATGAAGTTCGACTTTGTTCCTTCGAAAACTCAATTAAGTTTTCGATTCAAGTTGAATCAAACCATTCACGTACACACTTTTCAAGCAAAACATGTTATATATGTTTATAAATCCATACGATGAAAATACAAAAATTATAAAGTTCGAGCTAATAAATGAAATAATCAATCGTGAGTTTGAGACCATAATTAAACAAGCATCAAGCTCTATCGAGCACAATATCATTTTCTCGAGTTGAGCTCGATTAACTTACTATTCCATTCGACTTGGCTATTTTAACCCCCTATGTGTAGATAAAACTTGTACAAGCTTTAATTATGTGTGGGCTTCACAAGTTCTTACACTACTAAATGAATGATTTTTGCCTACAGACTATTCCCTGGGAAATATGTTACTAAAGGGAGATTTGTTACAAAGTTGTCATAAAAGTTAGTGGGTAGTTTAAATCAGTGACAGATTACCCAAAGATTCTTTAGGTGATCCATTGGTATTTTCTCGAAAAATATCAGATTCTACCGAACCATTGATATTTTCTGGGTGATCCATCATCGGCGAAAATTTTCCTGAATGATTTTTGCAGGTAAAAGTCATTTATTTTGTAGTGTTAGTTTACCACTTTGCTTATTTATCTTTTAAATTCACAATATATTGACATGACTTTATGCATACACAAAAAAGAAAAAAAAAACTTATGGCGCTATTCTCTTTTCATTTTTTAAAAGTGTATATTTTAGTCTTTTGGTAATTTTATTTTTATTAACTACATGATATAATTAATAATTATTCTTGCAATATTTGTGATTAATATTATTTGGTAAGAAACTTCAAACCAAACAAAATGGTAAATGGAAAAGCATTCAATTCCTTCTAGTCTTAACTCTTAAGTTACCATAATTGACCAAAGAATAAGTTAATATTGAATTTAAGTACATTTAACAAAGTCACACATAATCACAAGGGATGTGGTGTGGTGGTAAGGCCTGGGGAGTTCATAGCGCTTGCCCGGGTTCGAGCCCCACCCACAGCACTTGTGGCCACTGGGATTTTCTCAGGGCTGCATTACTTCGCGGTCGGTTGTTTGCCAGGGATGTACTGGGCCGAAGGCCCAGGAACCCTTTCAAAAAAAAAAACAAAGTCACACATACCAACTCAATATGATTATGAGACTTTAAGTATTTTAATTAATGCTAATAAAACGTTTCCATTTGCACATTTACCACTTAAAAGTTAGTAACATTCCATGTTTGAATGATATTAAGATATTTTCAAAAACCATATTTTTTCGATGTATATATTAAAACTAAGAAGAAGCATAGACAAGCAACTTGGTGTGATTAACTGATTATTATGTTACAAGTAATCAACCATGAACAATGATATGTACATAGCTTGTAAGGAAACTTGCAGCAAACTGAAATATTATTATACAAATCCTAGAAATTTACATAAACCAATAAATATAATCTGTAAATCATACTTGTAATTTACAGATTCTTTGTAAAAACGGGATAGATTAAGGCATGCAACGACACAGTGTCCTAAGACAAAATTCGTCGGTGGTATAGGCGTTGTATAAATGATACAACAATCTAATTCAAGCATGATACTTAAATCTTGCGAATTAAAGAAGGCTTGGTGATGGATTTTGTGGAGAGAGAAACCCAGAAAATTGATAGGAAAAGGGAGAGAGAAATTGATAGAAATATATATATATTTATACATATACCTATCATGAAATTCATATTCCAAGGCCCAATCTTTTAAATGATTCGTTTAATGTTTAAGTGTTGGAGTTTATCAAGTAAATTAATTTTCTATGTGCTCTTATACAGAACAAATGCTCTCATAAAAACCAAGTTCAAACACAAGTACCACTACAACTTCGGGTATAATTTTACTAAATTTTAAATACGTTTAGATGACTCAATTTATGTATTTTTATATTCAAAACATTTCTTTTGATCATTAAAAAGTTTTTTTTCATGTATTCTCCTATCTTTTAAAATGAAGAAGTTCAATAAATGTTGTATATAAATTTGCAAACTAATAAAACTATGAAATTCAAGGATCATTATTGATCTTTGTGTTCGAATAAAAACTAGCTATGGAGTGACTACAAAACCTTAGTTATATTAAGGTAACTTTCATTGCTTTAAAATGGTAGCCAATACAAGGTATATATAAGAAAAGTATTTACAAACTAATCTCTCATTTATGATTTATTACAAACTATGGTTTAACATGCCACCACAAGCTAAGGGCGGGACACGACCTGAAGCTTGGGCCGAAGAAATTGGAATCAACGCGTTGACAATGGCTTGGTGAAGCCATCGGCCACATGACCCTTAGTGGAAATAAATTAAACCCGCACCTCACCTCTGGATACCTTTTTTCCGAACAAAGTGAAAGTCAATCTCAATGTGTTTTGTGCGAGCGAGAAACACCGGATTGACAGAGAGGTATGTTGCGCCAAGGGTGTTGCACCATAGTGTTGGAGAGGCATGCATACGAACACCCATTTCATTGAGAAGAGCCTGAAGCTAGGTGAGTTCATTCGCAGTGTTCGCAATGGCTTTATATTCGGCCTCGGTAGAGGAGCGATAGACGATCCATTGCTTTCTCGAGCACTAGGAAATGAGGTTTGTGCCAAGGAATATAGCAAAGCCACCTGTAGATCTCCGATCATTAGGACAGCCATCCCAATCAGCGTCGGAAAAGGCATTAATTGTAGAGTCAGAAAAAGCATGGAGTGCCGAATGAGAAATCCAAGGGAAGTTGTTCCTGTTTGGGTAAAATTTCACCAGTCTCGACCACGACCAAAAAAAAGAAAACATTTATTACAGTTTTCCATAATGAGACAAAATCATAAGCACTTTATCTCTTGAACAGAGTTGAAATCGAAAGTTACTCACGACACTCGACCGTCGTATGGGACCTCACGACCTCGACTGACTAACATGCGATATTACTGTTATATTTTCACTGTTTAATGCAGGGTCAATGTCATTGATGATCAACGGCTATAACCGACGAAGGCCATTAACAGCATTAAACTCAGCGTCCGTTACAACTGTTACACGAAGCTTTTATGGAGTCAATAAAGGCGTTCGAAGACTATAAATACAAGGATTCCATCCTTATTTGCGAATCATCTCAGACATCTCGGCAAAACTGAACTCTCAAGAACACTCGAAGAAAAGAATTCTCTCTCAAAAGATCGCTCACGACGCACGACTTATTCGCACGATACTCAGTTTCTACACTCGACGCACCAGTTTTTTACATTTGATACACTTGTTACTTTACATTTAAAGTATTTTCTTTCATCTGTATTGTAATCATTGTACTCTCGACACCCAAAACGTAAGGATATCGCCCCTGTTTGGCGATCATAGTGCAACGACGACCTCCACAGTCGTCTGCGGGTTTTTTCCTCGTTGAGGTTTTTCCCGCGTCACCAAAATCTCTGAATCATTTACATTTTCTGCCTTTGTCGTACAGTTTGTCGAAAGATTCCTATTCTTTAGTTGTTAAGCTCCACAATCAACCTTAAGTTATCCTTCTGGACGATTTTTGGCATTAACAGTTTGGCGCCATCCGTGGGACCCCATCTAGAGAAAATCTTCGACAAACGTGCGTCTTACTAACGTTTTCTTGGAGTTTCCTCTCTTTTCTTTTTGAGGAAAATGACAGATAACGGAAACCAAAAGCAGATCGTTGCCCATATGCACGAGGAGCTTGAAAATACACAAGGCGCTCCTGGGATAGTTGACGATTATCGCCTGGAAGAAATTGTCCTGGACCAGAGCAAGCCTGACCAGAAAGTCCTCATAGGGTCATCCCTCGATCCCTGCCTAAAAGACAAGCTAATATCTTTCTTGCAGGAACATGCCGATTGTTTTGCCTGGTCGTACGAAGACATGGTCGGCATAGACCCTGGTGTCATTTCCCACAAGCTCAATATCGACCCGTCGTTTAAACCTATCAAACAAAAGCGCCGGAAATTTGCTCCTGATAGGAATAAGGTGATAAATGACGAGGTCGACAACCTCCTGAAGACGGGGAAGATACGAGAAGTAAAGTACCCCGACTGGCTTGCTAATGTCGTGGTCGTAGCAAAGAAAAATGGCAAGTGGAGGGTCTGTATTGACTTCACAGATCTCAACAAAGCATGTCCAAAAGATCCTTTCCCATTGCCGCATATCGATGCCATGGTCGACGCGACGGCAGGGCATGAACTATTGACGTCCATGGATGCTTATTCTGGATACAATCAGATCTTGATGCACATTGAGGACCAAGAAAAAACCGCATTCATGACGGATCGAGGTATTTACTGTTATAAAGTTATGCCGGTCTAAAAAATGCAGGTTCTACCTACCAGCGTCTAGTGAATAAGATGTTCAAGGATCATCTTGGCGACACGATGGAAGTGTATATTGACGACATGCTCGTTAAGTCAAAGTAGGGAGTCGACCACGTCGAGCATTTGAAGCAGTCGTTCGACATCCTTCGGAAGTATAGCATGAAGCTCAACCCGACAAAATGTTCCTTTGGTGTCAGCGCTGGGAAATTCCTGGGTTATATGGTCACTCGACGAGGAATCGAGGCCAACCCCGACCAGATCAAAGCTATCACCGAGATCAAATCTCCGAGAAAATTCAAAGAAGTCCAAAGGCTCACTGGTCGGGTAGCAGCTTTGAACAGGTTTATCTCTCGATCCTCAGATAAATGTCATCTATTTTATAATGTCCTCAGGAAAAATAGAGGCTTCGACTGGACCGACGGTCATGAACAAGCATTGCAAAAAATTAAGGAGTACATGACGTCGCCTCCTTTGTTGTCAAAACTCACGATCATGAAGTCTTGCAGCTATATCTGGCTGTTAGTCCTAATGCAGTAAGTGCCGTCCTGACACGAGAAGATGAAAAGCAGCAACTGCCGATCTACTATGTAAGCAAATCTCTCTTGGATGCAGAAACCAGGTATTCCTCTATGGAAAAATTGCTTTTATTGCTAGTTACAGCTGCCAAGAAAATGCGACACTATTTTGAGTCGCATCCTATTACTTTCATGACTAATTTTCCTTTTAAGTCTGTCTTGAGGAAACCTGAGCTGACAGGTCGTTTGGCAAAATGGAGTATATATCTCAACAGTTATGACATCGATTTCATGCCCAAGACCGCAATCAAATCGCAAGCCTTGGCGGATTTCATTGCTGATTTCAGCCCTGAATTGGAGAAGGAAGCAGAGCTCGAAGTGTCAATTGTGGTGACTCAAGACGACGTGCCTTGGACTCTGTATGTCGACGGTTCATCCAACACTAGAGGTTCAGGACTAGGCGTCGTCTTAAAGTCGCCACAGGGGGGCAAGATGGTATATTCAGCCCGATGCAAATTCAAAACCACCAACAACGAAGCTGAGTATGAAGCCCTAATCGTGGGAATGAATATGGACCACGATTCGGGGGGCAACCGCGTTACATGTCAAAAGCGATTCTCTCCTGGTCGTGAACCAGATCAAAGGAGACTTTGCGGCTAAAGATTCAAAGATGACAGCGTACCTGAAAGTAGCAAAAGAAAAATCCGAAAAATTTAAGACATTCTCCATTGAACAGATTCCAAGGGACCAGAACACTCAAGTTGGCGCTTTAGCAAACCTAGGATCTGCGTTGGTCGAACCAATATTCCATAGCATTCCTATGATCCATTTAGCGACATCGTCCATCGAAAATAACGATGTCGTCCAGATTGAAGACCAAGAAGATGATTGGTTGTGTGACATCCGAAATTTTCTCATGCACGACCAACTCCCCGAAGACAAGATGGAAGCTCGTAAGATCAGATTCAAGGCATCCATGTATGTTGTGATCGGAGATAGACTCTATCGACGATCATCAACGGGTTTAAACCTGAGATCCATCGTCAGCAAAAGTCAAGTTCAGAAGATCCTTCAAGAGATGCACGATGGAGAGTGTGGCAATCACTCAGGAGGTCGCAGTCTGGCCAATCGTATCTCTCGACAAGGCTATTTTTGGCCAACACTGCGACAAGACGCCGTCAGGTATGTCCAGAACTGTGATCCCTGTCAACGACATTCAGGTATGTCCCATAAACCTTATAAACCTTTACACTCGACACTTATCTCATGGCCCTTCATGAGGTGGGGAATGGATATTGTCGGCAAGCTACCACCTGCCCCAGGGCAAAAGGTATTTCTCCTCGTACTTACGGATTATTTTTCTAAGTGGGTAGAAGCGACTACTTTCTCCCAAGTTCGGGACAAGGAAGTCGTCTCTTTTATCCAGACTAACATCATATGCAGGTTTGGGATTCCATCCGAAATTGTCTACGACAATAGATCCCAGTTGATAAGCAACAGGACTCGACAGTTCTGTGAAGACCGTAACATCAAGCTGACGACCTCGACCCCCAGATATCCCCAGGCAAATGGACTTGCTGAGTCGAGCAATAAAACCATCATTGCTTCAATCAAGAAAAGGTTAAAAGCTGCAAAAGAAAAGTGGGTCGAAGAGCTCCCTTTGTTGATCCAAACCCTCAGTGATTTGATAATGACCCTCTCTTATATACTTAGTGAAAATTGTAAGTAAACAATATGTATCAGAGTTTCAGTATCGCTGATAAGTACTAAGATCTTCCAGTACCGCTGATAGGAACTCTCGCTCTTTAGATTAAACATTCAGCGAAACTGTTCACCATAATACTCTGAGTCTGTTCAGTACTTATGGTGATCGCTGATAAGTTAGTTGTTTACTTATGATCCCTGAAGACAAGTTTCACGTCAACATAGGTTCTACGCTGAAGTCGAAGATCAAGCTCAAGAACCAGCGACAAGTCTCCTAATGAACTGATGCGGATCAGCGAAGACTCAGATTTGTCCACTCAACGTGAAGTATCAAGTACAAGACTTCAGCTATCGCTGAACTCTATCATTCGCTGATGAAGAATGATAGATCGCTGAATCATCGAAAAGCTGATCATGAAGTCCTCCGTACAAAGTACTTTTTATCTCATCCACCCTTGCACGACTCCGTACGATATGTCAGAATAGAACCTCCTTATTGTCTGAAATCCTACAACCACTCTGATACTACACTGTTCAAACATGCGGCTACTAAGGTTGTCAACAAAGGTCAATGACATGCAATCAATCAGCTGCTGCTACGTGTAAAGTGTAAACTGCAATGCATTAAATGCATGCAGTATATAAGAAGAAGAACTCACTTCATTTTTTAAGTAACTTGCTAACTCTGGACAAGTTCATCCTTCTTATCTTGAGATAGGTTATTATTAGTAATTTCCTTCTCCTTCTTAGTGCAAGAAACTTAGTGTTCCAACTTGTTTAGATTTAGGATTTATCCTTAAACTTGTTTCCGCAACAAGCTGTAAATTGTTAATGATTTATCAATAAACAATTTAGAAAAGTAAAATCTGTGTGTTTGTATTCAACCCCCCCCCCCCCTTCTACAAACTTGTATAACCCTTCGGGACCAACAAATGGTATCAGAGCGGATTTGTTTAAACTCATAAACAAGATCTAATCTATACTAAGATTTCTCTTCCTTGCTATTTCTGAAAATGGCCACCAACACAAACACAAACTATATAGACAATGGTTCTCTTGCAAAACGCCCTAGATTCTCCAGAGATAATTTTAATCTATGGAAAAATAGGATGACTCTTTTCCTAGAAGGTGTAGACCCTACTATGCCTTATTATCTTGAAAACGGCCCATTTATTCCTATAAGAATTGATGCCGCAGTACTTGCCGCTGAGAATAGACCTGCTATTCCAGAAAGGCTGGTACCCAAAGATGTTCATACGTGGACTGACGAAGATAAGAAGAAAGTGGCTATCGACACAAAAGCCAGATCCATACTATCCATGGCTCTTCCTGACGAAGTCTATGTTGAATCCAGATCCGTGCAACGATTATGTTTGTGAATAAGCAAATAAGAACAGTTGATATGATTCACAAAGGCTGCCCACTTAGCTATTGAATTAGAGAGAATTACAGTGTAAAGCAGAAAAGCTAAATGAGACAACTAGCTAATTTTCTAAGCTAATTGCACTTTAAATACGTTGGGCCCGTGGTAACAAGCCCACGGCCCGTTCACAATGGACTAAGTTTAATCTATTACAAAATAAACCCTTGAACTTAAAATCAACATAAATTCTACCGTAACAATCTCCCCCTTTGATTTGAAGTTCGAGTTCGCGCTCTATCTCTTGCCAGTTGTAGACATAGCGTTTGCGCAACGCGAAGTGAACCTCAAAGAATCTGATGGCGCGGCGGTAGTCGAGACGTTCTTCAACCATATCCAAAGCAGTCTGAGCAGTTCTTTCATTCAGATTGGGTACATAGGATACCTTTGGATTTTCGGATTCGTGCTTGATGATCTTCCGAAGAGAGTCTTGAACTTTGAGCAGTGTGCCGTCGCAAAATCGATCTACCTGACTGAACCTCATAAACTTCTTTTCTTTCTGAGTGTTGAGGAAGATGATCCCAAATTCCGGTTGAAGCAGCATTGCATTCTCGGGATACATTGACAGTTCAGGAGCTTTCAGATTCGGTTTGAGCAGATTTACCTTCTTCGGTCGGTTCTCGATTGCCATTTGAAAGTCCGTAAGATAAGAGATCATAATAGAACGGATGAGGAATCGACGAACCGCTTCGAGCGCCTTTGTTACAGCAAGCGGTCGGATGGTTCTGGTGCGAAGGTCTCTCAGAATAACCAGGAGGTCGAACGGATGGAGATGCTTAAAGTCAGCTTCTGAAAAAATCCATTCTTTTCCGTCTTCACGTCGAACAGTGAACACGGGAAAGACGATCTTCATAATTTGGTTTGACTGAATCTTTAGCACCTCTGAAATTTTATGTTTGGTTCGAACCTGGTCTCTCGGGAGACACCGTTTCATGGCTTCTACGTATCGGAGTTGGCGTGCTGGATCAGGACTGTAGATGCCAAGACAGAAGGTCGGCTTGATCGGGCGAATTCGGTGAACAAACAGCTTCTTCAGAGATTCCTCCAGATGAGGAATGAGGACCTTGATCTTCTCCCAACGGTTTTGTTGCTGAAGAGGGAGAGGAAGATCAGGAGCTGTCGTTTGCTGAGGAGATGTCGGGATTTCTGTATTTGAGCTTTCGGGTTGATCTGAAGTCGTAGCGGGTTGAGTCGAGTGAACGTGAGGCGTACCATAGAGATTCTGAAGCAGAAAATGGTCGTAATCAACGTTGTCGTCTTCATCAGTGGGAAACACCAAGTTTACCTCGAAGTTTACGGCTCTGGCAGCTTTTTCGTACCACGCGTCTTCGGTTTCCGGGTTGGTTTCACATGCAGGATCAATCATGGTGAGCATTGGCATGTCTGATGGTTCTTGTGCGACCAATTCCTGTGTTGTACCCTCGGGCTTTTCAACCGTTGGGGCTTCGTCATCTGAAATATCCATGTCGATGACCATCTGTGCTAATGGCAACTCGGCTTCGGGTGTTGCTGTTGAAGTTGCCGCAGTTGGGGGTTCCTGTTGAACCACTGTTATAGTTTCGGCAGTCACGATCTGGACGGTCTCGGTTTGGCGTAGACGCTTCTCCCCCTCACGGCGATCAGGATCATCCTGGTCATCGTGCTTGCGTTTGAGACCGCCGGCTTGACTCTTACAAGTGTCTTCTAGTGAGCGGACCCTCTCAGACAGCGTGGCAAGCGCTTTGTTGTAGTCGTTGAGGGTCGAGTCAATGGCGTCAAGGCGTGAGGTGATGGACGAAGATGGAGCAGTAACCTGGGATCGAAGAACTGAGATCAGGTCTGCTTCGGTAGATGCGGTGGAGTCGGATTCCTGGAGCAGTTGGGCTAAGAACATCGTCTTCAGGGTGTCCACCGAATAAGTAGGTTGTGGTGGAGTCGGTGGAGGCACATAGGCGGTTTCAGTGTCGACGAGGTGGCCCTTTCCTTTGATAGCACGCATCGCTTTGGCAAGTTCAGCGGCTACATGTTCCTGCATTTGCTGCTCCATACCCTGTCGGACAGCCTCAAGGGTGCTGTCCAGAGACCCTTTTGACACAAAGTCGGGTAAAATAACACCGGGCTCACTTAGAGTACCCGTTGAGGCATCTACCTTAGAGGCAGAGCCACCTACGTTCACAGCTGGCGTGATAATAACTGTGGTAGGATTTTCGTCCAATCCTCGTGTTCCGAAAGTCGGAGACACTATAGACGTTCCGGTCGGGTCACTAATGTTCAGTAACTATAGGCTCTAGACTCGATGGTGCACGAAATGAAGTCGAGACCGGGGGCTGCTGGTCTCTTATTTCAACACCAACACTCTCCGAATGAGAGGCCGGTGGAAGTTGTGCTTGTTCCCCGTGTAATATTGAAACATCCGTCTGTTGTGAGACGGAGGAGTGGATGAGGGGGTCGTGCAATTGCTCCGCTGGGTCCACGGAGGCTTCTTCAATACCCCGTCCCAACGGATGAGACGGGATAGCAGATGTGGCTACCCGGATATGACGTGGTTGGTTTCGCTTAGGAGCCTCGTTATCTTTACGACTCAATCTTTCTTGGTTCGCGTTCGACCTTAGCACCCTACTTTTCACATGTTCTATGTCCCAGGGAAGGTCCCTCCGGCTCTGGCTGGACCATGGGATTCCCTAACTCTCGTATATATGCTATCACAGGTACGGTTTCAGGTATATGCATAGCACGGATATTATCCTGCTCCCCCTCAAAACATTCATGGGGATTGACTTGCTCCCCCTCGAAGTGAGAGTGATATCAACACAAGAAAAAAATATTTATACTTTGTGAGAAAAACAGCGTGACTCTTCCCCTTGGATTGAGGTTGTTGATCCACCATGGAATAGCTGTAAAAAGACCCAAAGTTAGAAACTGAGGCGGATAAAGAAGTTCTGGTGCGTACCTTTGCATTAAGTGGATCAATCTGATACAGATTGAGGACAGGTAGTGATGAAACAAGTACAAGACTGAAAATAGTAGGGGCGTCCGGACATAATAATGAAATTGCAAGACATTCCGGACAACACAGGTATCCGGACAAAAGATGTCCGGACAAAAGAGCATACCGGAGATGATGAAAGTTTCCGGATAAAATAAGAAATCCGGACAAAAGAGAATCCGGATGACATTTAAGAGAGACCAAGAGTCCGGATATGGTACCCGGGTTCCCTTCCAATCCGGATAAGGACCCGGTCCGGAAACCTGTCCGGATACTTCTGGATTTTCAAGAATTTCCCTGATTCTTGACATTTTGCAAAAATAAAGCTATATGGATTTCAGAAACGAACCTTCTCTCGCTCCCCCTCCAACGGAGCATGGGGAAGAATTTGCTCCCCCTCGGATAGTGCAATGGAGAGTCCGACACACATAAAAACTTTTAGGCATTGAAAGAAAAACACTGTGTCGCTCCCCCTCAGAATGTGCGCGTAGTGTGAAATGCACACGGGAGTATCCCCACACACAAAAACTTTTTAACATATTTAAGGAAAAAGTGTGTGTGACGCTCCCCCTCAACAGTAGAATAACATACCTGATAACTGATCATGCTCCCCCTAAACACGTGAGCAGCTTGTTAGAGCACAGTTATAGACAAACCTCACGTCTTCTTAATATTGTTCCTTGTAGATCGTGAGCAGCTCCCTCCTTGCGGTCATGTGTGTGGAGCATCCAGTGTTTAAGGACCACACATGACCGTCCTGCAAAACAAATTTAGCGGACCTTCGGTACCCAGATTTGCCTGGGTCCGGGAGGGTTAGGTTTGGCACCGTTTGGGGAAGCTTGCTTTGTCCCAGCTTTCCCTTTAGGTATAGGAATTACACCGTTAGAGGGAACTGGTTTTGGCACTTGTTTCCTCTTCGGTGCAGAATTTACACCTTTAGGAGGAACATATTTTGTAGCAGGTTTCCACCTGGGTGCCGGTTTAACCTTAGTAGGAGCAACCCATCTAGGAGCAGGTTTGGTCTCCCGCTGTGGTTTAACCGCTGATTGGTAACCCCGTTTTTGATAGTGTCTTTGCTGGTTATTACGGGGTTTGCGTTTGGGTGTATGATTAAACCTTTGATATGACCCAAACCAATCATTATTAGCAATGTCATCAAAATCATTCCAACCACAACTAGAACAACACAAACGATCGTGTGATAATTGAATCAATTGCTGAATGGAATAAATTTTCATCGGAAAATTAACATCTCTATTAACAAAATTGTTCCTATGATTCCAGGCACAATCGTTTTTGTTCATCCTAGGATGAAAGACAGTATTGAACGACTTTGATGCATCATCCTTGACAGATTCCTTGGCTGGCCACTTTGGTTTTGTTTGTTTAGCTAGACCGGTTTTATCCGAAACAACAGGGACAGTGCGGTCAGTGACCTTTGAGGAAACAGGAATCTTAGTGGTCGGTTGTTCGGTCTTTTGCTTCGGCTGTGTTTGTTTTTGAGAATTTGAAGCATTTTTAAGAATCTTGATCACAGCTGGAGTCTTGGATTGAGAACAGTCGCCCTTTTGAAAATTGACCGGACGATGAACCACTGGAGACAAAAAGTCAGAATGACTTGGAAGAGGTTTGTCGAAAGGGAACGACTCAAACTCTCTATCAGAATTACCTTCGGAGTTCATGTATTCTGAAAAATCTATCTCCGGAATTTCAGGACTTGGATCGGTCGAGGAAGGCGAGGAACACTTTGTGCTCGTGTGTGTCGGGGAACTTGGTGCGGAATCTAGGAAAAAATCAGAGTTCAAGTTCCGTGAAACACTCTTATCTTGGGAATCTAAATCGTCTTGTGTTGAAAAAGTTTTGCTAATAAAAGCTTTGCACGAAGACGTGTCAGATGAACTTGAGGAAAGTTCGGGTGAAATCTGCTTTTCAGTTTGGAGTTGGTCAATCTGCTCTTGAAGCTGACCATTACTCACTTTCTCTTGCATCACGTCTATTGCCAAAGCAGACAATTGTGATGTGAGTCGATTGATTTCAGACCAAAGAATCTCCTGTCCTTCATCATACATAACTTCGGTTTTGACCGGTTGTTGATTCTCAAGTTTTTCAAGTAAAGCTTGCTTTTCCATTTGAAAATTGGACCTTTCTTTCTCTAATGACTCCTCCAACTCGACAATCTTTGCTTCCAAGATGAGAGGGGGAACATAGAGTTTGAACTCGTCCGTCTCATTCTTGGTTGCTGGTGCTTGGTCCTCATCCTTTTGGGAGGAATCCTTGGGCTTAGCAACCTTGTAGGGGTCGAAGTAGTCATTCGAGAGGTACTTCTTTGGATTTTTCTGATAAGAATAATTTAAAGGCTCATAACAAAATGGAAGTTGTATTCCTCGTTTGTGTGTGCGCTTATATTCCTCGGTTTCCTCTTCCTTTTCAGGTTCAAGAGGACCAATCCATTGGATTGCATATTCCGGATACTTTTTATCTAACCCAAAGCAAGCAAAATCATACAAAGTTGGTGTAAACCATCTTCCCTTTTTGAAATAATGTGGGTTATCATATCCGATTCCCCATTCTTTGTTGAAATAGGTGAACTCTTTGGGTTTATTCAGAAAGATGGTTTGATCAGTTTGACCCCTTTTGTGGAGTTTGGTTTCAAGATCAAGAATTTTCGCAACAAACTCCTTGTGCTGAATTTGAAGAGCAGAGCATTGATAAACAATTTCTGCTTTTTCATTCAAGCACTGATCAAACTGTGACTGAAGTTCAAATAATTTGGCCCGTAGGTCTTTAGGTGCTATAGAAAGATTTTTGCATTTCTCCTTTAAAATAGCATTTTCAGACTTATATTTTTAAGTTATTTTCTTTTGAACATCTAGCTTTTCGGTTAGAGACCTAATCTCAAGCAATTGTTCTTTAGAAGTGGCCTTAAAGGTACCTACCCGTTCAGCAAGAGGTTTCACTCAGTCATAAAGTTCTGAAAAGATAGGTTCACATACCTGACACGGCTTTTTCATGTCTTCTTCAGCAGGAGACATCTTCAGTTGCACTGGAGTGATCGTCAGACGTGTAGATTGATTCAAAGTGTAAACCTAACGCAAGGCATTAAGAGTGGAATCCTAACGCAGGTTCTATGACTGGTATGAACTAAGAGGGACCCCCGTGCTAAGTCGCAGGAGGGGGACATTTAAGTATTCGTGAATCCGTGCCATCCGGATTCTTTGTTTTACCCGGACACTTTGTGATTAGCGGGTGGGGTCAAGGGGCAACGCCCTTGCGGGGTCTGGGGGCTGGCCCCCAGAAAATTTTGAAAAATGAGGGTTCAAAACAGCTCCCGGATAATGAATCCGGGTGGTTTCCGGATAGAGAATCCGGAAAAACCAGGAATCCGGATGATATAGTCCGGATAGGTGAAGGAATCCGGATGTACTAAGTTTCCGGATAACAATGAAGTTTCCGGGAACAATGGATTGTCCGGATAAGATATGTCCGGAAACACTGGGTTTCCGGATACAAATGTTACCCGGATAGTATAAGGAATAGTGACTTACTCGGATTGCAGAACTTACCCGGAAAAATGACTTACCCGGAAAAACTTGATTGTCCGGAAAAACTGGAAGAATCTGGATGGAAACACAAATGTCCGGACACTATCAACTTGTCCGGAAAACGCGGCTGTTTTATCCGGACTCTGCGGCTGTTTTATCAGTTCGATCAATTTATCAACTAGGGTTACTCAAGATTGTTCCTGAAAGATTAGAAACAATACCAAGCACAAAAACAACACTAATCCAATCGATTTTAGAGCAAAAACAACACCTTTTGATGTCAAAAATCCGATTTTTAAATAAGAACACAACTAAAAGTTTCAGAACTTATTATGCGAAATTGACCAATCAAACGAACGAATTTGGATGTGAAAGTTTGCAGAAACACTCATAATTATGATGCTAACACAACCCAACAAGCAAAATTGAACAATTTACGCAGAATCACAGATTTGAAAAATCAAGAAAAGTCAGACGTGGAAAAGTCAAACTAACCAAAAATCAATGAATTAGACTTTGAATCGAATCCGTCTGTATATGCTCTGATACCAATTGTTGAATCCAGATCCGTGCAACGATTATGTTTGTGAATAAGCAAATAAGAACAGTTGATATGATTCACAAAGGCTGCCCACTTAGCTATTGAATTAGAGAGAATTACAGTGTAAAGCAGAAAAGCTAAATGAGACAACTAGCTAAGTTTCTAAGCTAATTGCACTTTAAATACGCTGGGCCCGTGGTAACAAGCCCACGGCCCGTTCACAATGGACTAAGTTTAATCTATTACAAAATAAACCCTTGAACTTAAAATCAACATAAATTCAACCCTAACAGTCTACCATTCCGTCATGAACCTGAAATCCTCAAAAGCCATGTGGGACACAATATGTGTTCAGTATGAAGGTACTGCTGAAGTCCAGGACTCTCGAAAGATCAACCTAGTAAGACAGTATGAAAGTTTCATTTGTGGTAAGAATGAGACTCTCTCTGAAGTTCACCAACGTTTTAATTGCTTAATAATAGATCTGAAAACTGTTGGTAAGGAATATTCTAACTTTGAAGTGCTGACAAAGTTTCTAGAATGTTTACCTGAAAGCTGGGACAGTTATTCTATGTGTCTCAAGCTGTCAAAAGATCTAAGATCAATGACTCTTGCTACCTTATATGGCACAATGCTGAATCATGAGCAATCAAGCCATCTTAAGAAGAATCTTGTAAAAGATTCCAAAAGCACCCCTGTTGCTTTAATCTCAGAGGAACCTTCTACTTAGCGACCCTCGGTCACTATCACTGAGTTAGAGAGTAACTCTGAAAGGTCATCAGATTCTGACTCTTCAGATGATGATGAATCTTTGGCTCTCCTAACTAAAAAGTTCAGGAGATTCGCCAAAAAGAAAATGTTCAGAAAGAACAAACCTCTTTCTATAACTGATAAGCCAAGATCATCATCTACTGTTGATAAGGCTACTGCTACTTGTTTTAACTGCGAAAAGATTGGACATTTCGCTAACGAGTGCAGGTCTAAAAAAGTATCGAGAAACTCAGCGTTTCCCAAGAAATCTTTTATTCCCAGGAATAAATATGACAAATATTCTAAGCTGAAAGAAAAATATGCAAAGCTGAAAAGCTTCAAGAAGAAAGGCAAAGGCCTGATGGTTTATGATTGGGCTGCTTCAGAAGAAGAAGAATCATCATCTGACTCTGAAGATGATGAAGCCAATCTCTGTCTTATGGCAAAGATTGAGGATGGGGAAGAAAGTTCAGACATTCCCTCTACTTCAACCTCTGCTATTCAGGTATCACCTTCCTTCTTTACAAATATTGCAAATATTGATGAAGCTGATAGTCTCCGCAAAATCGATCTCTTGACTAGAAGCTTATATGAAGCCATGAATGGCAAAACTATAGTTGAAAACCAAAACCTTGATCTCGCTGAACAACTTAAAAACTGTCACCTTCAAATAGAAAAGCTTTCTAAAATTGAAGAAGATTTTAAAGATCAAGTGCATTTAAATCAGCTAGTCAAAATCGAACGAGCAGAAGCTATCGCTGCTTTGAAAGCTGAAAATGCTACTGTTGAAGGATGGTGTAACTCTTCAACAAAGATCACTGAGATAATTAAGTCTCAGATACCCCTGAGTGATAAACGTGGTCTTGGTTACAAATATGAAACTCAAGAACCAACCACTGATCGTTCCATGCTCTTATTTGGAACTTTCGTATCCTCAGTCGCTGACACCTCATCCTCTCAGTGTTCGTCCTCCAGACCGCCTATCCCTGAGGAAATCTCTGCCTCTTCAAAAGGTAAAGAGAAAATGGTTTATCCAAAACCTACCTCTGTCTTTAAAGATAAAGGTAAAGGAATTGCGTTGAACCAGAATCCTCAGAAGGGTACTTTAGCACCAAAGCTGAATGCTTCTAAAGCTTTAGTGATTTATTCCTCTGGATCAAGAAATCAGATCTCTGGATCTACTCAGCGTGGGTCTATTCAGCGATCTACTCCTAGACTCAGAGTGGATGTCCTTGGTAAGAAATCTGAAGAACCAAGTGTTCCTCCCATTTCTAAAGCCAAAAGCTTATTTGGTGCTGGTCCTTCTAATTCAAGCTGGCCACTGATCATATTGCTAGTAAGTGCCCCACATCCACCAAAGTTGATAAGATAGCTAAGGTGAAGATTGCCCCCAAGGCAAAGAAGACCACTGAGGTTAAGAAATTAACCAAAGTGAAGACTGACAAAGCTGAATCTTCAAATGCTGCGAAGATTGCTGAACCTTCCATTCCAACTGCTTCCACTGACAAACGTGTACACATGGTTAAGTGGGTACCCAAGAAAAACTAATCTTCCTTTGTGATGCAGGTTCAGAAAGGTATCTGGTATCTCGATAGCGGATGCTCTAGACACACGACTCGAAAGAAAAGCCTGCTCGCTGAATACAAGGAAGAGAAGGGTCCCTCTGTGACTTTCGATGGAAATGGAAAAGGACATACCCGAGGGTTTGGTGTACTCTCTAATGGTACAACCACCTTCAGAAGAGTCGCATATGTTGAAGGGCTGAAGCATAATCTGTTAAGCATCAGTCAGCTTTGCGACAAGGATAACAAAGTAATCTTTACCAAGGAATCCTGCTTTGTCACTGACAAAAAGGAGAAGATAGCTCTCAGCGGTTATCGTTTGGAAAATGTTTATGTAATAAACACGGACTCAACAACCACTGAGAACTCCTGTTTCTTCTCAAAAGCCTCATCTGATGTCAACTGGCTATGGCATAAGAGGCTCTCTCATCTGAATTTCAAGACACTGAACTCTCTTTCTTCAAAAGAGTTAGTTACTGGTCTACCTCAACACTCATATGCCAAAGAGTCTTTATGTTCAGCATGTGAGAAAGGGAAGCAGACCAAAGCAAGCTTTAAATCAAAGCAAGTCTCCTCAGTGTCATCTCCTCTACAACTACTCCATATGGATTTGTTTGGCCCTGTTAACAAACAATCCATCGCTGGAAAGAAATATACACTGGTCATAGTTGATGAATTCTCTCGTTATACATGGGTTATGTTTCTACGTTCCAAGAGTGACACCCCTGAAGAACTCATCACCTTTGTTCGGAAGATGGAAACCCTGAACAATTTGACCGTTCGCTCAATAAGGAGTGATCATGGGACTGAATTCAAAAACAGTTCTCTTGATTCCTTCTTTGAGAGCAAGGGTATTTCTCACAACTTTTCTTCAGTGAGAACACCACAACAAAATGGAGTTGCTGAAAGAAGAAATAGAACAATTATTGAAGCTGCACGTTCAATGCTCAACGATTCTCACCTGCTTACTCAGTTTTGGGCAGAAGCTGTCAACACTGCTTGTTTTACGCAAAACAGGTCACTGATAGTCAAAAGATTCAATAAAACAGCCTATGAACTATTTCATGGGAGAAAGCCTTCAATCAGCTTTCTTCACATCTTTGGATGTCAGTGTTTCATACTGAACAACAGAGATGCCCTTGGAAAGTTTGATCCTAAGGCTGATGATGGAATCTTTCTTGGATACTCCTCAGTGTCCAAAGCCTTCAGAGTCTTTAATCGAAGAACACAAACTGTTGAAGAAACAATTCACGTCACGTTTGACGAGTCCCGTTCAGCGAACTCTAAACCGTCCGCTGATACTGAAGAACTGAATCAATGGATGTTTTCTCATCTTGGTGATTCAGAAGATATTCCCACTCCTCGTGCTCACACAGTTGAAGATGATGGTCCAACTATCATTCCAAATATGCAGAATAGTGAAGCTGAAACATCATGGGTCTCAGCTGTTCCTATAAACACTATACCTGCTTCTGAAACCAGTACCTCAGATATTCCATCCACTTCTCAGCAATCAGTGAATATAATGACAACTGCATCCATTCCTCTCTTGGCTGATACTCCAGACGTCGCTGAAGCTTCATCTTCAACTCCTCCAGTTCAGGTTGAGTCAGCGTCTCACGCTCCGGCTCAGCGATGCACTATAAATCACCCAATTGATCAAATTCTTGGTGATCCAAACGCTGGTATTCAGACTCGACGAAGTGCAGGTAATATTTGTTTATTTGTAAATTTTATTTCACTAACTGAACCAAAGAAAGTAGATGATGCCCTCAAAGATCCAAACTGGGTCAGCGCCATGCAAGAAGAGCTGACGGAATTCGAAAGAAACAAAGTTTGGAAACTTGTTCGAAGACCAACTGACAAAACAGTGATAGGCACTAAATGGGTCTATCGAAACAAGTTGGACGAACATGGAACTGTAACCCGCAACAAGGCTCGTCTTGTTGCTCAGGGATACAGACAAGAGGAAGACATAGATTATGACGAAACATTTGCTCCAGTAGCAAGATTAGAATCTATTCGTCTATTCTTAGCATACGCTGTACACAAAGACTTCAAAGTATATCAGATGGATGTTAAGTCATCGTTTCTAAATGGAAAGCTGAATGAAGAAGTCTATGTGGAACAACCTCCAGGATTCTCAGATCCTAAGCATCCAGGTTATGTTTATAAACTGGATAAGGCACTTTATGGCTTAAAGCAAGCTCAACGTGCATGGTATGCCACTCTTTCTACTTATCTCCATATTGAAAAATTTGAGCGAGGCAAGATAGACAAAACTCTTTTTTTCAGGAAAGTAAAAGGTCATATCATTCTTGTTCAAATATATGTTGATGATATTATATTTGGCTCGACTAACCCTGATCTCTGTACTCGTTTCGCTGATAGAATGAAAGAAGAGTATAAAATGAGCATGATGGGTGAACTAACATATTTCCTTGGTCTACAGATAAAACAAAATGAAAAAGGAACTTTCATTAATCAGGGAAAGTATGTTAAAGATATGCTGAAGAAATTCGACTTAACTGAAAGTTCAGCTATGAAAACCCCTATGGCACCACCGCTGACACTTGATAAGGACACTAAGGGTGTTCCTGTCAATGTCACGCTGTACCGTGGGATGATCGGCTCACTATTGTATCTTACAGCTAGCCGACCCGATATTATGTTTGCAACATGCTTGTGTGCACGATATCAAGCTGAACCTAAGATATCTCATATGAAAGCTATAAATCGATTTTTTCGATATCTTAAGGGTACAGCGAATCTAGGTCTTTGGTATCCCAAAGACTCAGGATTCGATTTAATCGCCTATTCAGATAGTGATTTTGCAGGTTGCAGAATGGATAGGAAAAGCACCACAGGAGGATGTCAGCTCCTGGTTGGAAAGCTGGTAAGTTGGACAAGTAAAAAGCAAAACTCAGTGTCCACTTCCACAGCTGAAGCTGAGTATGTAGCCGCTGGAAGGTGTTGTTCTCAGGTCTTGTGGATGAGAAATCAACTACTGGACTATGACCTTCAACTCTCAAATATTCCAATCTATTGCGACAGCACAAGTGCCATCGCTATAGCTAATAATCCAGTGCTACCCTCAAAGACAAAACACATCGAAATCAGGTATCACTTTATCAGAGATCATGTGATGAATGGTGATATAGAACTTCACTTTATCCCAACTGATTATCAGTTAGCTGATCTGTTCACCAAACCTCTTGATGAGACAAGATTCAACTTTCTCATCAGCGAGCTTGGAATGCTGAACTTTGAAGGATAAAATCTTCAGCAGTTCACATTTGATCAGCGATAGGATAAAATCAACTTGTATAACCCATTCTATCCTCCTCTCTATCCTGATTCGCTGATATCAAGGTATGTTTTTCTCTCTGACAAATCGCATGTAAATGCAAGATTTCAAAACAATTCTCATCGCTGAATATCTCTTCCTTATCAGCGATACTTTGAAATTTATTAAAACCAACTGATATTTCTATTCAGTGCTTCATGTTTTCAAAAGTGTCCCTGAGTTTTTCAAAACCTCAGAGACAACCAAGAATATGAAAGGACAGTTGTGACGTCATTACAACGGATAAACCCAGACACGTTCTTCTTTCTGACACACATTTGCACGTTTCGTTTACTTGCCAATCAAGTGCAAACACGTGTCCGTGTCATGATGAAAATCTTTTCCCGCTCAAGATTTTCTCTTTCTAAAATCTCTCTATATAAAAAAATTCTTCGTTTATATTTTTATCTTACGCGAACTTCTCCTCCAAGCAAAGAAAGAATTCACTGTTGCATTTGGCTCTCGATTTTTCAAGAACAACTGTTCATCTTCTTCAAACATCAAAGGTTAATATGTTCTCATTATTTACCAAATGCAAATAACTTGTTTCTGATCTTCTCATTGTTTTAACAAGATCAAACAAAAGAACTTCTTAAAAATAAAATCATTTTCTTTCATGGTTTTATGAACACAACCATTTCATGGTTGTTCTTCAAGTTTAATTGCAAAAATCTTAAACTTGTTTTTCACACATTCGTTTTTCCAAAATCCCTATCTTCAAAGGAAACTGGAAAACAAGATTTTTATTGGGTTTGAAATTTCGTTTAAAAAAAAAACCCTAATCTTCATTAAGACATTTTGTCTGAATGAAATGGACAAAATTCGAACCATCTTATTGGAAAATCTTTCCACATTAAGATTATTCTTATTTGTTAATCCTTTGGTTGAACTGATAATACAGAAAATGGCATCTTCTGACATTCCTAAGAACACCAACGCTGAAAACACTTCTGCTGATGACATTGCTGAGGAAGTGGACATCTTCAAGGCTCCTCAAGTCAAATTTGCCCTTGACAAACCGGATTGGACTAAGGTGAACAACCTCTATGCGCTTCTCGAGTTTCCTCCTCGAAAGCAAGTCACACATCTAGCTGATGCTGTGAACTTCCTAAAGAATTGCTGCATCTCCACAGCCCTGACCATAACACCTCCTGCACATCAGCTTTTGCTCTCACAATTCTGGTACTCAGCCAGACACTCTCAGCTACCCTCAGCCAAAGACCCCTCCAAAACAATCGATTGCATCCTCTGCGATATTGAATATGGCACCATGAAGATTACCCCTGCCATAATTCGCAAAGCTCTCAGCCTTCCCATCGCCACCAAGGAAAAACCCTTTGTTCCCCTCCCTGACCCCAAGAAAAACTCAGACAGGGAGGGGAACAAAGGGTATGGGAAATCGGCAGAGACATGAAGCCCGAGAAGAAGCTGACAATTATCAAGAAATCGAAAATGCCCAGCGAGATGAATTTCATCTTCGCCCATTTGATCAGCTGCATGACGGCCAAGAGCGGCTCCTCTGACGAAGCCGCTAAGCCTCAGCAAGCAATGGGATATGCTTTGCTGAAAGGTCTCAACATAGACTGGGCATCGATTATCTATGATGACCTGGTTCTCAGAGTGGACACCGTCGCTGACAGACCTCCATGGGTTCCATATCCTCGATATTATGTTTGCAACATGCTTGTGTGCACGATATCAAGCTGAACCTAAGATATCTCATATGAAAGCTATAAATCAAATTTTTCGATATCTTAAGGGTACAGCGAATCTAGGTCTTTGGTATCCCAAAGACTCAGGATTCGATTTAATCGCCTATTCAGATAGTGATTTTGCAGGTTGCAGAATGGATAGGAAAAGCACCACAGGAGGATGTCAGCTCCTGGGTGGAAAGCTGGTAAGTTGGACAAGTAAAAAGCAAAACTCAGTGTCCACTTCCACAGCTGAAGCTGAGTATGTAGCCGCTGGAAGCTGTTGTTCTCAGGTCTTGTGGATGAGAAATCAACTACTGGACTATGACCTTCAACTCTCAAATATTCCAATCTATTGCGACAGCACAAGTGCCATCGCTATAGCTAATAATCCAGTGCTACCCTCAAAGACAAAACACATCGAAATTAGGTATCACTTTATCAGAGATCATGTGATGAATGGTGATATAGAACTTCACTTTATCCCAACTGATTATCAGTTAGCTGATTTGTTCACCAAACCTCTTGATGAGACAAGATTCAACTTTCTCATCAGCGAGCTTGGAATGCTGAACTTTGAAGGATAAAATCTTCAGCAGTTCACATTTGATCAGCGATAGGATAAAATCAACTTGTATAACCCATTCTATCCTCCTCTCTATCCTGATTCGCTGATATCAAGGTATGTTTTTCTCTCTGACAAATCGCATGTAAATGCAAGATTTCAAAACAATTCTCATCGCTGAATATCTCTTCCTTATCAGCGATACTTTGAAATTTCTTAAAACCAACTGATATTTCTATTCAGTGCTTCATGTTTTCAAAAGTGTCCCTGAGTTTTTCAAAACCTCAGAGACAACCAAGAATATGAAAGGACAGTTGTGACGTCATTACAACGGATAAACCCAGACACGTTCTTCTTTCTGACACACGTTTGCACGTTTCGTTTACTTGCCAATCAAGTGCAAACACGTGTCCGTGTCATGATGAAAATCTTTTCCCGCTCAAGATTTTCTCTTTCTAAAATCTCTCTATATAAACAAATTCTTCGTTTATATTTTTCTCTTACGCGAACTTCTCCTCCAAGCAAAGAAAGAATTCACTGTTGCATTTGGCTCTCGATTTTTCAAGAACAACTGTTCATCTTCTTCAAACATCAAAGGTTAATATGTTCTCATTATTTACCAAATGCAAATAACTTGTTTCTGATCTTCTCATTGTTTTAACAAAATCAAACAAAAGAACTTCTTAAAAATAAAATCATTTTCTTTCATGGTTTTATGAACACAACCATTTCATGGTTGTTCTTCAAGTTTAATTGCAAAAATCTTAAACTTGTTTTTCACACATTCGTTTTTCCAGAATCCCTATCTTCAAAGGAAACTGGAAAACAAGATTTTTATTGGGTTTGAAATTTCGTTTAAAAAAAAACCCTAATCTTCATTAAGACATTTTGTCTGAATGAAACGGACAAAATTCGAACCATCTTATTGGAAAATCTTTCCACATTAAGATTATTCTTATTTGTTAATCCTTTGGTTGAACTGATAATACAGAAAATGGCATCTTCTGACATTCCCAAGAACACCAACGCTGAAAACACTTCTGCTGATGACATTGCTGAGGAAGTGGACATCTTCAAGGCTCCTCAAGTCAAATTTGCCCTTGACAAACCGGATTGGACTAAGGTGAACAACCTCTATGCGCTTCTCGAGTTTCCTCCTCGAAAGCAAGTCACACATCTAGCTGATGCTGTGAACTTCCTAAAGAATTGCTGCATCTCCACAGCCCTGACCATAACACCTCCTGCACATCAGCTTTTGCTCTCACAATTCTGGTACTCAGCCAGACACTCTCAGCTACCCTCAGCCAAAGACCCCTCCAAAACAATCGATTGCATCCTCTGCGATATTGAATATGGCACCATGAAGATTACCCCTGCCATAATTCGCAAAGCTCTCAGCCTTCCCATCGCCACCAAGGAAAAACCCTTTGTTCCCCTCCCTGACCCCAAGAAAAACTCAGACAGGGAGGGGAACAAAGGGTATGGGAAATCGACAGAGACATGAAGCCCGAGAAGAAGCTGACAATTATCAAGAAATCGAAAATGCCCAGCGAGATGAATTTCATCTTCGCCCATTTGATCAGCTGCATGACGGCCAAGAGCGGCTCCTCTGACGAAGCCGCTAAGCCTCAGCAAGCAATGGGATATGCTTTGCTGAAAGGTCTCAACATAGACTGGGCATCGATTATCTATGATGACCTGGTTCTCAGAGTGGACACCGTCGCTGACAGACCTCCATGGGTTCCATATCCTCGATATTATGTTTGCAACATGCTTGTATGCACGATATCAAGCTGAACCTAAGATATCTCATATGAAAGCTATAAATCGAATTTTTCGATATCTTAAGGGTACAGCGAATCTAGGTCTTTGGTATCCCAAAGACTCAGGATTCGATTTAATCGCCTATTCAGATAGTGATTTTGCAGGTTGCAGAATGGATAGGAAAAGCACCACAGGAGGATGTCAGCTCCTTGGTGGAAAGCTGGTAAGTTGGACAAGTAAAAAGCAAAACTCAGTGTCCACTTCCACAGCTGAAGCTGAGTATGTAGCCGCTGGAAGCTGTTGTTCTCAGGTCTTGTGGATGAGAAATCAACTACTGGACTATGACCTTCAACTCTCAAATATTCCAATCAATTGCGACAGCACAAGTGCCATCGCTATAGCTAATAATCCAGTGCTACCCTCAAAGACAAAACACATCGAAATCAGGTATCACTTTATCAGAGATCATGTGATGAATGGTGATATAGAACTTCACTTTATCCCAACTGATTATCAGTTAGCTGATCTGTTCACCAAACCTCTTGATGAGACAAGATTCAACTTTCTCATCAGCGAGCTTGGAATGCTGAACTTTGAAGGATAAAATCTTCAGCAGTTCACATTTGATCAGCGATATGATAAAATCAACTTGTATAACCCATTCTATCCTCCTCTCTATCCTGATTCGCTGATATCAAGGTATGTTTTTCTCTCTGACAAATCGCATGTAAATGCAAGATTTCAAAACAATTCTCATCGCTGAATATCTCTTCCTTATCAGCGATACTTTGAAATTTCTTAAAACCAACTGATATTTCTATTCAGTGCTTCATGTTTTCAAAAGTGTCCCTGAGTTTTTCAAAACCTCAGAGACAACCAAGAATATGAAAGGACAGTTGTGACGTCATTACAACGGATAAACCCATACACGTTCTTCTTTCTGACACACGTTTGCACGTTTCGTTTACTTGCCAATCAAGTGCAAACACGTGTCCGTGTCATGATGAAAATCTTTTCCCGCTCAATATTTTCTCTTTCTAAAATCTCTCTATATAAACAAATTCTTCGTTTATATTTTTCTCTTACGCGAACTTCTCCTCCAAGCAAAGAAAGAATTCACTGTTGCATTTGGCTCTCGATTTTTCAAGAACAACTGTTCATCTTCTTCAAACATCAAAGGTTAATATGTTCTCATTATTTACCAAATGCAAATAACTTGTTTCTGATCTTCTCATTGTTTTAACAAGATCAAACAAAAGAACTTCTTAAAAATAAAATCATTTTCTTTCATGGTTTTATGAACACAACCATTTCATGGTTGTTCTTCAAGTTTAATTGCAAAAATCTTAAACTTGTTTTTCACACATTCGTTTTTCCAGAATCCCTATCTTCAAAGGAAACTGGAAAACAAGATTTTTATTGGGTTTGAAATTTCGTTTAAAAAAAAAACCCTAATCTTCATTAAGACATTTTGTCTGAATGAAATGGACAAAATTCGAACCATCTTATTGGAAAATCTTTCCACATTAAGATTATTCTTATTTGTTAATCCTTTGGTTGAACTGATAATACAGAAAATGGCATCTTCTGACATTCCCAAGAACACCAACGCTGAAAACACTTCTGCTGGTGACACTGCTGAGGAAGTGGACATCTTCAAGACTCCTCAAGTCAAATTTGCCCTTGACAAACTGGATTGGACTAAGGTGAACAACCTATATGCGCTTCTCGAGTTTCCTCCTCGAAAGCAAGTCACACATCTAGCTGATGCTGTGAACTTCCTAAAGAATTGCTGCATCTCCACAACCCTGACCATAACACCTCCTGCACATCAGCTTTTGCTCTCACAATTCTGGAACTCAGCCAGACACTCTCATCTACCCTCAGCCAAAGACCCCTCCAAAACAATCGATTGCATCCTCTGCGATATTGAATATGGCACCATGAAGATTACCCCTGCCATAATTCGCAAAGCTCTCAGCCTTCCCATCGCCACCAAGGAAAAACCCTTTGTTCCCATCCCTGACCCCAAGAAAAACTCAGACAGGGAGGGGAACAAAGGGTATGGGAAATCGGCAGAGACATGAAGCCCGAGAAGAAGCTGACAATTATCAAGAAATCGAAAATGCCCAGCGTGATGAATTTCATCTTCGCCCATTTGATCAGCTGCATTTCGGCCAAGAGCGGCTCCTCTGACGAAGCCGCTAAGCCTCAGCAAGCAATGGGATATGCTTTGCTGAAAGGTCTCAACATAGACTGGGCATCGATTATCTATGATGACATGGTTCTCAGAGTGGACACCGTCGCTGACAGACCTCCATGGGTTCCATATCCTCGATATTATGTTTGCAACATGCTTGTGTGCACGATATCAAGCTAAACCTAAGATATCTCATATGAAAGCTATAAATCGAATTTTTCGATATCTTAAGGGTACAGCGAATCTAGGTCTTTGGAATCCCAAAGACTCAGGATTCGATTTAATCGCCTATTCAGATAGTGATTTTGCAGGTTGCAGAATGGATAGGAAAAGCACCACAGGAGGATGTCAGCTCCTGGTTGGAAAGCTGGTAAGTTGGACAAGTAAAAAGCAAAACTCAGTGTCCACTTCCACAGCTGAAGCTGAGTATGTAGCCGCTGGAAGGTGTTGTTCTCAGGTCTTGTGGATGAGAAATCAACTACTGGACTATGACCTTCAACTCTCAAATATTCCAATCTATTGCGACAGCACAAGTGCCATCGCTATAGCTAATAATCCAGTGCTACCCTCAAAGACAAAACACATCGAAATCAGGTATCACTTTATCAGAGATCATGTGATGAATGGTGATATAGAACTTCACTTTATCCCAACTGATTATCAGTTAGCTGATCTGTTCACCAAACCTCTTGATGAGACAAGATTCAACTTTCTCATCAGCGAGCTTGGAATGCTGAACTTTGAAGGATAAAATCTTCAGCAGTTCACATTTGATCAGCGATAGGATAAATCAGCTTGTATAACCCATTCTATCCTCCTCCATATCCTGATTCGCTGATATCAAGGTATGTTTTTCTCTCTGACAAATCGCATGTAAATGCAAGATTTCAAAACAATTCTCATCGCTGAATATCTCTTCCTTATCAGCGATACTTTGAAATTTCTTAAAACCAACTGATATTTCTATTCAGTGCTTCATGTTTTCAAAAGTGTCCCTGAGTTTTTCAAAACCTCAGAGACAACCAAGAATATGAAAGGACAGTTGTGACGTCATTACAACAGATAAACCCAGACACGTTCTTCTTTCTGACACACGTTTGCACGTTTCGTTTACTTGCCAATCAAGTGCAAACACGTGTCCGTGTCATGATGAAAATCTTTTCCCGCTCAAGATTTTCTCTTTCTAAAATCTCTCTATATAAACAAATTCTTCGTTTATATTTTTCTCTTACGCGAACTTCTCCTCCAAGCAAAGAAAGAATTCACTGTTGCATTTGGCTCTCGATTTTTCAAGAACAACTGTTCATCTTCTTCAAACATCAAAGGTTAATATGTTCTCATTATTTACCAAATGCAAATAACTTGTTTCTGATCTTCTCATTGTTTTAACAAGATCAAACAAAAGAACTTCTTAAAAATAAAATCATTTTCTTTCATGGTTTTATGAACACAACCATTTCATGGTTGTTCTTCAAGTTTAATTGCAAAAATCTTAAACTTGTTTTTCACACATTCGTTTTTCCAAAATCCCTATCTTCAAAGGAAACTGAAAAACAAGATTTTTATTGGGTTTGAAATTTCGTTTAAAAAAAAAACCCTAATCTTCATTAAGACATTTTGTTTGAATGAAATGGACAAAATTCGAACCATCTTATTGGAAAATCTTTCCACATTAAGATTATTCTTATTTGTTAATCCTTTGGTTGAACTGATAATACAGAAAATGGCATCTTCTGACATTCCCAAGAACACCAACGCTGAAAACAATTCTGCTGATGACACTGCTGAGGAAGTGGACATCTTCAAGGCTCCTCAAGTCAAATTTGCCCTTGACAAACTGGATTGGACTAAGGTGAACAACCTCTATGCGCTTCTCGAGTTTCCTCCTCGAAAGCAAGTCACACATCTAGCTGATGCTGTGAACTTCCTAAAGAATTGCTGCATCTCCACAGCCCTGACCATAACACCTCCTGCATATCAGATTTTGCTCTCACAATTCTGGTACTCAGCCAGACACTCTCAGCTACCCTCAGCCAAAGACCCCTCCAAAACAATCGATTGCATCCTCTGCGATATTGAATATGGCACCATGAAGATTACCCCTGCCATAATTCGCAAAGCTCTCAGCCTTCCCATCGCCACCAAGGAAAAACCCTTTGTTCCCCTCCCTGACCCCAAGAAAAACTCAGACAGGGAGGGGAACAAAGGGTATGGGAAATCGGCAGAGACATGAAGCCCGAGAAGAAGCTGACAATTATCAAGAAATCGAAAATGCCCAGCGAGATGAATTTCATCTTCGCCCATTTGATCAGCTGCATGACGGCCAAGAGCGGCTCCTCTGACGAAGCCGCTAAGCCTCAGCAAGCAATGGGATATGCTTTGCTGAAAGGTCTCAACATAGACTGGGCATCGATTATCTATGATGACCTGGTTCTCAGAGTGGACACCGTCGCTGACAGACCTCCATGGGTTCCATATCCTCGATATTATGTTTGCAACATGCTTGTGTGCACGATATCAAGCTGAACCTAAGATATCTCATATGAAAGCTATAAATCAAATTTTTCGATATCTTAAGGGTACAGCGAATCTAGGTCTTTGGTATCCCAAAGACTCAGGATTCGATTTAATCGCCTATTCAGATAGTGATTTTGCAGGTTGCAGAATGGATAGGAAAAGCACCACAGGAGGATGTCAGCTCCTGGGTGGAAAGCTGGTAAGTTGGACAAGTAAAAAGCAAAACTCAGTGTCCACTTCCACAGCTGAAGCTGAGTATGTAGCCGCTGGAAGCTGTTGTTCTCAGGTCTTGTGGATGAGAAATCAACTACTGGACTATGACCTTCAACTCTCAAATATTCCAATCTATTGCGACAGCACAAGTGCCATCGCTATAGCTAATAATCCAGTGCTACCCTCAAAGACAAAACACATCGAAATTAGGTATCACTTTATCAGAGATCATGTGATGAATGGTGATATAGAACTTCACTTTATCCCAACTGATTATCAGTTAGCTGATTTGTTCACCAAACCTCTTGATGAGACAAGATTCAACTTTCTCATCAGCGAGCTTGGAATGCTGAACTTTGAAGGATAAAATCTTCAGCAGTTCACATTTGATCAGCGATAGGATAAAATCAGCTTGTATAACCCATTCTATCCTCCTCCATATCCTGATTCGCTGATATCAAGGTATGTTTTTCTCTCTGACAAATCGCATGTAAATGCAAGATTTCAAAACAATTCTCATCGCTGAATATCTCTTCCTTATCAGCGATACTTTGAAATTTCTTAAAACCAACTGATATTTCTATTCAGTGCTTCATGTTTTCAAAAGTGTCCCTGAGTTTTTCAAAACCTCAGAGACAACCAAGAATATGAAAGGACAGTTGTGACGTCATTACAACAGATAAACCCAGACACGTTCTTCTTTCTGACACACGTTTGCACGTTTCGTTTACTTGCCAATAAAGTGCAAACACGTGTCCGTGTCATGATGAAAATCTTTTCCCGCTCAAGATTTTCTCTTTCTAAAATCTCTCTATATAAACAAATTCTTCGTTTATATTTTTCTCTTACGCGAACTTCTCCTCCAAGCAAAGAAAGAATTCACTGTTGCATTTGGCTCTCGATTTTTCAAGAACAACTGTTCATCTTCTTCAAACATCAAAGGTTAATATGTTCTCATTATTTACCAAATGCAAATAACTTGTTTCTGATCTTCTCATTGTTTTAACAAGATCAAACAAAAGAACTTCTTAAAAATAAAATCATTTTCTTTCATGGTTTTATGAACACAACCATTTCATGGTTGTTCTTCAAGTTTAATTGCAAAAATCTTAAACTTGTTTTTCACACATTCGTTTTTCCAAAATCCCTATCTTCAAAGGAAACTGAAAAACAAGATTTTTATTGGGTTTGAAATTTCGTTTAAAAAAAAAACCCTAATCTTCATTAAGACATTTTGTTTGAATGAAATGGACAAAATTCGAACCATCTTATTGGAAAATCTTTCCACATTAAGATTATTCTTATTTGTTAATCCTTTGGTTGAACTGATAATACAGAAAATGGCATCTTCTGACATTCCCAAGAACACCAACGCTGAAAACAATTCTGCTGATGACACTGCTGAGGAAGTGGACATCTTCAAGGCTCCTCAAGTCAAATTTGCCCTTGACAAACTGGATTGGACTAAGGTGAACAACCTCTATGCGCTTCTCGAGTTTCCTCCTCGAAAGCAAGTCACACATCTAGCTGATGCTGTGAACTTCCTAAAGAATTGCTGCATCTCCACAGCCCTGACCATAACACCTCCTGCATATCAGATTTTGCTCTCACAATTCTGGTACTCAGCCAGACACTCTCAGCTACCCTCAGCCAAAGACCCCTCCAAAACAATCGATTGCATCCTCTGCGATATTGAATATGGCACCATGAAGATTACCCCTGCCATAATTCGCAAAGCTCTCAGCCTTCCCATCGCCACCAAGGAAAAACCCATTGTTCCCCTCCCTGACCCCAAGAAAAACTCAGACAGGGAGGGGAACAAAGGGTATGGGAAATCGGCAGAGACATGAAGCCCGAGAAGAAGCTGACAATTATCAAGAAATCGAAAATGCCCAGCGAGATGAATTTCATCTTCGCCCATTTGATCAGCTGCATGACGGCCAAGAGCGGCTCCTCTGACGAAGCCGCTAAGCCTCAGCAAGCAATGGGATATGCTTTGCTGAAAGGTCTCAACATAGACTGGGCATCGATTATCTATGATGACCTGGTTCTCAGAGTTGACACCGTCGCTGACAGACCTCCATGGGTTCCATATCCTCGGTTCATCAGCGCTATTTTCCAAAGAGGCCTGAAAGACAGCTACCCAAAAGAGGGTGACCTGAAACTCTCTCAGGTCGGCCCTAAAATACTCGACTTCAAACCAGTGGCGAATGAGGTACGTCTTTCTACACTCTTGACTCTTCGTAACCCTACTACTTCTTCTACTTCTGCAGCTCCTTCAGCGGACAAACCCACCGCTGATACCCCAACTGCTACCTCCATTCCTCTGAAAAGGAAACATTCTGACACCCGCCTTGGTTCCAAAAGAACTAAGAAGACCAAGGAGCAACCCAAGCAATCTCCTGCTAAAAACTCCTCAGCTCCTCCTGTTGAGCTGAAGGAAAGTTCAGTGGTACGCTCTGCCACACCTGAACAAGCCATCCCTTTAATCCCGACCTCAGCATCTCCAAACGTTGAGGTTACAAACTTGGAAACTACCCAACCTCCCTCAGTCTCTCAAAAGACTGATGAAGTGATTCTCAGCGATTCCAACGCTGAACTCGGTAACCAACCTCCTTTCTTACCCTTCGCTTCTCCCTCCACTCATTTGGACCCCAATCCAGTTATCATAGCTGCACCTGTCATTCCTCCAGGAGCTAAAGGAACGACGGAAGTAGGACCTGCAGAGCTGTCCATACGTTCACGTACTCTCGCTGACGATATGGAACTTTACTCAGGAACCCGTGATTTTGATGAATTCACCAATCCTCCTGCAGGTACTCACCAATCCCTATACACTGTTACTAAACCCCAAACTTCTGAGCTTTCCTCTGTTCACAAGTTTTTATATGTTACAGGTCCTAATTTGAGAGACATCAACACGTCTATGAAGACAGTAGAGACAACGCTGACTGGTCTCACGTCTACTCTTTCCGGCAACTCTTCAGCTGTAACAACCGCTGGAGAAAATCTCTTAAAACTTACAACCGAAGTCGGAAAGAATGCCTCCAAAGCTGACATGGAGAAGGTTGATCAATCACTGAGCAACTTTGCCAAAGTTCTCGCTGACATCTACACAGACTACCTCGACATCAAGAAATCTGTAGACACCATGTCCATCGAAGTCACAACGCTGAAGACATCAGTTGGCACACTCAAAGGTGATATGTCTGCTGTAAAGACTGATGTCAGTTCAGTAAAAACTGATATGAGTTCTGTGAAGACTGATGTCAACACGATGAAGAATGACATCTCTTCAATTCAGAACTTGTTGAAGCAGATTCTGACCAACACGACCGCCCCTGCACCTGCCCCTGCACCTCCATCTTTTACTACGGTGGATCGTGCTGAACTTGTGAAGATCAATCCTGGTATTTCTGACATTGAAAACAGATTATCAGCGATTGAAATGTATATAGGGATCCCTGGCCAAGAAGACAGGGAAACCACACGAGCTGCTGAATCTTCTCATTCCTCCCCCAGTCATCATGATAAAGAGGGGGAGAAGAGCGCTGAAGACCTCTCCAAAAGCGCTGAAGACCTTTCCCATGATGAATCTATCAGGGGAGAGAAGACTGAAGACCTCACCTTCACTGAAGAGGGTGAGAAGACAGATGAAGCTGAAGCAGCCGCTGGACCTCAGGGAGATGAAAACCCTGAGGGAACCGAGAAGCTCGCCTCTGTATCTGAAGGGGAGTAACTCGAAGAAGAAGCTGAAGAAACTGAGTCTGAAGCTAAAGATGAAGAAGCCATCGATTTGTCTGATGCTGAACCATCCTCTTCTCCAAAGAATGATGATGACAAAGATGATGATGATGATGATTCTTTTATCGTCAAGACTGCTCAGAGAACTAAAGCTCTTAAAGGGATTCTGATAAATGAACCTTCAGGGGAGCGGACAAAGACAAAGCCATGAGCATCTGAAGCTGACAAAGGCAAAGGAAAAGGTGTCGCTGAAGATGAAAATCTGATGATCTTGCTTAACAAGCCGGTTTGTCAGGTACATTAATCTTACACAACATCCCTCCTCTATACACTTTATCAGTTCTCTACCTCCGCAAACCTCTATACACAATCCCATTCTTTCCATCTCTGTTCTTACTTGTAAGATCGCTGCGTTTCAGCTAGTCCTCTCCCCTGTTTGAGGATATCGCTGAAGTTCCTACAGCTGCGACTTCAACAACAATCCCAGCTCTCAACGCTGAAGAAATAATCCCAGTCATGGACTTGATCTCTGAGACTGATGAACCTGAAGAACAGACTCTCTCTCACAAAAATAGACCTTCCTTGGCTCCTCAAAAGCTAAGTGAAGAGGATCAAGAAAAGAGAGATGCAATGATCAAGAGACTCGAAGATCAGCGAATCATTCTGAAGCGTGATCAACTTCCTTCCGTTCCTCCAAAGTTCAGAGTTTCCCAAAAGGAATACAAGGAACACCTCAGAGATGAACACTTAATCGCTGAAAGAAAGGAAGCTGAAGAAAAAGACAGAGAATACGCCATCAAGCTTACTCAACGATCAATAAAAGACCCCAAGCTGAAAAGAGTTCCCTTTGATGTTCAACGTCAGCTATGGGATGATGCTCAAAAGATCGTTAGAGAAAAGACTAAGGTCTCTGACACGACCTTGGAATGGGCTAAACAAATGCTGACCTATCGATCTAGACCATCCAAAATCCTCAAAGCAAACATCATAGGAAAATTGTACGCCGACGTTCCTGTTGTTGAAGTGGATGTCTACAGAGATGACAAAACCAAGAAAACTTTCTATGCTGCTACCTTAGAAAAGTTTGGTCTCTCTGAATGGTTAGAAACAAAATTATCAATTCAGGGATCGCGCTCAAAGTACAAAAGCCATGTCGAGAAGATCTTAAACAAACAGATCGACCTGCTTTCTTCTGCTGTGGATATTCCTCTTCTTCCTCAACAAAGAAAAGTCTCTGCTAAGAAAAAGAAAGTCTCTAATTCAGGTCCTCCTATACGGAATGAAACAGGTATTGGTTTCTCTCGTGCTGAAGTTCTTGGCCCTGATGCTGATCTCTCAGCGCTTGACACCTCCCTACCACCTGGAGAAACTTTCATTCATGGCACAGTTGTAAGTGATCCATATGGTATATTCTTTCTAGACTACGATGGAAACCATCACTTTCAACGTATCTCTGAGCTCCACCTCGCTCCCATCGAACAACTCAGAGATCTCTTATACTGGTGTGAAGTCAGACGCGACATCAAAGCTAGACACCTGAAGCCCTTGATTTTTGAAGAAGCTCCGAAGAAAAAGAATCAAGGAGTAGATGTCCCTGATTGGATGATTGCCACATCAATGACCCTTGATGAACAACTCATTAAGGAAGAACCTTTTGACGGATAGGATCGCCTTGAAATTCTTTCTATCCTTATCTGTCTACATCTTTTGTACTTGTAATTTTATTCGCTGTACTTGTAATTTTTCCACTTCCCTCATTGATCAATTCCAGGACTAACCGCTCCGGAACCGTCAACAATAACGTGTCTTCTGATTGACCCTCGGGCTTTTCAACCGTTGGGTTTGCTGACTCTGGCACTGTATCTCTGCCCGGTGTTGAAAGCTCCATGTCTTGAACCATTTCTGAGTCCTCAGGCTGTTGTTGTGATTCTGGTTCAGCTGGAGTGACGGTTGTAGTTTCTGTCGTTGAAGTTGACAGCTCGGTCAGTCTGAGTCATTTCTCCCCCACATGCTGATAAGGATCCTCCTGATCATCATGTCGTCGCTTTGAGCCCTGTACCTGACCCTTACATGTGTCTTCTAAGCTGGCAACCCTCTCAGATAGAGTATCGAGGGCCTTCTTGATCTCGGTTAAGGTCGATGTAAGTGTATCAAGCCTGGCATTGGTATGGGCTTGTGGATCAGTTGGTGTAACTGGGGGTGGTGTTTGGGTTTGTAAGCGTAGTAGACTCACTAAATCTGCTTCCGATGAGGTGTCGATGTTGGATTGAGACGGTAGTTTATCCAGTAAGGCGGCTTTGAGTGCCTCAACGCTCATATGTTGTATGTTCGGGGTTGGCGGAGGCATTCGGATCTGTGGTTGCGTAGGGGGAACCTCTGTAGCTACGCACTTACCTGGGACTGCCCTTCTGATAAAGGCCATTTCATCGGATAGCTGCTTCAAGATCGCTATTTGGAGAGCCTTTAAGGCGCCGTCCATTTGATCCTTGGAGACGAACTCCGGATGACTAACTCCTAAAACACTTAGCCTCTCAGTTGTAGTAGCTATGGTGGATTGCACCCCAGTACCGCGTACGCTCACGGTTGGCATAATGGTAGTCGTGGCAGGTCTTCCGCCTTGTCCTTGCAAGCTACCGAAAGGTAGACTCACTCTGGGCGTTTCGATCGATGCACGAAGACTCTCGACGTTAGCAGTAGATCCGACCGGTGTCCTAGCCAAAGGAATATGTTCAGCAAATGGATCTAGACTCAAATGTGCATCGAAGGAAGTCGAGAACCGGGGCTGGTGTTCTTTGATTTCAACACCGGAACTCTCCAAGTGAGAGATCGGTGGCAGTTGTGCTGAATCCCCGTGTGAAGTTGAAACTGTTTCCTTTTGAGAGGAAACGGAGTGGCTAGGTGGGGTATGCGGTTGCGTCGCTAGGCCCACGACGTCTTCTTCAATATCCTATCACAACGGATGCGACGGGATAGCAGATGTGGCTGCCTGGCTAGGTGGAGGCTGGTTGGGAGCAACCTGTGAAGATTTCCCCATCATTCGTTCACTCTCATTATTTTGCTTACTCCTCCTTTCACGCACATGCTCACATTGTATTTCTTTTTCAACTAATACACCCTCCGCTCTCCTCGTCTCTCCAGATAAGGCTTCGGTTTGGGGGGTGTCATCATCATCATCATCATCCGACTCAGTTGCCTCACTACCGGATTCCTCTGACCCTGACTGGGAACCTGAAGCCGAGCCTGATTGAGACTCGGATTCGGAACCTGATTGGGAGCTAAAGGTGAACTCGGAAGTTGGTCCGGAGGCTGAGCCGGGCTCGGAGCTGGAAGAGGAGGCTACCTCTTCTTCGGCTTGTACTCGGGTTACACCTTCCACCTCCACGTCGTGTAGAGCTGGATCTTCGTCTCTAGGTGGTGTCGGTGTATGTGGTGGGGTGGATGGGGTTCTGGACGAACTAGCATCGCGTGTTGACCTACCGGCACCACCCACGCCTTTTCCCCTCACTATGTTTTCTCTCGTCACGCCCTGTCCACGAGCCCCTGCTCGTCGGACCCCTCTGCCTCGCATACGTGGACCCTCACGTCACTCGGGTCGCGCCCCTTGGGAAGGTCCAACCGGATCTGGCTGGTCCATCATAGCGTCTAGGATAAACTCTCTCCTATATGCTATCACACTCGGTGCCGATTGGTCCGCGATAGCTAGTAGGTCAACTGGAATTATCATAGGCACTAGGTCGGGAATAACCTGACTGTTCTGTATATGAGTCATTCTGGTTGAGAGCATTACCTCATGGTCGGTGCGTCAAGGAATGCGGAGGTCGGTCACCATGAAGTGGGTGACTATCAGCTGTAGAAATCTTGGAAACGGCAGGAATGTGAGTCGTCGGTTGCCTTGCTTCTTTTGCACTTGCGCGATCAGCTCCGTCCATAGTATCGATGCGTAGTCAATGTGTCGGCGGTAGACGACGGCATGGATTAGGCTGAGCAAATTGACAGACGTCTGATCGATGCCTTTGTTGATCGCTAATAGGCACCTGTTCAGTATGGTGAACAAGGTGTACCAGAGAGGCTGAAGATCTATTCGTGAAAAG
Organism: Saussurea involucrata; assembly: GCA_033807775.1. NCBI lineage: Eukaryota > Viridiplantae > Streptophyta > Magnoliopsida > Asterales > Asteraceae > Saussurea > Saussurea involucrata. The sequence continues at coordinate 186,732,685 of CM066320.1, read as the reverse complement.
TGTGATGGTTGGTCGAGCGCGGCAGCATATCCGAGGGCGCGAATATCTCGGCAGAGAACTGTGTCAGTGACTTGAGTGCCGTAGGTTGTACGTCCTGGAATGGCTGTTGCGGCTGGCAGGCCAAGGATTTGGCAAAAGATATTGCGTGTAATAGACACCTGGGAATCTCCTATGCGGCCTTGGAGTATGTACTGTTGGCCGCGAGCGACTGGTGTGAGTGAACGCCATAGTTGGTGCACGTAAATGGCTGGAACTTGAGAGGTGGCCGTCAGTGCTCGATTTAGCGTGTGGCCCTTCGGAATCTCCACAATTACTGGACATTGGCATATGAGGTTTGCCGTGTCCAGGTGGAAATTGTTTGCCACAAGGGGTAGGTTCGGTCCTTCAGGAAGTAGTGGGGCATCACCTTGTGGATTCGGTTGAGCCATGTTGTACCTGTGTAAATGCAATAAGGTGTTGAGTGTTTATGGCTTGTGTGAGGCAAAAGCGTGTCTCAGGGCTCATATTCTCGGATTTGGAATACCGAGAATCGGTAGCAAGTCCGAAACAGTTCACTACTCGGATCATGATGATTCCGAGTTGAGTGTATGCACTTATGCACATTTATGTGTGAGCAGATCCCCAAATAACCAATTAGCATCAATGAAACAGTAATCCAATATAACAATGCTTCCGGAGTGGAGTTCCAGAATAGGATCCGGAACCCAAAGGATCCGGAACCAAGGTGTACAGTGACCACATCCGGAACTTTACCGGAACTCACATTTATCGGAACTAAGTGTGAATCCGGAACCTAAATGGACCGGTTCCGGAACTGAGCATATTCCGGAAGTGATACCGGAACTCTAGATTTCCGGAACAAAGAGGGACCGGATCCGGAATCAAGCATACCGGAAGCAAATAGGAACAAGACACCAGAACCCTCGATTTCCGGAATGGATACCAGAACCTATTAATTCTGGAACACATACATTCCGGATCATTGGTTTACCGGAACTCGTTCCGGATCAAGTGGATTACGGATCTCAAGACCACACTCTAGAACTTATGAGTTTCGGAAACTCTTCCGGGACAGTCGATAACCGGAACCTAATCGATATCTAATCAACTCTAAGCCCAAAATCGAAGTCACACAACTCAAATCGATGGTCAAAAACCTTTAATCGCTCGATTGTAGTCAAGGTAATCGCGATTTGATTTAGATTTGCAAAGGAAAACGGGGCCGAAGGGTTTTGAAAACCTAACAGCGCCGATTACACTTATATCGATCAAATCTATCGATATGATGGGACTTTGTGGATCGATTTCAGGTGCTAAAGCAGTAAATCGGAGTTAAGAACACATACCTGAAGTTCGGATGGAAAATCGGAGTCCGCATTGAAACAAAAACACAAGTAGATGATGAGAGAGTTTGGGCGCGAAAGATTTGAAATTATGGGGATTTAGACTCAAAATCAGGTATTTATACCGGTCGATACCGGAAGTGAATCCGGTACCGGATGCCTTAACTCTCCCGGTACCAACTTTGTCACAACTTGTGCCATTTGGCGAAAACTACCCCTGAAGTTTCAAAAACTTCTAAATTTTTCTCTGAATTTAAACTTTACACTTTTAGCCCCTCAGATTTTGAAAAATTTTATTTTCTCCCCCTCAACTTATCGAAAACAACTCTCCCCCTCAAGTTTTCAATAAATGCACTCCTCCCCCTCTACTTTTCAAAGATAAAGCCTTTTTTTTAAATAAAAGGACTTGAGCGAAAACATGAACAAATTCCCCTTTTTAAACTTGATTAAGTGACAAAGCTCCCCCTCGACTCGTCAACCTGACACTTCTCCCCCTCAATTTCTCAAAAATTGCAATCTTTTCCTCACAGAAACGAGAAAACATACCTTAGGGACTTGGCTTTCGATGAAACACCTTGTAGTGCAAACGGTTAGTAGCACGAGGAATAAATGGAAAAACAAAGACTAGACGGATAAAAATAAAGAGATATGGAAAAACCGAAAAATGAAAGAAACACTAAAACGGAAAGACAGAAAACATGTCACCGATGTGCTTGAAACACCTAAACCACGTTGCAAGACAAGTGTAACTGCTAAAAATACAGTTACCCCGTAGTGTAGGTGATGTGTTTTAAATTTATACCGCAAGCGTACGGGTTATGTAGCATACGGGTCGATCACGAGGAGGTGACGGTCTAAACACTAACTACTTAATAATCATGGCTAGTTATGCGAATCAAATAAATTGATTTGATTTTTTTTCTAAGTGAACTTAAAATAAAAGAGATTAAGGGAAAGAGACACAATAATAAGCAATTAGGACTAAAATTAAATAAGAGAAAAGACGACTAAAAGTAAGAACATTGGGTAATATCAACCTCGGCTTCCGGTAATGGTGGGAATTCATTTTTCTAAAATACTTCAACCCTCTCTCGAGGCGTGGAAGCTTTTCTGACCAAGATACGTATTTACTTTCGCAACACGTATACATTGGGAAGAAACATTGCGATTTAAAATAAATATATTTCCCAATCAATGTCCCTAACTATTTACATGTTAGGACCGTTGTCATTGATCAATTTGACTCGAGTAAAAGATCAAACTTTCGTTTTCATAAAAAACCCATTGAATTAACTAAATGATTTGTTAAAACCCAACTAAATCAATTTCAACTTTCGTTGAAATCCAAATGGAATGAAACTCAACATTCGTTTTAGAAATAATTAATCAATACCAAAACTTCAATCCTAAGGCGATGATTACCCCATTAAACGAACTATTTAAACGAGACCAAGCACAAGTTACTCAATTAGACTCTAACAAAATTAAAACCAAAATTAAACCTAGACTAACAAAGAATCTACATTAAACTCAATCTAACAACAATTAAACACTAACAAATGAAAGATGGACAATAAGCTACTAAACAAACATGTGCAGAAAATTGATTAACCTAAAACTAAGTGCAGAAATTTAACAAAGTGCAGAATTTTAAACTAAGTGTAGAAAATTAGGGTAGAAAGAGAAGGAATATATATGCAAGAGAATAGAGAAAATACAATAAACACAAGAGAGATGAAGAGAAACTAAACCTAATACTTCAATTAAGAACAAAGATGAATTGATGAACAAAACATTGTTTTCAACCAAATAAAACTAAAATTCAACAACCAAGTAAGTTAAGAAGAAAGGGAAGAAGATACTAGTATGAAAACCGGTAGCAAATCGGGTTCCAATGGCCTAGGCTCTTTGCAATTTCATCTTCTTCCCCAATTTCTTCTAGAGATTGTTCAAAGTAGAAACTACCCTAGAGAAACTGAAATGTCGTGTAAAATAAAGTCTGTCTAATCTCTAAAGGAAACGCCTAATATAAAGGGAATAACAGAAAGATAAAAGGCCAAGCCCAATAATTTTAAAAAGCCCAATAAATTTTAAGACGTTTCGCGCCCGCGAACAGCTTCTTCACAAATCCTTCACTGGCGCGAAATCAAACAGAATGCAATTAAGAGTTCTGGGAAGTTTTCTTCGCACCCGTGTTCACACCCGCAAAGCGTGGCAGAATCTTCAACACCCGTATTTGCTTTCTTTACTTCCTTCTCCACATTACTCTTCATTCCTTCCAAGCCATCCATCTTTTCACGCTCAACGCCTCGTATGATCTACACAAAACATACCGAAAGCATAAAAACTATCCCAAAACCGTTCCAATCGTGATTAGAGAGAAAAATGCAAAAGAACAATAAAAAAATGCATGAAATGACTAAAATGCATGAAATGTTCAACTAAAAATGAACAAAGTTAGGTGCATAAAATGCACTTAACAGTAGGAAAGGTGTAACAAGTACAATCATGACTCAAACTTTCAGATTGAGCATACCCAGCTTGGACATGAGTTCATTGAACCGTTTTTCGTCCAAGGCCTTGGTAAACAGATCTGCTAGTTGGTTTTCCGTACTTACGAAGTAGAGTTCCACCGTACCATTTTCAACATGGTCCTTAATGAAGTGGTAGCGCACATCAATATGCTTCATCTTCGTATGCTGAACCGGATTGCTAGTGATGGCTATAGCACTCTTAGAGTCGCAGTAGATCGGGATGTTTGAGTAGTTGTACCCATAGTCCTTCAGTTGAGTCTGCATCCAGATCACTTGGGAATAACAACTAGCCGCGACCACGTACTATGCTTCCGCCGTGGAGGTGGAGACACACGTTTGCTTCTTGGAGGCCCAGCTAACTAACTTGTCGCCCAGGAACTGGACGTCCCCCATGGTGCTCTTCCGGTCGAGCATACTCCCCGCATAATCAGCATCAGAAAACGCTGTAAGCTCGAAACCTGTGTCCTTAGGGTACCAAAGGCCAATATTAGTAGTACCTTTTAAATATCGAATAATACGCTTAACTGCTATCATATGTGACTCTTTAGGGTTAGATTGGAATCTAGCACACAGAAAGGTTGAGAGCATTATATCCGGCCTACTTGCCGTCAAATACATCAACGAACCGATCATTCCTCTATAGGTAGTCGTATTCACGACCTTTCCATCAGGATCGGCGTGTAACTTCGTACCTGGTGACATAGGAGTTTTCATGGGTGAACACTGTTCCAACTTGAATTTCCGAAGAATATCCGCGATATACTTAGATTGATTGATGAATATCCCGGTCGACAGTTGTTTAACTTGAAGACCGAGAAAGAAATTTACTTGACCCATCATACTCATTTTAAAATACTTTTTCATGAGGAGTGAAAAGTTGTGACAGTATTGAGGGTTCGAAGAGCCGAGAATAATGGCATCGACATAAACTTGAGATAAAAGAATATCCTCACCTTCCCTTTTGATGAAAAGGGTTGTGTCGATCTTACCTTTCGAGAAACCGGAATTGGTGAGAAAAGTAGATAATATATCATACCAGGCTCTCGGTGCTTGCTTGAGTCCGTACAACGCCTTGTCGAGGCGATACACATGATTGGGGTGATCCGGATCTATGAAACCTTCCGGCTGGGAGACATACACTTCCTCCTTGAGATCGCCATTTAGAAACGCTGTCTTCACATCCATTTGATAGACAGTGAAGTTTTTGTAAGCGGCGTACGCGATGAACGTCCGAATAGCTTCGATTCGGGCAACAGGTGCGAACGTCTCTTCGTAGTCGATCCCCTCTTGCTGTCGATACCCCTTAGCGACCAATCGGGCCTTGTTGCGAACCACGACCCCGTTCTCGTCCTTCTTATTCTTGTAGATCCATTTTGTGCCGATGATGGTTCTGTTCTTCGGGTGAGGGACCAGACACCACACTTTGAGGCTTTCAAATTCATTCAGTCCCTCCTGCAAGGCCATTATCCAGTCCGGGTCGTGTAAGGCATCTTTAACCGTCGCTGGTTCAACGTTGTTAAGGAAGATGGAGAAGAGGCACTCATTTCCTGTAGCCGCCCGTTTTTTAGTATTACTCAGAAGTGCAGGGGAAGCGTCATCTTCATTCTCTGTCGTTGCTCTAGTTTGAACTGGAGCAGACGGATCTTTAATGATTTGTTCAGGCGGGTGCGCTCGAGTCCACTTCTGCGTGTGAGGTAGCGGGTCCGAATGGGGTTCCGAATTATCAGCATCAATGTAAGACCCTAAGAGTAAGTTTTGAACCTCTTCAAGGGATGAAATCGGATGTAAGCGTGTGGCAGCCACAGGTTGGGAAACAACAGCGGTTGACGGAGATTCAGCAGTTGCGTCAGTACTGTTGCTTGTGCCGGGGGATGACGAAGTGGGGCAAAACCACTGGTGATGAAGTCGCGGTCACCGTTGTTGTACTTGATGACGGTGTCGTCTCGTTCATAGGTAAAGAGGGTGAGTCCTCCAAGTATGTAGTGTTGGGGGTAGGTGAAGGACCAGAGATGTGAGTCGACACCACGACAGCTCCATCTGCATTCAACGAAGCATCAGACGTAACAGGGGGAAGATAAAAATCATTATAAAAATTTTCAAACAGTAGATCTAACTCAGATGGTTGTGATTTCGACGTATAGGACGACGAAGGATCTACTGTTGTGTGCTTGGGTTCTGATCTAGAGTGATCAGAAGCCAGCACTCCAGTAAGCACGGGTTCTGAACTGTGACGTTCAGAAGCCAAATCGACCAATTCGTCGAAGGTCACATTTATACTCTCAATGACACTCTTAGTCCTCTTGTTGTAGACTCGGTATGCTTTTGAAGAGGTCGAATAGCCTATGAAGATTCCTTCGTCCGCCTTCGGCTTGAGCTTACCGAGATCATCCTTGTCGTTCAGCACGAAGCACTTGCACCCGAATGCGTGAAAATAGCTAATATTGGGGGTGCATTTGTTGATGACATCATATGGCGTCTTGTTGAAGCGCTTATGGACGATGGACCTATTCTGTGTGGAGCACTTTGTCGCGATAGCTTCGGCCCATAAGAACATTGGAAGTCCGTACTGAGTCAGCGTGGTGTATGCCGCTTCCACCAAAGTGCGGTTGCATCGTTCCATCACGCCGTTCTGTTGTGGAGTCCTGGCTGCTGAGAAGTTGTATGGGATTCCAGCTGAAGTGAGAAAATCACCAATGATGCGATTCTTGAACTCGGTTCCGTTATTCGTGCGAATCGCGATGACGGTCAACTGCAAGTTATTCTGAACTCCCTTTAGGTGGTTGACTATGACACCAGGAGTATCATCCTTTGAATGAAGGAATTTGACCCAGGTGTATCTCGAGAAGTCGTCCACCATCACCAATACGTACTTCTTATGGCTTATGCTTTGGACGCGCATTGGGCCGCTGAGATCGATGTGGATTAGCTCTAGAGGTCTTGACGTGCTAGGCACCGGCTTTGTCTTGTGTGACACCTTCTTTATCTTTCCCATCTCGCAGGCGGAGCAGAGATGTTCTTTTGCAAACTTGAGTTCTGGCATACCTTTGACTAGTCCACCCAACACCAGCTTGTTGATATTCTTGAAGTTTAAATGCGAGAGCCGTCGGTGCCACAATCAGTTCTGTTGAGAAGTGGCTTTTGAAAGAAGGCACACAGATTTATCAGTCTTCAAGGTGGCAAGATTGATTGTGTAGAGGTTTGTCCGTCGAGTACCGGCGACAATCTCCGTTCCATCGTCATCACGAATATTGCACCGCTTCGCCTTGAATCTGACTTCAAGATTCTTGTCACAGAATTGGTCGATGCTGAAGAGGTTGTGACCAAGACCTTCGACGTAGAACACACGCTTGATGGTATGGTTGTCCTGAACTAGGTCGCCATAGCCCATGATCGGGGCCACGTTATCGTTGCCAAATCTGACATCACCACAGTACTTCTCCTTGAAGTTGGTGAGTAGCTCCCGTTTACCAATCATGTGTTTGGAGCATCCAAAGTCGAGAAACCACACATGACCGGGATGAAAAACAAAATTAAGGACGTTTAGGTACCCATCTATAAATGGGTCCTTGGATGTTAGGTGCAGCACCTTTGTTTGAGACCCGTTTAGATTTGGGTCTTTTTCGATTGGATTTACGAGAAGCATTAGAATTAAAGACATGTTATGTACCAAACCAATCAGATGCATGCTTAGACACAATCAAATCATTCACTCCACACAAATAACAACAAACATAATCACGCGAAATTTCAATCAATTGCTGAACATTAACAAGTTTAACAGGAAATTTAAAACCATGTTCAACAGAGTTATTCAAATCAAATTCATGATTTTTGTTATTTTTCCTAATAAGCGAAAAAAAAGTAAATGACTCGGTCTTCTCAGGTCGTCTCTTAGCCTTCTTCTCTACCCACTCTCTCCGAACCACTTTCCATTGACCCGTTCTATCTTAAATTACATTAGAGTTATTGTCAGAGGAGCTTGAGTAAACTGGTTGTTTGGAAGAGCTCTTTCCGGTTTTAACACGTTTCTTGGACGGACTTTTAGATTTAGATTTGGAAATGGTCTCAGAAACGGTTTTAGAATTCGAACATTCACCCTTTTCAAAATTAACCGGTTCAGGCATTTTTTCTAAAAATTGAGTGTGACTAGCAAGCTTTGGAGCAAAATCAATTTTAGAAAATTCATCGTCATGACAAGCAAAGGAATTCATGAACTCAGAAAACCTTTGTGCAGAATCAAGTGGTGTGTCGCCATCAGAGTCGGACGAGGAGTTATCCGCAAAAGTGTTATCAAACATCGGAAAAAGATTATTTTGAACAGAATCGGGTTGGATAGCCTTACCTTTATCTTTAAAGCTCAAATCTTTATCATTTGTGTCATCAGACACTCCTATAAAATCTTTACACGAGGAACTATCCGAATAAATTAGAGCGAAGTCAAACGAGATTGTTTCAGGAGTGACAGGCGTCATTGGAGTATCCACTGGATTTTCCTTAGCCATTCTCAGCGTTAAAGCTTCTGTCGCCAAAGCGGACAGTTGAGAAGTCAACTTAGCAATCTCGGTCCGATAACTCGCTATTTCAGATTCGGGTAATGTCTCGGGTTTGTTCTTTTTGAGCTTTTCGATAGAAGCTAAAAGTACAGTTCTTTCGGTTTCATAAATGACCTTATCCCTCGCAATCGATTCTTCAAGTTTAAAAATGATATTCTCCAAAATCAGAGGTGGAACATAACGTTTGAACTCTGATTTATCGTTAGAATCAACATCTGGTGCCAGAACGGGAACAGGAGTTTCAACCGTTTTGGCGTGCGAACAGATGTCGAAGTAATCGTTAGAGAGATAAGGAGTTTTGATTTTTAAATAAGACGCATTTAGCGTTTCATACACGAGGGATCTGTACATTGATGTTTTTCCTAGGCGGCTCATATTCCGATTTTGTGTTATTTTCAGACTTAGGATTGTCAGTTTTAGGTTTAGCCTCTATTGGTGGTAAAGGAGTACCTGTTTTTCGTTTATTATCCTCTTTCTCCTCATCTTCCGGAGATGGCTTAGTCCACTTGATCCTTCTCATGATACTTCCTATCTAGGCCCATGAAATTGAATTCATAAAGCGTGGGAACCTTAGACAAGATTTTCTTTAGGTAACATGGATTATCATATCCGAGTCCCCATTGTGAGTTGTAGTATTTGAACTCCTTTTGTAGAATCCAGATCCGTGTAACAATTATGTTTGTGAAAAAGCAAATAAGAACAGTTGATATGATTCACAAAGGCTGCCCACTTAGCTATTGATTTAGAGAGAATTACAGTGTAAAGCAGAAAAGCTAAATGAGACAACTAGCTAATTTTCTAAGCTAATTGCACTTTATATACGCTGGGCCCGTGGTAACAAGCCCACGGCCCGTTCACAATGGACTAAGTTTAATCTATTACAAATTAACCCTTGAACTTTAAATCAACACATATTTTACCCTAACACCTTTGGTTTGTTCAAGTTGATGGTTTGTTCAGATTGACCAAGTTTATAAAGTTTGGATTCAAGATCCTTAAGCTTAGTCGTCAACAACTCATTTTCTTTTCTAACGTTCTCTTGAATTACAACACTTTTAGAATACTCCTCCTGAGACTTTTCTAACTTTTGTGTAAATTCAGATATTTGAGTCTCGAGGAGTTCAGCCCTCTTTGAAATGGCCGAGCACTCAGTTTAATAGTTTTCTATCACACATTTTTCCTCAGCCTTTTCAATAGCTAGTTTGCCTATGGTATCGTATTTGTTCTTAGCCTCGGCTTCTAGCTTAGAGATTTGGGCGTCTTTGGTTTTGACCTTAAGTTTGAAGGAATCTAAGGTACGCACCATTACTTGCATCTGATTAATTAAGTCAGCATTAGAAGAACTACATACCTGGCACTCGCTTTTGTCTTTCTTCTTGTCGGAAGAGTCATTTTCAGAATCGGATTCTTCCGGATTGAGGCCAGTATAACACATATGAGCTTCCTCGTCATCATTCTCTTCATCGGTCTGTTGGAGCCAATGGTCATCTTCCACCAGTAGTGCTTTACCCGCTTTTTTCTGCCTTGATAGAAGCATCTTGGTCTTATAGTACCCAACATTGCGTACTACAGGTTTTTGGCAATATTTGGCGAAGTGGCCGCGCTTTCCGCAGTTGTAGCATTTCACTGGTTCATCATCAGCTCTATCATCAGACTTTCCTTCAGATCGCTTCCCTTCATCATTCCTCTTTCTCCCATCATCAGTCTTGCGCTTGCCTTCGTACTTGTCTCTATATTCCCGACGCTTTGTGTTTGTGGAGTATCGCTGGTTATTGTTGGTTGGCTTCTTGAAAAACTTCTTCCTAGCATACTCCCGGGATAGCAAGGCAACTGCTTTCTTGATACTATCGAGCTCGGGATCAGAATCACTCTCAGGTTCTTCATCTTTGTGTTCTGATTCACTTTGCACTTCCTCTCTATACGAATTGCGTTGTGCTTTGTTCTCTTTCTTGTGTGACATGAGGGCAAGAGGATATTCCTTCATCTTCTCACTGGACTTTTGATCCCCCATCTGCTCACGTACATCATCTTCATCTTGGAGCAACATCTCGTAGATCTCATGCAGCGGAACACTCTCTAATGATCGATTGTGGCGGACGTGTAGAACAAATCCATTCCATTAAGGTAGAAGGTTGTTGTCACGTGCGAAATGTGTGATTTAATCGCAGTGGGTTGCAAACTGTCCACAGTGGGAAGTGCAAGTGTACACTGTCCACTATGATCGTCACAGCAAGTAATAGTTGGTAAAATACCAGAATCGAATCCACAGGGACTGGACAATCAAGACAATATGGTTCTCATAAGCTCCTTTTACAAGTTTTAATTAGAGAAGAAAATAATACTTGGTTTGGTTTGGTGAAATAGCTACTTTAATGATTTTACTAAGGTTTTAAAAGGAGAGGAATGTAGGTTAGATTTTCCCTAGATTTTATACCAAATACTCGGTCCTAAAAATGATCCTTGTATTCGAGGTAGGCATTTTCGCTAGAAAAGCCCGGTTACAAAATACTCACACCGTTTAGATAAAAATCTCATACTTGTCGTGTTTATTGTTTTGTCAATGGCAATCTTAAAAATGGACTTTTCAGGTCTCGATGGAATGTGTAGAGGCAAACACTCTAAGTGTTTTTAATACACAAATTAGCTTGCCTACTACTCCAGTGGGTTAAGACTTGCTCACTGTGCCGACCTCACTTTCGTAAGTGTCATAAGAATTCTTTCGAATCCCCTAGCATCATTCAAGCTCGTGTCACTGCGTTATACTCATTTCTAAGTTAAGAACTAGACTTTAGATCCTTGCAAGTGATCGGCTTGTTCGCATCCTTGGGTAAATATCGAGAATGAAAGACCAAAACAACAAATATTCTAAGTATAAAGATTACTCAAGCATTTTTAATAAAATCCAGGTACTTCTCCTTCCTACATCCCAAAGGATGCTTAGTCTAACATTTCCGAAGTAAAGAAAACAAAAGATGAAGATTTGCACATAATAAAACTGAAAGTGACTTGAATTAACTGCTCACAGTGGGGAACGAGAACTCGTCCCTGCACTGTGTATTGCGAACTAAAATTAAACTAAGAAAGTAAATTACTGAATATTAAAGCTAGATACTGCAGTAAATAAAAGACTAAAGCTAATGTGGTAATTGAGAGAATTTAATACTAAAAGTATTCAAGGATGATAACCAAGCATTCATTTAATGGCACCCAAGTGCTCATTTATATACTAGGAGAAGGAGTTGGGTATTACACAAAAGAGGTGGGTCTTCCAATAGGTAAAGACTGCTGTGTTATGGCAGAGTTCAGCTCTAATGGGCAATCCTTTTATCCAATGGTCCCTTTTCCAAGTCAATCTCCAAGTACAAAGAGGTGTACTTGATGCTATCTTCAATGAGAACTACCTTGTACTTCTCCAGCCATTTCTCTGCCATATGAACCTTCCTCCTCCAGAAAATTAGATCCCAACTAATAGTTTCTTTTTGATCAGTTCGAAGAGTGGGGACCCGGAGTGGGCACAACAGTGGTCACTGCAGGATAAAACGTGAAAAACACCCAAATTCCACCAAATAATTCATTAAAAACTATGGTTCACTCCTTTTGCTCATTTTCGAGAATTATAACAAGAATGGGGGTTTTTATAAGTGAAATGGCTAAAATTGACAAAAATAAAGTGGAAAATAAATGGAAATAATAACTCTAAAAATAGAGTTATCACAACCTCAAACTTAAACCATTACTTGTCCCCAAGTAATAAAAAGAAAGAAATAAAATAAACAAAATGCACTAGAACTTTTAGGGACTTACATACTTCTTGACTTGAATGGGTGTTGATCTCCTTCCTTCGATACTTCCTTTGGTTCCAAACTTGAAAATTTCACTTTTGTGTTTTACGAAATCTTTCCCTTGTTTTCCATTAATCAATAGGGCTTTCTTGGGTTCGACGGGTTTATGGCTTTGAATATTTTCCCAAGGGTTTTTGGCAAGTATTTCCAAACATGGACCGAAAATCTCGCTTGGAGATTTTTATTTCAAGAAGTGGGTGTTTTGTATTTTGCAAGGGTAAGCACGTACACTTTCAGGCTTTATTTGGGTATGGCTATTTTTTTCTGGTGGTCCAGAATAGGCACACCATCTTTTTCTGGGAGTGAGCACTTTGACGGTCCAGAAAAGGCACACCATCAATTTTTACGTAGTGACACACCGATTTTCTTCTGTTTTTTTTGGGGGTTTTGTGTTTTTTTTTTGGAGGTGGGTATGGCTTACCCACCTCAAACTTAGACTTCACAGTGTCCCCACTGTGGGCAAACTGTAAGTTCCCACCTCAACCTTAAAATCTCACAGTGTCCCCACTGTGACATTGAATTCACGAACAAAGGTGGTGGTTTGGGGTACAAAAAGGATCGTGTTTGGATGCGAAAAACGGCCTATATCATTTCATGGTATCAAGTTGAGATTCATACTTACAAAAGGGACCTTTTTAAGTCGGAAGCCGAAAGTTGTACCTTAAGATGGAAACGAGATCAAACAAGCAATCAAACAACAAATACGTTAGTACCCAAAAGTACCTACCCAGTGGTAGGATTTTCATGCATCAAAACGCAAAAAAGAAATATGTACCAAACATTGTCAAAGCCTAGCCATAGGCACAAAATATAAAACAAACCGAAATTTAAAATTGTTTTAGGAGCAAACGAGATAAACCATTGTTTTAAAACAAACCATTCACGGAGTAGGGGTGGGTTGCGGTGAACTTTCGGCGTCTTCTTCGTCAAACTCTTCATCACTTGCAAAGGCCGGGCAGATATCCTCGGGGAATTTGGGGAGCAGTTCGGCTAAATTTGGGTTTGCCTCAGTCATGATCTGGTTTGACACCTCATCCCTCTCCCTTGTATACATCCAAAATGATTGAGTGGCCCTGTTTTGAAACCTTTGCTCTGCTTCCATCAACTCGACTCGGTATGTGAGCTTCTTCACAGCTCTCAACAGTTCAGCCATGGGATCAGTGCTACTCGTGCTTGCGGTACCTGCAGGGGGTTGTTGGAGTGGTGTACGAGGTGTGCCCACATTATGCTCCTCAGCTATGCGCACAGTGGGGTTAACAGTCCCCACTGTGGGAATCTCTGCAGCAGGTTCGTTGGGAGGAGTGGTGATATGGCATCCCATCTTGCGGATGGTTTGGACGCTGATGTTACTTGTGGAGTCAAACCACTGATCCTCCACCGAGGAGGGCACACCTGCGTCTATCATTAGTCGAGTAATGAGGCAAGGAAGGGGTAAGACTACCTTCTTTCGGGTCCTCGCTTGATCGATGGCCGCATGCATGACTATCCCAACGTTGATTTTTCTTCCAGTGAGCACGCAGTATAAGAGGGCACATTTATGCATGGACAGGGTGGTATCGTGCGATGTAGGGGACAAAGAGGCACGAAGAAATTGAAACCAAACAGCGGCCTCGGTGGTGAGGGAGCTAGCGTTTAGGCAACTTTTTTGGCCATCTTTGTTCCAAGGTTTCCCTTCTATCGCTATTTCTTGCAAAATAAGGTCCTCATCTGCTGGGGTCATTTTTTTCAAAAATTTGGCAAATTCGCACATACCCGGGCTCCTTCTTCCCAACACCCGATTAATTGCTCCTGGATTATAACTTACTGGCTTTCCTCTAACTACCACAGTGGGATCCTTTGCTTGAGAGGCCTCGGCGTAAAATTCACGCACTAACAAGGCATTCGCGCGTCGATTGGCTTCGACCAAAATCGACCAGTGTTGCGCTACAATCCTATTCTTAACAAATGGGTTGGCCTCAACAAACTCAGGGTCGAAACCCCTCTCTAACTTCAGTTTCTGTGTAGCAATGCACTCATAGTGGGCAGCCACCTCCGGAGTGGTGAACTGCCTGGGCACCCTACTGGGGGAATGCGCAGTGCCCACTGTGGATTGATGTGGGTTTTGGGTTTGAACTTGGTCATCCCCAACATCAATCTCAACAGAAGATGAACTTAAAGAGGGCTGAAGATTTGTACCTTTCTTTGACGGTTGTTTTGCCGGCCTTTTTGTCGGGTTTTTCAGAGCTTTGGTCACCACAGACCTGGTGACCACGCCTTTCCTTCTTGTGGCCCGCATAATTAGGTTCTCCCCACTGTGGGCAGTCATCCTTACTGTCTCTCTTTCAACACTGTCCCCAAGCTTGCGGTATTGTTCCTGATAGTCATCATCAACCTTCCTCTGAAACTCCACTTCTTCAGCAAAAATCTCTGCCTCAGCCCTTTTCCTTTCTTCCTCAAAAATCCTTTCCTTCTCAGCCTTCAGCCTTTCCTCTTCCATTCGCTTTTCCTCTTCTTCCTTTCTGATTCTTTCTTCTTCCTCTCGACGCCTCCTCTCGACCTCTTCCTTTCTTTTTCTAATGGCTTCCATTTTCTGTTTGAACTCTTCTGCTAACCGCCTCTCTTCTTCTTCGGCTAGAAGTGTCTCGGTCTCGAAATGGGTGATACTGTTGTCTGAGACTTGCGAGGATGAAGTAGCCTTTGGGCTTTCGTGCTTTGAAGAACCCTCGTCGGCCGCACCGGAGATGATCGGGTTTTCGCCGGAGACCGGCGGCGGTTCATTCAGGTCACCGGTGACGGGTTCCGGTGGTTGTTCCTTGGCGGTCCTGCGGCGGACGGCCGCACGTGTGAGTGCATCGGGGTTGGTGTTCATTCTCTTGGTTCTTGCCATTTTTAGGGTTTTAGGAAGGTTTCAGATTTGGTGGGTTTTTTTTTGGAGAGAAAAAGAGAAGAAATAGTGTTTTTGAATATTTTGGAAGTAAAAGTGGTTTTTGAGAGGTTAAGGTGGTTTTTGGAATTTTGGAAAAAGGTTTAGGATGGAACCGTTGGTTTCTAGGAGAGAGAGAGAGAGAGAAACTATGATGGTTTTCCTGGGAACAAAGCAAAAGGGACAAATGGCAGCCAAGGGTGACCTTTTGTGTAAGAAAAAGGTGATGTGTGTCAGCCTTGGGCCACCCAAAATTGTCATTTCATCCGTCAGACGGGGAGTGGAGAGCGCAAGGACTTGAGCCTTCCCCACTGCGAAGCATTTTCTTCCAAAAACAACAATTTCGCCTACTCACATAAAAACAAACTACCATGCAGAATTAAAAGGACCAAAAATAATAAAAAGACAGCAAATAACTGAAATAAAATATTTACAAGTGATCCCGATGTTTCTTAACCAAAGTGGGATGGAGAGTGGGATGGAATGTGGGCACTCTCGTTCAGAAAGTGCTTCACCCTTTGCCCATTGACTTTGAAGATTTTTCCGGATTGAGGAGCCATTAAGTCCAGAGTTCCAAAAGGACTTACCTTGACCACAGTGTAAGGGTCTTTCCATCGTGATTTTAAATTTTTCGGAAACATCCTTAACCTTGAATTAAAAAGTAGCACTTTTTGTCCCTCCCCAAACTCTCCATGAGTGATTTTTTGGTCAGGCCACCACTTGATCTTCTCCTTGTTGGTTTTTGCATTTATGTATGAGTGATGACAGAGTTCTTCTAACTCATTGAGGTAGGCATATTTTAAGTGGGAAGGCAATGGCTTCAAATTCAAGTCAGGGGGATTTTTGGATGGTAGTTTGACATGTCTATCTTTAAAATCTAGCTGCTCAAAAGCTGCCAAGATCTCGTTACACTCATCCTCAAAAGTGTTATCACTCTCAGATTCGGAGTGCTCACTCTCACTCCCCACTGTGGGCACTGTGTCAAGACGATGGGTTCCATTAATCGAACTCAAAGCAAAACAGTCTTCGGTTTCCATATACTTAAGGGCCTTGAAGACATTGAAAGTTACCTCTTGGTCATTAACCCGCATCGTGAGTTCTCCTTTGTGCACATCAATCAAAGTACGTCCGGTTGCAAGAAACGGACGCCCTAAGATGATTGGGATTTCTTTATCGTCCTCATAATCTAGAACTAGAAAATCGGCGGGGAAGATAAATTTATCCACTTGGACCAAAACATCTTCTATTTTTCCCTTGGGATAGGCAATGGACCGGTCGGCTAGTTGTAATGTCACGGTTGTGGGTCTAGCCTCTCCAATACCTAACTTGTTAAAAATGGACAGCGGCATCAAGTTGACACTAGCTCCTAAATCACAAAGTGCTTGACCTACTTCTTGTCCTCCTATAATGCATGGAATGGTGAAACTACCCGGGTCTTTCAACTTCGGTGGAATCTTGCTAGTAAGGAGTGCACTACATTCCTCGGTTAAAGCCACAGTCTCAAACTCACCCAACTTTCTCTTTTTGTTCAAAATATCCTTTAAAAATTTAACATAGCTTGGCATTTGCTCGAGAGCTTCTACCAAGGGTATTTTAATATGAAGTTGTTTAAAAATGTCTAAGAATTTTTTAAATTGAACATCGACATTTTTAGGCTTCATTCTTTGAGGAAAAGGGATACTTCGTGGGTCAATTTGAGTTTGCTGAGGTATTGGCTTTGGAACAGTAGGCTTTGGAACAGTAGGCTTTGGAACAGGTCCAAAAGTGGGAAGGTCAGGGATGTCGGTCCTCACTGTGGGGATCACAGTGACTTGAGGAGTGCCCACTGTGGTGCTCACAGTAGGTTTTTGAGGCGAATCATCAGATTCAAAAATGATATATTTCAGATCCTTTCCACTCCTAAGTGTTATGGAATTGACATGTTCTGGTCCTTTTCCTATCACCCTAGCTTGCTCGGTGTCACTAGGTAACGTCCCTGGTGGTCTATTCTTAACTTCAACGGCTAGTTGTCCTACTTGAGTCTCTATGTTCCTAATGGCTGCATGGGTTTGGTTCATAAAACCTTTGAGAATTGATTCAATCGATTGTTGAACCTCAGCTGGTGGGTTGGATCGTGGTGGGTATGGTTGTGGGGACTGCCCACTGTGATGTGGGGACTGCCCACTGTGATGTTGCTGAAATCTAGGGGGATTTTATGGTCTTTGCTGGATATGACTCGGCCCTTGGGGTTGGAGTCCTTGATTACCAGACCAAGAGAAATTCGGATGATTTCTCCAACCTGGATTGTAAGTCTGCGAATAACGGTTGTTCCTTGGGTTGGTCCCTATGACATTAACAGATTCGGGATTTGCTGGACAATAATCAAAAACATGTTCCTCTCCACAAAGGGAGCAGTTATCAGCGAGATGGGTTGCGGAATTGACTTGGCCTCGATTTTGATTTAAAACGATTTTTGTCAAGGCCACTAATTGTGCATTCATGGTTTTGAGTGCCTCGGAATCGATGGTGTTGGTCTTTGACATGGGTGCTCTCGGATTTGACCATTCGGTATTGTTGTTGGACACTTTTTCTAAGATTTGGTATCCTTCGTTGTAAGTCATACTCGTAAATGTTCCACCCGCTGTTGCATCTAAGATGATTTTGGCTGCATTGGAAAGACCATTGTAAAAGGTCTCCAATTGGATGCAATGTGGGATGCCATGATGTGGGCACTTTCGAAGTAAATCTTTAAATCGTTCCCATGCATCCGAAACAGCCTCATCTTCCTCTTGCCTAAACAAAATTATATCATTTCGAAACCTAACATTCCTTGTTGGAGGAAAGTATTTTTGCAAAAATCTATCGGCAAGCTCTTGCCAAGTGGTTATCGAGTGAGGTGCATGTGCGTTCAGCCAAGACTTCGCCTTGTCCCTTAATGAAAAAGGGAAAAGCCTTAGTCTTAATGCCTCATCACTAACACCTTGCAACTGAAAGGAATCGGTCATTTCTAAAAAAGATTTTAAGTGCGAGTGCGGATCCTCAGATGGCGATCCTCCAAATTGACCCATGGCTTGGATCATTTGAAACATCACCGGTTTGAGTTCAAAATGCGTTGTTTCAAGGACGGGCCTTCGAATCCCGGAGCCTAAATCACTAACTCCGGAAGTAGCATAGTCCCGTATTTTTCGATCTTTGCTATCGGCAATCGTGATTGTGGTCTCCACTACAGGTGGCGGTATTGCAGCCATGTTCACAGTGGGGATCACAGGGGGTTGTCGATTTCTGTTTCTGCGTCTTCTTAGAAAAGTTTTCTCTATTTCAAGATCGATTGGTAACAAAGGTTCGTGTTGTTGCCTTGGCATGCAACACGAAAAGCTTAGAAAAACGAGTTACTCGGGCTCGAACAAAAACTAATGTCTTGAGATTTAAAATCACGCCAGTCCCCGGCAACGGCGCCAAAAACTTGTCACGTGCGAAATGTGTGCTTTAATCGCAGTGGGTTGCAAACTGTCCACAGTGGGAAGTGCAAGTGTACACTGTCCACTATGATCGTCACAGCAAGTAATAGTTGGTAAAATACCAGAATCGAATCCACAGGGACTGGACAATCAAGACAATATGGTTCTCATAAGCTCCTTTTACAAGTTTCAATTAGAGAAGAAAATAATACTTGGTTTGGTTTGGTGAAATAGCTACTTTAAGGATTTTACTAAGGTTTTAAAAGGAGAGGAATGTAGGTTAGATTTTCCCTAGATTTTATACCAAATACTCGGTCCTAAAAATGATCCTTGTATTCGAGGTAGGCATTTTCGCTAGAAAAGCCCGGTTACAAAATACTCACACCGTTTAGATAAAAATCTCATACTTGTCGTGTTTATTGTTTTGTCAATGGCAATCTTAAAAATGGACCTTTTCAGGTCTCGATGGAATGTGTAGAGGCAAATACTCTAAGTGTTTTTAATACACAAATTAGCTTGCCTACTACTCCAGTGGGTTAAGACTTGCTCACTGTGCCGACCTCACTTTCGTAAGTGTCATAAGAATTCTTTCGAATCCCCTAGCATCATTCAAGCTCGTGTCACTGCGTTCTACTCATTTCTAAGTTAAGAACTAGACTTTAGATCCTTGCAAGTGATCGGCTTGTTCGCATCCTTGGGTAAATATCGAGAATGAAAGACCAAAACAACAAATATTCTAAGTATAAAGATTACTCAAGCATTTTTAATAAAATCCAGGTACTTCTCCTTCCTACATCCCAAAGGATGCTTAGCCTAACATTTCCGAAGTAAAGAAAACAAAAGATGAAGATTTGCACATAATAAAACTGAAAGTGACTTGAATTAACTGCTCACAGTGGGGAACGAGAAGTCGTCCCTGCACTGTGTATTGCGAACTAAAATTAAACTAAGAAAGTAAATTACTGAAAATTAAAGCTAGATACTGCAGTAAATAAAAGACTAAAGCTAATGTGGTAATTGAGAGAATTTAAGACTAAAAGTATTCAAGGATGATAACCAAGCATTCATTTAATGGCACCCAAGTGCTCCTTTATATACTAGGAGAAGGAGTTGGTATTACACAAAAGAGGTGGTCTTCCAATGGGTAAAGACTGCTGTGTTATGGCAGAGTTCAGCTCTAATGGGCAATCCTTTTATCCAATGGTCCCTTTTCCAAGTCAATCTCCAAGTACAAAGAGGTGTACTTGATGCTATCTTCAATGAGAACTACTTTGTACTTCTCCAGCCATTTCTCTGCCATATGAACCTTCCTCCTCCAGAAAATTAGATCCCAACTAATAGTTTCTTTTTGATCAGTTCGAAGAGTGGGGACCCGGAGTGGGCACAACAGTGGTCACTGCAGGATAAAACGTGAAAAACACCCAAATTCCACCAAATAATTCATTAAAAACTATGGTTCACTCCTTTTGCTCATTTTCGAGAATTATAACAAGAATGGGGGTTTTTAGAAGTGAAATGGTTAAAATTGACAAAAATAAAGTGGAAAATAAATGGAAATAATAACTCTAAAAATAGAGTTATCAGTTGTTGAGAAACTTGATGTTGCACTCGAGGTTCGACTTGAAGATGTTGTTCTTGTGCAGGTCGTTGAGTAGAGTGCAGAAACGCTCGTATGTTTCAGTGAGTGATTCCCCTCGTTTGGATTTGAAGGATTCGTAGCGGGTGAGGAAGTTGGTTATCTTCATCTGATTACCTTCACGACTGCCTTGCATGATCTTCGCAAGCTGGTCCCACATACCTTTAGCCGTATCCTTGTAACTGTCGATGTTGCAGTAGATATTGTTGGGAAGACTGTATACTAGATAAGTCTTCGCTAGCGTATCTCCATCGGCTTTCCGCTTTTCTTCAACCGTCAACTTGTCGTTTGGTTTGGGCACCTTATGCGCTGGAGGTCCACCTTCTTGTGCAGGGACGTCCATCAATGGTGGAATAGTCGGACCTTCCTTCAGCGATCGGAGAATTTCTTCATATAGCGGCTTAGTCTCGATGAAGCACATAAACCTATCCCTCTAGACATTATACTCCCCGCGGTACAAGATCGGAGGATTGAATTCCGATCCGATAGCTAATGCGTCTTGAGCATTCATTGTGAGAACTAGTGTGATCGTAAGACGAGTGGTATGATTCAAAGGTAATGGAGTGGTCTAACGCAAATTCCTAAGAGAGTGATAACCTAAAGCAATTCCTATGAGGGGTCAGGAATAAACAGAAGAAACACTGGAAAATAGAACCAGATAGAAACCGAAAGAAAATTAAGTGTGCAGATGGATAGATCTGGAATGTAGGATCCGGAATAGAAGATCCGGAATCCAGCAACGAGGATCCGGAATCAAGGATCCAGAATCAAGGATCCGGAATCAAATACCGGAATTAAGTGATCCGGTATGCAAGAACCGGAATTGGGAGATCTGGAAACAATATCGGAACTGGGGTCCGGATCCCGAAGTGTATACCGAAAGTTTAAGGTACCAGAACTAGTAGGATCCAGAATCAAAACAACAGATCCGGTATTGAGACAACGGAACCGAAGAGATCCAGTATTTTAGTGGATCCGGAATGTAAAAGGAACCGGAACTCAAGAACTGAGTTCCGAATTCGAACACTGGAAGTCGAAAAACTTACCTGGAAGTCGAATCTGCACCACTTTTGACTTGGAAAATTTCTGCAAGCACTTTAGAACCAAAACAAGCAACTAGGGAATGCAAAAATAACTAACCAAATCGATTTATCAAGCACTTTTTGAAGCAAAATTGAGTTTTTATCAAGAATAGAGAGTATGAAACCCAGAAATCAAAAACTCAAAATTTGATATTTTATGCTAAACCAAAATAACCCAAAACTCGATATGATTTCAGAAACACAATAGAGAAAATTTTTCAAGCCTCAATTCAAGCTTTTTACAGTGAAATCAAAGCAAAGAAAATTCTTTTTGGATGAAACAGTCGATTAAAAACCTGAATGATCAGACTAAGAAAATTACCTTTGAATCAAACGTCTTTCTGCTCTGATACCAATTGTGGATCCCAGATTAACAATCAATCACAATGAATCAACACAATATAGTCATAAATCTCACTTGTCATTCATATGAACATAAAGAGTTTTGGCAGAGTCGTACAAAGTAATTTGTGATAAACAATAATGATCATGAAACCCTAAACAAGGGATTAAGCAAACTATGTATACCCAAAAGGTATTTACAAGAAATGTCAAGATTAGTCCCTATACTTCTATTCCACTAACGTGACCTAAACACATTTCAGTCCTAATTCTGTTTAGGGTCAGTTACTTTAGTTTGTTAACATTTCCGTTAATTGTTTCGTTAAATTTCTTACAAATTTAGTCCTTCCGTTAAGTGTCTGTTAAGTCTGTTAGATTCTTTAAGAGTCTGTCAGTTTTGGTCCCTAGACGTCTAGTTTCAAGTTGTGTCCTTTTTAGTCCCTGTAGTTTTAAGTTTCAATTTTTGTCAAGTTGAGTCCTTTTAGTTTTAACTTTTGGAATTTGTCATTTTTAGTCCTTGTTTTTGTCAAGTTTTAGAGTTTTACACTTTTAGTCCTTGTTTTTCGTTAAAGTTTCGTAAGTTGTCATTTTTAGTCCTTAATTTTCGTTATTTTTCATTTTTCGTCGATTTTATCTGTTTTTGCATGCACTTATCCGTAACTGATATATTTTTCTCATATTTTGCAGGTTTATCGTTTTAAAGTCCAGTTTTCCGCATTAATCTTTCGGAATTAATTTTTGGAAGACAAATTTACAATTTGTTTTTCAGATTTTATTTTTGAAAATTTTCTTGACTTTAATCGTTTTTCTCTGATCGTTCAAGCGCACAAATTCTACTTCTCACGAAGTATCTGTTAACGATCTTGCATTTTAATTTTTCAGGTAACAATGTCCAATTCTGATTTTGATCCAGATTCAGATATCAAGGAAATTCGTGAGTCGATTAGAAAGATAACTGAAGAGGGTATAGCTTATGCAAAGAATAAACGACACACTTATCGACATAAACTTGAATTAAAAGAATATCCTCACCTTCCTTTTTGATGAAAAGGGTTGTGTCGATCGTACCTTTCGAGAAACCGGAATTGGTGAGAAAAGTAGATAATATATCATACCAGGCTCTCGGTGCTTGCTTGAGTCCGTACAACGCCTTGTCGAGGCGATACACATGATTGGGGTGATCCGGATCTACGAAACCTTCCGGCTGGGAGACATACACTTCCTCCTTGATCCGGATCTTCACATCCATTTGATATACAGTGAAGTTTTTGTAAGCGGCGTACGCGAGGAACATCCGAATAGCTTCGATTCGGGCAACAGGTGCGAACGCCTCTTCATAGTCGATCCCCTCTTGCTGTCGATACCCCTTAGCGACCAATCATGCCTTGTTGCGAACCACGACCCCGTTCTCGTCCTTCTTATTCTTGTAGATCCATTTCGTGCCGATGATGGTTCTGTTCTTCGGGTGAGGGACCAGACACCACACTTTGAGGCTTTCAAATTCATTCAGTCCCTCCTGCATGGCCATTATCCAGTCCGGGTCGTGTAGGGCATCTTTAACCGTCGCTGGTTCAACGTTGTTAAGGAAGATGGAGAAGAGGCACTCATTTCCTGTAGCCGCCCGTTTTTTAGTATTACTCAGAAGTATAGGGGAAGCATCGTCTTCATTCTCTGTCGTTGCTCTAGTTTGAACTGGAGCAGACGGATCTCCAATGATTTATTCAGGCAGGTGAGCTCGAGTCCACTTCTGCGTGTGAGGTAGCGGGTCCGAAAGGGGTTCTGAATTATCAGCATCAATGTAGGACCCTAAGAGTAAGTTCTGAACCGCTTCAAGGGATGGAATCGGATGTAAGTGTGTGGCAGCCACAGGTTGGGAAACAACAGCGGTTGATGAAGATTCAGCAGTTGCGTCAGTACTGTTGCTTGTGTCGGGGGATGACGGAGTGGGGCAAAACCACTGGTGATGAAGTCGCGGTCACCGTTGTTGTACTTGATGACGGTGTCGTCTCGTTCACAGGTGAAGAGGGTGAGTCCTCCGAGTTTGTAGTGTTGAGGGTAGGTGGAGGACCAGAGATGTGAGTCGACACCACGACAGCTCCATCTGCATTCAACGAAGCATCAGACGTAACAGGGGGAAGATAAAAATCATTATAAAAATTTTCAAACAGTAGATCTAACTTAGATGGTTGTGATTTCGACGTATAGGACGACGAAGGATCTACTGTTGTGTGCCTGGGTTCTGATCTAGAGTGATCAAAAGCCAGCACTCCAGTAAGCACGGGTTCTGAACTGTGACGTTCAGAAGCCAAATCGACCAATTCGTCGAAGGTCACATTTATACTCTCAATGACACTCTTAGTCCTCTTGTTGTAGACTCGGTATTCTTTTGAAGAGGTCGAATAGCCTATGAAGATTCCTTCGTCCGCCTTCGGCTTGAGCTTACCGAGATCATCCTTGTCGTTCAGCACGAAGCACTTGCACCTGAATGCGTGAAAATAGCTAATATTGGGGGTGCGTTTGTTGATGACCTCGTATGGCGTCTTGTTGAAGCGCTTATGGACGATGGACCTATTATGTGTGTAGCACGCCGTCGCGATAGCTTCGGCCCATAAGAACATTGGAAGTCCGTACTGAGTCAGCGTGGTGCATGTCGCTTCCACCAAAGTGCGGTTGCATCGTTCCACCACGCCGTTCTGTTATGGAGTCCTGGCTGCTGAGAAGTTGTATGAGATTCCAGCTGAAGTGAGAAAATCACCAATGATGCGATTCTTGAACTCGGTTCCGTTATTCGTGCGAATCACGATGACGGTCAGCTGCAAGTTATTCTGAACTCCCTTCAGGTGCTTGACTATGACACCAGGAGTCTCATCCTTTGAACGAAGGAACTTGACCCAGGTGTATCTCGAGAAGTCGTCCACCATCACCAATACGTACTTCTTGTGGCTTATGCTTTGGACGCGCATTGGGCCGCTGAGATCGATGTGGATCAGCTCTAGAGGTCTTGACGTGCTAGGCACCGGCTTCGTCTTGTGTGACACCTTCTTTATCTTTCCCATCTCGCAGGCGGAGCAGAGATGTTCTTTTGCAAACTTGAGTTCTGGCATACTGTCACACCCCGCTAAAGCGGAAACACGGAATGTGCAGCTCAAGTTTCATAGCAAAAGTTACAAGATCACAACAACCATCAAAATACATTCAAAGGTCAAACCTTGTCTTTTACAATTGTTTTTACGGAAAGGAAATGAACATGAAATTTAAAGATAGTAAAGAAAAGCTTCATCACGTGTAGCCTTCCTAAGTTCCAACCTTAAGAATGTTCTCCTGAAAAGCATGTAAATGAGAGTGTCAACTAATGCACTGGTTGGTGAGATCACAGGTTTAATGAGTATAACATTGTTTGCCATCACAAAATAGTTTAAATCCACACATGGGATAAAATAATACGGTTATAAAAACCACTTGCTCGAGGTAATCATATGTAAAATGCTAAGTTATTGAGCCCGTTACCCGACCTATACCGACATAATTTGCCCCTACCACAATGGTGGAATCATTCCACATACGCGCATGTTCTATCACCAACAATACGCAATACAACAATAATTATGCACTCAAACAAGCGCTACTTGTGAGTGGGGGTGTCAACCCAAATAACGTTATTCATAATTACCAACGGCTCACACTCGTGAGTTAAACGGGTAACGTATACGTGAACGGGGACTTTATACATGATAGCAAAAGAAACTCAAACTTACAACATTTGCAACAACATAGATACCATAGAGCATAAATAAGCAAGCTTCGTATTTTCAAGAAAACGAAATAATCGGTGTGTAAAATAGCTGTAGTAACCACATGCTTTTCACCCCAAAATATGTAAAACATTGAAAAAGGGGCTGTGAATACTCACTTGATACGTGATAGAATCCAGGAATCTCTCACAAATACTCCGAGATGATCCTACTTCAAACCTATGAACGTAAGGTCACTAGTGAGTTCTCAATCTCGAAGGTTCGGTACTAATTATCCAAATCATCATAAAATGCCTTGCGTGTTTTATTATTAAAACGTAATAAGCGTATGCATTGTTCTTATTATATTAACGATTCCACAATTTTGTCCCAATAGGTAACGAAAAGGGTTTTTAAAGAACATAAATATATATGGTACATATATATATATATAAACCGAAATTTTATCGTAACGATGATAAAATTAGGGGTCGTAAACGAAATGACAAATATTTAAACGTATAAATATATAAACATAACATATACTTATACTCCACTACTTCATCATAAAATGATGAAATGGGATCAAGAATAAAATGCATCAATGTATATAAATATATTATATATATGAACATTTCGCAATTTCATCATAAAAGATGAAAAGGGATAAAGAATAAATAAAATGCATAAATAAAAGACATAAATAAATTGCATAAATAATATAAGATATACTTATATATTCCACTATTTCATCATAAAATGATGAAATGGGATTAGATATAGTCCTGATAATAGTAATAATTTGTCCTTCACTGTCCAGAATTTGATGTCACTTTGTGTTCAACTTTTGGTAACTTCCAGGTATAATTAAATCATGAAATTTTATGTCCATTAAGTTCAATGAGTTAGGAAACTTTTGACACCAGTTTCATAATTTTTGGAGAAGTATAAGTACATGAAATAATACACGACGTAAAATCCGACAGGATACTTTGCTGTTTGCATCCGGATTTTGTGAGGACTGTTTGATAAAAGAAATCTTTGAGTTTTTAAATGAAACCACTTGGGTTTGAATCTTAACACACTAAAATGAATTCCAGAAAAAGAATCACTCCATTTGGAGTTAAAATGAGTGAGATATGACTCTTTGAAGTGAGGTGTAATTTCTGGCAGCAAGCTGTCTAATCAACACCTTGTGCATGTGCACCCAACTAGACTTTTAAACCAAAATTCTTATTCCTTTGCATGCAAAATCCGATTTGACTCTCATCCATACAAATATTTTCAGTTCCCAAACATATTTATGATCCATTTAAAATGCATGCAAAACAACCATCAACTCAAGCTTTGAATACTTTTTGTAAAAGACCCAATATTGAAGATTGTTGATGTTCTTGCCAAGAACATCAACATGCAACTAAAAATTCAGTATTTTGAGCTCATGCATGTGGGTTTAAATGTGTTTTTAGTGGTTTTCAAAGATACATTCATAAGACTCTTGAACAAAAATGATGGATCTTTCAAGATTACTACATGCATGTGTTTAAAATGTTCATCTTTGATCTTAACTTTGGTTTGATTTTGGATTCGCCATCTTTTACTAACAAAAGATGTTATGATGGTAAATCTACAAACATTAAGACCCATAAAGATGATTTTAAAAAGATGTGAAGAAAGTGTAACAAAAAGATGAAGATCATACTTTTAAAAATGCAAGAATATGAAAAAGACTTAAAAGAATGTGTGTGGATTTTACCCAACACACTTATGTTTACCTTAGATTGCCTTGGACTCTTGTAGTATAAGAGTTTAGGGGCTGGAGTTGTGATGAAGGTTTGAAGGTTTGAAGATGAAGATATGAAGATTTGAAGGTGGAGAGAGAGAGGGATGATACTTGAGAGAAAATGCAAGTAAAAGAAATGATTCAAAAATGAAATGTAAGGTTTATTTTATAGAAATAGGGAGAGAGGGGGGGGGGGGGGTTTATTAATAAAAAAAATATAAATACTAAAGAAAAATGTTGTATTATTGGTTAGATATAAAAATACTTGTATTCTTCTAAACTTAAAATACCAAGTAATTATAAAACAAAGTACTTTCATATATAATATGATTGAAATATATAAATTATCATTTACATAAATACTTGTAGTATATAAATATTTTAGGTTGGCATTTTATGAGATTTATGGATAATTTCCTAATTCAAGGATTTCTTAGGCAAAATTTCTCAATTTTTCCTATTGTACCGGGTTTACTGCTACAATTGCACTGTGTAAACTATGTCAAAAAAATAAGGTTTCCAAACAGTTCTAACCTGAGATGTGAATTTGACAGTTGTCACAGTCTCCCCCGGTTAGAAGAATTTCGTCCCGAAATTCAAGTGTTACTAGCGTTAACAGGTTTGCTTGCAAAGAGGTGAGGATACTTTTGTAACATGTAATCCTCCCGCTCCCAAGTATATTCAGGCCCACGCCTTGTGTTCCAATGGACTTTTACTATCGGGATTTTGCTTCTCTTAAGACGCTTTACTTCCCTATCGAGTATTTCCATTGGTTCCTCTACGATGTGCAGTTTATTGTTGATTTGGACTTCTTCCAAAGGCACGGTTACTGCTTCGTCAGCTAAACACTTTGTAAGGTTCGATACGTGAAACGTGTTGTGAATAGCACTTAACTCCAATGGCAAATCCAGTTTATAAGCTACCGGTCCAATTCTTTCCGTGATCTTAAATGGTCCAACATACCTTGGACTCAACTTTCCTCTTTTCCCAAAACGAACAGTTCCCTTCCAAGGGGATACTTTTAAAAAGACTCGGTCACCCACTTGAAATTCTAAAGGCTTTCTTCGATTATCCGCATAGCTCTTTTGACGATCTTGAGCTGCTTTAAGTCTATCTCTGATGATTGCAATCTTGTCGGTGGTTTCTTGGACAATGTCCGGACTAGATAGTTGTCTATCCCCAATTTCCAACCAACAAAGAGGTGATCGACACTTGCGACCGTATAGAGCCTCATATGGTGCACACTGAATACTAGTATGATAGCTATTATTGTATGAAAATTCGACTAACGGCAAGTGGTTATCCCAACTTCCTCCAAAGTCTAATACACATGCCCGAAGCATGTCCTCCAACGTCTGAATGGTTCGCTCACTCTGACCATCCGTTTGAGGATGATAAGCCGTGCTTAAGTTCAACTGAGTACCCAACGCTTTTTGGAGTGATTGCCAAAATCGGGATGTAAAGCGACTATCTCTATCCGATATAATGGAAACTGGAACTCCATGTCGCGTAACGATCTCCTTGATGTAGATTTGGGCAAGCCTTTCCATCTTATAATCTTCCCGAATAGGTAAGAAATGTGCAGACTTCGTAAATCGATCTACTATAACCCAAATCGTGTCATGCCCCTTGGCAGTTCTCGGGAGTTTGGTTATAAAATCCATAGTGATTTGTTCCCATTTCCACTGGGGAATCTCCGGTTGTTGTAACAGTCCCGATGGCGTTTGATAAACCGCCTTGACTTTTGCACACGTTACGCATTTTCCTACATATGTGGCAATATCCTTCTTCATTCCTGGCCACCAATAGTATTCCCTTAAATCCTTGTACATCTTATCCGCTCCTGGGTGAATTGAATACTTTGATTTATGAGCCTCCTCTAAAATCATTTCCCGTAGGTTGTCAGCCTTTGGGATCCATACTCTGCCCTTAAAGTAACGTACTCCATCAATCTTAGTTTCAAAACTAGACTCTAAACCATGAAGAGTCTCTCCCTTCAGATTTTCAGGTTTCAATGCTTCAATCTGAGCTTCAAAAATCCGGGTTTTCAAACTTGTTTGAACCAGTGCTCCTAATGCTCGGACTCGTGAAGGTTTTACCCTTTCTTTCCTACTCAGGGCATCAGCTACCACGTTGGCCTTACCTGGGTGGTAACGTATCTCGCAATCGTAATCGCTGAGCAGTTCTACCCATCTTCTTTGCCTCATGTTCAGCATCTTTTGATCAAAGATGTGTTGGAGACTTTTATGATCGGTGAAAATAGTACACTTGGTACCATATAGATAATGTCTCCATATTTTCAAAGTGAATACCACAGCTCCGAGTTCCAAATCGTGCGTGGTGTAGTTCTTCTCATGAACTTTTAATTGTCTCGAGGCGTAAGCTATCACCTTATCATTTTGCATCAATACGCAACCTAATCCTTGATGTGATGCGTCACAATACACTACAAAATTTTCCGTTCCTTTCGGTAAAGCTAAAATCGGTGCATTGCACAACTTTTTCTTCAGAAGTTGAAATGCTTCTTCTTGTGGAACTCCCCAGACGAATTCCTTCTCCTTTTGAGTTAACGTGGTAAGGGGTTTAGCGATCTTAGAGAAATTCTCGATAAAACGTCGATAATACCCTGCCAAGCCTAGAAATTGGCGAATTTCCGTTGGAGTTCTTGGGGCTTCCCATTTCTTAATGGCTTCCACTTTATCCGGGTCCACGTGAATCCCTTTCTCTCCGATTACGTGACCTAAGAAATGTACTTCCCGAATCCAAAATTCGCACTTAGAGAATTTGGCATATAACTTCTGTTCCTTAAGGAGCTCTAAAATCACTTTTAGATGCTGCTCGTGATCCTTCTTACTCTGAGAATAGATTAATATGTCATCGATGAACACAATCACGAACTTATCAAGATATGGCCTACATACTCTATTCATTAGATCCATAAACACAGTTGGCGCGTTCGTCAATCCAAATGGCATAACTAAAAGCTCGTAGCGTCCATAGCGAGTTCTAAAAGCTGTCTTAGGAATATCCTCCTCTCGGACTCTCAACTGATGATATAATCTTAGAGAAGTAAGTTGCACCTTGCAACTGATCGAACAAATCGTCTATTCGAGGGAGAGGATATCGGTTCTTGATTGTTAACTTAATAAGCTCCCTATAATCGATACACATTCGGAATGCTCCATCCTTTTTCTTGACAAAAAGAATCGGTGATCCCCAGGGTGATGAACTCGGTCGAATAAATCCCTTATCCAAAAGTTCTTGAAGTTGATTCGATAACTCTTGCATTTCTGCAGGTGCTAGGCGGTACGGGGCCTTGGCTACAGGCACTGCTCCAGGTACAAGATCGATCTGAAATTCGACTTGTCTAAACGGTGGAAGTCCAGGCAAATCGTTTGGAAATACTTCTGGGTGATCCTTCAGCACAGGAATATCTTGGACTCGCCTCTCCTCAGACTTTTTCTCAATTACTTGCGCCAAGAACGCAACATACTTCTTCCTTAAATACTTATGGACCTTCATACATGATACTATCTTCAGACTACTTCCAGCTTTATCTCCTTGGACAACTAGGGTTTCTCCGCCTTGTAATGGTAACCTAACCGTCTTTTCAAAACAACTAACCTCTGCTCGGTGCTTAGATAGCCAATCCATGCCTATTACTACATCAAAACTCCCCAATTCAATTGGAATAAGATCAACACTAAATAGTTTATCCGCTAAATTCAAAGTACAACCTAAGATTACATCCTTAGCTTCTAATTCAAATCCATTAGCAACCTCAACAATATAAGCATTCGGCATTTTCTTATATTCTAGATTGATCAAAGGCCTAAAATCTAACGAAACAAAACTCTTATCGGCACCAGTGTCGAATAATACGGATGCATAATAATCGTTTAGAAGAAACGTACCTGTCACTACATTGGGGTCTCGACGTGCTTCTTCTGCTCCTATAACAAATGCATGTCCTCGAGCTTGTCCTCCTTGGTTTCCCTGATTGGCTTGCCTTGCTTGATACCCAGCGTTGTTATTGTTTGGTCCTCTTCTCAGCCTTGGGCACACGTTTCAGAAGTGATCCGGACTTCCGCACTCAAAGCATACCCTTCCTTCTTCCTTCACATTCTTTATCGTCTTACAAAATCGAGCTAAGTGACCCTTTTGCTTACAAATGCTACAAATGGGACAGGCTCCCTCATGATGCGAACCACATTGGTTGCACTTTGGGTGGGGTTTATTGTAACGTCCTACCTCCTTGGTATTCATCCCAAAGTTTCCCACTGCTTTCTTGTTTCCACTTGAACTACCTCCACTTGCCTTTCCCGAATAATTCTCCGGCCTTCTCTTAATACCGACACCTTTCTGAGTTAGAGTTCCCGCTCTGACCGCATCATGGGTCAAACTAGTTGCTAGGGCTACGGCGGCTTCGATCGTGGTCAGACTTGATGACTTAACCATTCCTCTGATTTCCGGGGTTAATCCATACAGATATCGGTCGATCCGCTTGCTCTCCGGGGTGACCATGTGAGGTACTAACTTCGCAAGTTCGTGAAAACGAGCGGTGTAGCGATCTATGCCCGAACCAACCATAGTAAGATCCCAAAGTTCAGTCTCTAATTTTTGAACCTCGCTTTTGGGACAGTATTCCTCCATAAGCAATTCCTTGAACTCAGTCCAGGTCAGTTTGTATGCATCTTCCCTTCCACGGGTTTGCACTTGAATATTCCACCAAGTTAGAGCTCGCTTTTGCAACTGACAGGCCGCATACTCTACCATGCGATCCTCCGAACACTTACAAATATGAAGTACTGACTCCATACTATCAAACCATGAGAGTAGTCCTATAGCACATTCCGTTCCATGAAACTCCTTGGGCTTACAAGTCATGAATGTCTTGTAGATACATCCCCTATTGTCTTGAGTGTTATTAGGAGTTCCTCCTCCTACATTAAGATTTCTTTGACTCTCATTAATACCCGTGGTAACTTGAGCTATGATGTTAGGTATCGCCTCTTGGATACCTTGAGCTATGAGTTGGGCGATATCGGGGTTCGGATCAGGATTTCCTCCAGTGTGACGTGTGGATCTTCTTGGTGGCATTTTTCTAAAACACAATTGCAAAAATCGAGTTGATTAAAAATTTGAGTAATTAACGTCGGATGTTTTTGTAAAGAATACATTTGACGTTTCGAAGTGCTGGGAAAATAATTGAATAAGTATTGCACGTTCCACATATAAATTTAAAACATAAAAATGCCTTTTCATTGAAGTCATTAATAATAGCCGATTACTTTACAAAATTTCTGATGTGTATCGCACATCAGTATAGAATTACAAACTGAAATTTAAGATTGAAACAACTAGAAATTAAAAAGTTCCATTTTCTAAATTTTCCACCGTCCACGTCAATATCCGCCCCGATGTACTTCAATCGAAACCCATAACACCAATAGCGTCAACAGCATCACTACTACTATGCTCATTATCTCGGCTCGTAAAGCTATCCTCCGAGCTAGTTTCGCTCCGCTCACGGCTTCGGATGACATGTTGGTCAAAAGGTGGCTTAATTCCACTAGCTCGGTTATCACTTGACTCTGATGACTGACTCTTGTTTGACATCCGTGCAAGTCCATTGCCACGGCCCTAAAGCGTTGCTCTTCGGTCCAAGTCATGCCAGGCGCTCGGCTAATCGGCACTCCCTCGATCACCCGTGAGGTTTCCGGTGCGTCTCACTGATCAGGCCTAAAAGACACTCGTCTAGGTATGGGCACGCTCTTCCTAGCGGTTTTCCTCGTACGTGGACCCATAGGTGGCATCACTACCGGGATAGGTTGTGGAGGAGCCACAACCGGAGGCATCCTCGGCTCATCATAAGGGTCTCGTTCCACGTCGGACGTACGCTCACTTGATGGCGTGTAGGAAGGTTCCGAGCTCGATGATGATGATGACATGGTATTGCTGAAGTAAGAGTGTGATGAGGATGTTGTCATAGTGATACTGAAGTAAGAGTGCATAACATTACTACCGCGCAAGATAAAGACTAAGCGTACTATACTATTGCATACTATAGGCAATAACTACGCTCCTACTGGGCATACAACGTGAAGCATCAAGTGTGAAAACACACATATTCCTAGTATATCCATTTCCGGTCTCGCATTACTCTTTCTTTAATTAAACATAGGTGATCAGGCTTTGTTTAATTAAAGACCGATGATGCAATACCCGAACCAGTTATACTAGCAACATGTTCAGTAATTTAAATGTTCATTCCCGTTTTTGGTTATAGTTGCAGTTTTCCAAAGGAAAACCGGTATTCTCTATAACCTTTAGCTCTGATACCAAATTTGTCACACCCCGCTAAAGCGGAAACACGGAATGTGCAGCTCAAGTTTCATAGCAAAAGTTACAAGATCACAACAACCATCAAAATACATTCAAAGGTCAAACCTTGTATTTTACAATTGTTTTTACGGAAGGGAAATGAACATGAAATTTAAAGATAGTAAAGAAAAGCTTCATCACGTGTAGCCTTCCTAAGTTCCAACCTTAAGAATGTTCTCCTGAAAAGCATGTAAATGAGAGTGTCAACTAATGCACTAGTTGGTGAGATCACAGGTTTAATGAGTATAACATTGTTTGCCATCACAAAATAGTTTAAATCCACACATGGGATAAAATAATACGGTTATAAAAACCACTTGCTCGAGGTAATCATATGTAAAATGCTAAGTTATTGAACCCGTTACCCGACCTATACCGACATAATTTGCCCCTACCACAATGGTGGAATCATTCCACATACGCGCATGTTCTATCACCAACAATACGCAATACAACAATAATTATGCACTCAAACAAGCGCTACTTGTGAGTGGGGGTGTCAACCCAAATAACGTTATTCATAATTACCAACGGCTCACACTCGTGAGTTAAACGGGTAACGTATACGTGAACGGGGACTTTATACATGATAGCAAAAGAAACTCAAACTTACAACATTTGCAACAACATAGATACCATAGAGCATAAATAAGCAAGCTTCGTATTTTCAAGAAAACGAAATAATCGGTGTGTAAAATAGTTGTAGTAACCACATGCTTTTCACCCCAAAATATGTAAAACATTGAAAAAGGGGCTGTGAATACTCACTTGATACGTGATAGAATCCAGGAATCTCTCACAAATACTCCGAGATGATCCTACTTCAAACCTATGAACGTAAGGTCACTAGTGAGTTCTCAATCTCGAAGGTTCGGTACTAATTATCCAAATCATCATAAAATGCCTTGCGTGTTTTATTATTAAAACGTAATAAGCGTATGCATTGTTCTTATTATATTAACGATTCCACAATTTTGTCCCAATAGGTAACGAAAAGGGTTTTTAAAGAACATAAATATATATGGTGCATATATATATATATATATATAAACCGAAATTTTATCGTAACGATGATAAAATTAGGGGTCGTAAACGAAATGACAAATATTTAAACGTATAAATTTATAAACATAACATATATTTATACTCCACTACTTCATCATAAAATGATGAAATGGGATCAAGAATAAAATGCATCAATGTATATAAATATATTATATATATGAACATTTCGCAATTTCATCATAAAAGATGAAAAGGGATAAAGAATAAATAAAATGCATAAATAAAAGACATAAATAAATTGCATAAATAATATAAGATATACTTATATATTCCACTATTTCATCATAAAATGATGAAATGGGATTAGATATAGTCCTGATAATAGTAATAATTTGTCCTTCACTGTCCAGAATTTGATGTCACTTTGTGTTCAACTTTTGGTAACTTCCAGGTATAATTAAATCAAGAAATTTTATGTCCATCAAGTTCAATGAGTTAGAAAACTTTTGACACCAGTTTCATAATTTTTGGAGAAGTATAAGTACATGAAATAATACACGACGTAAAATCCGACAGGATACTTTGCTGTTTGCATCCGGATTTTGTGAGGACTGTTTGATAAATGAAATCTTTGAGTTTTTAAATGAAACCACTTGGGTTTGAATCTTAACACACTAAAATGAATTCCAGAAAAAGAATCACTCCATTTGGAGTTAAAATGAGTGAGATATGACTCTTTGAAGTGAGATGTAATTTCTGGCAGCAAGCTGTCTAATCAACACCTTGTGCATGTGCACCCAACTAGACTTTTAAACCAAAATTCTTATTCCTTTGCATGCAAAATCCGATTTGACTCTCATCCATACAAATATTTTCAGTTCCCAAACATATTTATGATCCATTTAAAATGCATGCAAAACAACCATCAACTCAAGCTTTGAATACTTTTTGTAAAAGACCCAATATTGAAGATTGTTGATGTTCTTGCCAAGAACATCAACATGCAACTAAAAATTCAGTATTTTGAGCTCATGCATGTGGGTTTAAATGTGTTTTTAGTGGTTTTCAAAGATACATTCATAAGACTCTTGAACAAAAATGATGGATCTTTCAAGATTACTACATGCATGTGTTTAAAATGTTCATCTTTGATCTTAACTTTGGTTTGATTTTGGATTCGCCATCTTTTACTAACAAAAGATGTTATGATGGTAAATCTACAAACATTAAGACCCATAAAGGTGATTTTAAAAAGATGTGAAGAAAGTGTAACAAAAAGATGAAGATCATACTTTTAAAAATGCAAGAATATGAAAAAGACTTAAAAGAATGTGTGTGGATTTTACCCAACACACTTATGTTTACCTTAGATTGCCTTGGACTCTTGTAGTATAAGAGTTTAGGGGTTGGAGTTGTGATGAAGGTTTGAAGGTTTGAAGATGAAGATATGAAGATTTGAAGGTGGAGAGAGAGAGGGATGATACTTGAGAGAAAATGCAAGTAAAAGAAATGATTCAAAAATGAAATGTAAGGTTTATTTTATAGAAATAGGGAGAGAGGGGGGGGGGGGGTTTATTAATAAAAAAAATATAAATACTAAAGAAAAATGTTGTATTATTGGTTAGATATAAAAATACTTGTATTCTTCTAAACTTAAAATACCAAGTAATTATAAAACAAAGTACTTTCATATATAATATGATTGAAATATATAAATTATCATTTACATAAATACTTGTAGTATATAAATATTTTAGGTTGGCATTTTATGAGATTTATGGATAATTTCCTAATTCAAGGATTTCTTAGGCAAAATTTCTCAATTTTTCCTATTGTACCGGGTTTACTGCTACAATTGCACTGTGTAAACTATGTCAAAAAAATAAGGTTTCCAAACAGTTCTAACCTGAGATGTGAATTTGACAGTTGTCACACATACCTTTGACTAGTCTACCCAACACCAGCTTGTTGGTATTCTTGAAGTTTAAATGCGAGAGCCGTCAGTGCCACAATCAGTTCTGTTGAGTAGTGGCTTTTGAAAGAAGACACACAGATTTATCAGTCTTCACGGTGGCAAGATTGATGGTGTAGAGGTTTGTCCGTCGAGTATCGGCGAGAATCTCCGTTCCATCGTCATCACGAATACTGCACCGCTTCGCCTTGAATCTGACTTCAAGATTGTTGTCACAGAATTGGTCGATGCTGAAGAGGTTGTGACCAAGACCTTCGACGTAGAACACACGCTTGATGGTATGGTTGTCCTAAACTAGGTCGTCGTAGCCCATGATCGGGGCCACGTTATCGTTGCCAAATCTGACATCACCACAGTACTTCTCCTTGAAGTTGGTGAGTAGCTCTCGTTTACCAATCATGTGTTTGGAGCATCCAGAGTCGAGAAACCACACATGACAGGGTTGCAAAACAAAATTAAGGACGTTTAGGTACCCATCTGTAAATGGGTCCTTGGGTGCTAGGTGCAGCACCTTTGTTTGAGACCCGTTTAGATCTGGGTCTTTTTCGATTGGATTTACGAGAAGCATTAGAATTAAAGACATGATATGTACCAAACCAATCAGATGCGTGCTTAGGCACAATCAAATCATTCACTCCACACAAAGAACAACAAACATAATCACGCGAAATTTCAATCAATTGCTGAACATTAACAAGTTTAACAGGAAATTTAAAACCATGTTCAACAGAGTTATTCAAATCAAATTCATGATTGTTGTTATTTTTCCTAATAAGCGAAAAAAAAAGTAAATGACTCGGTCTTCTCAGGTCGTCTCTTAGCCTTCTTCTCTACCCACTCTCTCCGAACCACTTTCCCTTGACCCGTTCTATCTTAAATTACATTAGAGTTATTGTCAGAGGAGCTTGAGTAAACTGGTTGTTTGGAAGAGCTCTTTCCGGTTTTAACACGTTTCTTGGACGGACTTTTAGATTTAGATTTGGAAATGGTCTCAGAAACGGTTTTAGAATTCGAACATTCACCCTTTTCAAAATTAACCGGTTCAGGCATTTTTTCTAAAAATTGAGTGTGACTAGCAAGCTTTGGAGCAAAATCAATTTTAGAAAATTCATCACCATGACAAGCAAAGGAATTCATGAACTCAGAAAACCTTTGTGCAGAATCAAGTGGTGTGTCGCCATCAGAGTCGGACGAGGAGTTATCCGTAAAAGTGTTATCAAACATCGGAAAAGATTCTTTTGAACAGAATCGGGTTGGATAGCCTTACCTTTATCTTTAAAGCTCAAATCTTTATCATTTATGTCATCAGACACTCCTATAAAATCTTTACACGAGGAACTATCCGAATAAATTGGAGCGAAGTCAAACGAGATTGTTTCAGGAGTGACAGGCGTCATTGGAGTATCCACTGGATTTTCCTTAGCCATTCTCAGCGTTAAAGCTTCTGTCGCCAAAGCGGACAGTTGAGAAGCCAACTTAGCAATCTCGGTCCGATAACTCGCCCTTTCAGATTCGGGTAATGTCTCGGGTTTGTTCTTTTTGAGCTTTTCGATAGAAGCTAAAAGAACAGTTCTTTCGGTTTCATAAATGACCTTATCCCTCGTAATCGATTCTTCAAGTTTAAAAATGATATTCTCCAAAGTCAGAGGTGGAACATAACGTTTGAACTCTGATTTATCGTTAGAATCAACATCTGGTGCCAGAACGGGAACCGGAGTTTCAACCG
Organism: Saussurea involucrata; assembly: GCA_033807775.1. Classification (NCBI taxonomy): domain Eukaryota; kingdom Viridiplantae; phylum Streptophyta; class Magnoliopsida; order Asterales; family Asteraceae; genus Saussurea; species Saussurea involucrata. The sequence continues at coordinate 186,694,413 of CM066320.1, read as the reverse complement.
TTTTGGTGTGCGAACAGATGTCGAAGTAATCGTTAGAGAGATAAGGAGTTTTGATTTTTAAATAAGACGCATTTAGCGTTTCATACACGAGGGATCTGTACATTAATGTTTTTCCTAGGCGGCTCATCTTCCGATTTTGTGTTATTTTCAGACATAGGATTATCAGTTTTAGGTTTAGCCTCTATTGGTGGTAAAGGAATACCTGTTTTTCGTTTATTATCCTCTTTCTCCTCATCTTCCAGAGATGGCTTAGTCCACTTGATCCTACTCAGGATACTTCTTATCTAGGCCCATGAAATTGAATTCATAAAGCGTGGGAACCTTAGACAAGATTTTCTTTAGGTAACACGGATTATCATATCCGAGTCCCCATTGTGAGTTGTAGTATTTGAACTCCTTTTGTAGAATCCAGATCCGTGTAACAATTATGTTTGTGAAAAAGCAAATAAGAACAGTTGATATGATTCACAAAGGCTGCCCACTTAGCTATTGATTTAGAGAGAATTACAGTGTAAAGCAGAAAAGCTAAATGAGACAACTAGCTAATTTTCTAAGCTAATTGCACTTTATATACGCTGGGCCCGTGGTAACAAGCCCACGGCCCGTTTACAATGGACTAAGTTTAATCTATTACAAATTAACCCTTGAACTTTAAATCAACACATATTTTACCCTAACACCTTTGGTTTGTTCAAGTGGATGGTTTGTTCAGATTAACCAAGTTTATAAAGTTTGGATTCAAGATTCTTAAGCTTAGTGGTCAACAACTCATTTTCTTTTCTAACGTTCTCTTGAATTACAACACTTTTAGAATACTCCTCCTGAGACTTTTCTAATTTTTGTGTAAATTCAGATATTTGAGTCTCGAGGAGTTCAGCTCTCTTTGAAATGGCCGAGCACTCAGTTTCATAGTTTTCTGTCACACATTTTTCCTCAACCTTTTCAATAGCTAGTTTGCCTATGGTATCGTATTTGTTCTTAGCCTCGGCTTCTAGCTTAGAGATTTGGGCGTCTTTGGTTTTGACCTTAAGTTTGAAGGAATCTAAGGTACGCACCATTACTTGCATCTGATTAATTAAGTCAGCATTAGAGGAACTACATACCTGGCACTCGCTTTTGTCTTTCTTCTTGTCGAAAGAGTCATCTTCAGAATCGGATTCTTCCGGATTGAGGCCAGTATAACACATATGAGCTTCCTCGTCATCATTCTCTTCATCGGTCTGTTGGAGCCAATGGTCATCTTCCACCAGTAGCGTTTTACCAGCTTTTTTCTGCCTTGATAGAAGCATCTTGGTCTTATAGTACCCAGCATTGCGTATTACAGGTTTCCGACAGTATTTAGCGAAGTGGCTGCGCTTTCCGCAGTTGTAGAATTTCACTGGTTCATCATCAGCTCTATCATCAGACTTTCCTTCAGATCGCTTCCCTTCATCATTCCTCTTTCTCCCATCATCAGTCTTGCGCTTGCCTTCGTACTTGTCTCTATATTCCCGACGCTTTGTGTTTGTGGAGTATCGCTGGTTATTGTTGGTCGGCTTCTTGAAAAACTTCTTCCTAGCATACTCCCGGGACAGCAAGGCAACTACTTTCTTGATACTATCGAGCTCGGGATCAGAATCACACTCAGGTTCTTCATCTTTGTTTTCTGATTCACTTTGCACTTCCTCTCTATACGAACTGCGTTGTGCTTGCTTCTCTTTCTTGTGTGATATGAGGGCAAGAGGATATTCCTTCATCTTCTCACTGGACTTTTGATCCTCCATCTGCTCACGTACATCATCTTCATCTTGGAGCAACATCTTGTAGATCTCATGCAACGGAACACTCTCTAATGATCGATTGTGGCGGACGTGTAGAACAAATCCATTCCATTCAGGTAGAAGGTTGTTGAGAAACTTGATGTTGCACTCGAGGTTCGACTTGAAGATGTTGTTCTTGTGCAGGTCGTTGAGTAGAGTGCAGAAACGCTCGTATGTTTCAGTGAGTGATTCCCCTCGTTTGGCTTTGAAGGATTCGTAGCGGGTGAGGAAGTTGGTTATCTTCATCTGATTACCTTCACGACTACCTTGCATGATCTTCGCAAGCTGGTCCCACATACCTTTAGCCGTATCCTTGTAACTGTCGATGCTGCGGTAGATATTGTTGGGAAGACTGTATACTAGATAAGTCTTCGCCAGCGTATCTCCATCGGCTTTCCGCTTTTCTTCAACCGTCAACTTGTCGTATGGTTTGGGCACCTTATGGGCTGGAGGTCCACCTTCTTGTGCAGGGACGTCCATCAATGGTGGAATAGTCGGACCTTCCTTCAGCGATCGGAGAATTTCTTCATATAGCGGCTTAGTCTCGATGAAGCACATAAACCTATCCCTCCATACATTATACTCCCCGCGGTACAAGATCGGAGGCTTGAATTCCGATCCGATAGCTAATGCGTCTTGAGCATTCATTGTGAGAACTAGTGTGATCGTAAGACGAGTGGTATGATTCAAAGGTAATGGAGTGGTCTAACGCACAAACTAACGCAAAACTAACGCAAATTCCTAAGAGAGTGATAACCTAAAGCAATTCCTATAAGGGATCAGGAATAAACAGAAGAAACACTGGAAAATAGAACCAAATAGAAACCGAAAGAAAATTAAGTGTGCAGAAGGATAGATCTGGAATGTAGGATCCGGAATAGAAGATCCGGAATCCAGCAACGAGGATCCGGAATCAAGGATCCGGAATCAAATACCGGAATTAAGTGATCCGGTATGCAAGAACCGGAATTGGGAGATCTAGAAACAATATTGGAACTGGGGTCCGGATCCCGAAGTGTATACCGGAAGTTTAAGGTACCAGAACTAGTAGGATCCAGAATCAAAACAACAGATCCGGTATTGAGACAACGGAACCGAAGAGAGTATGAAACCCAGACAACGGTATTTATCAAGCACTTTTTGAAGTAAAATTGAGTTTTTATCAAGAATAGAGAGTATGAAACCCAGAAATCAAAAACTCAAAATTTGATATTTTATGCTAAACCAAAATAACCCAAAACTCGATATGATTTCAGAAACACAATAGAGAAGATTTTTCAAGCCTCAATTCAAGCTTTTTACACTTAAATCAAAGCAAAGAAAATTCTTTTTGGATGAAACAGTCGAATAAAAACCTGAATGATCAGACTAAGAAAATTACCTTTGAATCAAACGTCTTTCTGCTCTGATACCAATTGTGGATCCCATATATATTAACAATCAATCACAATGAATCAACACAATATAGTCATAAATCTCACTTGTCATTCATATGAACAGAAAGAGTTTTGGCAGAGTCGTACAAAGTAATTTGTGATAAACAATAATGATCATGAAACCCTAAACAAGGGATTAAGCAAACTATTTATACCCAAAAGGTATTTACAAGAAATGTCAAGATTAGTCCCTATACTTCTATTCCACTAACGTGACCTAAACACATTTCTGTCCTAATTCTGTTTAGGGTCAGTTACTTTAGTTTGTTAACATTTCCGTTAATTGTTTCGTTAAATTTCTTACAAATTTAGTCCTTCCGTTAAGTGTCTGTTAAGTCTGTTAGATTCTTTAAGAGTCTGTCAGTTTTGGTCCCTAGACGTCTAGTTTCAAGTTGTGTCCTTTTTAGTCCCTGTAGTTTTAAGTTTCAATTTTTGTCAAGTTGAGTCCTTTTAGTTTTAACTTTTGGAATTTGTCATTTTTAGTCCTTGTTTTTGTCAAGTTTTAGAGTTTTACACTTTTAGTCCTTGTTTTTCGTTAAAGTTTCGTAAGTTGTCATTTTTAGTCCTTAATTTTTGTTATTTTTCATTTTTCGTCGATTTTATCTGTTTTTGCATGCACTTATCCGTAACTGATATATTTTTCTCATATTTTGCAGGTTTATCGTTTTAAAGTCCAGTTTTCCACATTAATCTTTCGGAATTAATTTTTGGAAGACAAATTTACAATTTGTTTTTCAGATTTTATTTTTGAAATTTTTTCTGACTTTAATCGTTTTTCTCTGATCGTTCAAGCGCACAAATTCTACTTCTCACGAAGTATCTGTTAACGATCTTGCATTTTAATTTTTCAGGTAACAATGTCCGATTCTAATTTTGATCCAGATTCAGATATCAAGGAAATTCGTGAGTCGATTAGAAAGCTAACTGAAGAGCGTATAGCTTATGCAAAGAATAACGACACACTTATTGAAAGGTTGAGACGTGAAAAAGTTTCTCTTAAACAAGATCTAGATGTACTTGAAGAGAAAAGAAAAATTGTCGAAAGTGAAAATCTTGATCTAAAGCAAAAACTTTCAGTTTTTTAAAAGGAAAGAGAAGAATTCAAGAAAGAAAAAGATGAGATTGAAAAGGAAAGAAGTGTGTTCTTAAAGGTTAAAGCTGATATTCAAAAGGAAAGAACGGTTTTTGCAAGTGAAAGAGGAAAGTTTGAAAAGAAATATTCTGAATTTTCAAAAAGAACTTTAGAAGAAAAGAAAGCTATTGAGCATAAATGCATAAAACTTTCCAAACAAAACTCTTATTTTGAAAAAGTTTTATTTCTTGAAAAAGAAAAATTTGATAAGGAAAGAGTGGATTTTAATGCTGAAAGAAAATCTTTTGAGACAAAGAATGGTGAACTTTCCATGAAAATATCTGAAATGCAAAACGTTTTGGAAAAGAAGAGAAAATACTTTGCTGAAAAGAGAAATGTTTTTGAAAAGGAAAAGCAAATTTTAAAAAGAAAGGCATGGAAATTTTTAAAGAAATATCTGAGAAAGGTTTTTAAGAAGAAAGAAACATCTTTCAGGCCGAAATTTCAAAGTTAACAATGAAGTTATCCGCTTTAGCAACGGAAGTCATGAAAGAGCTAAAGATCAAATCTGATCTACAGAAGAAGTTTGATTTGATTCCTCGAGAAAGGAATGTTCTGTCCGACAAAGTTCAGAAACTGGAAGCAATTAACTTCAAAGTTGAATTATCTGAACAATTTAGTGCCGATACTATTGTTCAATCGCCGTATGATGATTCAACTGCTTCAGAATGTTCATACAAGACTGCTTCTGGTTCAGTTCATGAACATATTTCTTCGACAAGGTCCGTCAAATCAAGCAATCCTTCAAAAGATCAGATGCGTCCTTCTAATCTTTTCTATAACCATGCTGCTACAAGTTCAGATATTCCTATTTTTAAGCCTGTTAAGATGGTTTGGAAGGTAAAAGGATCTACTCCTGAAAGAGATGTGCCAAAATCATCTATTCCTTCACCTTCAGTGAACAAGAAGAACAAAGCTTATCAAGGTAAGTCTTTTGTAAAACCTAATCCTATATATTCTGCAAATCATTTTATTAGGTTAGCACAAAAGCAAATTTGTTGTTCTTATTGTGGAACTCATAATTTTGTTAAGAAAGAAAATGTTCAGTATTGGTTTGGTACTTACAATATTTCTTCAAATAGAACTCCACCTAATAAGCCAGGACCCAAGTTCCGTTGGGTACCAAAATCTACTTAATCTGTTTTGCAGGTTTAACATGTGTAGTGCTGAATGCCCAATTACTACCAAACACATGACTGAAAAACAGAAGAGAACTGTTCAGTTTGAAGAAGAGTACCCGTGCTTTCAATTTTCATAAGCTGAACTACTTGCATAATTTCAGGGGGAAAGATTCTACATTTTTTTGATATATATGTGCTTAATGACATATCTTTTTATGCTTCTTTGTAGGGGGAGCATACACAATAATGGTTTCTAAACACATCAGTTTAGAACCCGGATTTCAAAGTGATTATGGCTTCTAAACACTTCAGTTTAGAACCCGAGCTTACAAGTAATGACTTTTGAGTAACTCAGCTCAGGACTTGTTCTTCAATGTTTTTGACATCTAAACACATCAGTTTAGAACTCGTACCTCATTGTTTTAAAACTTTGATTGTTGCATGTGCTGATTTTATTCACTTAAGATTCTTTGCAGATTTTGAGGGGGAGCTTATCCGATTTTTAATCAGTAGATCATAATTTGAGGCGGAGCTTATCTGATTTTTAAATCAGTCTATCATGTTCTAAGGGGGAGCTGATACATTTGACTGTAAGTATCTTCTGAACTCAAACTGAGATTGTTTGAAAGAAGAACGACTTTCAAGCATGAAAAATGTGTTCTTAAATGTTCAAACCACTTCTCTAATTCAAACAGATTAGAGGTGTGTTTTTAAATGTTTTTCATGATTATCTTGGATTACATCATTATTTCTGACCGTGTGTTTCCAAAGATTAATACTTGCGTATTATCTTGTCTATATACTTTCAAGTATTCATACACACCGGATCGACTTCTTTTTGACTTTGTTATTACAATGTCTCAAAACAAAACAATTTTTTGATGGTAATACTCCCGTTTGTGTTTCACTTTTGTTGAGCATCATACATTCATTCAGCGTGAGAACTTAAACGTTTCATTCAAAAATTGTTTGTATTTGTTCATATAAACAAAATTCAATTATTTGATACCCTAAACCTTACATGATTATCTTTCATATTTGATCTGATTGATACATTGTCAGATTCTCAAACAAGTGTTTCGATTTCATTTCATTCTTTCAATATTCTTGTTTTGAGAAATCTTCAAAGTTCAAATGCTCAAATATTCATGATATTCTTGAGGAGCATACATTCTGATGACAATGTCATTTATTTACTAAGATTTATATTTGTTCAAGCTAAACTGTTGAACAACTCATCTTTTTAGGACAAAATTTCATGGAAATCAAGGTGAGAACTTAAAAGAACTTCTATGGATCCAGGTTAACCAGTGCTTCCTACCCAAGAAGTTATCCTTGAGTGATTGAGGGGTGAGGGGTATAAATCAAAGAGTGGGGGAGATAACTCATCCGGTTGAGTAATCTCATTGTGCTGAGATAAAATAAAAAAGAGAGTTTGGTTAGATGTGAGCAGATTAAAAACAGAAAGAGAGTGTGAGAACATAGTTAAAAGAATACGAGAACTCTGCACCAACCACTTTCTGAGCCGGGCAACCACATTACTGATTGGTTCACATTCTTTGGTGACCATCATTGAAACAGGCAGTGAGCCCATGTCAACTCTTGCATTTAACCCCACCAGCTACTCATTTCTTTCTAAACAAAGAAGTGTTTCAATTTTTCTTGGGGACGCATCATATTATCTATCTAATCTTCCCTCGGAAGGTTTGGATATTGAAAAAGAAGGAAGTCTGCCCCACCTTCGCACTTCAATCATGCACATTGAGTCCGTGGAAAACTTGTTGTTGTCTCAACAGTTCACACAATTTGAGCTTACTAATCAAGCATAAGTTGCTTCAATCATTTCTACACTTGCACGTACACACAAGGAATATGTTTTCTTGTCATAACGTTCATAGAAATTCCTTTTTGTTTTCCGATGATTGAATGGAAGCCCTGGAGAAGTGAACATCAAAAATCTCCTTTCCAAAGTATATCCGTTGTACTAAGTGGCTTTGTGCAACTTACAGACATTTTAACCGATTCATCCGTTGTTTCAGGGTTACCACTGTTATATTATCTGAATTTGAAAAGATTTAGATACAAATATTTTTGGAATTGACGGTTAAACAGATCAAAAGGAGGAGATTGTCTCTGGTATTCAAACAGAATGCTGAAATTGAACAAGAGTTTTGATGATCATGATGCTCACAATCATCAAAAAGGGGGAGAAAAGTCCAAAAAAGGGAGAAATAATTTGAATATTTCAATTTCAGAGAGTCAAGGAGATGTTTGCCAATGTCAAAGAAAGGCAATTCAAGAAGTTCAAGATACAGTGTTTTCGAGAGGTAGGTTCAAGACAGCTTGTTCAAGATGTTCAAATGTGTGAAGATACAAAGACAGTTCGTGCTTAAAGATTATTCAAGAATGTTGGTAAAGCTCAAACCCAGTTAAAGCTTAAAGATTGTTCAAAGACTGAAGAATTTGTCAAAGATCAAAGCTGCAAAGATCAATGATTCGAAGATTCGAAGATTTGAAGTTCGTGTTTCAAGACTGTTAGTTCCAGATCCGTGCAACAATTATGAAATCAGTAATATAAACAATAAGAACAACGATTTCAACTGGTCATCCCTGTATTATGCTTTCAATCAGAGTGTTTACAATACAATTCAGAAAAGCAAATGAGACAACTAGCCTATTTTCTAAGGCTAAGCTATCTATTTATATGGCGGGCCCGTGGTTAACAAGCCCACAGCCCATTCACTAATAAGGCTCAAAATAAAGAATTACAGTTTAAACCCTGAACTTTAAATCAACATAAATTGACCCTAACAATCTCCCCCTTTGATTTGAAGTTCGAGTTCGCGCTCTAGCTCTCGCCAGTTGTAGACATATCTTTTGCGAAGCGCGAAGTGAATCTCGAACCATCTGATAGCACAGCGGTAGTCGATGCGATCTTCAACCAATTCCAAGGCATTCCGAGCAGTTGTTTCATTCGGATTCGGAACATATGAGTACCTTGGATTTTCAGACTCGTGTGTAATGATCTTTCAAAGCGCATCTCGAACTTTGAGGAGTGTGCCATCATAGAATCTGTCTACCTGACTGAAACGCAGAAACTTCTTTTCGTTCTGTTCGCTGTTGTAGACTATCCCAAATTCAGGTTCTAGAAGCAGAGAGTTCTCGGGATACATCTTCAACTCAGGAGCATTCAGATTCGGCCTTATCAGATTTACCTTCTTCACCCTATTCTCGATAGCCATTTGAAAATCCGTTAGATATGACATCATAATGGTACGGACTAGGTATCGACGAATAGCTTCGAGCGCCTTTGTAACTTCAAGCGGTCGGATGGTTCTTGTATGAAGGTCTTTCAGAATAGCCAGGAAGTCGAACGGTCGGAGGTGCTGGAAGTCAGCTTCAGAGAATTTCCATTCATTCCCATCTTCACGTCGGACAGTGAATACTGGGTAGACGATTTTCATAATACGTCTTGAATGGATGTTAAGTACCTCAGTGATCTGATGCTTGGTTCTGACTTGGCTGACTGGAAGACACCGCTGCATTGTGCTGATATAACGCCGTTGGTATTCGGGGTCGAGGTTGTAAATACCAAGGCAAAAGGTTGGCTCGATCGGGCGAAGCTTGTGGACGATAAACTTCTTCAAAGATTCCTCCAGATGAGGGATAAGTACCATGATCTTCTCCCAACGGATTTGTTGCCGAGGAGGGGAGGAAGATCAGAAGCTATCGTTTGCAGAGGATTTGTCGGAATGTTGGCAGTAGTAGGTTCAGGTCTTGTTGAAGTTCCAGTGGGTTGAGCATAGTGAACGGGAGAAGTACCATAAAAATTCTGGAGCAGGAACTGATCATAGTCGATGTCGTCGTCTTCATCAGTATGGAATACCAAATTTACCTGGAGATTTACGGCACTGGCGGCTTTTTCATACCATGCATCTTCGGTCTCCGGGTTGGCTTCACAATCTGGATCTATCATATCCAATAGCGGTCTGCCTGATGAATCAAAGTCGACCACTTCCTGTGTTGAACCCTCAGACTTTTCAACCGTTGGGTCTTCGTCATCTGATATCTCCATATCTATTACCATGTCGGCTAATGGCAACTCGGCTTCAGGTGCTTCTGTTGTAGCTGCCGCAGTTGGGGGTTCCTGTTGAGCCACTATTGGAGTTTCAGACTGGATCGGGGCGACGGTCTCGGTTAGACGTTGTCGTTTCTCCCCCTTACGGTGATCAGGATCATCCTGGTCATCGTGTTTCCGCTTCAGACCGCCTGCTTGACTCTTACATGTATCTTCGAGTGAGCGGACTCTCTCGGACAACAAAGTGAGTGCTTGGTTGTAGTCCTTGAGAGTCGAGTCAATGTTATCCAGGCGAGTGGTAATGGATGATGACGGAGCAGTGACCTGTGATTTCAAAACGGTGATCAGGTCTGCTTCGGTCGAGGCATTGGAATCCTGGAGAAATTGGGCTAGAAGCATCGTCTTGAGAGTTTCCACCGAGTAGGTAGGTGGAGGAGCGGTTTCAGCTTCAACGATCTTCACTTTGCCTTTGATTAATTTGGCGAGCTCGGCGGCGACATGCAGTTCCATTGCTTCGCGGACAGCCTTGAGGGTGCTGTCCAGGGACCCTTGCGACACAAAGTCTGGGTGAGTAACTCCGGGTTCACTTAGATTACCCGTTGAGGCATCTACCGTGGGGGTAGAGCCACCTACGTTCACAGTTGACATATCGGTAGCTGTGGTAGGATTTCCCTCCGATCCTTGTATTCCACCTAGAGGTGAAGACACTACGGTGGTTGCGGTCGAGTCACGAAGATTCTCGACTTGGTGTTGCTCCTCTTGTGTCCTAGCCAAAGGGTTTTCAATAGCAAATGGATCTAGACTCGATTGTGCACGAAAAGAAGTCGCGATCGGGGGCTGCTGGTCGCTTGTTTCAACACCAGCACTCCCCTAGTGATAGGCCGGTGGAAGTTGTGCTATATCCCCGTGATGTACTGAAACATCCATCTTTTGAGAGACGGATGAGTGGATGAGGGGGTCGTGCAATTGCTCCGCTGGGTCCACAGAGTCTTCTTCAATACCCCGTCCCAACAAATGAGATGGTGTAGTAGATGTGGCTACCCGGTTGTTACTCGGTTGGATTCGCGCATGTGCCTCGTTATCTTTACGACCCAATCTTTCCTGGTTCTCTTTCGAACGCAGTTCTCTCCGGCTCACCTGTTCTAACTCTTCAACTAATTCTCCCTCAGAAATCCTAGATGCTGCTAGAGCAGTCTGTTCAGCACGTGGAGGTGAGTCAAGTGGGATTCCGACAGTGAAATCTGGGTTGGGTCCGATACCATGAGGTATGCGTTTCAGGCGTATGGTGCGGTCGGTATCGGAGTCCGTGGAGTCAGATTCCACGTTCTCAATATATGGAGCGGGTGAAGAGGGTTCGATAATATATGGTGCGGTTGAGTGATGAAGTATAGGTCTAGATGAAGAACCGGCTTGGGCTTGGGTAGGGCTGGTTCCCAGTTCCGCTACACCACTTACACTCGTTCCCCTTCCTCTCACAACTAACACATCCCGCCCGGCAGCACCTGCTTGCCGGGCCCTCCCACCTCTCATTCTTGGACCCTCACGTCTCTCGGGTCTAGGTCCCTGGGCAGGTCCCTCCGGCGCTGGATGGACCATGGGATTCCCTATCTCTTCCCTGTATGTTACTACCCCCGGTGCAGCAGGATCGGCGATGGCTAATAGGGCTTCGGGAATGGGCATGGCTACCGCATTGGATGGGTCGAGGATAACCATGTACTGTAAGTGTCGAATGGGACATACCGGGTGTGTGGCACGTCGAGGTATCGCCGGATTAGCGTCCATGTGTTGACGAACTGCAAGCGAGAGGAAACGCGAGTATGGCAGGAACTTCTTCTGCTTGGTACCTCCGATGTGACGAATCGCTTGCACGATTTCACGCCAGATGATCATGGCGAAGTCGACGTGGCGATTGTAGCACACGACATGAATAAGGCGTAGGAAGTCGCCGGTGCATTGGTCTATGCCTTTCCATCTTGAAGAAAGGCAACGGTTGAGGATGGTGAAAAGAGTGTACCATATCGGAGCCAGGTACTTACGATTGAATGCCGAGGGCCTGGGAAGTGCGGAGTTGTAGCCCATCACGCGCATTTGAGCGCATAACGTTTCGTCATTGACGGCATGATCGTACCGTTCATGGTTGTTGGCGTTGGCCTCGGGAAGTGATAAAAGTATTTTGAAGGAATCCGATGTAAGGGTGAACTGCTGATTATCAATTTGAGCAGTGATTGTTTGGGAATTACCGGCCGTCCGAACTTGGGCAGTGAACCAAACTTGGAGAACGTAGATCAAAGGGACATCGGTAGTGCGGGTGAGGGCCTTACGGAGAGGGTGACGCATCAGTATATCCAGAATAACCTGATGTTGTGGGTTAGGTCTGAATAATACTGGGTCCAGATAATGGTTGTTTGCCTCCAATTCAGTGCCATGGTCAGGTGCGACCAAGGCATTATCAGCTTCCTCGTCAATGATATCCTCCTCTTGAGGTATTTGCTCTTCTTCCTGATTCTGGGGAGGATTTTGCTGTTGATCCGCCATTAAAGCTGTAAAACAGAGCATAGTTAGTAATTGAGACGAATGACCAATGTCGGCGCGTACCTTTGCATTATGAGGCTCAAACTGAGATGGGTTGAGGACTGGTAGTGTCAAAACAAGTATTGAAATGACCAACAATAGGGGTGTCCGGACAAAGATGGGAATGCCAAACTTTCCGGACAGCAATAGTTTCCGGACAACACATGGTGTCCGGATAGGAGGAATGTTCCCGGGTAAAAGTGGGACCCCAAACAAAGAGAGTCCGGATGATAAGTAATTCCGGAAAAAAGGAAGTCCGGACAAACAAACAACCCGGTAGTTGAACTTACTGGAAACCCGAAAGTTTCCGGACAACTAGGGTTTCCGGATGTTATTGGTGTCCGAACAAAATATCTTAAACTAAGTTTGTTACCGGACAAAACAACAGACAGGATGAATGTTTTCGGACACAATGAATGTGTCCGGACGCGATTCAGAACACTAATCGATCAGAATAGAGTCCGATGCACTAATCAACACATGTACATAGTGAAAATCGATGAATAGAAGTACGCAGAGCAGTCAAAAACACTATCATAAACACCGTGAACTAACCCGAAGTCGATGAGACTTGAGATGGGTTTCGGTATTTTCAAAATCGACCAAATCAGGGGTCGGTTTGCGGTGCGAATTGTACCAAACTCGAATACATGTGATCGACGTATAGATTGAAGGAGCATACCTGATTTGAGGATGAAATACGCGTGCAAATAGAGATTCCGAGATGAGCCGAGCGAGAGAGAGAGAGAGCGTTGAGAGGTTTAGGGTTTTAGAACGAGTTTTCCGGGTAGTGAATAGGATGAACCCGGATGGTATTATACCCGGAAGGGGTATCCGGGTTCTTACCCAACCCGGGTAGAGACCCGGTCCGGGTACTGTCCGAACTCCGTGGGTTGTCCGGATACTGTCCGGATACTTCAACAGTTGTCCTGTTCCTTGGAATTTTGCAGTAATTGGAACTGTAAGAAGACGTTCTCTCGCTCCCCTTCAAACTGAGCATGGGGATGACATTGCTCCCCCTCGGATAGTGCAGTAGAGTGCAGTGGAGGGGTCCGACACACAAAAAAAAACTTTTAGACTTTTAAAGAAAAAATTATGCCGCTCCCCGTCAGATGATGACCATGATATAGAATTCACACAGGAGTGCCCACACACCCAAAAAACTTGTTGACTATTAAGAAAAACTGTGTGTGACGCTCCCCCTCAACAGATGAGTAAACTTACCTGATACGTCTTTGTGCTCCCCCTGAACACATGAACACACTTTGAAAGGACAGAGATAGATAGATAAACAGACACAGACGATAGTATGAAATTAAAAGAAACACACGAAGAAAGAAAGAAAACAAACGAAATCTACGAAATAAATACATAGACTAAATCTAACGGTGTAACTGAATCAAGTAGAATACAAGTGCGAGGAAGTGTGTGCTCATTCATCAGGAGGGTAAACACCGGATGATGAGTAGACAGTTACTCGTATATGTATGGAACTTGTAACGGGCACACAATCGGATTAAGTCGTCAGTTTTAGCATACCTAACTTGGACACAAGATTGTTAAAACGTTTTTCGTCCAATGCTTTGGTAAATAGGTCTGCTAGCTGATGTTCAGTATTTACGAAGTAGAGTTCGATGGTACCTCTTTTGACGTGATCCTTAATGAAGTGATACCGAACGTCGATGTGCTTCGTTTTAGTGTGTTGAACCGGGTTACTTGATATAGCGATGGTGCTCTTCGAGTCACAGTAAATCGGGACCTTGACATACGTGAAACCATAGTCTTTGAGTTGCGTCCTCATCCAGATGACTTGGGAACAACAGCTCGTGGCAGCCACGTACTCCGCCTCGGCAGTCGATGTTGAAACGCATTGCTGCTTCTTTGATGCCCAACTTACCAGGCTATCTCCCAAAAATTGAATGTGACCCGACGTGCTCTTCTGGTCCAGCATGCAGCCCGCGTGATCCGCGTCGGAATAGGCGGATAGTGCAAAACCTGTCTCTCTCGGGTACCACATACCAAGATCAGCAGTACCACGTAAATAACGAAAGATTCGTTTGATAGCAGTCATATGGGACTCTTTAGGTTTTGATTGATATCGGGCACACAAGAAAGTTGAGAACATAATATCCGGCCTACTTGCAGTTAAGTACATTAGAGAACCTATCATCCCGCGATACAATTTAGGATTCACATCCGTTCCGTGAGGATCGGCGTGAATCTTTGTATTAGGCGCCATGGGAGTTTTCATTGGCGAGGACTAGTCCAGCTGGAATTTCTGAAGAATATCCTGGATGTACTTAGCCTGGTTTATGAATATCCCGGTCTACAGTTGTTTAACTTGAAGACCAAGGAAGAAATTCATCTCGCAAAGCATGCTCATTTTGAAAAAAATTCCCATAAGAGTGGCAAAGTTCTTAGCATATAGGAGACTGGTAGAGCCGAATATTATATCATCTACATACACTTGAACGAGAAGTATGTGACCATTTTCGTTTTTGATAAATAAAGTCGAATCGATTTTACCTCGTGTGAATTTGGACTTTATCAAAAACTCGGACAGAGTTTTGTACCATGCTCGCGGAGCTTGCTTTAGACTGTAAAGCGCCTTGTCTAAAATGTAGACGTGTTTAGGCTTCGAGTCGTCCACGAATCCGTCTGGTTGCGACACATAAACTTCTTCCTCGATATTACCGTAGAGAAATGCGGTCTTCACATCCATTTGGAAGACTGTGAAGTTCTTGTGTGCGGCATATGCAAGGAACATTCGGATGGCTTTTTTTCTTGCTACCGGAGCTTAGGTTTCATCATAATCGATCCCTTCTTGTTGACGGTACCCCTTGGCCACGAGAGGCGCCTTGTTGCGTACGACGATTCCGTCTTCATCCTTTTTATTCTTGAAGATCCATTTGGTTCCTATCACCGTCTTGTTCTTTGGACGAGGAACCAGTCGCCATACCTTCAGAGCCTCGAATTGGTTGAGCTCTTCTTGCATAGCGATGATCCAGTCCGGATCTTCAAGCGCTTCGCGTACGTTCGTCGGCTCGATGTTGCTTAAGAAGCCGGAAAATAGACAGAAGTTGGCGGATGCACCTCGTGTTTGAACAGGTGTGGAGGGATCACCGATGATTTGGTGTAAGGGATGAGCTCGCATCCATTCGATGGTATGCGGAAGCGGTTGTTGAGTAGAGTGAGACGCGTCCGAATCCACATAACCATCAGAAGGTAGGTCTTGTACCGCTTCGAGTGTTGCAGGTTGATTTCTCGGAGGAGGTGGGGGAGGATTCGTCGATGGTTGGACAACTCCCGGTTCCGAGGAGTTCGAAAGTTGATCGTCAGTTGTATCAGAAGACGAATCACCAGGAGTGATCTTCGGATTTGTAACAGGTTCCTCCGGGGGGATAACGGTATCAGTAGATGTTGATGACGACGGTTGTGCTGTCTCCACAATGATGGATGGCATGCTTGTAGAAGGCGGCGGACCGGATAGGTGCGACGAGTCCTCAATACGAGAAGCTTCAAGTCGAGGTTGTGCTGAGACAGTAGGGGAAACATTAAAGATGGCATCATAAAAATACTTCAACAATAAATCTAAATCAGAAGAGTTATCATTCGATGAAGATGCATGATTCGGATTTACTGTCGCTTGTGTAGATCCCGAACTTGGAGGTCCGGAAGCTAACACGCTAGTTAAACCGGATTCTGAACTGTTTTGTTCAGAAGCCAAGTCTGCGGCTTCGTCGAATGTCACGTTTATGCTTTCAACAACGGATTTGGTCCATTTGTTGTAAACACGATACGCCTTAGCCTGCATGGAGTATCCGATGAAGACTCCTTTGTCCGCCTTGGGGCTGAATTTGCCAAGATCATCCTTGTCATTCAGAATATAGCACGTGCATCCAAACGCATGAAAATACTTGATGTTCGGAACGTGGTTGTTCATGATCTCGTACGGCGTCTTGTTGAACCGCTTGTTGAGGATGGAGCGGTTTTGAGTGTAACAAGCCGTAGACACCGCTTCGGCCCACATAAATAGCGGCAGGTTGGCTTGGGAAAGCATAGTGCGAGCAGCCTCGACAAGAGTGCGGTTGCGTCGTTCCACCACTCCGTTTTGTTGAGGAGTGCGTGCAGCCGAGAAGGTGTGAGCAATGTCGACTGAAGTCAGATAGTTGTCTACCGTCTGATTCTTGAACTCCGTCCCATTGTCGGTTCTAATAGACTGAACTTGTTGCATTTTGTTCAGTTGGACAGTCTTCAGGTGGTCGATGATTAGCTCCACAGTTTCGTCTTTCGAACGTAGAAACAGCACCCAGGTGTAGCGCGAGAAGTCGTCCACCATCACGAGAACATATTTGCGCTTGTTTATGCTTGGAACACGCATCGGCCCACACAGATCCATATGAATAAGCTCTAGGGTCCGGGTCGTGCTCGGAGTTGCCTTCGGCGGGTGCGGCACTCGCTTCATCTTTCCTATCTCACATGCCCCGCAGAGACGATCCTTCACGAACTGAAGGTCGGGCATGCCTTTTACGTGTCCGCCCAGCACCAACTTGTTGATACTCTTGAAATTGAGGTGCGATAGTCTCCGATGCCAAATCCAAGCTTGTTGGGAATTGGCCTTTGACATGAGGCAGACGGGGTTATCGGGCTTCACAGTTGCGAGGTCGATCATGTAGAGATTGGTCTCGCGTTTTCCAACCAATAGCTCCTCTCCGGCATCATTGAAGATTCTACACCGTGTCTTTTTGAAGCTGACCTCGAGATCTTTGTCGTAGAATTGCCCGATGCTGAACAGATTGTGTCCCAATCCCGCGACATGTGATACCTTCTTGATTGTGAGTTTATCTTGAACAATGTCACCGTAGCCCACGATCGGCGCCTTGTTATCGTTTCCAAATCTCACGTGTCCACCGTATTCTTCCTTGTAGTTCGTGAGAAGCTCCATTCTTCCGGTCATGTGCTTGGGGCATCCAGAATCTAAGTACCACACATGACCGTGCTGCAAAATAAGATTAACGGATTTTAGGTACCCAAATTTGTTTGGGTCCTGAAGGGTTAGGTCTGGCACCTCTCGGAGGAACTTTCATTGACACAACTTTCCCCTTAGATGTAGATTGTACACTGTTAATGCCAAAAATCGCACCAAAGGGACAACTTAAGGTCGATGTGGACTTAATAAACTAAAGAAAGAATGTTTCGACGAGACGTGCGATGAGGGAAAAAATAAAGAAACAAGGGATTTTATAACGCAAAAAAAACCTCAATCGAGGAAAAAACCTGCGGACGACAGTGGGTGTCGTCGCTGCACTATGGTCGCCAATCAGGGCGACGTCCTAGGTACTGGCGTCGGGCGTACGATGATTACAATACAAATGAAGGAAATACTTCGAAATGTAAAGTACAAGTGTTAAAAGTGTAAAACAGGTGTTTTTCGTGTGAATACAAAGTGTAAATAACTGTTGGTCGAAAGATGTCGTCGTGCGTCGAGAGTGAGTTCTTCGAGAGAGAATGCTTCACTTGAATTTGCTGTAGAGTTCTTGCTTTCAGTACTTGATCTCCAGAGTTTGAATGTTCTTTGCTATGAGTTTGGATGATTTTCTCTGTTGTTTGGTGATATTCACTGATGATCGCTGATGTGTGTCGGATTTTTCCGATGTCCCCTTGAAATGAGGCTTTAGCTTGGCTTTTATAGTCTTCGTGCCATTAATTATCTCCATTAATGCTTTGATCAACGGCTGGAAACGGTCGCCGGAGTGATTATCCATAATGCTCTTCGTCCGTTACGGCTGCTTGCTGTTAATGGCTTTGACTCCTGCATTAAATACTTAACAAACGTAACAGACAAGGTTAACGTTAGCTTTGGTCGTAGGTGCAATGATCTTACGCGATGGTCGTACGGGACGGGCGATGCTATGGTCGAGCGTCATGGGAGACGTACGACTTACCTTTTACGGGAGACGACGGATGTTTTCTGGGTTCTTGTCGAGACCTTATCTTAATACAAGATTTTGATTATAACGTGCGTCTTACCTGCTCTGGTCGTGGTCGTACGACATGATTTTTTGCCCAAACAGTTTGCCCCCAAAATTTGAAAATTGAATGTCAAATTCAAGTTTTAAATTTTGTCAATCAGACGCATAGGAAATAAGACAAGAGTTAGAAATTACCTCAATCGCCTTGAAGCTAGACTGGTCCGTTTCTAACAGAACGAAAAGTTGAAAAGGGAACGAGGTCGTGACGTCATACTGACATATGATGATGCTTACCAGCTGTCTAGGACAGGTGTCGATGATCCATGCGGTCATACGAAGGGACGAGAGCACGCGGTGATCATCAAAGGGCTCGACCTGACATGATCGACTGCATAAATAAAGATTACGATGGATCTTTTCTTGGCGATTTCAGTTCGATTAGAACTTGCAAGAATCTTTGACCTAATTTAAGTTTTTCTGAGATCATATAAGATACGACCCTCCAGTTTGTGTATGTGTCGCAAGTCTATTGCTAGAAAGCCTATAAAAAACTGGGATATCTAGGGCCTTTCAGAAGTGCAAATCAATTTAACGGGGCTGGCAATGTCGACAGAGCCTAGAAGCACCATTAAAAACGAAGAAGATCTCGACGATTTTAGAAGTCTAGAGAGGATTCCCATGGGGATTACCGTAAGCAAGGTTGGCAAGGTTCGACCGGAAATGTGCCCCAAGGGGTACGTTGTTATATACGAATACCCGTTCAAATTAGGATTTCACTGGCCATATTCGCCTTTAGTCAAAGAGTTCCTGTGTGAATTTGATCTTTCGCCGGGGCAATTGATGCCCCAGTTTTGGCGAGTTAACTTGATCATCGAACGACTTACCTCCAACTGGAATCCACCGATGAATGTGAAGGACCTTCTGACGACGTATAAGGTCAAGAATGACAGGTACCGTCGCTATAGTTTGTTTTCAAGGTTCAAGGGTGATCGTACCCTGGTTTTAAATACTGCGGTCAACGACCGTGGATGGAAGAAGAGGTATGTATTCGTACGGGCGTCGACGTTGGACACTGATAGGGTGAGCCTTTGATTGTACGTTTTCATGTTATTCTGTTTCTCGATTGTTTCTTCGACTGATCTTCTTTTTATGCGTAGATATTGATTTCGATAAGGTAGAGCCGGATGATGCTTCTCGGGCTAAGATCGAAAAGTTCTTGGAATTTAGTACTGAAGATCGGTCGTACGTCACGCGTCATTTGATAGACGAGGATGATGACACCGTTTTCTTGAGCGACAGAATGAGGATGGGTCGAGGGGAGAAAAAAGAAGAGGAGGACTCTGAGAAGACTAAGGAGGAAGAGAAGAGCGAAGAACCAGAGGTAGAGATAATTGGTAAGTATCCTTTTGTCTTCCTTTCTCTTGACCTGGTCTTTCTCTGTTCTGAATCGTCTAATTTCTTTCTTTTACCGTACAGGTGAATCTCAAGCACAGGCGACGTCTTCTGTTGCTAGGAAGATGGCCCAAGTCGAAGTAGCTCGCGAGGCGAGGGAGAAGGACGTTTCAACAACTGGGTCGGGAGTCCTGAAGAGAAAAGAAGTCCCGATAGTCGGGTCGGGCCTCTTAAAGAGGACAAAGGTGTCCGTTCTGAGGGAACCGTCTTTGAAGACGGGTAACCCATCGAGGGTTGCCTTGTCCAGGAAGGCGAAGGCGTCGGTTGCATTTGACACGACCGTCGCGAAATCTGTGGATACTGTGCAACTGGCGACGATGTCTCCCGTCGTCCTATCCGGCCCTTCATCGGCCGATAGGGGCAAAGGCGCGCAGAAGGGACCTGTGGGGGAAACGACGGTCAACTTTACGTTGCCGTCGGGTTTTCTGGACGACAATGTCTTAGACGAGACGAAGTTGTTCCCCCATTTGGAAAAATATTTGCTTCCGTCTTTCAGGGAGCGTTTTGACGGGTTTTCTTTTTAGAAGAAAGAGCTCCATGTAGCTGGACTCTTGTTCTTGGTAAGTCTTTCTTTCAAGACTTGTCGTTGTCGTTGTCATTGTTTACTAAATGTCGCTCATATTATGATTCTTCAGGCGTTCCAAGCTTCCCTGGCATTGCAGGCCGAAACGACGAATATAGAGGTTTTAACGGCTTCTGTTACTAAAGATGAAGATGCTGCGTTAGCTAAAGAGAAAACTGCTTTGGAGCACGAAGAAGTAATGTCGGTGCGCCTTGACCATGCTCTGGACGAATTGGATGCCCTCGGTCATACAAGAGACCAGATAAACTCGCGTTTGAAGGAGTCCCTGACTTTGATGCGCGACCAGAGAGAGGAGCTGGAGGGGATGAAGGAGTCCGTAACCGCGAAGAGGAAGGAAGCCGAGGGAATCAAGGCTAAGGTGATAAATTTGAAGAAGGAGTCTGATGAGTTGAAGGACGAAAATAAGTCTTTCTTTTCTTATGCTCGACTTACTGCGCGTGCGGCAGTTATGTGTCGTCAGCAAGGATCCTTTGGCTTCTGCGTCAGATGAGCTGCGTCTCTTTTATGAGAGAGTCGGGACCGAGAGAGATCTCGACTTGGATGACGAGAAGGAGGTTGAGGAGGAGGTGGCTAACGAGGGTTTTCGGGATGAGGTATCGGACAAGGTTGTGATCGATGCTCCTCCACAACCTTAGAAAAAATGTATTTGTTTGTTCGTGCTGCTCGACCGTTAGTGGTCGATTATGTACTCGATGGCTTAATGAACGTAACTTATGCTTTATCCAAACCATGTTTAATTATGAATTTGAACATAGGACACACAGGAAATCATGCGATTGAGGCATACATTGTAATACGATGAGTAAAACAAATATGTGAACACGCGATTAAATCATTTTCTAAGTTAAGAGACTTAGGGGTAAAATCGTTTAGACTCTGCGATCGTACGATTAGATCGTATAATGAGTTTGTATCGTATGCCCCTGTGGAGAAATGATCAAGTTAGAGACCTGATCGTTTATGTAGTTCGACCTTGCGATATTAAAGTCATATAGTAGACTTTAATGATTACTGTCGTGCGATTCTGCGATAATCTGTCGTGTGATTCTGCGATAAAACGATGTCGGGGGTTGGTCGTTGGCTGGCCAACGACCCTCCGATGCTTAAGTCAGTAGTCGTTTTGTGAGAAAAAATCGTATGAAAAAGAGTTAGAGAACGTACCATTTCGACTTCTCTCTCTATTTGCCCCCTGTCATTTATTACCTAATTCTTTTTGGGAGGAAAAGATAGGTTTTAAATGACAGAATGACACGGAGGAATATTATCCTGCGTTGACTATGTTGGCGTGCGACTGGGCACCATAGTAGACTTATCTCTGTGAAAAAGATATTAATTTAAGGATAGAAGAAACGAACCTGTCGAGAGCCTGATCTTGTGACTTTAGTTTATTTTTGCGGCTTCAAGGTAGACTTGTAGTACTCACGAGCGACTTTTGGCTCACTTTTGGCTCGCTTTTGATCTCCTGGATTCCTAATGGCGTAGGGGATTTTAATTGACAACTTTTGTATGCTCGGGAGTCGACGGTCGATGGCTATTAGCTGGAATAGCGACATCGTCGATGATATCCTTGAGGGAAATGATACGCTAATTCCTTCTTCAATGCAATACAGTCGTCTGTTGCATGACCATGATCGGCATGGAAGTCGCACCACTTTGATTTGTCTTTTTTAGCATCGTCCAGGTCGGACTTCTTTGGCCATCGAATGGTCGCTTGGGAACTTTTCAAAGCTTCGACTAGGTCCTTAGCGGTCCCTTTGAATTTGTAAGAGGAGATCTTGGGGTACACGGGGAATTTAGTCGCGGTTTTAGCTTCTGTCTTTGTCTTGAAACAAACGTTTGAAATTTGACGCGCTGGCTCTATTCTGGATATGGCTTTCGGCTTGAATTCTGGCTTTCTGACGCCTAACGACTTCTTGGTGTCAATGTGCTTGCGACGAAAGGCGGCATCATATTCGACCCTCATATATGCTAAGGTTCGAGCTCGGACGTCTTCGAAAGTCTCTAGGGGATACTTGGTCAGATCGATATATAGACCTGAACTATCGTCCAGACCACGCTTATAAACTTCGATCGCAGTTTTGATGTCATAATTGCGGATACTGATCATTTCGGCGTTGAATCTATTGAAATAACTTCTAATAGACTCATTGGTCTTCTGCACGATATAGTACAGATCACTAGTCTGCTTTTCCATCTTACGACTGCTGGCGAATTGCCGGGAGAATTGGTTGACCAATTCGGCGAACGACCCGATAGATTTGGGTTTGAGATTGATCAACCACTGGAGAGCTGGACCAGCGAGAGTCGCCCCGAAACTCTTGCACATGCATACTTCCTGGTACATGTGTGGGATCGAGATTGTCCACATGAGCTGCTTATACTGTGCGACATGCTGGGTTGGATCGGTCACACCCGAATACTTGGGAGTGAAGGCAGGAATGTTATACTTCTTTGGGACCTCGACGGTGGCTATTTCGTCGATGAAGGGCGACGCCTGATACCCCGAGCGAGGCTCGACGTCGACAGGTACGGCTGCCCCAGGCAACTTGGCGAGCAAGGACAGGATGCGCTCATTTTGGTCTTCTAACATCTTCAAACGTTGGGCGACGGGATCGTTAAGATCAGGATTTGCCCCTATCGAGGGATTGGTCCCTGGACTAGTGCCATTACCATGCGACGAACCATTGGTGTCCCCGTTGAACGGGACGAAATATGGCTGCGACCCATAGTGGAATTGTTGCGGTCCATTTTGAAACGGCTGCGATCCTTGCTGGAAAGGTTGCGACCCTTGTAATGGCTGAGACCCATTATTCACGGGTGGTGGCCTTATGTGCTGAGGAGGAACTGTCCCAAACTGAGGATTTGGGTTGAATGGCCCTGGCTGTTGATTCTGCATGAACGGGCCTGGATGCTGATTCTGCGCGGATGAACCTGGATTCGGGACAAATGGTCTAGGGCCATTCTGGTCGAACGATCTTGGAATTGGGTTCTGCACGAACGGCCTAGGACCATTTTGAGGCCCAAGAGGATTTCTTAACCGCGCGATCTCCTCAGCTGCTCTGCGATTCTGCTCGGCCATTGCATTGAGCTGATTCCTGGCGACTTCGAGCTCCTGATACATCTGAGCAACAGCTTGCTGCGGATTTCCAGGGGCTGCCATTGTTCCTGCAATAGAGAGCAGAAAAAACTCCAAGAAACTGTTAGTAGGGTGCACGTTCGTCGAGGATTTTCTCTAGATGTAGTCCCACGGATGGCGCCAAACTGTTAATGCCAAAAATCGCACCAAAGGGACAACTTAAGGTCGATGAGGACTTAATCAACTAAAGAAAGAATCTTTCGACGAGACGTGCGATGAGGGAAAAAAATAAAAAAACAAGGGATTTGATGACGCAGGAAAAACCTCAATCGAGGAAAAAACCTGCGGACGACAGTGGGTGTCGTCGCTGCACTATGGTCGCCAATCAGGGGCGACGTCCTTGGTACTGGCGTCGGGCGTACGATGATTACAATACAAATGAAGGAAATACTACGAAATGTAAAGTACAAGTGTTTAAAGTGTAAAACAGGTGTTTGTCATGTGAATACAAAGTGTAAATAACTGTTGGTCGAAAGCTGTCGTCGTGCGTCGAGAGTGAGTTCTTCGAGAGAGAATGCTTCACTTGAATTTGCTGTAGAGTTCTTGCTTTCAGTACTTGATCTCCAGAGTTTGAATGTTCTTTGCTATGAGTTTGGATGATTTTCTCTGTTGTTTGGTGATATTCACTGATGATCGCTGATGTGTGTCGGATTTTTCCGATGTCCCCTTGAAATGAGGCTTTAGCTTGGCTTTTATAGTCTTCGTGCCATTAATTAGCTCCATTAATGCTTTGATCAACGGCTACAACGGCTGGAAACGGTCGCCGGAGTGATTATCCATAATGCTCTTCGTCCGTTACGGCTGCTTGCTGTTAATGGCTTTGACTCCTGCATTAAATACTTAACAAACGTAACAGACAAGGTTAATGTTAGCTTTAGTCGTAGGTGCAATGACTTTACGCGATGGTCGTACGGGACGGGCGATGCTATGGTCGAGCGTCATGGGAGACGTACGACTTACCTTTTACGGGAGACGACGGATGTTTTATGGGTTCTTGTCGAGACCTTATCTTAATACAAGATTTGGATTATAACGTGCGTCTTACCTGCTCTGGTCGTGGTCGTACGACATGATTTTTTGCCCAAACATACACCTTTAGCAGAAACTGGTTTTGGCCCAGGTTGCCTCCTTGGTGTAGAATTTACACCTTTTGGAGGAACATTATTTTTAGCAGGTTGCCTCTTTGATGCCGGTTTAACCGCAGTGGGAGCGGCCCGTTTTGCATTGGGTTTGGTCTCCCGCTGTGATTTAACCTCTGATTGATACCCTCGTTGAGTATGGTGGTTCTTGTTGTTATTATGAGGGTTTCGTTTGGGTGTATGATTAACCTTGTGATTTGACCCATACCAATCATTTAAATTAATTTCATCAAAATCATTCCAACCACATCTAGAACAACATAAACAATCACGCGATAATTGAATCAATTGATGAACTGAATTAAGTTTAATCGGAAAAGAAACTTCAAAACGATTCCAATTATTCCAAACACAATTGTCTTTGTTTATTCAAGTATTGAATGCAGTAGGGAAAGACTTTGATGCTTCCTTCTTGACAGGTTCCTTGTTCAGCCACTTTGGTTTTTCTTGTTTTGCTTGACCAATTTTATCTGAAACAACAGGGACGGAATGGTCAGTGACTTTTGAAGGAACGGTATCTTTGGTAGACAATTGCTCGGTATTTTGCCTCGGATGTGATTGCTGTCTAGAAACAGGTTTAGAAGTCGGTTTTGATTGTGAAATCTTGATCACAGCTGGGGCCTTTGTGTTAGAACTGTTACCCTTTAAGAAATTGACCGGACGATTGACTACTGGAGACAGAAAATTAGTGTGACACGGGAGAGGTTTGTCGAAAGGGAACGACTCAAACTCTCCATCAGAATTGCCTTCAGAGTTCATGTATTTTGAAAAATCAATCTCCGGAATTTCAGGACTTGGATCAGGTGAGGAAGGCGAGGAACACGCTGTGTGAGTGTGCGTTGGGGAATTCGGTGCGGAAGCGTTTGAAAAATCAGATTTTAAATTCCTTTTAACACACTCATCTTGAGAATCTTGACCTTCTTGTGAAGTAGAGATCTTGCCTAGAAAAGCTTTACACGAAGACGTGTCCGATGAGTTAGAGGAAAATTCGGGTGAAATCTTCTTTTCAGATTGGAGTTGGTCAAACTGCTCTTGTAGCTGACTTTTACTCACATTCTCTTGCATCACTTCTGTTGCCAAAGCAGACAGTTATGATGTGAGTCGATTGATTTCAATCCGAAGGATCTCCTGACCTTCATCCGACACATTTTCGGTTTTGACCGGTTGAAGATTCTCAAGTTTTTCAATTAATGCTTGCTTTTCCATTTGAAAATTTGACCTTTCTTTCTCAAGCGACTCCTCCAACTCTACAATCTTTGCCTCCAAGATGAGAGGAGGAACATAGAGTTTAAACTCGTCCGTCTCATTCTTGGTTGCGGTGGCTTGGTCCTCATCCTTTTTGGAGGAATCCTTGGGCTTAGCAATCTTGTAAGGGTCAAATTAGTCATTTGAGAGATACTTTTTGTTCTTTTTATAGGAATTATTCAAAGGTTCATAACAAAATGGAAGCTGTATTCCTCGTTTGTGTGCACGCTTATATTCCTCGGTTTCCTCTTCCTTTTCAGGTTCAAGAGGACCAGTCCATTGAATGGCATATTCCGGATATTTTTTTATCTAACCCAAAACATGCAAAATCATACAAAGTTGGTGTATACCATCTTCTTTTTTTCAAATAATGTGGGTTATCATATCCGATACCCCATTCTTTGTTAAAGTACGTAAACTCTTTGGGTTTATTCAGAAAGATGGTTTGATCAGTTTGACCCCTTTTGTGGAGTTTGGTTTCAAGATCAAGAATTTTAGTAACAAACTCCTTGTGCTGAATTTGAAGAGAGGAACATTGATAAACAAGTTCTTCTTTCTCATTCATGCACTGATCAAACTGAGACTGAAGATCATATAATTTGGCCCTTAAGTCTTTGGGTGCTATTGAAAGGATTTTGCATCTTTCTTTTAACATAGCATTTTCAGACTTATGTTTTTCAGTTAATCGCGTTTGAACATCTAGCTTTTCGGTTACTGAACTAATCTCAAGCGTTTGTTCTTTAGTGGTGGCCTTAAAGGAATTCGCATGATCATTAAGGGATTGCATATCATTCATTAACTCTTGTTGAGAAAATTCACATACCTGACTTGTCTTCTCTTCATCAGCTGGAGAGTGATACCCATGAAAGCATTTGCACAGTCTGAATCGCTTTCAACATCAGAACGACCCAACCAGTAGTCGTTTTCCACAAACATAGCTTCTCCAGCTTCCTTCTGCTCAGCCAATGCCAGTTTGGCCTTGTAGTAGTGAGAATTCTTTACCACAGGCCTTGTGCAATCTTTAGCAAAATGACCAAGCTTTCCACAGTTGTAGCAGGTCACTGGTTCATCTTTCCTCTTTCTATCTTATTTCTCCTTCTTTTCCTTCTTCTCAGACGTGTCCTGCTCATCAACTTTATTCTTTCCCTCGTGCTTGTCTTGATAATTATGGCGCTTGTTGGAGGCGGTGGAGTAGCGCTGATTATTCGACGTTGGCTTCTTATAGAATCGTTGTTGTTGGAAAGTTTTAGTGAGCAGAGCAACAGCTTTCTTGAAGTCAGCTACTTCATTATTCGAGTCACTGTCTTCCTTTTCAGATTCGGAAGAGCTTTGCCTTTGAGCACGTTTAGAGTAATGGCCCGAAGATTTCCCTTTCTTTGAGGATATGAGTGCTATAGGATCAGCAGTTGGCTTTGCTGCAGTCTTCTTCTCGCCCAGAAGTTCATTTACTTCATCTTCGTCTTGAAGAAGCGTCTCATACAGTTAATTGATGCTAAGGTTCTCTATCAAGTTGTTGTGCTTAACATGAGAAGCAAAACCTTCCATTCGGGTAGCAGATTGTTGAGGAACTTGAGCTCGTTCTCCGTGTTGGAACGAACAATCTGGTTCTTGTTCAGTTCATTGAGAAGTAAGCAGAAGCGTTCATATGCTTGGGGGAGACTCTCGCTGTCGATAGCTTGGTAGATTGAGT
Source organism: Saussurea involucrata (assembly GCA_033807775.1). NCBI lineage: Eukaryota > Viridiplantae > Streptophyta > Magnoliopsida > Asterales > Asteraceae > Saussurea > Saussurea involucrata. The sequence goes on along the minus strand of CM066320.1, from coordinate 186,667,059 downwards.
TGGGAAGTGCTTGGATAAGATATCTCTTGGCATGCTTTTCGCCTTCTATTCTGCCGCTTTCCTCGTTGGTCAGATCGTCTTTAGTCTTGTCCTCATAACTTGTCACAGGATTTGCTGCAGTTGGTGCAATGGTCTTCTTCGGCCAAGGAATCGGACCCTCTTCAAGAGATTTCTTGATGTACACATAGTTGTCCTTAGATTCAATGAAAATCATGACTCTGTCTCGCCATTGGCTATACTCACCTTGATAGAGACAAGGTGGTTTGGAGTCGGTCCCAATAGCAAGTGCATCACGTTAAGTCATCGTAGGTTGCAACGAAGTGATCGTCAGACGTGTAGATTGATTCAAAGAGTAAACCTGACGCAAGGCACTAAGAGTGGTATCCTAACGCAGGTTCTACGACTTATATGAACTAAGAGTGTACTTATGGATAGGAATCCAAATAAGAGTCTGATCTGGAAGTGTCCGGATCAGATGTAGACAGTTCAAAGTAAAAGAATCCAGGAAAACAGAAGAGTCCGGATAGAATAAGGTGTCCGGATACCACAAAGAATCCGGATACCTCTCAAATTCCGGGTAATATATGGTTTCCTGATAGAGTTAGATTTCCGGATAACACTTAGGTTACCGAAAAGACAATAGTTACCGGATACAATTTAGACAAACTTACCGGGTAGTATGATATTCCAAATGAAATTGATCACCGGAAACCTTGGCTTGTCCGGATAAAATATTTTACCGGAAAGTGATGGGTTTCCGGAACAAATTACCCGGATTGATTGAAATAGTAAAAACTTACCCGGAAAGAAGACTTGCCCGGGATGTTGGACTTACCCGGAAAGAAGGACGAATCCGGATGAAATTCACACAAATGTCCGGAAAGAATTGGTCGCGTCCGGAAACTGCTGCTGTGTTATCCGGACACTGCGGATGACTTTTCAATCTCGATTGAAACTCGATTAGGGTTGCACAAAAATGTTCCTGAAAGATTAGAAGCAATCCCAAACACAAAAACAACACTAACCCAATCGATTTTAAAGCAAAAACAATGAGTTTTGATGGTAAAAATTCGATTTTTATTGAAGAACACTACCAAAAACTTTGAAATTTGATTTGCTTAATTGAACACTCAAATGGACGAATTGGGATGAGAAAATTTGCAGAATTACTAATGAAAACAATGCTAACACAACCCAATAAACAGAATCGATCAATTTAATCAGAATCAATGATTTGAAATTTCAAGAAAGTGCCAGACGAGAAAAAGTCAAAAACTTACTAGAATTCAATAGGAATGCTCTGAATCAAATCTGTCCGTCTGCTCTGATACTAATTGTTAAATCCAGATCCATGCAACAATTATGAAATCAGTAATATAAACAATAAGAACAATGATTTCAACTGGTCATCCCTGTATTATGCTTTCAATCAGAGTGTTTACAATACAATTCAGAAAAGCAAATGAGATAACTAGCCTATTTTCTAAGGCTAAGCTATCTATTTATATGGCGGGCCCGTGGTTAACAAGCCCACGGCCCGTTCACTAATAAGGCTCAAAATAAAGAATTACAGTTTAAACCCTGAACTTTAAATCAACATAAATTGACCCTAACAAAGACTTTGTGACTATTTGTTTCAGTAGAGCCTAATGAAGATTTAAAGTTGTTAGTGTGGATTCTTGAAGATAAAATCTTATCTGAAGATTCGTCAAAGGTTTAAAGTGTTGAAGATTTGAAGATTAAAGAGCAGAAGACAACCATTATAAAAATTTTAAATCTTGAATCCATAGGGGGAGATTGTTAGTACCAAATGTATTCAAGATTTAGGGAGTCAACAATAGTCAAAGTCAATGTAAGAAATGGTCAAAGTCAAGGTATCTAATGTGTAAGGTCAAAGGTTAAATACCTTATTGTAAGGGGTTTTGTGAGAGTAGCACATTAGAGCGGATAGCATAAGTGAGTGTGTGTGTGTGTGAAATGAGAGATGACCCAATAAGAGAGAATTAGATCCCATTCCAATCTTGTATCAATTCCCATCTCTAATCAAGTTCTATTGTGTTGATTCATTGTTATATGGATTTCTCAGTCTTCCATGTATCAATCCAGTAGCATGGATGCACCTACATCTCAGGCAAGCCAACATTTCCTCCATTTGCTGTCATGTGCCAGATTGTGGCCACAGTATGTTTAAAAGGAATCCCCGTCAATTCTCATTTCCTAAGAGCATCTACAACATGTTGTTCCGTCCAAGCCCCACTTACCTGATACTTATGGCCTCCATTCCACTTCACAGTTTGTTGGGAAGCTTCAATTTGAATGGCATTGAATAGCTTTATAGTAGTGTGTTAGAGCATTATTGTATTCAAGATTTATTGTAAAGTCTTGTAATTAGTCAAAGCTTGTAAAGTCAAATGTAAAAGTCAAAGTCATGAAAAGTCAAAGTAGATTAGATTTAATGCTTTGTAATCCTAGGTATAAATAGGATTAGTTAGCTTAGATGTTAAGCAAGTCTCAAGTAAGTCAAAAGAAAGCAATTCATTAGAGATCTTAATTGTAATATTCTAGAGAGAGAAGTGAGAGCATTCTAGAGAGAGAAAAGAGAGAGAAAAGAGAGAGAAAGTGCATCAATCTTATGTAAATCTCTATTATGTTCAAGATCAATGGATGATTTGATGATTACCTAATAGAAACTGGTTTTACAATTGGTATCAGAGCTTTGGGAGATTGGATTGTGTGCAAAATTCGTCCAATTTCTTGAAGATTTGAAGATTTTTTGAAGATTTTTGAAGAAAATCTCCATTGTTGAAGAACTTAAAGAACACAAATGGGTTATGCATTTCTTTTTTGTTTTTTGTTTTGATTTTGATTGCAAAGTATTTCTCCATTGATATAAATCAGTTTTGCATCAAAAGATTTACAAAAACACATCAAGAATTGATGAATTTGAAGATTTTGAATTTTTTTGTGTTCTTGAAAAAGTGTGCTGTAAAGTTTTTTAGATTGTGATTTTGCAAAATATTGATGTTTTGATTCGTTTTTGTGCAAAATCCTTCCTAAAAAGTGTTTCTAGACATGTTTCAATCATAAATTTCAAGTCTTAATGCATAAATTTCATTTTTGAAAATTTTGATTTGAATGTGTTCTTGAGGTGTTTTTCATGTTATTGAGCAAAATTGTTTAGATCTTGAATTTTGATCCAAATTAATTGTTGAGCTGCTATTAAAATGTGTTTTTGATTTGTTTTGATATTAAAATTCCAAATCTAACAATTGTTTTTGAGTGTTTGATTTTTGCAGAAAATCAACAGGAAAAAGGGGAAGAAAGAAAGAATTGACTTTCAAAAGTCAAAAGCATACGAATTCTTGGTTTCGAATCACACATAGTTCACTGTGTGAAATTTGTGTGAGTTGTGTGTGTGCCAAAAAGGATTCGGATGCTTCATAAGAATGGATACGGATCAAGCATAATAATTTTTTTAGCTGTGTGTTTGTGTGTTTGAGCAACTTGTCTATGTGCTTAACAAATGGTTTCGGATATATGCGTGAAATGTGAGGTGTGAGTGTGTGTGTTTAACCTACATGAGTGTGTGCTTATTTGTCATCAGGTTTCGAACCCTTCTACGTACGAAACCCAACAGATTTCGAATCCTACTGCGTACGAAACCCAACTGAATTCGAACCCTACATGGTACGAATCCTTCAGAATTCGGACTCCACAGCGTACGAAACCATCAATTCGGACCCTTCTTGAAATCAAATTTCGGACCCTTTTAGTATACTGGTTTCGGACCCTTCTTAAATCAGATTTCAGACCATCAAGCGTACGAAATCATCGTTTCGGACCCACTTTGATACGAAACCATATGATTTCGAACCCACTTTGATACGAAACCATCTCACCGGAAAATCTAGTGGGTCTTCGAAAATCAGTGTTTGATCGCGTTTTATTTCTTGGATTCGATTGATATTTGTTTTAGGATCGCATTGCAACAAAAATTATCGAATTTGGTTGAGAGACGAAGAAGATATAGTCGTCTGAAATCATCTCGCCGGAAAAACGAGTTTCACCGGAGAACTCGTAAGTCGCCGAAATTTTGTGCATGATAGATAATCTTTGATTGTATCTGATTAGGTGTCATTCAAGGATCGCAACGAAACAAGTTTCATTGAGTTTGGTTGAGAAACGAAGGACTTATCATCGCCTGAAGTCTTCTCGCCGGAAAAACGGGATCGCCGGAGACGTCAACGTTTTTTGTTGCATGATCGAGTTTAATTGTTTGGGTTTGTTTTTTTTTCGTTTAAGGAGTGTAACGCAACAAGTTTCACTCGTTTTGGTCGAGAATTGAGTAAGAAATCTGAAGAAGAAAGCATCAGATCGTTGTGGTTTTTAGTGAAGATGATGAACAGTAACTAACGGATCTCCGTTAGTTCTGTTAGTTTTCTAACAATTTTGATCCTTTTTCCGTTAAATCCGTCGAAGTTAGTTAGTTTTGTTTCATTAGTTGGTTAGTTTTGTTACATTTTCAGTCCTTTGTCGTTAAGTTCCAGTTAGAGTTAGTTAGTGTCTTTTTACTAACAGTCAGTTAGTTTTTCCGTTAGATTTGTTACATTTTTGGTCCTCAGTTAGTGTTTTCAGTTAAGACAAGTTTAGTTAGTTTTAGATTTGTCAGTTTTAGTCCTTGTAGTTTAGTTTGAGTTTATTACATTTTCAGTCCCTGTAGTTTTAAAGTTCTAGGTTTTTACATTTTCAGTCCCTTGACTTGTTAGTTTTAAAATTTTATACTTTTAGTCCTTAGAGTCTTAAGATTCAGTTTTTTGTCATTTTTAGTCCTTATTTTTGTTGAGTCTTAATATTTTTCATTTTAGTCCCTATATTTTGTATTTTTGACATTTTTAGTCATTTTAGTGTCGAATTTTTGTTATTTTACCTGCTTTTATTCATAACTGACACTTTTTCTCTTATTTTGCAGGTTTGACGATTAAAGTCCAATATTTCCGCGCAAATTTTTCAGAATTAATTTTTGGAAGACAAATTTATAATTTGTTTTTTCAAATTTTATTTTTTCAAATTTTTCTGACTTTAATTGTGTTTTCTGTTTTTTAAGAGTGTGCACATAATTCTAACTTCTAAGCGAAGTTTATCTTGACGATCACTCTATTAGGTATATTTTTGTTAATATTTTTTGTATTTTTCATCTAATTTTTTTTGTGTTTCTTTTCAGGTTTTCTTCAAGATGTCTACTTATACAGAAGATGGGGTTTTAAGATTGAAGCAAACTATTATAAAGGAGATACCCCCAATTGCAAAAGTTCTGGTTAAATCATCAAATGAAAGTTTGCAACAAACAATTTTGCAACAATTTCTTATACCAGAAATAACTCATAAACCACACGTTTCTGTTAAACCAAATAATGAAGTGTTGCAACAAGTTATTATAACAGAAACACATTCAAAACCACACGTTTCTGTTAAACCAAATAATGAAGTGTTGCAACAAGTTATTATAACAGAAACACCTTCTAAACCACATGTTTCTGTTAAACCAAATAATGAAGTGTTGCAACAAGTTATTATAACAGAAACACCTTTTAAACCACACGTTTCTGTTAAGACAAATAATGGAATTTTGCAACAAGTCATTTTAACAGAAACATCTCCAATATCACAAACTCCTGTTAAAGACAATGCTTCAAATTCTTCAACTCCTATTTCAAATCCTTCAGTTCCTATTTTAAATAAAGCATTGGAGGAAGAAAATGTTGATCTGAAACAACAAATTTTAGACATTTCTTCTTCAAATGCTAAACTTACTAAAAGAATAACTGATCTTGAAGTTTATATTGCAGATCTTGAAACAAAGAAAGACAACTCAAGTCTGCACGATCAAATCGAGAATCTTCAAGAGAAAGTAACAACTCTTCAAAAAGAAAATGCCGATTTAAAGAGAAGAGAAGAAAAGAGAGTGAAGTGGAACTTAAAGTTACATGCTCAATTAAAACAAATTAAAGAAAAAAGTTTGGACAGTGAAAATGTCGATCTAAAGAGAAAACTGTCTAATTTTTCTTTTGAAGAAAAGAAAGTTTTTGAAGAAAAGAAAGAGACTGAGCTGAAATGTATAAAACTTTCAAAACAAGTTTCAGACTTTGAGAAAGTTTTATTTTTAGAAAAAGACAAGCTCGAAAAAGAAAGAGCTAAATTTGAAACTGAACGAAAATCTTTTGAGATTAAAAGTTCTGAACTTTCCGTGAAAATCTCTGAATTAGAAAATCTTTTGGAGAAGGAAAGGGTCGAGTATGAAAAAGAAAGGAAAAGCTTTGAAGCGAAGAATGCGAAACTGTCAAAGAAAATTTCTGATCTTCAAAAGGACTTAGAAAAGGAAAGACAGGAGCTAGATAAAGAAAGTCAAGAGCTAGAAAAAATGAAGAAAGCTGACTTTCAGGCTAGGTGCGTTAAAGACGAATTTTCTAAAGAAAGGAAGATATTTCGGCAGGAAATTCATAAATTGACAATGAATTTGGCTGCATTATCGACTGACATCATGAAAGCGAAGAGGGTCAAGTCTAATATTCAGAATAAGCTTGATTTGGTGACCAAGGAACGGAATGACTTATCTTACAAAGTGAAGTCATTTAACAAATCCAAATGCTATTCAGAATGTCTGATTCGTCCTTCTAATCTATTCTATGATCACTCGGTGGATAATTCTTCCAAGTATCAATATGCTGATCTTCCTTCATATAAGAAAGTCAACATGCAATGGAGAGTAAAAGATACGTCTACTGAAAAAGGTGAGCCAAAATCCTTTGTTCCCAACAAGAACACTAATCTGAAAGCTAAATCTTTTGCTAATCCTGATTCATTCTATTCCGCAAATCATTTAATCAGGTTAGCACAAAAGAATTTTTGTTGTTCTTATTGTGGTACCAATGATTTTATTAAAAATGAGAGTGTTCAATATTGGTATGGTACTTATCATTTTTCTTCCTATAGAGCTCCGCTTAACAAGCCAGGACCCAAGACACGTTGGGTACCAAAATCTACTTAATCTGTTTTTGCAGATTTAGAAGCAAAGCGTTGAACTCTCGGAAGAAGATTACTTGTACCATTAAGGGGGAGTAAAGAGGTATTGGCTTTTGAACATATCAGTTCAAAACCCGTGCTTCAACGACTATGGCTTATGAACAATTCAGTTCAGGACCCGTACTTCAAAGACTAAGACTTCTAAACAAATCAGTTTAGAACTCACACTTCTCAGGTGATATCTTTAATTGTTACATCTTTCTGTTTCAAGGAACGTGGTAAAAGGTAACATTGGATTATATTTTGTTTCTACCACTTTGAAAACTTGAATCTTTACAAATTTAATTCAATGAGATAAAATTTTCAATTTTCATTCAATGAATTAAATGTGTGCTAAAAGATGATTTTACAAGTATTTTTGTATTATCTGAGTTAGATTTGTTTCAACTTTCACCTCTGAAATAAATCGAAAGGTCAGCAAAACATGAATGAAATTATGCTGAATGCTCAAAGTTATGTGAATCTGGACTTATATAGAATATAATGTTCAAAATACCTATATGTCAAAATGATGGATGGAAATGAAAATATGGGAAAAGCACTATGTTTTAGAACCAAGTGATTGAGATAAAATTGTTGCACTATCATTTAGTTTGAAAGTTTGTGCCTGTGGCCTTTCTGGTTTGGGAGAGTAAGTCCTAAGGGGTGCTCGACACCTAGTCCCTAAGATCAACTGGTCTGGGATCGGCTGACCCAAATCCTGCAATAGAACCAGATAGAAATCCATGTTCTACTGGTACAAATGGGTTTAAGATATATCGATGTGGCCTTTCTGGTTTGGGAAATTAAGTTCTAAGGGGTGCTCGTCACCTAGCACCTAAGGCCAACTGGTCTGGGATATGCTGACCCAAATCCTGCTATAGAACCAGATAGAAAGTCATGTTTAACGGTGTATCTTATTCTTACTAAACTTTTTGATCAAAAGATGCCAATGAGCACAAAATCAAAAGATGCCAATGAGCACACATCTCTTGAAACTTGCGAAAATACAAAGTCGCGATAAACCCGTAAATTCATGAAATTCTGATTTTGGACAAATAGTGTGAGTACAGCAAAGTATTCTTATATGTTTTAGAATTGCATACGCTTGATGCTAATCATATTTCGCATGCTAGCCCACCAAATAGATTTAATAAAGGGGTTGAAACTGAACGTTTGTAACTTGATATGAAATGATGTCTTGTTTTTGAATCCAAACACATGCATTTGATTTCATTTGATTGAAATATGTTTAAATTTCATTAAGTTGAATTTCTTTTGTAAAGCTTTTAAATGATCAAATGTTAGTAGTTATAAAATGAAGTTCAATGAATTTTATTTTCCTTGTGTAAATTTGTTTTAAAATTTGTGCTACAATTTCAAATACTGTACGTTATTGAAATATATGCATACTTTCAGGGGGAGAAAACAAATTGCTCCAGAATTCTTATTTTGAGGGGGAGCAAGGTTATCCACTAAGGAGGAGATTGTTAGTAATACTAAGAGACGCGACTGAAATTGAAGAAGGTTTTCGATGATAATGATGCTCACTTTCATCGAAAAAGGGGGAGAAATGTTTAATTCAATTTCATGTCAAAGAGCTTTCAAGTCAAATATATTTCAAGTCAAAGATTCGTGAACAAAGACTGAAGATCAGGGGAAGAAGGATCATGTGAAGTCCAAATGTTGCTGAATTTGGTTATCTTAGTTCTGAGTGGTTCTCGGAATGCGCTTACACCTAAAAGTTCAAAAATGTGGATGGTTTCACATCTTTCTGATCCAAACTCTAATAGTTTCTGATTCCTCTTGTTCCGAATTGATGGTTTTATATAAAGATCTGAAATTCATGTTCAAGACTTGAAGACAATCTGTTGAAGATTGTATTGAAGAAGGTTGCCTTTTCAAAGAGAAAGACAAAGACTTTTCATGTTTGTCTGAAGATTCTTCAAAGCTGAGTCCTTAAAGAGTGTCAAAGCATATAGTTCGCCGTGAACTAGTGGAGATAAAGTTATTTGAAGATTATCTATGCCTCAAAGTTTAAAGCGGTCAAAGATAAAGTATTGAAGATCAAGTACTGAAGACTGCTGCTATATTTTTTTTAAATCTTGAATCCAAAGGGGGAGATTGTTAGAGCATTATTGTATTCAAGATTTATTGTAAAGTCTTGTAATTAGTCAAAGCTTGTAAAGTCAAATGTAAAAGTCAAAGTCATGAAAAGTCAAAGTAGATTAGATTTAATGCTTTGTAATCCTAGGTATAAATAGGATTAGTTAGCTTAGATGTTAAGCAAGTCTCAAGTAAGTCAAAAGAAAGCAATTCATTAGAGATCTTAATTGTAATATTCTAGAGAGAGAAGTGAGAGCATTCTAGAGAGAGAAAAGAGAGAGAAAGTGCATCAATCTTATGTAAATCTCTATTATGTTCAAGATCAATGGATGATTTGATGATTACCTAATAGAAACTGGTTTTACATAGTGGGTGTCAATGGTCCCTCAGACTTGGCATTAATCTTAGCAACATTTGTTATACGCTTCATCAAGTATTCCCGAATGTATTCCAAAGCAGTGATGATTGGTTGGTCCCTTGCATCAATAAGTTGTCGGTTGAACAACTCACACATGTTGTTCAACAACACATCACAGTGACACCTTTATGTGGAAATAAACAAGTAGTTAATGAGAATTTGTACAATTAGTAATAATCATGACAATGTTACACGAGTATGTTCATATACCACTGAAATGAGACCGTGACCAATGTTGAGGTGGAATTTCTTTGAGCCAGTCATATGCTTTATCATTGAATACTTTTAAGTCTTCCATGAACTTATCAAATAATGGGACATTAGTACTTGTTGTGCACTTCCATAAATGATCCTTAAATGATTTACCCTTCCATTGTTGTTCCATGTTTTCATGAATACGACGTAAACAGAACCTATGTTCAGCATTTGGAAACACTGTTGCAACAGCCGGTAATATCCCCTATTGCAAACAATAACACATCACTTAGGTAAACATTAAGCATTAATAAAAAATATTGTAAATAGTAACCAAGGGATACCATTTGTCGATCACTAATAAATGTGAAATTCGATCTTGGACCCAAGTCAAGATCATCCCCAAGGTATTCCAGAAACCAGGTCCAAGAGTTTCTTGTTTCAGCTTCAACCACAACATAAGCTACAGGATATGTTCCATTGTTGGGGTCAACTCCAAGTGCAGTTAATAGTTGCCCTGGAAAGGGGCCTTTCATGAAGGTACCATAAGTCCGAATATGTTCCTCATACCTGCCTTGAATCCTTTCTTCAAAGCCCCTAAGCATATTTAAATCCTCTTGAATTGCCGTGTTGGACTAGCAAGATTGACTTCACTAACCACATCAAGCTTCACAGTTATGCCTTCATTAGTTCTTTGCAGTTCCATAACATAGTCCCTTAACTTCCCATATTGTTGCTCATAGTCACCCCTAACTTGAATCTCTGCCATTTGTTTTGCCCTAAAACATTTCATAGCTGAAATTTTTTGTTGGAACCTCTTTGGAAAATAGTCTTGCTCTACGTTAACTAGAATGCTTGGGTTCGGCTTAATCATTTCAACTAGTTCTTGTGTCAAGAAACTAACAGTACATTGCTTTATTTTTCTTGGTTGAATACATTTGTGGATATCAACTAATGTCTTCACAACCCATGACTGATCTTTTTTGCTAGTGGATATGTGCACTGCCCAAAGACAACTACTTTCTTGGTCTGACACACATACCTGTTTCCCCCCAATTATATTACCAGTATCAATACTAAATGTAGGAATTTGCCCCTTACAAACTGCCTTCAGCCTTGTATGATCATTCTTAACAACTACCAGGTCCCTCCTACTTTCTATATGGCATGCAATCTTATCATTTGCTTCACTTGATCCTTGCTAGCAAATGATTGTCCAACAAAAAACTGTACCTTGGTATTGGAAGATGTTGGCCTTACCTTCCGCAGTCGTTTGTTCATTATGAAATCTGGATCGCCATCATCTGAACATATGTCTTCATCAGAAAAATATAATGCAGGTTCATTTGCAGCCATATTCACCCCCACATCCATATTCACTTCCATATCTGCATCCTTTTCGGGAACATAATCGATGTCCTGTGACACATCTTCAATGATGCAATCGTCTTCATCAAGATCATAACCGTTGTCATGATCCAAATCTTCCTTATCATCAAAATCTTCATCATGATCCAGTATTGCCTCATGATCCAAATCTACCTCGTGATCACCATCTGCATTATGAACCACATTTTATGTCCTACTTTCAAATGGTTCATCTCCCCAAAATGGATCAAAATCATCAATCTGAGCTTGTGTAACTGCATCTAAACTACTGCCTTGACCTATGTTACTGCCATGATCCATACGATTGTCTTCACCTATGTTACTGCCATGATCCATACCATTGTCTTGAGCTATGTTACTACCATGATCCATACCATTGTGTTGATCTATGGTACCATCATGATCCAAGTCAGCCTTGATCTATGTTAGGGGTGTACGCGGGTTGGGTTGGGCGGTTTTTGACAATTTTACAACCCAACCCAATTATGGCGGCTTGAAAAATCTCAACCCAACCCAACCCAACCCATTCAAAAGTATAACCAAACCCAACCCTTGCGGGTTGGGTTTGGCGGGTTGAGCGGTTTAGTAGTGTACATAAAGTTCACGATTGAAATACGGCAAATAAAAATAAAAATTTACCTAGCAAAGTTATTAGTTATTACAATCATCTAAATATATCAAATTCTTAAGTCTTAACCATCAAAAGTGTAAATTAATTGTAGCATCCAATTTAAATCCTCAATCAAGTAGGACCGTCTCCGACTCTAATGTTGCATTCTCCTTGAGTTGTGATTTGTTTAGTTTAAGTGAGCAAACGGCGCGTTCTGAAGTGTGAAGTGGGAGAGAAGGGATGTCATAATTGGGGTTTTGAATAAGACGACCTTTTTATTTTGCATTAGATATAGTTATTGGCCTACTCTCCCGAAAGAGTAATTTGAATCTATATATTTTAAAAATCCTCAAACTATATAAATATATTTTTAATAAAATGATTTCCAACTTTTCAAAGATTCAACCCATAAGGAATCATTACAAATCTTGATAATTGAAAAGTTTCATACTTATAACTCATTATTTGAGTCAAGTTTTACAGTAAAGACCCTCATATTGACTTATGTTACTTGTCATAAAACTATGTATTTTTAAAATTATCACAAAGACAAGTTATTAACCTCAATTAGTTAAGATCTATTCTTCAATATAATAGAATGAGCGAGAAATCCAAGCTCTAAATGATTAATTTTTTTATTGAAAAGCTAGGATTTGGGGGGTTCTTATAGATCTAATTCATTGAAATTCCATCATAAAACAAAAGAATTATAAACCAACATTTCTTAAACAGTTAAACTAGATATACAATTATACATAATACACTCACTAATTATATTAGTTATTTTAATTTGGGCTGCAAATATCATATTATATATATATACATATAATTTTATAAAAATATATATCATCACCATACCCCAACTGTTGCATCATTGCATCTATCTCATGTACTGTAAGTTCATCGCCATCAATAAGGTCAACATGACTTACCTTCCCATTAAGATATCTCCTTCTAGGAAACTTTGAAAAAACCCCACCATGATTAATCTTCATGGAAAACGAGGTAGGATGATTTTCTGCAGTAAACAAAACAAAAAGAAGGGTGCGTCAAAGGGTGGACCACTCCACTGAATAACGAACCAACAAAATGTAAATGCTTACCTGACAAAGTCAGGGTGGACCACTTCATAATGGAGTCGAAGTTGCCACATGCGGAACCACATCCAGGGAAGTGTGTGATACGTATGATAAACCGAGCGTGGGCAAGGAGAAACGGAGAAACCTTAGTTTTTTTACAGAGGGTGAAAGTGAAAAGAGTTTGGGTGCGTGAAAAGGTTTGCGATTTTACTTAGTTGAAAATGGATGAGGGTAAGGAATCATAGTAAGGGGAAATGAAAAGACACAATTGCCCCTCACGTGAGGGTCACATGGTAGCTTTTGACAGCTCTCCAGTAACGTTGTTGGCCAGAGGGATGAAAATAGAATCAAATAGAAAACCAGGGACGATGAAACAATTTTTAAACCACGGAAACGAAAACCGTTAAAACCACTAAACCACATGGACGAAAATAGTAGTTTACACTAAATAATACGTATATTACGATAAGAAAATAAAATTGACAAAAAAATTAGGAATAAAATATTGATTCGGATATAAAACTAACAAGAATAAAATACCTATTTTTATATAACTTCTTTAATTAAAACACTAATAGTATTTTTTTTGGAGGGCTATCGTTATATGCCTAGACTAATCCTTTGATAAATTATGACTGTAAGACATCAGCCTTGATTAAACCTCAGTGACCACAATTATTGTGTACGCCTGAATTCGAATTCTAAACAGATGAGATATTCAACCACATCTCCAAGGTCTTAACCAGTACGTCAAAACACTTGTGGATTAAAACACTAATAGTATTTATGATATTTAAAATTCAAAATGAGGTGTAAATTGACAAATCCAAAAATTACTATACGAAAATAAACCTGACAAAAATATGTGATAAAATATTGTCATACATATTAAATTAAAAAGAATAAAATATTTTTATTTTAATTAAATATTCATTAAAATATATGTTTAACAGTTTGTTATATAAATTAAAATATGAAGTGTGTTTATCATATGTTTGATTGTGTTCATCTTTTTGTTAGTTATATGAATTTAAATATAAAGCTTTAGAAAGCTACTAATGTATCAGTAATATATAATCTTAATTCTAAGTAATTTATTTTAATTAACGATACTTAATGTATAGAAAAAGTAGTTTTAAGTAATTTATCATGAATATTTTATAATATAGTATAGATATAATCGATATATAAAGTTTTTATTATTATCTTATGTCATGATTGTCTTATCATCTCATGCCTCTTAATTACTTATAGTAATAGAAGACTAAATATTTAATTGTTTAGGTAGATCTTGTAAGAAGACGATCAATTTATCAGAAGACGAGAATAATTTTAGATTATTTATTTTCTTGAATTAATAGCTTAAATAAAATAATCCAAAATTAACTTTAAAAAAGGTATATATGTCAATCATCAAGATTATCTAACCATGAATCGATCACAAACTTTTAAGGACGTACACATAAAAATGGATATGCATAAGAAGGAAATATACACATTTGACATGTTTTTTAGAGAGATATAATAAATAAGAAAATATGATAAATAATTGAAAAATCAGATATTTAGAATATGATAACTAATTAATGGAATAATTAAGTGTATTAGATATTTAAGAGATGTGGTATGAATTATATGAAAAAGATGAAAATGTTGGTCAGAAACAGGTGCAGCCGTTAAGCTGTGCTGAATGATGAGGCTGGATAGAAACAGCCACAGCCGTTAAGCTGTGCTGAATGGTGCGGCTGAGCCAGCTTACCCCTTGCAATCGGTTCAACTGTTTTCTTTTTGCTTTCTGTTAATTTGTTGTTTTATGGTTTGGTTGGTAATACATGAAAGTTCCTGCTGTTAAAAAAAAAGGAAGATGAAAATGTCTTGATTAATAAAATTAATTAATACTAGTTGTTTGAATAAGAAAAAGATATGTATGTATTAATGTATGTATATATTGTGATTGGGAAATTTTGATTAAAATAACTTGTTAATGCTATTTTTTACATATTCATCCTAGAAGCATTTTGACTTTTGGTTCTTCATTTTAAAAAAATTATGGGGAAGCGGTTGGAGATGCTCTAAATACACGCCTTCCTTGAACATACAATTACCAAATCAATATTATTAATTTTTAGGCCTTTTTTATTTGTTGGAAAAAGTATGTTCATTGTCGTTCAAAGCAATTATTACATAGACTTGTACCTTCTTGCCCTCGTCTACTCCTCTTTCTAGACAGGGTTCCACCCAAGAAAACTCTACATTAGACTAGTTACTTTAATTATTTAGCATATTTAATGGAGTTTTGAATAGAGCTGGGGCACCTTAATTACCACTTAAGTGAGAACTACCCTCCCTAAACTGCTTTCTATATGTATGTCTCTTTTTGAAAAACACAAAAGCAAAACTAACTCTACATTAGACTAGTTACTTTAATTATTTAGCATACTTAATTGTTGTCTAACTAGTTATCTTTTAGTTGATAAATTATTCATGTTTGGAAATAACTAACTCTCATATTTGCGAATACATCACAAATATCATCTACATGCCATGCAATGCATTGAAATTCATATATATCTGGCATGAAATCATTTTATAAACAACATGTTTACCCACATATCTCAATATATATATATATATATATATATATATTGTGCATATGCTCATGAAAAATATTTAGAAAATATCTATATACTCACAATTGTCTTGAGGTTTAGGAGCTCCTTTGCAATATGGTCACCAACAACGCATTCCTTACTACATGGGTTTCAAAAACGGCATTGGATTCACAATTGGCTTACAAACATGCACTAATTTCCATCACAAATCGTCTACCCTAAAACTTCTCTCGTAACGCTTTAATAAAGATAAGTTAGATAATAAGTGTAAAATGACCTTAAAATGAAATTTTGAAAATTACTAACTTTAACATTTTATAATATAATTACAATGAGCCATTGATACATTTATTTTATTATGTTAAAATAAGTAATAACAAAAAAAAATAAACTTCCCACTTATCTCATGGCATGAACCTCCCTTTATAAAATCTTTAATTTGTGTAACCAAATATGAATTATATAAAAATTGATACAACCAGAATCTGATAAGGTAATCATGAATTAAAACTTCATATTCATTGATATTGAGAAAATTGTGTATAATAGAATTTTACACTTTCTCAGTTTCTCTTTCTAAGATGCTCTTAAGATTCTCTCATCAGAAGTACAACTGAATCTATCAACTAAATTTTTAGAGACCAAGTTATCTAACAAAGCTTTTAGACTATTCCCGTCAACAAACCAAACCAAACTTTTTTGAGGATAAGACAAAAAATTTCATTTAAAAAAAAGAAAAATGAAATTAATGCAAACCAAACTCACCCAAACCGTTTGCACCAGGAAACTTTGTTTGAGCATTATTTTATTAATAAAACAATATTTTTTAGATAAATTATATAATAGGTGGCAAAATATAATTGGCTGGTTTAGATTTTATTAGGATAAAACTTATCTGATTAAAAAGATAACTTTAATAAAAAAATTAAAAATTAAAAAATATACCAAAATTCATAATTTTTCAATTGCCTACAAATAGAGACCAATCTTGACATATTTTCAATTGTAAGTTTTTTATATTTATAATTATGTTTTAAAATATGAAATTATTTTTATTTATTTTTTATTTAAAGTTAAAAGATATATATATATATATATATTCTAAAATATTAAATATATAATTTTTAAGATTGGTTTGGATTGTGAATAAAGTATAAAAAAATTAGATTGTATTGGAATTGAAGATTGGATAGATGAAAGAGAGAGAAATTAGTTTTATACCTGGTAACAAAGTTAATAAACCTTGACTATTTGACGATTACAAAAATTTGACTTTTTTACATATTTGACCTCAACATTAAATTTTGAATACAATTCCTATCCAACAAATTTTTTTGTAACCAAATATGAATTGTAGAAATTTTATACATTAATTGATTGTTCTAAATAATCGTTACATATAATTTAAATAGAATCAAAATCTATCACCATGTAAATTTTATTTAATTAATAATTCTTAAAAATAAGTCATTTTTAATCCAAAATATTCTATTAAACTATCTATTAAAGTTTTATTATTTATGAAATATGAGAAATATATATAACATAAAATCTTTATATAACTTATAAAAACATTTTCAGAATTGTTACAGTATTTGATTGTTTACTTGTTTAGGGACAAAATCTATAAATAACAACTACAAAACAATACAAAAATAATTAATTTGATTGATTGTAATTGAAAATAAATAATAATAAATGTTAATTAATAATTTTTGTTGATGGTAATTAGAAATTATTTAGAAATAATATTTTATAACAATAATTAATATATATATATATATATATATATAATCATGAACATAATTGAAAGAAGGTGAAAAATAGCATTTCAATATGTTAATGTGTCATTCTTATAACACATTAAGACGAATCTTTTTTGTAGAAAGTGAACCTATAGGGAACATCGAAACAAATAGAAAACCCTGGAGAGATCGAAGTGTGATGAAGATGAATCTTTTTTTGGAGAAATCGAACCTATGGGGAAGACGAGTTGTGTGTGCTTGCGTTTAGAGCTTCCAGATAGAAATGGTGAAGATGAGAAAGTGTTGACATTATGAAGAGATTAGGGTATAGTTGGGGTTAAGGGTATTCTTGGTATTATGAAAATGTTAAATTTCATTCACTCGTGGAATTTGGTGGAATTTACATATATTGTTCATAAAAAAATGAACCAAACAAAGGAAGGAAATTTGGTCAATGGAATTTGGTGGAATTTACATAGCTTGTAGACCACTACATCATACTTAGACACATCAATGATATTGGCATAATTGCAAGTCCCATACTCAACCACAAGGTTGGTGGCGTGTTGGCAAGGGCTTGGGGGGATGTGGTGGAATATCCCATCCACCCTTGGTTCGAGTCCAGGCGTCAGCATTCTGTGGTCAGGATTAGTCTCAGACGGCCGCTTTGTTTGTTTGTTTCCAAATTGCCAAGGATGTAGTCTAGGCAAAGCCTAGATGAACCTTGTCAAAAAAAGTCCCATACTCAAAGCCATGGTCCTGGGCGGGTCACACGTAACAGTGACATATGCGTGAACATGTCTTGTTATGACGAGTTTGATAATGATTATAATGGATTTTTGAATGAGGTGTTAAAGGTAGAATATCATTGCGTAGGGCGTTGCATTGTTGTGTTGTTCAAATGTACATGGTTTGATGTTATTTAGGGGGTACCAGTTGACTCTGAACATAATTTGGTTGCTATCAAATACATGAAGTCTTAACTAAAGAACTAACGTGCATCTTGTCCTAGTATTACAATAAGAACATGTGTATTACATATCATATTCTCTGAAGACTTTTGATTTGAAAAGTTGGTGGGTTATTGTCAAGATAAAGCCATAGGGAATGTATGAACTAGCAGACCGTGTTTACGAAACCGAGGATGATGATAACGTGAATAAAAAGTACTTCCTTCAAATCAATGAAAGGGCATCTCATCTTGTCACAAGGGAGTTCATCTAAGTCATTATTAATGATGATGAAAATATATCTAATGAGGCGAGAGAAAACGAAGAAGATTTTGAAGATACGAATGATGATTCAGATGAAGATAATGGAGATGAACTTATTGTTATGGACATGTTTGATTTCTAGTCATCATGCTACTAAAAACTTCAAAAGCTTTATGATTCTTTTTTTGTAAATTGTAGGAGGCTTGTGAACCGACTGTGCAAGAAACGCATGACACAAAGCTCTGTGATCATCCTCCACATGATCCATAATTGTGGGAAAAGAGTGTAGGAGTCCACAGAAGAAGTCGACTCTTTGGATTTGTCACTACTTTGGAGGTATGTGAATTAATAAAGGATTCAGCAGTTGAACATTCATTTTTAGAAGAACATTCATAACACAAATCAGATTTGGTTCCAGAAGATTCTTCTATTTAAAAAATACTTGACTTTTTACCATCATTAAGATCAACAACAGTTTTGGATTTGAATTAAGAGTCAAACTCTGGATTAGAATGACAATCCAATCCTTTTGATTAAAACATTTTTATTAGGGTTTGATTCCATTACTTTAGTGTCAGAACAGAGTCTAAATCAGAGGAAATAGATTCACAAATCTTAACAGTTTGAGTCTGACCTCTTTTGTAATTCAAATCCTCTAACTGTTTGATCTTCTTCAAACTCATTTCAAGTATCAACTTTTTCATCTTCTATATTCTTCAAATTCTATTGCAAAACAAACTTTTTTTCATTTAAAGCAGATTTCTCAGATCTAACATCTTCTTTTTCTTTTCTTATAATTCTCAAACATAACTTTGTAAAGAGCACTTATATCTCTAATTTTGGTGACTAGTTAAATTTTGTTCACCTTTGATTCTCTTCTTTAAGTCAGCAAGTTCAGAATTCATATTTTTTAATGTATATATCAGTTCAGCTACAAGAGAAGATTGTACCTTGTGATCCCAGAACAAGCATTCAATATATCAATGATAAGGAATTGGTCATCGCTCTATTAAGAACAATCTTCAAGTACACAAGATGATGATAGTTGAGAGGAAAGTGCAACAGTACTTGGAAATGGAAATAAAATGACAAACTAAACAAATACAAAGGAAAATCATTATATAGTGTGAAAAATATAGAAGTTTCATAAAGGCCCCTCTACTTGATATAAGGTGTCAGTTAGGGCACTAACAATCTCCCCTTTTGTATCAAAGTAGAGGCAAAGATTTAAGCATTCACCGGAGTCACGTGTTTCTTCCGAATCCCAAAGATGATCTTGAATCTTCTCAGTGCGTTCTGGTACTCACGTCTGTATCTGAAGGCATCCAGGACTTGTTGTATCAGGCACTTCTCCCTCTCCTTCAGCTTGACTTCTCCACTTTCATCTAATATGAGCTTACTCTCCAGATGGATTTGAATCATCTTGAAAGTCCCATCGCAGTATTTGTTTACTTCACAAATTCTCAGGAATCTCTTCTTCTTCTCATGATTGAAGTAGACAACTTCGAGTTCAAGTTTATCAAGCACAGAGTAAATAGGGATACCTTGAATGTCAGCAAGTTTCTTGTTGGATCTTCGGAGGTTCACTCTAGATTGATGTGCTTCTAAGGCCATCTGAAAGTCGGTTAGATAAGAAAACTTTACCATGTTTTTCATAAACCTCTTGTCACTATGATAGGTGGCAGACCATTCTATTTTCTTTTCAGGATTTCATGCCAGAATGTCATACAGGCTTAGGAAGTCATTAAGCATCAGGCTCTTGAAGTCAGCTTCCATGAAGAACCATTCTGAACCATCAGATATTATGAAGGTAAACTGAGGATACCAGATGTTTAGCAGTTTGTGTGACTCTATCTTCAGAATCTTCATAATCATCTTATCAGACCTTACAACATTTGTCTCCAGGTCGTTATTTCTCATTACGTGCAGAATTTTTGTTCTGTGTAGAGCCGACCACTTCTCAATTCCGTATACCTTTTCCAAGTCAATTTTCTTAATGTCCCTCACGAATAAGTCCTTTCTTACACTCTCTTGGAACAAATTTAAAATTCTTACTCTTTCTCCGGTCCTAATGTAGTTAGGTTCATCATCAATCATATTCTGATAAAAGCGAAGCTCAGCATCTAAGATGGGATCTCTAATCTTGCCATCAGTGTTTACCGGAATATTCTACTCTGAAGTACCATTACCTTCTTCATTCGGTTGTTCCGATTGAGTGTTATCATCTTCAGAATCAGAATCCACAGCATGAGCCCCAGAAGTATCAAAGATATCATCCTGTTCCTCCTTGATCTAGACAGTTGTTCTCTCCGACTCCTCATCAGAATCAATATAGATGTAATCATTTAGCATATCATCTGCCATCCTTTCCTCCTCAGTGTTGATCCAAACCCTCAGTGATTTGATAATGACCCTCTCCATTCAACTTAGTGAAAATTGTAAGTAAACAATATATAAGAGTTTCACTATCGCTGATAAGTACTAAGACTGTTTTCAGTACCGCTGATAGGAACTCTCGATCTTTAGATTAGACATTCAGCGAACCCTGTTCATCAGCAAAGCTCTGAGCCTGTTCAGTCTTGTTGATGATCGCTGATAAATTGTTCAGCGTAACTGTTCACCATATATATATATATAGCTCTGAGCATGTTCAGTCCTATTGGTGATCGTTGACAATCTTAGTTGTTTACTTATGATCCATGAAGACAAGTTTCACGTTAACATAGGTTCTACGCTGAAGTCGAAGATCAAGCTCAAGAACCAGCGACAAGTCTACTAATGAACTGATGCGGATATCAGCGAAGACTCAGATTTGTCCACTCAACGTGAAGTATCAAGTAGAAGACTTCAGCTATCGCTGAATTTTATCATTCGCTGATAAAGTACTGATTCAACGAAAGCTGATCATGAAGTCTCCGTACAAGTTACTATTGTCTTAACCACCCTTGCACGACTCCGTACGAATTGTCAGAACGGACATCCTTATTGTCTGAAATCGTACACCAACTCTGATTCTACACTGTTCACCATGCGGCTACTAAGGTTGTCTACAAAAGTCAGAACCTATAACAAATCAGCTGCTGCTACGTGTAAAGTATAAACTGCCATGCATTAAATGCATGCAGTATATAAGAAGGACTCCACTTCAGTTTTGAAGTACTCGAACTCGCTCCCTTGCTCTGGTCGAGTCATCTTCTTATATCTTTGAGATAGGTTATTATTAGTAATTTCCTTCTCCTTCTTAAGTGCAAGAAACTTAGTGTTCCAACTTGTTAGATTAGGCTTAGTCCTTTATCTTGTTCCGCAACAAGTTGTAAATTGTTTTAATGATTTATCAATAAACAATTTAGAAAAGTAAAAATCGTGTGTTTGTATTCAACCCCCCCCTTCTACAAACTTGTATAACCCTCTCGGGACCAACAAGTGGTATCAGAGCAGATTTGTTTAATCTCATAAACAAGATCTTATCTATACAAATCTTAAAATGGCCAATACAAACACAAACTATATAGACAACGGTTCTCTTGCAAAACCCCCTAGATTTTCCAGAGATAACTTCAATCTATGGAAAAATAGGATGATACTCTTCTTAGAAGGTGTAGATCCAACTATGTTAGGGTCAATTTAATGTTGATTTAAAGTTCAAGGGTGTAATTTGTATTTCCTTATTTTGAGCCTATTAGTGAATGGGTCGTGGGCTTGTTAACCACGGGCCCACATATAAAATGTTCTTCTAGCTTGGAAAAACAAGTTAGTTGTCTCATTTGCTTTTCTGAATTGTATTGTAAACACTCTGATTAAAGCATAATACAGGGATGACCAGTTGAAGTCATTACTCTTATTGCTTATTATTTCGATTTCATATTTGTTGCACGGATCTGGATTTAACAATTGGTATCAGAGCAGACGGACGGATTCGATTCAAAGCATTCAAGTTGACTTTTGGTAATTTATTGACTTTTCTCGTCTGCCATATTCTTGATTTTTTGATTCTGAGAAAATTGTTCAATTCTGTTTATTGGGTTGTGTTAGCATTATACTTAATAGTGTTTCTGCAACTTTTCTCATCCCAATTCGTCCATTTGAGTATTCAATTAAGCAAATCAAAGTTCAAAGTTTTTGGTTGTGTTCTTCATCAAAAATTGAATTTTTATCATCAAAACTTGTTGTTTTTGCTTCAAAATCGATTGGGTTAGTGTTAGTTTTGTGTTTGGTAGGGTTTCTAATCTTTCAGGAACCTTCTTGAGCAACCCTAATCGAAAATCGATCGAATTGGAAAAGGCAGCCGTGGTTTCCGGACAACACAGCCGTGGTTTCCGGACGTTTGTGTTATTCCATCCGGACTCGTCATCTTTCCGGGTACATCATCCTTTCCGGGTAAGTTCAGCATTCCGGGTAAGTATACTAAACTCCAATCTATCCGAGTAAAATTTGTTTCCGGAAACCCAAAGTTCCCGGTCATAATCTTTCCCGGATATCCTTGCATCCGGTAAGTACTTCTTCCGGAAACTCTTGTTATCCGGAAATCTTAAGCTATCCGGTAAGTATTGCATTGTTATTAATCTATTCGGACACTCATACTTTCCGGTAACCTTTGTTATCCGGAAAGCTGATTCTATCCGGATTCTATTAGCTATCCGGATTCTTTTGCATTTTTGAACTGTTTTCACGAATTCTGATCCGGTCACTTCCAGATCAGACCCTTATTCGGATTTAACAATTAAGATCACTCTTAGTTCATATCAGTCGTAGAACCTGCGTTAGGATCCCACTTTTAGTGCCTTACGTTAGGTTTACTCTTTGAATCAATCTACACGTCTGACGATCACTCCGTTGCAACCTACGATGACTTCACGTGACGCACTTGCTATTGGAACCGACTCCAAACCACCTTGTCTCTATCAAGGTGAGTATAGCCAATGGCGAGACAGATTCATGATTTTCATTGAATCTAAGGACAACTATGTGTACATCAAGAAAGCTCTTGAAGAGGGTCCGATTCAATGGCCGAAGAAGACCATTGCACCAACTGCAGCAAATCCTGAAACAAGTTATGAGGACAAGACTGAAGCCGACCTGACCGCAGAGGAAAGTGGCAGAATAGAAGGCGAAAAACATACCAAGAGATATATTATCCAAGCACTTCCCAACTCAATCTACCAAGCTATCGACAGCTACAAAGGTACGGCAAAAGGCATGTGGGATCAAGTGGCTAGAATGATGCGTGGGAGTGTTGTTGGCAATCAACTGAAAATCAACAGCGCAATAACCAAGTTCGATGGTTTCAAGCAGCGCAACGGCGAGACTCTCACTCAAGCATATGAACGTTTCTGCTCACTTCTCAATGAACTGAACAAGAACCGGATCGTCCGTTCCAACACGGAAAATGCGCTCAAATTTCTCAACAATCTGCTACCAGAATGGAAGGTGTTTGCTTCTCATGTCAAGCATAACAACTTGATAGAGAACCTCAGTATCAATGAACTGTATGAGACGCTTCTTCAAGACGAAGATGAAGTAAATTAACTTCTGGGCGAGAAGAAGACTGAAGCAAAGCTAACTGCTGATCCTATAACACTCATATCCTCAAAGAAAGGGAAATCTTCGGGCCATCATTCTAAACGTGCTCAAAGGCAAAGCTCTACCGAATCTGAAAAGGAAGACATCGACTCGAATGATGAAGTAGCTGAATTCAAGAAAGTTGTTGCTCTACTCACTAAATCTTTTCAACAACAACGATTTTATAAGAAGCCAACGTCTAATAATCAACGCTACTCCACCGCGTCAAACAAGCGCCATGATTATCAAGACAAGCACGAGGGAAGGAAGAAAGTTGATGAGCAGGACACGTCTGAGAAGAAGGAGAAGAAGGAGAAAGATGATAGAAAGAAGAGAGATGAACCAGTGACCTGCTACAACTGTGGAAAGATTGGTCATTTTACTAAAGACTGCAAAAGGCATGTAGTAAAGAATTCTCACTACTACAAGGCCAAACTGGCACTGGATGAGCAGAAGGAAGCTGGAGAAGCTATGTTTGTGGAAAACGACTACTGGTTGGGTCGATCTGATGATGAAAGCGATTCAGACTGTGCAAATGCTTTCATGGGCTATCACTCTCCAGTTGATGAAGAGAAGACAAGTCAGGTATGTGAATTTTCTCAACAAGAGTTAATGAATGATATGCAATCCCTTATTGATCAGGCGAATTCCTTTAAGGCCACCACTAAAGAACAAACGCTTGAGATTAGTTCACTAACCGAAAAGCTAGATGTTCAAACGCGATTAACTGAAAAAAATAAGTCTGAAAATGCTATGTTAAAAGAAAGATGCAAAATCCTTTCAATAGCACCCAAAGACTTAAGGGCCAAATTATCTGATCTTCAGTCTCAGTTTGATAAGTGCATGAATGAGAAAGAAGAACTTGTTTATCAATGTTCCTCTCTTCAAATTCAGCACAAGGAGTTTATTACAAAAATTCTTGATCTTGAAACCAAACTCCATAAAAGGGGTCAAACTGATCAAACCATCTTTCTGAATAAACCCAAAGAGTTCACGTACTTTAACAAAGAATGGGGTATCGGATATGATAACCCACATTATTTGAAAAAGGGAAGATGACATGTATCCACTCTGTATGATTTTGCTTGTTTTGGATTAGATAAAAAGTATTCGGAATATGGCATTCAATGGACTGGTCCTCTTGAACCTGAAAAGGAAGAGGACACCGAGGAATATAAGCGCACACACAAACGAGGAATTCAGCTTCCGTTTTGTTATGAACCTTTGAATAATTGCTATAAAAAGAACAAAAAGTATCTCTCAAATGACTACTTCGACCCTTACAAGGTTGCTAAGCCTAAGGATTCCTCCAAAAAGGATGAGGACCGTGCACCAGCAACCAAGACTGAGACGGACGAGTTTAAACTCTATGTTCCCCCTCTCATCTTGGAAGCAAAGATTGTCGAGTTGGAGGAGTCGTTTGAGAAAGAAAGATCTGTTTTTCAAAACGAGAAGAAAGCGCTAATTCAGGAACTTGAGAAACTCAAATCTGAGAAAACCGAAGGTGTGTCAAATGAAGGACAGGAAATCCTTCGAGGTGAAATTAATATGCTCACATCGAAACTTGCTGCTTTGGCAACATAAAAGATGGAGGAGTATGCAATAAATGGTCAGCTCCAAGAGCAAATTGACCAACTCAAATCTGAAAAACAGATTTCACCTGATCTTTCCTCTAACTCATCTGACACATCCTCGTGTAAAGCCTTCATCGGAAATATCTCTTCGCAAGAAAATAAAGTTTCTCAAGATGAGTGTGGTAAAAGGAATTTAAATTCTGATTTTTCAAACGCTTCTGCACCAAGTTCCCCAAAGCACACAAGCACAAAGTGTTTCTCGCCTTCCTCGACCGGTCCAAGTCCAGTAATTTCGGATGTCGATTTTTCAGCATTCATGAACTCTGAAGGCAATTCTGATGGAGAGTTTGAGTCATTCCCTTTCGACAAACCTCTCCCGTGTCACACTGATTTTTTGTCTCCAGTAGTCAATCATCTGGTCAATTTTCTAAAGGGTAGCAGTTCTCAAACAAAGGCCCCAACTGTGATCAAGATTTCGCAATCAAAACCAACTTCCAAAGCCGAGGCAGGAGACCAGACCATTGCCTACCAAAAATACTGTTCCTTCTAAAGTCACTGATCATTCTGTCCCTGTTGTTTCAGATAATAATGGTCGAGCAAAACCAGAAAAACCAAAGTGGCTAAACAAGGAATCTGTCAAGGATGCAACGTCAAAGTCGTTCCCTACTGCTTTCAATTCTAGAATAAACAAAGACAATTGTGTTTGGAATAATTGGAATCGTTTTGAAGTTTCTTTCCCGATTAAACTTAATTCAGTTCATCAATTGATTCAATTATCGCGTGATTGTTTAGTTTGTTCTAGATGTGGTTGGAATGATTTTGATCAAATTAACTTAAATGATTGGTATGGGACACATCACATGTTTAATCATACACCCAAACGAAACCCTCGTAAAAACAACAAGAAACACCATACTCAACGAGGGTACCAATCAGAGGTTAAACCACAGCGGGAGACCAAACCCAATGCAAAGCGGGCTGCTCCTACTGAGGTTAAACAGGCACCAAAGAGGCAACCTGCTAAAACTAACTTTCCTCCAAATGGTGTAAATTCTACACCAAGGAGGCAACCTGTGCCAAAACCAGTTCCCGCCAAAGGTGTACAACCTACACCCAAGGGGAAATCTGTGTCAAAGCAAGTTCCTTCATGAGGTGCCAAATCTAACCCTCCAGGGCCCAAGCAAATTTGGGTACCTAAAATCCGTTAACCTTTTTTTCCAACACGGTCATGTGTGGTACTTAGACTCTGGATGCTCCAAACACATGACCGGAAGGAAGGAGCTTCTCACGAACTACAAGGAAGAATACGGTGGACACGTAAGATTTGGAAACGACCACAAGGCGCCGATCGTGGGCTACGGCAACATTGTTCAAGATAAGCTCACAATCAAGAAGGTATCACACGTCGCGGGATTATGACACAATCTGTTCAGCATCGGGCAATTCTGCGACAAAGATCTCGAGGCCAGCTTCAAAAAGACACGGTGTCGAATCCTCAACGATGACGGAGAGGAGCTATTGGTTGGAAAACGTGAGACCAATCTCTACACGATCGACCTCGCAACTCTGAAGCCCAATAACCCCGTCTGCCTCATGTCAAAGGCCAATTCCCAACAAGCTTGGATTTGGCATCGGAGACTATCGCACCTAATCTTCAGGAGTATCAACCAGTTGGTGCTGGGCAGACACGTAAAAGGCATGCCCGACCTTCAGTTCGTGAAGGATCGTCTCTGCGGGGCATGTGAGATGGGAAAGATGAAGCGAGTGCCGCACCTGGGTGATGTTATTACGTTCGAAAGACGAAACTGCGGAGCTAATCATCGACCACCTGAAGACTGTCCAACTGAACAAAATGCAGCAAGTTCAGTCTATTAGAACCGACAATGGGACGAAGTTCAAGAATCAGACAGTCGATAATTATCTGACTTCAGTCGGCATTCCTCACACTTTCTCGGCTGCATGCACTCCTCAGCAAAACGGAGTGGTGGAACGATGCAACTGCACTCTTGTCGAGGCTGCTCACACTATGCTTTCCTAAGCCAACCTGTCGCTATTTTTGTGGTCCGAAGCGGTGTCTACGGCTTGTTACACTCAAAACCGCTCCATCCTCAACAAGCGGTTCAACAAGACACCGTACGAGATCATGAACAACCACGTTCCGAACATCAAGTACTTTCATGCGTTCGGATGCACGTGCTACGTTATGAATGACAAAGATGATATTGGCAAATTCAGCCCCAAGGCGGACAAAGGAGTCTTCATCGGATACTCCATGCAGGCTAAGGCGTATCGCGTTTACAACAAACGGACCAAATCCGTTGTTGAAAGCATAAACGTGACATTCGACGAAACCGCAGACTTGGCTTCTGAACAACTCAGTTCAGAACCCGGTTTAACTGGCATGTTAGCTTCCGGACCTCCAAGTTCGGGATCTACACAAGCGACAGTAAATCCGAATCATGCACCTTCATCGAATGATAACTCTTCTGATATAGATTTATTGTTTAAGTATTTTTATGAGGCCATCTTTAATGTTTCCCTACTGTCTCAGCACAACATCGACTTGAAGCTGCTCGTATTGAGTACTCGTCGCACCTATCCGGTCCGCCGCCTTCTACAAGCACGCCATCCATCACAGTGGAGACAGCACAACCGTCGTCATCAATATCTACATATACTGTTATCCCCCCGGAGGAACCTGTTACAAATCCGGAGATCACCCCTGGGGATTCGTCTTCTGTTACAACCAACGATCAACTTCTGAACTCCTCGGAACCGGGAGTTGACCAACCATCGACGAATCCTCCCCCAACTCCTCCGAGAATTCAACCTGCAACACTCGAGGCAGTACAAGACCTACCTTCTGGTGGTTATGTGGATTCGGACGCGTCTCACTCTACTCAGCAACCGCTTCCGTATACCACCAAATGGACGCGAGCTCATCCCTTACACCAAATCATCGGTGATCCCTCCACACCTGTTCGAACACGAGGTGCATCCGCCAACTTCTGTCTATTTTCTGGCTTCTTAAGCAACATCGAGCCGACGAACGTACGCGAAGCACTTGAAGATCCGGACTGGATCATTGCTATGCAAGAAGAGCTCAACCAATTCGAGGCTCTGAAGGTATGGCGACTGGTTCCACGTCCAAAGAACAAGACGGTGATAGGAACCAAATGGATCTTCAAGAATAAGAAGGATGAATACGAAATCATCGTACGCAACAAGGCGCGTCTAGTGGCCAAGGGGTACCGTCAACAAGAAGGGATCGATTATGATGAGACCTATGCTCCGATAGCAAGAATCGAAGCCATCTGAATGTTCCTCGCTTATGCAGCACACAAGAAGTTTATGTGTCGCAGCCAGACGGATTTGTGCACGACTCGAAGCCTGATCACGTCTACATTTTAGACAAGGCGCTTTACGGTCTAAAGCAAGCTCCGCGAGCATGGTACAAAACACTGTCCGAGTTTTTGATAAAGTCCAAATTCACACGAGGTAAAATCGATTCGACTTTATTCATCAAAAACGAAAATGGTCACATACTCCTCGTTCAAGTATATGTAGATGATATAATATTCGGCTCTACCAGTCCCCTATATGCTAAGAACTTTGCCACTCTTATGGGAAATTTTTTCAAAATGAGCATGCTTTGCGAGATGAATTTCTTCCTTGGTCTTCAAGTTAAACAACTGTCGACCGGGATATTCATAAACCAGGCTAAGTACATCCGGGATATTCTTCGGAAATTCCAGTTGGACCAGTCCTCGCCAATGATAACTCCCATGGCGCCCAATACAAAGATTCACGCCGATCCTCACGGAACGGATGTGAATCCTAAATTGTATCGCGGGATGATAGGTTCTCTAATGTACTTAACTGCAAGTAGGCCGGATATTATGTTCTCAACTTTCTTGTGTGCCCGATATCCATCAAAACCTAAAGAGTCCCATATCACTGCTGTCAAACGAATCTTTCGTTATTTACGTGGTACTGCTGATCTTGGTCTGTGGTACCCGAGAGAGACAGGTTTTGCACTATCCGCCTATTCTGACACGGATCACGCGGGCTGCATGCTGGACCGGAAGAGCACGTCAGGTCACATTCAATTTTTGGGAGATAGCCTGGTAAGTTGGGCATCAAAGAAGCAGCAATGCGTTTCAACATCAACTGCCGAGGCGGAGTACGTGGCTGCCGCGAGCTGCTGTTCCCAAGTCATCTGGATGAGGACGCAACTCAAAGACTATGGTTTCACGTACGTCAAGGTCCCGATTTACTGTGACTCGAAGAGCGCCATCGCTATATCAAGTAACCCGGTTCAACACACCAAGACGAAGCAGATCGATGTTCGGTATCACTTCATTAAGGATCACGTCGAAAGAGGTACCATCGAACTCTACTTCGTAAATACTGAACATCAGCTAGCAGACCTATTTACCAAATCATTGGACGAAAAACGTTTTAACACTCTTGTGCAAAAGTTAGGTATGCTACAACTGACGACTTAATCCGATTGTGTGCCCGTTACAAGTTCCATACATATACGAGTAACTGTCTACTCATCATCCGGTGTTTACTCTCCTGATGAATGAGCACACACTTCCTCGCAATTGTATTCTACTTGTTCTAGTTACACCGTTAGATGTAGTCTCTGTATTTATTTCGTAGATTTCGTTTGTTTTTCTTTCTTTCTTCGTGTGTTTCATTTAATTTCATACTGTCGTTTGTGTCTGTTTTATCCATCTATCTCTGTGCTTTCAAAGTGTGTTCATGTGTTCAGGGGGAACACAAAGACGTATCAGGTAAGTTTACTCATCCTTTGAGGGGGGAGAGTCACACACAGTTTTTCTTTATATGCTAAAAAGTTTTTTTGTGTGTGTGGGCACTCCTGTATACATTCTATCTCATGGTCATCGTCTGAGGGGGAGCGGCACAATTTTTCCTTTAAAAGTCTAAAAGTTTTTTTGTGTGTCGAACCCCTCCACTGCACCCTACTGTACTATCCGAGGGGGAGCATTGTCATCCCCATGCTCAGTTTGAGGGGAGCGAGAGAAAGTCCTCTTCTAGTTCCAATTATTGCAAAAATTCCCAGGAACAGGACAGTTTTGAGGTATCCGGACTACCCACGGAATTCGGACAGTATCCGGACCGGTTTCTACCCGGGTTGGGTCAGAACCCGGACACATCACCCGGTTTCATTGGCCGGTATAAAAGGGCCCGGACTCCTCTTATTTGAGTTTGTCCGGAATATTCTTGCCAAAACCCTAAACCCTCGACTTCTCTCTCCCTCACTCGGACTCTCCTCGTATCACCGATTTACACTCGTGCTCAGTCCCAAATCAGGTATGTCTTTCGTCGACCTATTCTCATCACCGATTGTTCACTATTTGTCAATGTACACCACGAATCGACCATCCGACTGGTCGATCTCATCACACCCATAACCCCTTACGGGTTTAATCGAGTTTGGGTCACTTTGGTGTTAAGCAGGATGATTTACTCGATTTACTACCTTTATGTGCTTATAGCGATCACACATACAAGCACTGATACCTCTATCGGACACCATTTCGCATGATTGTTCGACTGGAATGTCGTCCGGACACACTCATTGTGTCCGGAAACCTGCTTCAATTTGATGATTCATCCGGACACCCACAACACCCGGATACCTAGTTGTCCGGAAACCTCAGGGTTTCCGGTAAGTTCAACTACCGGGTTGTATGCATGTCCGGACTCACTTGTTATCTGGAAAACTTGTTTAAACGGACACCCTATTGTCCGGGTTCTCCAATTTACCCGGGAACATCCTTTCGGTCCGGACACCATGTGTTGTCCGGACTCTCTTGCGTCCGGAAAGATTTGACATTCCATCCTTTTATCCGGACACTTCTGTTATGTCAACCCAGCACCTAGTTTGCCACTGACAGTCCTCATTCTATATCAGATTTAGCCCATTTAATGCAAAGGTACGCGCCGACATTTGGTCTTTCGCCGCAATTACTAACAGTGCCTCTGTTTTACAGATTCAATGGCGGATCAACAACAAAAACCTCCTCAAGAGCAAATACCTCAGGAAGAGGAAATCATAGACGAAGCAGCGGACAATGCCTTAGTCGACCCTGACCATGGCACTGAATTAGAGGCCAACAACCATTATCTCGACCCGACACTCTTCAGACCTAACCCACAGCACCAGGTGATTCTCGACATTCTAATGCGTCACCCTTTCCGAGAGGCCCTCACCCGCACTACCGACGTCCCCTTGCTCTACGTTCTACAAGTATGGTTCACTGCCCAAGTTCGGACGGCCGCTAACTCACAGACAATCACTGCTCAACTTGATAATCAACAGTTCACTCTTACACCGGACTCCTTCCGCCGACTACTCGCTCTTCCGGAAGCCACCACCGACAACCATGAACGCTTCGATCCTTCCATCAATGACGAAACGCTATGTTCTCAAGTCCGCACACTCGGGTACAACCACGATCTTTCGAGGCCTTCAGCATTCAATCGCAAATACCTGGCCCCAATCTGGTACACCCTGTTCACAATTCTGAACATGTGTCTTTCGTCAAGATGGAAAGGTATTGACCAATGCACCGGCGACTTCCTACGCCTTGTTTATGTCGTATGCTACAATCGCCACGTCGACTTTGCCATGATCATCTGGCGTGAAATCGTGCAAGCGATTCGTCATATCGGAGGTACCAAGCAGAAGAAGTTCCTGCCATACCCGCGTTTCCTTTCGCTAGCTGTTCGTCAACACATGGACGCGAATCCAGCCATTCCTCGCCGCTTAACATATCCGGTATGTCCTATTCGACACTTACAGTACATGGTCATCCGCAACCCCTTTGACGTGGTGGCCGCCCCCATCCCTGAAGCCCTACTAGCGATAGCCGATCCCGCTGCACCAGGGGTAGTTGCTTATAGGGAAGAGATAGGGAATCCCATGGTCCAGCCAGCACCGGAGGTACCTACCCAGAGACTTAGACCCGAGAGACGTGAGGGTCCAAGAATGAGAGGTGGTAGGGCCCGGCAAACAGGTGCTGTCGGGCGGGGTGTGTCGATCGTTCGGGGAACTAGTGTGAGTGGTGCAGCGGTATCGCAACCCAGTTCTAGCCAACCCCGTCCAACAGTCGAAGCCAGAGCATCATCCTCACGACCGATGCTTTAACATGACTCTACACCATATCTTTCCGACTCGCCTTCACCTACCTTCCAGGTTCATAATGTAGAATCTGACTCCGATACGGCATCTGACACGACCCGTGCCATTCGGCTCTCAAAAATACCTCCCCGTATCGGCCCGAACCCTGACTTCACCGAAGGCATCCCACTTGACTCACTTACCCATGCTTCACCTAGGATTGAGGGAGTAGAAGGAGTTGAGTTAGAAACTGCGAGCCAGAGAGAACTGCGTTCAAAAGCGAACCATGAATGATTGGGCCGTAAAGATAACGAGGCCCCTGAGCGAACTGAACCGAGCGATATCCGGGTAGCCACATCTGCTATCCCGTCTCATTTATTGGGACGGGGTATTGAAGAGGACTCCGTGGACCCAACGGAGCAATTGCACGACCCCCTCATCCACTCATCCGTCTCTCAAAAGATGGTTGTTTCAGTACATCACGGGGATATAGCACAACTTCCACCGGCCTCTCACTCGGAGAGTGCTGGTGTTGAAACAAGCGACCAGCAGCCCCCAGTCGCGACTTCTTTTCGTGCACAATCGAGTCTAGAGCCATTTACTATTGAAAATCCTTTGGCTAGGACACAAGAGGAGCAACACCAGATCGAGATTCTTCGTGACTCGACCGGAACCACCGTAGTATCTTCACCTCTAGGTGGAACACAAGGATCGGAGGGAAATCCTACCACAGCTACCGATATGCCAACTGTGAACGTAGGTGGCTCTACCCCTGTGGTAGATGCCTCAACGGGTAATCTAAGTGAACCCGGAGTTACTTACCCAGACTTTGTGTCACCAGGGTCCCTGGACAGCACCCTTAAGGCTGTCCGCGAGGCAATGGAGCAAACTATGCAGCAACATGTAGCCGCTGAACTTGCCAAAGTTATGCGCGCAATTAAGGGCAAAGACAAGGTCGTCGAAGCTGAATCCGCACCTGTACCTCCACCGATCTCAACTCAACCTATCTATTCGGTGGACACTCTAAAGACGATGCTACTGGCCCAACTGCTCCAAGAATCAGAAGCAAACGCCTCCACCGAAGCAGACCTGATCACCGTTCTGAAATCACAGGTCACTGCTCCGTCATCATCCATTACCACTCGCCTGGATAGCATTGACTCGACTCTCAAGGACTACAACCAAGCACTCACTTTGTTGTCCGAGAGGGTCCACTCACTAGAAGATACATGTAAGAGTCAAGCAGGCGGTCTGAAGCGGAAACACGATGACCAGGATGATCCTGATCACCGTGAGGGGGAGAAACGACCACGTCTAACCAAGACCGCCGCCCCGATCCAGTCTGAAACTCCAATTGTGGTTCAACAGGAACCCCCAACTGCGGCAACTACAACATAAGCACCTGAAGCCGAGTTTCCATTAGCCGACATGGTAATAGATATGGAGATATCAGATGACGAAGACCCAACGGTTGAAAAGCCTGAGGGTTCAACACAAGGATTGATCGACTTTGACTCATCAGACAGACCTCTACTGGATATGATAGATCCAGACTGTGAAGCCAACCCGGAGACCGAAGATGCATGGTATCAAAAAGCAGCCAATGCCGTAAATCTCCAGGTAAATTTGGTATTCCCTACTGATGAAGACGACAACATCGATTATGATCAGTTCCTGCTACAGAATCTTTATGGTACGTCTCCCGTTCACTATGCTCAACCCACTGGAACTTCAACAAGACTTGAAACTACTACTGCCAATATTCCGACTACTCCTCTGCAAACGACAGCTTCTGATCTTTCTCCCCCTCCTCAGCAACAAATCCGTTGGGAGAAGATCATGGTACTTATCCCTCATCTGGAGGGATCTTTGAAGAAGTTGTTCGTCCACAAGCTTCGCCCGATCGAGCCGACCTTTTGCCTTGGTATTTACAACCTCAACCCCGAATACCAACGGCGTTATATCAGCGCAATGCAGCGGTGTCTTCCAGTCAGCCAAGTCAGAACCAAGCATCAAATCACAGAGGTACTAAACATCCATTCACGCCGCATCATGAGGATCGTCCATCCAGTCTTCACTGTTCTCCGCGAAGATGGTAATGAATGGAAATTCTCTGAAGCCGACTTCCAACACCTCCGACCATTCGACTTCCTGGCTATTCTGAAAGACCTTCGTACAAGAACCATCCGACCGCTTGAAGTTACAAAGGCGCTCAAAGCTGTTCGTCGATACCTGGTCCGTACCATTATGATGTCATCCTAACGGACTTTCAAATGGCTGTCGAGAACAGGGCGAAGAAAGTCAATCTGATAAAGCCGAATCTGAAAGCTCCTGAATTGAATATGTATCCCGAGAACGCTATGCTTCTAGAACCAGAATTTGGGATCGTCTTCATTAATGAACAAAAAGAGAAAAGATTTATGCGGTTCAGTCAGGTAGAAAGATTCTGCGACGGCCCACTCCTCAAAGTTCGAGATGCTCTTCGAAAGATTATTACACACGAGTCTAAAAATCCAAGGTACTCATATGTTCCGAATCTGAATGAAATAACTGCTCGGAATGCCTTGGAATTGGTCGAAGATCGCATCGACTACCGCCGTGCTATCAGATGGTTCGAGATTCACTTCGCGCTTCGTAAAAGATATGTCTACAACTGGCGAGAGCTAGAACGCGAACTCGAACTTCAAATCAAAGGGGGAGATTGTTAGGGTCAATTTAATGTTGATTTAAAGTTCAAGGGTGTAATTTGTATTTCCTTATTTTGAGCCTATTAGTGAACGGGCCGTGGGCTTGTTAACCACGGGCCCGCATATATAATGTTCTTCTAGCTTGGAAAAACAAGTTAGTTGTCTCATTTGCTTTTCTGAATTGTATTGTAAACACTCTGATTAAAGCATAATATAGGGATGACCAGTTGAAATCATTACTCTTATTGCTTATTATTTCGATTTCATATTTGTTGCACGGATCTGGATTTAACAAACTATACCTTTCTATATCGAACATGGTCCATATATCCCTGTTAGAATTGATCCTGAAGTTCCAGTCGCTGAGAATAGAGCTGTTATTCCAGAAAGATTGGTTCCTAAGGAAATCCATATGTGGACTGATGAAGATAAGAAGAAAGTGGGTCTTGATACCAGAGCCAGATCCATTCTATCCATGGCGCTACCTGACGAAGTCTACCATTCCGTCATGAACCTGAAAAATGCCAAAGCCATGTGAGACACAATCTGTGTTCAGTATGAAGGTACATCTGAAGTCCAGGACTCACGTAAGATCAACCTGGTAAGACAGTACGAAAGCTTCATTTGTGGTAAGAATGAATCTCTCTCTGAAGTACATCAACGTTTTAACTGCTTAATAATAGATCTGAAAAACGTTGGTAAGAAATATTCTAACTTTGAAATTCTGACAAAGTTCTTAGAATGTTTACCTGAAAGCTGGGACAATTATTCTACGTGTCTCAAGCTGTCAAAGGATCTAAAATCTATGACTCTTTCTACCTTATATGGCACGATGCTGAATCATGAGCAATCGAGTCATCTTAAGAAGAATCTTGTAAAAGATTCCAAAAGCACCCCTGTTGCTTTGGTCTCAGAGACACCTTCCACTCAGCGACCTTCGGTCACTATCACTGAGTTGGAAAGTAACTCTGAAAGTTCATCAGATTCTGACTCTTCAGATCTTGATGAATCTTTGGATCTCCTTACTAAAAGGTTCAGGAGATTCGCCAAAAAGAAAATATTCAGAAAGAATAAACCTCTTTCTATTACTGACAAGCCAAGATTATCAGCTCCTGTTGATAAGGCTACTGCTACTTGCTATAACTGTGAAAAGATAGGACATTTTGCTAGCGAGTGCAGGTCAAAGAAAGTTTCTAAAAACTCAGCTCTTCCCAAGAAATTCTCTAACCTCAGGTCTAGAGATGACAAGTACAAAAAGCTAAAAGAAAAACATGCAAAGCTGAAAAGATTTAAGAAAAAAGGCAAAGGCTTGATGGCTGACTATGATTGGGCTGCCTCTAAAGAAGAAGAATCATCATCTGACTATGAAGATGATGATGAAGCCAGTCTCTATCTCATGGCCAAGATTGAAGATGAGGAAGAAAAGTCTGACATTCCCTCTACTTCAACCTCTACCTCTAAGGTATCACCTTCTTTCTTTACCAATATTTCAAATATTGATGAAGCTGATAGTCTTCAAAAGATCGATCTGCTGACTATTAGTTTATATGATGCTATGAATGGCAAAACTATTGTTGAAAATCAAAACATTGATCTCGCTGAACAACTTAAACACCGTCACCTTCAAATAGAAAATCTTTCTAAAATTGAAGAAGATTTAAGAGACCAAGTTCATATAAATCAGCTAGTCAAGATTGAACGCAAAGAAGCTATCGCTGCATTAAAAGCTGAAAAAGCTACTGTTGAAGGATGGTGTAAATCCTCAACAAAGATCACTGAGATAATTAAGTCTCAGATACCTCTGAGTGATAAACGTGGTCTTGGTTACAAATTTGAAACTCCAAAACCTACCACTGACCATTCCATGCTTAAATTCGGAATGTTCGTATCCTCTATCCCTGATACTTCATCTTCTCAGTACTCCTTTTCTAAAACACCAACTCCTGAGGAAAAACCTACCTTAGTCTCTAAAGACAAAGGTAAAGGAATTTCTTTTGAACAAAAACCTCAGAAGGGTATCTTTATACCTAAGATGAATGCTTCTACAGCTTCAGTGACTCATCCCTCTGATTCAAAGAACAAGAACCCTGGATATATTCAGCGTGGATTTATTCAGCGATCTACTCCTAGAATCAAAGTGGATGTAACTGGTAAGAAATCCGAAGAACTGATAGTTCCTCCTATTTCCAATACCAGAGGTATACTTGATGCTGGTCCTTCTCATTTTAAACAAATGACTCAGCATGCAAATGGTCCTAAATCTATTTTTAGATATAGGAAATGTTATCATTGTGGACTTACAAATCATATTGCTAGTAAGTGCCCCACAACCACCAAAGCTGAAAAGTTAGCTAAGGTGAAGATCAATGTCTCCAAGACAAAGAAGACCACTGAGGTTAAGAAATTAACCAAAGTGAAGACTGACAAAGCTGAATCTTCAAATGCTGCGAAGATTACTAAAGCTTCCACTTTCTCAACCACCACTGACAAACCTAAGCCCAAAATGATGTGGGTACCTAAGTCAAACTAATCTTCCTTTATTTGCATGTTATGAAGGGTATCTGGTATCTCGATAGCGGATGCTCTAGACACATGACTGGAAAGAAAAACCTGCTCGCTGAATACAAAGAAGAAAAGGGTCCCTCAGTGACCTTTGGTGGAAATGGAAAAGGCTATACCCGAGGGTTTGGTGTACTCTCTAATGGTACAACAACCTTCAGAAGAAGTCTACGTGGAACAACCCTCAAGTTATAAACTTCTCCATAGTTGATCAAACCCTGAATCTTTTGATCTAATCGCCTATTCAGATAGTGATTTTGCAGGTTGCAAATTGGATAGGAAAAGCACCACAGGAGGTTGTCAGCTCCTGGGTGGAAAGCTGGTGAGTTGGACAAGTAAAAAGCAAAACTCAGTGTCCACCTCAACTGCTGAAGCTGAGTATGTTGCCGCTGGAAGCTGTTGTTCTCAGGTCTTATGGATGAGAAATCAACTACTGGACTATGACCTTCAGCTCTCCAAAATTCCAATCTATTGCGACAGCACAAGTGCCGTCGCTATAGCCAAAAATCTAGTGCTACACTCAAAGGCCAAACATATCGAAATCAGGTATCATTTTATCAGAGATCACGTGATGAATGGTGATATAGAACTTCATTTTATCCCAACTGACTTTCAGTTAGCTGATCTGTTCACCAAACCTCTTGATGAGACAAGATTCAACTTTCTCATCAGCGAGCTTGGAATGCTGAACTTAGAAGAATAACATCTTCAGTGGTTCACATTTGATCGGTATTATACTTGTTGTATAACCCTCAGTGATAAAAATGAACTTGTATAACCCATTCTATCATCAACTCTCTAAACAAACTGATTCGCTGATAACCAGGTATGTTTTTCTCTCTTTACTCACTGACTCGCATTTACATGCAAGATTTCAAAACAAATTATATCGCTGAAAATCTTTTCCTTATCAGTGATACTTTTGAAATTTCTTAAATCTAACACTGATATTTCTATTCAGTGATTCATATTTTCAAAACATCCCTGAGTTCTTCAAAACCTCAGAGACATCTTAAAATATGAAAGGACATTTTTGACGTCATCCTTACAGGATAACCCCTGGCACGTTCTTCTGACACACGTTGGCACGTTTCGTTCTCTCGTCCAATCAAATGCTAACACGTGTCCGTGTCATGATGAAAAACTTTCCCTCTCATAGTTTTTCTCTCTCATCTCACTATATATACTCCTTCGAGTATGTATTTTTTCTCACGCGAGAAACTTCTTCTTCAAGAAAAGAACCACTGTTGCATTCTGAACATTCAAGTTTTCTCCAGAAACTGTTCATCTTCTTCAAAGAACAAACAAGGTTAATATTCTTATTATCTATTTGTTTAAACTTGTTTTTGATCTTATTCTTGTTTTAAAACAGATCAAACAAATGAAACCTTCTTAAAATGAAATCATTTTCTCTCGTGATTTTATGAATACAACCTTCATGGTTGTTCTTCAAGTTTATATCTAAAAT
Organism: Saussurea involucrata; assembly: GCA_033807775.1. NCBI lineage: Eukaryota > Viridiplantae > Streptophyta > Magnoliopsida > Asterales > Asteraceae > Saussurea > Saussurea involucrata. The sequence continues at coordinate 186,627,629 of CM066320.1, read as the reverse complement.
CTTAAACTTGTTCTTCATATGTTTTTCCAGAATCTTCTTAAACTGGAAATCATCTATTCTTCATTAAGTCATCTTTTGACTGAATGAAATGGACAAAAGCTGAAGAAATGGACAAAATCTTAAACAAATATTTTATTGTTCATATTCTTCGTGATTCTGTGTGTTTATAGCAGAGATGGCATTCACTGACACTACTACAGCTGCTGAACTCACAAGGGCTCCACTAGTCAAATTCAGTTTAGAGAAAGTAACCTTTCAGAGCAACAATCCCTATGCTCTATTCGATTTCCCTGAAAAGAAACAGGTCACTCATCTGGATGACGCTGTAACCTTTCTGAAGAATTTCCCTATTTCCACAGCTCTAAACATTTCTCCTCAAGCTGATAAACACCTACTAGCTCAGTTCTGTTATTCTGCCAGAAGTGCTCAGATCAGATCCTCTAAAAACCCCAAAAAGACCATCAATGTCATTCTTTTTGACACTGACCATGGCACTTCTAAGATTACAACTGGTAACCTTAGGTATGCCCTAAACCTCCCCTCAGCCTCCAAAGACAAACCTTTTGTCCCATTCCCTGACCCCAAGAAAAACTCATATGACAGGGAAGCCCTGATTGCATTTTTCGATGCAATAAATTATGCATGGGACATAGGGAGAGACTGTCTTCCTAAGAAGAAGCTGACCATAATGAAGAAATCCAAGATGCCCAGCGAAATGAACTTCATCTTCGCTCATCTTATCAGCTGCTTAACCGCCAAATCTGGTTCCTCTGACCAAGCCTCACAACCTCAACAAGCCATGGGGTACTCTTTGTTGAAGGGTCTCCATGTTGACTGGGCTCAGATCATTTTTGAAGATATGCTGATAAGAGTGAATGCTGCTGATCGACCAACATGGGTTCCTTATCCCAGGTTCATCAGTGCTCTTTTAGCATAAGGATTGAAGGAGAAATATCCGAAGGTAGGAGACCTGAGACACTCTAAAGTCGGACCTAAAGTTCTTGACTTCAACCCACTTCCGAACGAGGTACGTCTTTCTACTCTCTTATCTATTCTAAATCCTCCTTCTTCTATTTCTGTGGCTACCTCAGCGACCATACCCCTCGCTGATACCCAGGCCACAAAATCCATTCCTTCTCGAAAAAGGAAGCACTCTACTACCAAACTTGACTCCGCAAGGATCAAGAAAACCAAGGAGCACCCCCCCCCCCCAACAATCACATGCTGAAGACTCCACGACTCAGCTCATACAAGGGTCGCTGGATAGTTTCGTGGTACGCTCTGCCACAGATGAACAAGCCATCCTTTCCATCCCAACCTCAGCGTCTCTACACACTGAAGTTATAAACATGGAACTGACCCAACCTCCTTCAGCCCCTCAAAGGACTAAAGAAGTTATTCTCAGCAGATCCAACGCTGAACTTCGCACCCCACAACACTTCTCAACCTTCGCTTCTCTTTCTACTCCTTTGGACTCTACTCCAGTTTTCACAACGATCTCTGGAACACCCGTCATTCTTCAAGATACAACTGCTGATACTCTACAAAGAATGATGGATGCACAATCAGGACCTGCAGGAACTTCCATGCGTACAGGCACTCTCGCTGACGACATGGAACACTTTTCAGGTCATAGAAGTTTTGACGACTTCACCAACCCACCTGCAGGTATACACAACACCATATACACTATCTCTCAACCCCAAACTTCTGAGCTTTCCTCAGTTCATAAGTTCTTAACTGTTACAGGTCCTAATTTGGGAGATATCAATACCTCTCTGAAGAACCTGGATTCAAAGCTGACAACTCTCACCACAACTCTCTCAGCGAACTCTTCAGCTGTAACAAACGCTGGAGAGAATCTCAACAAACTGACTGCTGAAATGGAAACGAAAGCCTCCAAAGCTGATTTAGAGAAGATTGATGGTACTCTCGATCAGTTTGCCACCGTCGTCGCTGATATCTACACCGACAACACCTCTCTCTACTCAAAGGTTACAACCCTGTCCAGCGAGGTCACAACGTTGAAGACTGCGGTTGGTAACATTCAAGAAGAGGTGTCCTCATTGAAGACGGATGTCAGCACTACCACCGGTTTACTGCATCAGATTCTCGATCGCCTGAACGCCCCCACATGTGCTCCTTCACATTTTACTCAGGTGGACCGAGAAGATCTCCAAAAGATTAGTCCTGCTTTATCTGGCCTAGAAGACAGATTAAGCAAGATTGAAATATATGTTGGTGTCTGTGGCCAAGAAGACAGGGAACCAACACAATCTGATGCTGTTCCTTCTGCTGAATCTGAACATTCCCCCCCCCCCACTCATCTAGTGGAAGAGGGGGAGAAGACTGATGACCTTCCCTATGATGAAAATATAGATGAATATGTAGAGGGGGAGAAGACTGAAGAGGGTGAGAATGATGATGATGAAGAGGTTGAAAAGACATCTACTGAACCTCAGGGAGTTGAAAACCCCGAGGGAACCGAGAAGCTTCCCTCTGTATCTGAGGGGGAGCAACTCGAAGCTGAAGAGGAAGAATCTGATGATGAAGCTGAAGATGATGAAGCCGTCAACATCTCTGACGACGAACCATCATCCAGTAACAATGATGATGATGACTTTGATGATAATGATGATTTCTTCTTCGTCTAACCAAAGAAAGCCCCAGCTCAAAAAAGGATCTCAATCAAAGAACCTTCAGGAGAGCGGACAAAGCCTGCAGCATCTGAAGCTGACAAAGGCAAAGGCAAAGGTGTCGCTGAAGATGAAAATCTGATGATCTTGCTTCAAAAGCCAGTTCGTCAGGTACACTACTTCTTCTTTCCTTACACTACATCCCTCCTCTATCCCTTCTCAATATCAGCTCTCCTCTCCATAAAACCTCTATACACTTAAACCCTATTCTTTTCTCTATCTCTTTTCTTCCCACGTTCTTATTCGAAAGATCGTTGTGTTTCAGCTAGTCCTCTCCCCTGCTTGAGGATTCTGAAGTACATCCAACTGCTGCTTCTAAAGCTGAAGAAATAATCCCAGTCTTGGATTTAATCACCGAGACTGATGAACCTGAAGAACAACTACTCTCTCACACAAACAGACCTTCCTTAGTTCCTTAAACACCAAGTGAAGAAGATCAGAGAAAAAGAGAAGGAATGATAAAGAAGCTTGAGGCTCAGCGAATAATCCTTCCTCGTGTCAAAGTTCCTGCTCCTAAGTTCAGACTTTCAAAGCAAGAATTCGCTGATCACCTCAGAGCTGAAAGACTACTCGCTGAAAGAAAGGAAGCTGAAGACAAAGATAAGGCCCTCGCCATCCAGCTTGTCCAAGAATCAGTGAAAGACCCCAAGCTGAAAAGAGATCCCATTGAAGTCCAACGTCAGCTATGGGAAGATGCCCAGAAGATTGTCGAAAAGAAAACTGAAGTATCTCAATCCACCCTGAAATGGTGTAAAGAGAGACTACATTTTCGATATCGAGCTGCAAGAATCAACAAGGTACACATCTCTGGAAGAACAACCATCAGAGTACCAATTGTTGAAGTTCAGCTATTCAGAGAAAATGGCCAAACTGAAACCTTCTATGCTAATGCCATCACGAAGTATGGTCTCTCTGAATGGTTGGAGATCAGAATAGCCATTCAGAACTCACGCTCAAAGTACAAAGATCATGTCGAAAAACTTCTGAATCGACAGATCGACTTAGTCTCTTCTGTTGTGGATATTCCTCCTCCTACCGCTCCAACGCTGAAAAGAAAAAGGGCCCCTGCAAAGAAAAAGATACAAGAATCAGATTCAGGTCCTCCCATACGAAATGAAACAGGTATTGGTTTCTCTCGCATTGAAGTACTTGGTCCTGATCCTGATCTCTCTACCCTCGACACATCTCTGCCACCCGGTGAACGTTTCGTCCATGGTAAAGTCAAAAGAAATCCTTATGGCATATTCTTTCATGACTACGAAGGACGAAAACTTTTTCAACGTATCTCTGAGCTACCCATCACTCCAATCGAACAGCTCAGAGATCTCATATACTGGTATGGATTCAGAGATGACCTTCTCGGACACTTCGTGAAGCCCCTGATCTTCAAGGAAGCCCAAGAAAGAAGAAATCAGGGAGAACAAGTCCCTGACTGGATGATCCCTACGACAAAGACCCTTGATGAACTTCTCATTAAGGAAGAACATCTATAAGCTGATAAGATCGCCTTATTCTTCTATCTTTATCAGTTAATCTTCTGTACTTGTAATTTATTTCGCTTGTACTTATAATTTTTCCACTTCCCTTTGTAATCTATTACGAAGTTTAAAGAAAAATTTCAGCGAAAGTACGTTACTCCATAAGTACTGAAAAGATTCCAGAAAACAGTAAAAGGGACAAATATTGTATGAGTTCTTTTTATCTTTATGTTTTCATACTTAGCAATTTTCTCTGTTTCTATGTCAATATCAAATAGGGGGAGATTGTTGATCCAAACCCTCAGTGATTTGATAATGACCCTCTCCATTCAACTTAGTGAAAATTGTAAGTAAACAATGTATAAGAGTTTCACTGTCGCTGATAAGTACTAAGACTATTTTCAGTACCGCTGATAGGAACTCTCGATCTTTAGATTAGACATTCAGCGAACCCTGTTCATCAGCAAAGCTCCGAGCCTGTTTAGTCTTGTTGATGATCGCTGATAAATTGTTCAGCGTAACTGTTCACCATATATATATATATATATATATATATATATATATATATATATATATATATATATATATATATATATATATATATATATATATATATATATATATATATATATATATATATATATATATATATATATATATATATATATAGCTCTGAGCCTGTTCAGTCCTATTGGTGATCGCTGACAATCTTAGTTGTTTACTTATGATCCCTGAAGACAAGTTTCACGTTAACATAGGTTCTACGCTGAAGTTGAAGATCAAGCTCAAGAACCAGCGACAAGTCTACTAATGAACTGATGCGGATATCAGCGAAGACTAAGATTTGTCCACTCAACGTGAAGTATCAAGTAGAAGACTTCAGCTATCGCTGAACTTTATCATTCGCTGATAAAGTACTGATTCAACGAAAGCTGATCATGAAGTCTCCGTACAAGTTACTATTGTCTTAACCACCCTTGCACGACTCCGTACGAATTGTCAGAACGGACATCCTTATTGTCTGAAATCGTACACCAACTCTGATTCTACACTGTTCACCATGCGGCTACTAAGGTTGTCTACAAAAGTCAGAACCTACAACCAATCAGCTGCTGCCACGTGTAAAGTATAAACTTCCATGCATTAAATGCATGCAGTATATAAGAAGGACTCCACTTCAGTTTTGAAGTACTCGAACTCGCTCCCTTGCTCTGGTCGAGTCATCTTCTATCTTTGAGATAGTTTATTATTGGTAATTTCCTTCTCCTTCTTAAGTGCAAGAAACTTAGTGTTCCAACTTGTTAGATTAGGCTTAGTCCTTTTTCTTCTTTCGCAACAAGTTGTAAATTGTTTTAATGATTTATCAATAAACAATTTAGAAAAGTAAAAATAGTGTGTTTTTATTCAACCCCCCCTTCTACAAACTTGTATAACCCTCTCGGGACCAACACTCAAGTCTATTGTCAACACCTTGAGGCTTTTCAACCCTAGGTATGACATCAGCTAGAACTTCATCATCAACTTGGACAACTTCAGTTTCATGTCCACCTGCCCCCTCTGACCCCTCAGTTACTGCCTGATCTGATCCCCCCATTTGTTCAGAATGTACACCACTAGATTCTCCAACTCTGGTTCTCTTCTCCCCCTCATGTTGATCAGGATCGTCCTGATCATCATGTCTACGTTTTCTTAACCCTTGAGCTTGAGAGCCACATGATTGTTCTACCACTGTGAGTCTGTCAGATAGAGATTTGTATCCGGTAAGCATGACTTGGGTCATTTCTTTGATCGAGTTTTGGAGATTTTGGAAATCAGTGCTAGTGGGTAGTTGGGTATGGGTTTCAGTCTGTCTTCGGAGTAAACCTACCAAATCTACCTCTTCATTGGTATTGGTATCTCCTTGGTCAAGTAACCGGGCAAAAAGCTCAGATTTGAGCTGGTGGGTTGGGATGGTATGTAAGGGTTGTGATGGTAGAGGTTGAGATCTGGGTTGAGCTTCGGATGGTTGAGATTCAGGAACCGACGAAGATTCTGCTATGGCTTTCCCTTTAAGTGCTCTGCTGACTTCTGCTGAAAGTCTGTCAACTGTCTCTTGTATTTCTTGACGGTGAAGCTTGTAGAAATTGTTGATGGTTGCTAGAGAGGCTTTCAGGAAGTCCAGAGTTATGTAGTGCGGGGGCGGACCTAGTATTTCAAACATTTCATCAGGAGTAAGACTGGTAAATCTACCACCCGGATCACGTAGGTTACCGGTTTGCATTGCAGTTGAAGCAACTGAATGGCATGTGCTCATAGCTGGCATGGTATTGGCTATGAAAGGAGTACCACACTGTCCTCGCGAGGCACCAACAAATGGCAGCCTGACTCGGGGTGTTCCGGTTGGGGCACGGAAGCCTCCAACTTGGTGAAATATCGGCGCTCGTGTCCTAGGAAAGGTAGTGCGTCCAAATGGCACTAGACTCGATGTGCGCGAAATAAAGTTCGGTGGCCTGGGCAGGAGCCTACCAGATTCAATATCGGCAAACATTGTTCCCGATAGAAGTTGTGCTTGATCCCCTGTGCTGAATGAAACATCGACTTGTTGAGAAGCCGACGAGTGGCTTTGTGGGGCTGTGCACTGCATGGCTGGGTCCACCATGTCTGTTTTCAATGCGCAACGGCGACGTACGCTCATTGGCAGTGGATGCGGCTACCCAGATTAATGTGGTTGGTGCAGAGTTCTCTTATTCTTTTAACTCTGTCCTCACAGCTTCTTTCTGTTTTTAATTCGCTCACTTCTAACCAGACTCTCTTTTTCATTTTACCTCAGCACAATGAGATTACTCAACTGTATGAGTTATCTCCCCCACTCTTTGATTTCGACCCCTCACCCCTCAATCACTCAATGATAACTTCTTAGGTAGGAAACACTGGTTAACGTGAATCCATAGAAGTACAGTTAATCTCACACACTGATCCCATGAAATTTTGTCCTAAAAAGATGTGTTGTTCAACAGTTTAGCTTGAACAAATATAAATCTCAACATTTGAATAACATTGTCATCAGAATGTATGCTCCTCATTAAAATCATGAAATATTTGAGCATTTGAACTTTTAAGATTTCGCACAACAAGAATATTGAAAGAATGAAATGAATTCGAAAGACTTGTTTGAGAATCTGACAATGTATCAATCATATCAAATATGAAATATAATCATGAACGCTTAGGTTATCAAAGAATTGAATTTTGTTTATATGAACAAATATAAACAATATTTGAATGAAACGTTTAAGTTCTCACGCCGAAATGAATATGATGGTCAACAAACTTTGAATTACAAACGGGAGTATTACCATCAAAAAAATTGTTTCGTTTGAGACATGGTAATAACAAAGTAAAAAAAGAAGCTGAACCAGTGTGTAGGAGTACTTGAAAAGTTGATAGTATAGAAAAGATAATACGCAAGTATTAATCTTTGAAAACACACGGTCAGAAACAATGATGTAAGAATCTGAGATATACATGAAAAACATTTAAAAACACACTTTTAAATTTATGAAATCCTTTTGAAATAGAGAAGTGGTTTGAACATTTAAGAACACATTTTTCATGCTTGAAAGTCGTTCTTCTTTCAAACAATCTCAGATTAAGTTTAGAAGATACTTACAGTCAAATGTATCAGCTCCCCCTAAAATTATGATCGACTGATTAAAAGTTAGATAAGCTCCCCCCTCAAAATCTACAAAAGATCTTAACGAAACAAAATTAGTAGATGTAACAATCAAAGTCTAATTTTTTTTTCATTTTTTCTATTCAATTTTCTTTTATGATTAAGACTTCAGACTTCGGGACTCTTAAAAACAAAAGCCACCTTAATCAATGCAATAACATTTGATTGCTGCACAGATGATGCCACCCGTACAATACTTGCATTATAACATTTAGTTTAAGAAGTCAACGTTTTGGAGAAACAAGTGTTACGAAATATTGATATACTCATAAATCTTCAAAGATTTCCATCTACAGAGCAAAACATTAAGAAATATTGCTAAATGAATATAAACTAAATCTGAACGCCCATCCGATGTTAATGCAGTTTATATACCATACACCCACCAAAAGGTGCGAAAACCTCACTGATAAGAACTAAAACAGTTAAAAGCATTAGCAACATCACCGACTAACAATTAAGAACTATAATATTAACCATTATAAATTTCCATATCCATTGCACAAGAGACGGTTTAAAGCACCTGTATTTCAACTTTAGCCACACCAAACAAAAAAGAATTTTCGATAGTAGTATTTAACAAAAACCCAAGGCCACAAATTTCCCCTAAAAGCAAACTTGAACTAAAACAAAATCGAAAGTAGGGTTTAAAGATAAATACATACCAGCATGTCTGCATAAGATTAGCACAGTTATGCGGCTTGGTACAAGCTTCAACTGCATTGTTGTTGTTGTACATAAACGCATCAGTGTAATGCCCCATGTTTTCCAAGATCGAATCACATATTTTTAAGATTTCACTGTGAGACGAATGACCAAAAGAGTGGATCTCAGGTGGTTTACTTTACTTGTTACCTAGCAATGGATTAAGTTCAATGAAATAAAATCTCTTCCAATATATGAGTTGAGTTTTGACTTTTCAAATTCAAGCCTATGGTATATTCAAAATTGATGTTGTTGCAAAAATACCACCATAGCTGCAATAGAGTTCAATAGCAATTGTGATATAGTAGCAACACAATTCTGCTACCAAATATAATATGAATAAAAAATAATGAATTTGATTCCAAATACTTACCAAGAGTATGGATAGTTCCTGTTTTGCAATACACCAACCACGTCCTGATTGAACACATAAGAATTAAAAGAAAGGTTATTGGCAACTAATGCCTTCTCGACATGAATAATTTCAACAAATCTGTAACAATTTGTGATTAAACACATAAGAAGAGAGAATAACACGTAATTACCTCGAATCAAGAGAAGATTGAGCGAAATTTGATGAAAACCCTAACCGGATGAGAGGAGCGATGGAGAATCGATTCAGAAGAATAAAGCAAACATAGAAGAGAGCCCTAATCGAGTTATACCATATTGAAGCACGAATCATCATATAGGGGAGCATGGGCAGCGGTATGGATCTGACAAGAAAGAAGACGTGAAGAAATCTTCTTGGAAGCGTATGGTGGTATGGCTCTGAGAAAAGAAAGAAAGTATGGAAAGTGTGTACTTTAGGTAATATTGGAAGTTTGCATCAAAAACTTGTACATCATGCATAAGAAGTTGTAATTAAGAGTTTTTTGAATTTTATGCATAAAATGGTGGTACATAATGCATCAAGGGTTGTGTTTAAGACAATTGATGTAAATGCATATATAAGTAGTATATATATATATCAGATGTCGCATACCACATTGCAAATTTCTCCAACTATCACACAACTCTGAGCAATTTCCTTCAACTAGCGCACACAACTAGAAAAGAATGACCAAGAATCGAAAATCCTTTGTGCGATAAGCTTACAATATCGCACACTTCTTTCTGAGACAAAACCCAAGTGTTGCATAGTGTTGTGCGATATCCTCTTGATATCGCAGAGTGTTGTGCGATAAAACACTGATGTTGCATGTTCTTTGCGCGATAAAACTCAAGTATTTCAACAATGGGGTGCGACAAACGATCCTAAAGAGCTGTAAGAGTCAAGTCCCATTGCAATAATTTTCACAAATTTGGAAAAAAAATTCTTGAAAGCATTCACTGAGCAAGCCAATAAGATTCTTCAAGCTTTAACCCTTGATCCAATGAATCAAAGTTGTTGATCCAAACCCTTTCAGTGATTTGATGATGACCCTTAGAATTACTTCGTGAAAATTATAAGTAACATTGTATATATAAGTGTTTCACCATCAGTGATAACATACTGAGTCTGTTCAGTATCATTGTGTAACACCTCGAAAATTTCATAATTTTGTACGAGGAACGTTTAAAATATTAGAAGGGGTTATTTTAAACGTTATGTTATAATTTAAGGTCGAAGGGTTGAAGGTGTAATTTGGCCAAAGTTTTGGGTTAAATTGTGTAAGTGAGAAAGTTTATATATATATAATTGAGTTGGCTGAGAATTGAGATTATCTCAATTCTTTTGTTTGAAGTCGGTTCAAAAGGCAGAGAGAATAAAATCAAGTTCTTCACCCTCGTTCGATTATTGAATTGTTGGAGAATCAGGTTTGAAATTGAAGTTATTGGATTGATTCGATTTGCTCAGACAAGAAATTGAGTTAGTTTTAAGGTGAGTTCATCTACTCTCTGTAATTTACAAATTAAAATTGATATGTTGAGTAGAAATAAACTCATTGATATATCTTTGAAAAGATTACTAAAGAGTATTAGAAATTTTGGGACAAAAATCATATGAATGGAACTGGGTATCATCCATCCGGAAGATGAATATTCCAATGGTTCCGGAGTCCGGAGGATTTTCCGGCTTGATTTCGGATACTGGATAATTCTGGATAGGTTTACCGGATGTGATTCCGGATTGATTTACTGGATACGGATTCCGGATGGTTCCGGACTTGGAGTCTGGATACTTTTTTCAGATGTTACCGGATTCCTTTGATTTCCGGATGTTTCCGGATAGGTGTTCCGGATTTGATTTTTGGATGTTTCCGGATATGTTTTCCGGACTTGATTTCCGGATTAGTTTACCGGATAAGTTGTTCTGGATAATTTATTGTATGAGGTTTTTCCTGATTAAGTGTTTTTCCTGATATGAGAAATATTTTAATCATTTTAACAGTACGAATATCATTATAACTCAACTTCAATTATGATACAATTTGATATGTATTTTGGTTGGATATGCACGTATGCTAGTAATTGTAATGGATCCCTAGGCACTAGCATTATCTGAAATGAGGAATAGCCAAGGTATAATTGTTATTCCCATTTATATTTGGAAATGAGGAGTAGGCAAGGTATAATTGCTATTCCCATTTACATTTGGAAATGAGGAGTATGCAAAGTATAATTGTTATTCCCATTTATATTTGGAAATGAGGAGTAGGCAAGGAATAATTGTTATTCCTATTTATAATCTGAAATGGGGAATAAGCAAGGTATAATTGCTATTCCCAGTTAGATTCGGAAATGAGGAATAGGCAAGGTATAATTGCTATTCCCATTTATATTTGAAAATAAGGAGTAGGCAAGGTATAATTGCTATTCCCGTTTATATTTAGAAATGAGGAGTATGCAAGGTATAATTTCTATTCCCATTTATATTTGGAAATGAGGAGTAGGCAAGGTATAATTGCTATTCCCGTTTATATTTGGAAATGAGGAGTAGGCAAGGTATAATTTCTATTCCCGTTTATATTTGTTAATGAGGAGTAGGCAAGGTATAATTGCTATTCTCGTTTATATTTGGAATGAGGAGTAGGCAAGGTATAATTGTTATTCCGTTGATTTGAAATGAGAAATAGGCATGTATCTTAATTGTAATTCCCATTTCATATTGTAATATGGAATAGGCAATGTATAATTGCTTTTCATATTGTAACGTGGAATATGCAAGGTATAATTGTTATTCATATTGTAATGTGGAATAGGCAAGGCATAATTGCTATTCATATTGTAATGTGGAATAGGCAAAGTATAATTGCTATTCATATTGTAACGTGGAATAGGCAAGGTATAATTGTTATTTATATTGTAACGTGGAATAGTCAAGGTATAATTGTTATTCACATTGTGATGTGAAAACGTGGAATAGGCAAGGTATAATTGCTATTCATATTATGACGTGGGAAACGTGAAATAGACAAGGTATAATTGTTATTTCCGCTTTTATTGGGAGATTAGGAATAGGCAAGGTATAATTGCTATTTCTATTTCAATTCCAAGAAATAGGCATGACGCTAATTGTAATTTCTTGGACATGAGCAATGATCTAGAACCCGAGGTGATTCGTAGTGGCGCTGCACATGAGACTATGACTTACTTAGTGTTTGTCATACTCATGGAATCAGGTATAATTCTCGTCATCGAAAGATGTTATGTGTACGGTAAGAATGATTGCGATCAGGTTAATTTATATGCTTTGTTTACAATTTGGTTTTCAAAGCTTATAAAGTTTTAATTTGAAAATTGGATGTTCTCACTAGGCGTAAGCCTAGCCTTTTCAAATTAAATTTTCTTACCAGGTACTAGCTCGGGAAGGGATTCAAAGGGATGAGTGTCGAGGGGTACCAGAGTTATGCTTTTGGAATTATGATGGAGGATTTTAGTATTATCGCAGATATTTTGGAGATATTGTGAACAACCTTTATAATCTGATTTTGTTGTTTATGGATTAGATTAGCTGGTTGTTTATGATAAATCTTTTTTAAGTATGAAACTTGCCACTAATCCTCCAGTTGTAAATGAAGGTTTGGAAGATGTTGTGGTAAACTCTGATAAATTTTAAGGTTTAAATTTATGGTGAATTTTAGGGTGTTTCACATTGATGGGTAACCACTGTTCTTTAATATTTCATCAGTGTTAAATATACATCAATGATAACTGAGTTTGTTCAGTTTCACTTATGATCGCTGATTGTTTGTCTTGGTTTCACTGATATCCGCATCAGATCGGTAGTAGACTCGTCACTTGTTCATCAACTTTGTCTTCGATTCAGCGATGAACTCCTTTGTCGCGAAACCTGTCTTCAGAGATTACAAGCAAACATTGATTACAAATGAACAATCAGCGATCATCAGCGAAACTGAACAAATTCAGTTATCACTGATATACATTTATCATGGATGAAATATTAAAGAACAGTGGTTACCCAACAATGATACTGAACAGACTCAGTACGTTATCACTGATGGTGAAACACTTAAACATACAATGTTAGTTATATTTTTCACTAAGTAATCCTAAAGGTCATCATCAAATCACTGAAAGGGTTTAGATCAACAATCTCCCCCTATTTGATGATGACAAAGCAACATAAAGAAAATTGCTAAGTATAAAAACAATATTTGTGCACGATATCAATCTGAACTCAAAGAATCACATATGATTGCTGTAAAGCGAATTTTCAGATATCTGAAGGGTACACCCAACCTAGGTCTTTGGTATCCCAAAGACTCAAGGTTCGATCTAACTGCCTATTTAGATAGTGATTTTGCAGGTTGCAAACTGGATAGAAAATGCACCACAGGAGGCTGTCAGCTCCTGGGTGGAAAGCTGGTAAGTTGGACAAGCAAAAAGCAAAACTCAGTGTCCACATCTACCGTTGAAGCTGAGTATGTAGCCGCTGGAAGTTGTTGTGCTCAGGTCTTATGGATGAGAAATCAGCTATTAGACTATGACCTTCAACTATTAAAGATTCCCATCTATTGCGACAGCACTAGTGCCATCGCTATAACAAACAATCCAGTGCTACACTCAAATACAAAACACATCGAAATCAGATATCATTTTATCAGAGATCATGTGATGAATGGAGATATAGAACTTCATTTTATTCCAACTGACTATCAGTTAGCTAATCTGATTACCAAATCTCTTGATGAGACAAGATTTAACTTTTCATCAGCGAGCTTGGAATGCTGAACCTTGAATATTAACTCTTTACTAGTTAAGCATTATGTAAGTAATAAAATTCTATCTCTTTTATTCATCATGTAATATAAATTCTATCTCTTTTATTCATCATGTAATATCTGAACGAATGTTCACTGATACTAAGGTATGTTTCTCTATCCCTGATCATTGAAGTTTACCTCAGTAAGATGTATTTCAAAAATAAAATTTGATCCCTGACATTTATCTATTAGTGATCTCTTTTGAAATAAAATAAAACCTCGTCACTGATATTTTCTCATTAGTTATTCTTCATAAAACAAAATCAACTCTGATAGTTTCCAAACTATCAGGGCTGCCTTTTGAAAATGAAAAGACAATCTTTTTGTTGTGACGTCATCAAACGGATAAACCTTGGCACGACTTTTTGTCTGACACGTTCGTCCATTAGAATTCTTGACCAATACGCTTCGTGGGGCGTGTCACGTGTCACGATGACTTATTTTTCAGCTCATCAACCTTTCTCTCTCCTCCGCTTTATAAACCCCTCATGTTTATATTTTCACCTTTTACGCGCTCATAACTTTCCTAAGCAAGAAGAATTTCTTGTGCTATTGTGTTTTCGGATTTAATCTAAAACCTAAGACTAGTTCTTCATCATCTTCAACACAACAGGTTTTTATTCTTTCTTTAATTCTTTATTTAATTCTTTCTTGAATCCTCTCAAACATGTTTTTGATCTAATCCTTTGTTTTTAAAGATCAAAACATACGTTTTAATCAAAAGAATTCACCTTCTTCATGATTTTTTTGAACTAAAACTTTAACAAAGTTATTCTTAAAGTTTAAAATTCATTATTAAACTTTCTTCTTCTTCTTCATATGTTTTTCCAGAATCTTTCTTAAAAAGGAAACTAGAAAACTGTATTTTCTACCAAGTTTTGGACTTTACAGAACTAGATTTTAAGTTTCTTTCCTCAAAAAGAAACTGGCAAAAACCCTAAGATCTCTTATTTTGGAATTATTTCCTAAGTAAGAAAGTTCCTTCTTCATTCCATTTTTGGTTATCCTTTTTCTCAGAAATGGCATCTACCACTCCAGTGACTATGATTAAGTCAAAGAACATGCCCGAAGAACTGAACTAGATCACATTCAGCTCTAACAACCACTTAGCCCTTCTTGAATTCACCAAGAAGAAACCTTGTCCTCATCTCACTAAAGCTGTCATCTTTTTGAAGAATTCTCCTATCTTCAAAGCTATTACCATGGCTCCTCCTACTCATCGCCATCTCCTTCAGCAATTTTGGTATACCGCTGAAAAGACTATCCACACCACTCGCTCCGGCAAGAAAGCCACTGTCATTGGCTTCCAAACCTAAAACGTCCAAAAATCAGGACAAATTTAAACCATAAAAATTCCACAAAGTTAACCATAATTTCATCCAACTTTTATACATAAATGGAGAATTAGTAACGAGGGTTCATATACACAAATTGAACTTATCAAAACAACCTACTAATCCAATCCTAAATATTAAGATCAGATTATACTAGTTGTTTAGACCATTCACCAAAACATCCTCGTATATGCTAACTTCTACATTCATCACCAAAAGTTGAGTATCAGAAATCACTCATCCCTCATCCCGCTATCACTTCCCCGAGCTCGTACCTGGTAAGAAAATTTAATTTTAAACGATTAGGCTTACGCCTAGTAAGAACATCCATTTTCAAATTAAAACTTATAAGCTTTGGAAACCAATGTGTGAGTTCCAGTTTGATCAGGTAACAACGAAATCAATAAGGAATAACAAGAACAATTGATGATTTCAACTTGTAATCCCTCTCATATTCAAGATTCAAGATAGTTACAAAGGTTTGAATGAAAATCATAACTATCTCTCTCTAAACAATTTAGCTCACAATGAATCTATGAATCGCTTATGAAAACTCTAATGAAAACTCTAAATGATTGTCTAATGAAAACTCTAACCTAATTCTAAGGTTAACACTAACCTTATATACTAGGGCCTTAAACAAACAAGGCCTAAGCCCATTAAGCAAAACTAAAGCCTATTTAACACAAATGGCTTTTACAATTAATTAAATAATCTAATTAAGCACTATATAATTATTTATATATCTTTCTAATGTGTAGGACATTTATGGTCCTAACAATCTCCCCCTAAAGATATATAAATAAAAATCGGTCTTGAAACCTTCAGATCTTGATCTTCTCTTTCTCTCTTGAATCTTTTTCAGCATTGACGTTGCTTGACTTCGCGTCTTTTCAGCGCTCCCCCTTGAATAAAGCTCTTCTCTTCATATCTTCAACGAATCTTTCTTTGAACCGCGAGTTGAATTTGCTTTAAGCTTCAGCAAATAACTGATAAGATCAATCAAAAGTTACTCCCCCTCTGCTTTTGCATGGGGACTTCTTTACTCCCCTCGTCTTTTGCTAACTCCCCCTCAACTTGATAATCGTGTCTTTGAATCTGTACCCTTTCTCCCCCTCATGATGAGTAGGAGCATCCGGAGCATCCGGAGCATCATGCATGTTCAAAGACAATAGTGACGAGTAGCAAAAAAATCAGATCAAACGTTTAGTAACCAGACCGGGGTAATCAACTAACACAGAAACACGTTAGTAACTGTTATCACAACAATTTTAAAAAAATTGTGTGACCTATGTTCAGGGTTGGCAATGCGGTATCTCTGATAGGACTTCCAGTTATCACTAAAGAAAATTTAAGAAATTAACTTCTCAAACTGTTTCAGCAATATCACGAAGATATGCAATGGGAATCACAAAGACTCGTGCATGTGCTAAAGAAACAAATTATATCTGTTTTGGCTCAAAAATTGATTTAACTTGGGACGCAAGTTAAAATCAATTGACACAGTGAATAGAATATGAAGTTCGGAGACCGGAGCTGGTGTCTTCCTTTTTCAATATCTAAGACCTCCGACTGAGGAATTGATAGATTATGTGCTAATCTCCGTGAATATGTGAAACAAGCATCTGTTGTGAGATACTTGAGTGGCTGGGTGGGGTGACACGAGTTATCGACACTGGGTCCATGTCTGTTTCAATATTCATCTCCAAGGAGCGAGAATGAATAGATTGTGTGGTTACCCGGATAACTGACTCGGTTTGGTAAGGACCAATAATTCTTCTAAGTCCTGTCACAGCCTCACCATATTCTTTTCTCTCCAAACTCATCTATCAATCTAGACCCCTCACTGTTGTCTATAAAGGATGTGTTTCTTGGGTAGGTCCTTCCGGTTCTGGCTTGACCATAGAAACAATGTAAGACCTAACACTCCTTTCATGCAACGAGTAGAACAGTTTAGTAAAACAGTTGAAGTACGAGTTCTAAACTGAAATGTTTAGAAGTCAAAGCATTTAAGAACGAGTCCTGATCTGAGTTAATCAGAAGTCATTAAGATTAAGTACGAGTTCTGAACTGAATTATTCAGAAGTCATTTAATCATTTGAAATATGGAATTTCAAGAAAACAAGATCAAACGCAACACAGAATGACTCAGTAAGCACAATATTTGCAAAAATGAAACAATGAGTAGAAAGTTTAATTGTGAAGAACAAGTCACAATTATTTTTCAGATAAGAATGGAATCATTTGCAAGAAATAGCGAACATTGAAAACAATTAGGAATTCAAACGAGTGTATTTCCATCGAAAAAATCAACAAGTATGTTAGACTTAGAAATAGCTAAGTCAAGAAAAATTGATACGTGACAATCATGGAATTTAAAATTGGAGAATAACAAACACAAGTAAGTTATCCAGAATGAATTACCACGGTCTTTGAATTCAGTTGAAAGTCACTTACCTTTAATAAGATAGTACTCCCCCTCAAAATTGGCATAACCTTTTAATGCAGTCATGTGAAAAGAATGTTCTGACCAAAGCACACATGACATTCCTACAAAACAGATTAGACAGATTTTGGTATCCATCTTTTGATGGATCCTTGTTGGTTAGATGCCCTATGAGGACCTGGGATACTATAAGTACCATACCAATACTTAGCATGGTCTTTCTTCACAAAGTCACTTGTTCCACAATAAGAGCAACACAGCTTCTGTGTAGATAAGCTGATCAGTTTGTTAACAGAGTAAACTCGATCAGTTTTCACAACAGGTTTAGCGTGGAAAGTTGTGTTGTTCTTGTCAACTTTAACAGAAACGGATGACTTTGGAGCAGGAGTGGTTTCTTTAACTCTCTACACCATGTTTACTTTCTTGAAAGATTTATTATCTGATTTGTCAATGATAGGGTTATAAAACAGATTAGAGGTACGAATTCGATCTTTTGAAGAGATATTTGATCTAATGCCGGTCTTTGAAGAAATATTTTTGTGAATAGAACTTGAAGCATTCTTCGAAAAGCAAGCTGAATTAACTGAATCACCGTAACGAGACTGATTAACAGTATCTGGACTAGCAAGATTGGGTGATTCAACATCAGAGTTTTTGCTTTCAAGTTCCTTGTCATTGTAAACAGAACCTTTTTCTTTTCTAGCTTCTTTTGAAGATTAGATTTTAGCCTCTTCTCTATCATAATATCGGATGACAAAACAGATAATTGCTTATTAAGCTTGGAAATCTCAGTTTGAAAGATCTTTCTTTCGTATGTAAAATCATCTTTCAAACTTCTTGCTTTAAAATCTTCAACCTTTTTCTTCTCAGTCTCTTTGCTTAGAATGTCTAATTCTTTCTCCAAATCGGATATTTTCAAAGAAAGTTCTCCATTCTTTTTAGAAAAAGATTTGCGTTCAGTTTCAAACTTTTCTCTTTCTAAAATCAAAACCTTTTCAATGTCGGAGATCTGTTTTGAAAGTTTTAGACACATAAGCTCAAGATTCTTCTTCTCTTCAAGAGATTTGGTTGAAAAACCAGATTGCTTTTGTATAAGCAATTCTTTCTCCTTTTCAAAAACCTTTTCAACATTAGTTAGTTTATTTTTAAGCTCAAGGTTTTCACAGTTCAGGAGTTTACCTTTCTCTTATTCTTCAGCAAGCTTCTCAAAGCTATTCCAGATTTGAGATTTGAGCTCCTTCAGTTCTTTGACGTACTTGCTGATCAAATCATCTTTCTGCTTGATATTCTTTTCATATAGACTCGCTTGCTCTTTCTCAGTCTTTTTGATATCATCTCGGGATGATAAATCAGACAGCTTCCTTTTCAGTTCAGTGTTTTCAGACTCTAATGCTGCTGCCTTTTCTTCAGATTTAGCAATCTTCTCAAAATATTCGCAGACTTGATTTTCCCGTACCTTTAGTTCTTTGAAGTACTTTATGCACGATTCATTTGCACGCTCGAAATTCTTTTCAGACATTCTCATCAAGTCTTTACACTCCCGATTGAAGCAATACTTCGACATTGTTACCTAAAAAATATGATCGTTAATCGGTGTTGTTTTGAAGAATCAAAAAAATTGCGGAAGAAAATCAAAATTTAAATTTGAAAAACAAAAATAAATTCGTTTCCAAAATTAAGATCTGATTATTATCGGAACGAACGAAATCAAGCTTCGAGAGTGAAACCTGCGAGATAAACAAACCACGTTAGATCAAAACGACAACTAAAATCACATAAAATGATAATAGTCGCAAATAATAGCAGATTGTCACAAATAGCCTCAAGCGTCACAACAAAATTTTCAAAAACAGACTTACCGGATGTGAATGCTTACCGGAGAATCGAGAACTTACCGGGTGAAAATGGTTTACGAGATAATTCACAAAAACTCAACTTACCGGATAATTGGATGTTACCGTATGAAACTTGACGTGAACTTACCGGAACAAAAATTGTGACTTACCGGATAAAGAGAGTTGAGACTTACCGGACGAAAATGGTTCACCGGATGACTGAGGTTCTCGCAAATAAAATAACACTTACCGGGTGATGAGGTTACCGAATGAATCTTATTTACCAGATGAATGAGAAATCCAATTAAAACTCATGCGATATATATATATATATATATGTATGGATAAGAAATGCATGCATGAGATGATTAATGAAAAAAAATTAAGCATGCTATATGTATGTATTGCGATGATGTGTAGTGAACAAGTTTGATATTTAAAGTGATTTTGCAGCGAAGGATTAGAAAAACCACACTCATCACCAAAAGTCAAACATCCACACAAAAGTCAAATATGCATGGCTGCTGAATACGTGTCCGGGAACAAATGTATTGACCGGAAAAGCAACTTCCGGTAACTTGAATAAAAAAAATTCACCCGGAAAGTTGTTACCTCCGGTAACCTTTGAAAAAGATTTCTGTCCGGTAACTAAAAGGTTCTATCCGGTAACTAAAAATTTCTATCCGGTAACTCAGGTAACCTTGAGTTTTACCCGGAAAGTTGAGAGATTTAGAGACTTACCCGGTAACCTTAAAGATGATCCGGTAACCACGGCTGATTGAAAAAATCAGATCAGGTTTCGATAGGGTTGCTTGATTCCACTCCTGTAGGGTTAGATTTTGACCAAAAACACAAGAACAAACAAACCCAAATCGATTTCTTAAGTAAAATATATCATATTTTTCAATAACCACCACAAAAATTTAAGAACACCAAAAAACTCAAGAATTGATTTTTAACTTGAAAAATTAAAGCCTTTAAGAATCGATATAAGCGCAGAAAAACAGCAGATAAACACGAAGAGATCAAACAAACAAATTAATATATCAACGAAAGACTTTGCAAACCCGATTGAAGAACAATTTTCTTCAAGAAAAAACTATTGTATTTCGAAAATAATCTGGATGCCTTATGGACCTCAAACGATTAATCTAACCGTTCAGAATGTAAAACGGAATGTCGTGAAGCCACTGACCAAATATCGCGACGATCCGACGGTTCAAACTCCGGAAATAGGCAAAACGGCTCTCTGCGTTTTTCCAGAAAAATAGCTACGAAAATTCTTAGTTTTCTTTTGCTTTCGATTGGTTTCTTCTATTCTTTAAATCACTGATTCTGCTCTGATACCAATTGTGAGTTCCAGTTTGATCAGGTAACAACGAAATCAATAAGGAATAACAAGAACAATTGATGATTTCAACTTGTCATCCCTCTCATATTCAAGATTCAAGATAGTTACAAAGGTTTGAATGAAAATCTTAACTATCTCTCTCTAAACAATTTAGCTCACAATGAATCTATGAATCGCTTATGAAAACTCGAATGAAAACTCTAAATGATTGTCTAATGAAAACTCTAACTTAATTATAAGGTTAACACTAACCTTATATACTAGGGACTTAAACAAACAAGGCCTAAGCCCATTAAGCAAAATTAAAGCCTATTTAACACAAATGGCTTTTACAATTAATTAAATAATATAATTAAGCACTATATAATTATTTATATATCTTTTTAATGTGTAGGACATTTATGGTCCTAACACAATGTAAACAAAGCGTATAAACAAACCTTGTTTACCACCATTCTTACCGTGCACATACACATCTTGCGATGACGGGAACATACCCGATTCCATGAATTTGACTAACACTCAGTAAGTCATATCATCACGTTCGAAGGCCTACTACGAATCATCATAGATTCTAGATTATTGCTCATGTCTAAGAAATTACAATTTACTTTATGCCTATTTCTTGGAGTGGAAGTAGAGATTACAATTTACTTTATGCCTATCTCTTACCTTCCCATAGAAATCAAGAATTACGATTAACTCTCGCCTATTCTTAGATTTCTCGTCACAATACGAAATGGGAATTACAATTTACTTTATGCCTATTTCTCATTTCACGTCAACGGGAATTAAAATTTACTTTATGCTTATTCCACGTTCACATCGCAATACGAAATGGGAATTGCAATTTACTTTATGCCTATTCCTCATTTCAGGTCAACTGGAATTACAATTTACTTTATGTCTATTCCACGTTACAAATAATGCCAGTGCCTATGGATCCATTACACTTACTAGCATACGTGCATATTTACTCGCATGCACAAAATATTTCACATCATATTCTCAAAGCTAAGAATCCCAAATAATCTATCATACCCTTATTCTCAATTTTCCCTCTTCGGCGACTTAGTACGGGGGTTCCGCTACCGGAAAAATACCTAATTCGGAACCCACATCCGGAAACTATATCCGGAAAAATCCCTTATCTGGAACCTACATCCGGAACTATCCGGAAAAACTCATCCGGAAAAGTATTTCGGACTCAAAGTCCGGAACCATCCGGGATCATCTACGATATACGGTATCCCAATCCGGAAAAACCCCAATTCCGGACCTATCCGGAATCCGGTACACCATCGAATCCTCATCCGAAATCCGGTAACAACATTGGATCTTCATCCGGAATCCGGTATATTCCGGATCCGGTACATTCCGGACAACCATCCAGAATTCAGAATTGTCCTGGAATTCATCTTCCGGACTACTCAATTTTTACCTAGTTCAACTTACAGTTTCCATTCCAAATCAATTCAAAAGCTTCTATTGACCATTCACATAAATATCAATCTAACAATTTGTTTATTTAACTCAAAATAGATAGATGAACTCACCTTAGAATTTCGAAGTCGACCAAAGCAAGCTCAGACCAAAATCAATCTTCTATCACCAACACAACTCAGAAACCTACCTAATTACTGAGTTACTTTGCAATTTCAATCTTTAAAGAATAAAAACTACAAGAATTGAAATGGAAATTCTTACCGAAAGCAATCCATAAATTCTTTTCTTTTCTTTCTCTGCTTCTAAACCGACTCCAACAACAAAAAGGAATTGAGATAATTCTCAATTAGCCGACTCTTTCTTTAAATATCAGAGTCATAAGTTTCAATTATGACCCTTAACTTAATCAAAATCAAAATTTAATTCCAACTATGACCAATTACAAATTTGAACCCTTAACTTCAAACTCTTAACCTATCTAAATTCAAATTACAAAGACAATGGAATTTTTGAGGTGTTACAAAACCTAACTTGGCCAAGGGTATATCACTGCCAACGACATCCGCACTACTCTCGAACTTCCCACCGGCCCATTCGAATCCCTTTCCACTGACGAAGAACTCATCAGGTTCCTAGACCTGATGAAGTATACATAGGACAACAAGCCCAGAACTGAAGAGCCCGACAAGAAGCTCACCAAGGTGCTGAAGGGAATAATTCCTTTAGTGCTCAACTTCATTTTATCTCATGTCATTTCATGCATGAGTGGAAAATTTGGGTCGCTGGACCAAGCCAGCCACTACCAAGTTCAAATGGGGTATTCGCTGATCATAGGGTGAAAGATCGACTACACCCGCATTATCTTTGACGACCTCATGAATAAGGTCGAGAATCCTGCAAGGGATATGAAGGTTCCCTATCTCCGTTTTGTGTCAGCGCTCCTTCAGTTGTTCCTTCAGGAGAAGTACCCAAAGCAGGGAGACTATAAACTCCCTCAGCTAGGCGGCCGAATCCTCGACTTCGAACCCATGGACGGTGAGGTACGTCTTTCTCAACCCTTAACTCTTCTCACCCCTACTTCTTCTACTTCAGCGACAACTTCAGCGGTACAACCTCCCGCTGAGACCCAAGCCACCACCACCAAGTCCTCATTGAATAAGAAACCTTCAGACACCAACCTTGGTTCCCGAAAAACCAAGAATATTGTTAAGGAGAAAACCCAGCGCTTCTCGGTTACGGATTCAACGCTCGCTTCTTCACAAGCGATGCGTGATGCCTTCGTGTCCTCTCCACCACAACTGAACCTGCAACACCAACCACCTCAGTGGCTCTGAACGCTGAAGCTTCTCTAGCAACTTCCCCAACCTTCTCAGTGCCTCAAAGCACTAAAGGAGCTGTTCTCAGCAACACCAGTGTCGACGCCGTTCACAACACGACCTTCTCAGCAGTTGCCTCTTCTCCTATTCCTTTGGTCATCACTACTGCACCAGCGACGACACTCGCTGACACTCAAGAAATGCTGGTCCACAATCTTTTACAGTAGAATACTTCAGGACTTGATGGCTTTCCTATCCCTTCCACCTCTGTGTCTGATATGGAAAAAGACATGGAGTATTATGGTGTAAATGGGGACTTTAACTTTTTCTCCCAACCATCAGGTATCCAATCCCATACACTTTCTTCTTCTATCCCTTCTTAACCTCTTCCCTCTTTTGAGCTTTCCTTTGCTCAAATTTTTTGTTCTTTTACATGTCCTAACTTGGGCACAATCGTTGCATCCCTCAAGGATGTGAAGGACAAGGTGAATTCTCTTTCCACAGATCTCACCAATAACACGAACGTCGTGAACTTAGCTGGAGACTCACTGAAGGACCTCTCCACTTCTATCAGCGCCAAGGCCGATAATGATCATCTTTCAGCGCTGCAGGGGAAGTGAAGACCCTTCAAATGGATGTGGTGAACAACTCCTCATCCATCCAAGCTCTCACCACCACCGTCTCCACTCTCAGCAGCGATGTGGGATCTCTGTAAGGCGAGGTCTCAGCAATCAGGGGTCACATAGGAAACCTAACCTCTAAGGTTGATAACTCCAACAACCTTCTGTATTAAATACTAGACCGCCTGATTGCTCCAACGGTCTCCGTCTCCTTCTTCACTACTGACTATCGCAACAAACTGGGGATAGCTGCCGACTTCATAGTCCAGGCAACCTCAGCGATCCGTGGCCTAGAAGCCAAGGTGGAATCCCTCGAGGCTGCTCGTGCCTCAGTCTCAACTGCTCTTGGCCACGAAGACAGGACAACTGATGAAAATGCAGCTGATGTTACTGCTGATTTGCCTCCCCCCATTGATGATGACAAAGAGGGGGAAAAGAACTCTGAAGAAGACCCTCCTCTTGTTGAAGGGGAGGGAAAAGCTGATGAAGATCCCTCTCAATCTGAGGGGGAGAAAGAGATTGAAAAAGAACCCACCCCTCCTTTCTCTCCCTGTTTGGGTAAAATTTCACCAGTCTCGACCACGACAAAGGTAAGGAATACATTTATTACACTTTTCCATAATGAGACAAAATCACAATACTTTATCCCCTGACCTAAGTTGAAATCGAAAGTCGTCCACCTCACGACACTCGACCAAGACTGTCGTATGGAACCTCTCGACCTCGACCGACTAACGTATGATATTACTGTTACATTTTTAGTGTTTAAATGCAAGAATCAATGTCATTAAATGACCAACGGATATAACTGACAAAGTCAATTAAGAGTATTAAAGCTAGCAACCGTTACGATAGTTACCAGAGGATTTTGCGCCATCATTCAAAGCACTCGAAAACTATAAGTACAACGATCCCATCTTCATTTGAGGATCTCTCTCATCGCTCACATCTGGAATCAACTGAACTCTCGAAGAACACTCAAAGCAAGGAATTCCCCCATGAAAGATCGCTCACGACGCATGACTTACACACACGACACATTGTTTTTACACACGACGCACTAGTCTGTAGTCGTCCGCGGGTTTTTTCCTCGTTGAGGTTTTTCCCGCGTCACCAAAATCTCTGTCTCATTTACTTTTTCCGTCTTTGTCGTATGCTTTGTCGAAGGATTCCCTTCTTTAGTTGTTAAGCTCCACAATCAACCTTAAGTTATCCTTCTGGACGATTTTTGGCATTAACAGTTTGACGCCCACCGTGGGGCCTCTTCTAGAGAAAATCTTCGACAAACGTGCGTCTTACTAACGGTTTCTTGGAGTTTCCTCTTCTTTCTGTCTCAGGAAAATGGCAAGCCATGGAAATCAAGAGCAGATCATTGCCCAGATGTATCAGGAGTTGGAAGTTGCGCGAAATCAAATCAATGTCATGGCTGAGCAAAGTCGAAGGGCAATTGAGGAAATCACGCGGCTGAGGAGTCCATTCGGACCATAGAACAGTCCAAGACCATTCGTTCAGAATCTAGGTCAAGGATCGTTCGGTCAGAATCCAGGATCCGCTCCATTCATCCATAATCTTGGTTCGGTTCCATTCGTCCGTAATCTAGGACCAGGACCGTTCTGTCAGAGTCAGCAACAGGGTCAATTCATGCAGAACCAGCAGCCGGGATCATTCATCCCAAATCCCCAGTTCGGGACAGTTCCTCCCCAGCATCTAAGACCTCCATTCATGAATAATGGGTCTCAACCATTCTTTGTTCCTTTCAATGGGGATGCCAACGGTTTGTCGTATGGAAATGGTACCAGTTCAGGAGTCATTCCTCCAACCGGTCCAGATCCTAATAACCCCGTCGCTCAGCGGTTAAAGATGCTGGAAGACCAGAATGAGCGTGTCCTGTCTCTGCTGGCCAAGCTGCCGGGGGCAGCCGTACCCGTCGATGTCGAGCCTCTTTCGGGATTTTAAGCGTCGCCTTTCGTCGACACAATCACGACCGTCGATGTCCCGAAGAAGTATAATATCCCCGCCTTCACGCCCAACTATTCGTGGATAACAGATCCGACGGAGCACATCGCGCAGTACAAGCAGCTAATGTGAACGATCTTGATCCCGCATATGTATCAAGAACTTTGCATGTGCAAGAGATTTGGGGCAACCCTCATGGGTCCTGCTCTCCAATGGATGATTAACCTCAAACCCAGATCCATCGAGTCGTTCGCCGAGTTAGTCAACCAGTTCTCCCAGCAATTCGCCAGCAGTCGCAAGATGGAGAAGCAAACCAGCGATCTGTATTATATCATTCAAAAGACCGGTGAATCCATCCGAAGTTATTTCAATAGGTTCAACGCAAAAATGATCAGTGTCCGTAACTGTGATGTCAAGACCGCAATCGAAGCCTACAAACGTGGTCTAGACGACAGCTCGGGTCTATACACCGATCTGACCAAGTATCCCCCAGAGAATTTCGAAGACGTTCGAGCCAGAACCCTTGCTTATATAAGGGTGGAGGACGACGCGGCCTTTCGTTGAAAGCATTCTGATGACAAGAGTTCGCTGGGTGTAAAGAAGCATGAATTCAAGACAAAG
Organism: Saussurea involucrata; assembly: GCA_033807775.1. Classification (NCBI taxonomy): domain Eukaryota; kingdom Viridiplantae; phylum Streptophyta; class Magnoliopsida; order Asterales; family Asteraceae; genus Saussurea; species Saussurea involucrata. The sequence goes on along the minus strand of CM066320.1, from coordinate 186,600,903 downwards.
GCTTTAGCCAAGTCAGAGCCTGCGCGACAAATCTCGAACGTCCGATTCAAGACGAAAGCAGAATCCAAGACCGCGACCAAATTTCCTCAGTACCCTAAGATATCCTCCTACAGATTCAAAGGGACCACTAAGGACTTGGTCGAGGCTCTGAAGACCGTCCAGGCGACCATCCGGTGGCTGAAGAAGTCCGACCAAGATGACGATAAGAAAGACAAATCGAAATGGTGCGACTTCCATGTCGACCACGGTCACCTGACGGACGACTGTATTGCTCTAAAAAAGGAGCTTGTGTATCACGTCCCGAAGGGCAATATCAAAGATATCATCGACGTCGTGGAGACCTGGAGTTAGAAGCCATGAAGATTTCATTCGACCAAGATGACCTCGGCGATTCGTATCGCAAGCATCATGACATGTTGATCATTCAACTCACAATTGGTAATTGTTTAATGCGGCGAGTCTTGGTCGATGGAGGTAGTTCAACAAACGTCATCTTCCTTGACACCATCAAAGCTATGGGAATCGATCGCTCAGAAATCACCCGACGTTCGAAGTTCAACGTCATCGACTGTGCGTCGGCCTATAACATCATCTTAGGTCGACCCTGGATCCATGATATGAAAGTTGTTCCATCGACGTATCATCAGACCATGAATTTCCCTACGCCGTGGGGAATCCAGGAAATCAAAAGTGAGCCGAGAGTCACCCGTGACTGCTATAAGACCACCCTGAAGCCGCAAAAGTAGGCCGTCTAGCAGTTACGGGTCGAGGAAATCATACTGGACCAGAGCAAGCCTAACCAGGAAACCTTTGTAAGTTCATTTCTCGATCCCTGCCTTAAAAAAAGCTAATATCTTTCTTACAGAAACATGCCGATTGTTTTGCCTGGTCGCACGAAGACATAGTCGACACAGACCCTGGCGTCATTTCCCATAAGCTCAAAGTCGACTCATCATTTAGATCTATCAATCAAAAGCGTCGGAACTTAGCTCCTGAAAGGAATAATGGTCCTTATCGTATCTCAGAAGTCGTGGGTAAGGGTGCCTATCGGCTCTGAACCCTCGACCATCGAGATGTCCCCCGTAGCTGGAATGCAACACATTTGAAAAGGTATTTCTTCTAAGTCCTTTTCTTTCTTTCTTACGATTTTTTACCACAACGATTACTGACTTAAGCTTCGGAGGGTCGTTGATTAGCCAACGACCAACCTCTGACATTGTTTTATCGCAGGATCGCACGATATCAGTCGCTAAGTCTACCATGCGATTTTAGTCTCGCAGGATCGTACGACATAAGTGGTCGGGTCTATGACTTGATTATCCTTTCACAAAGGCACATGATCCAAGTTCATCGTAAGATCTAGCTGTATGATCATAAGGTCTAACGACCCCTCGATTTAAGTTTCGTAACTTAGAAGAGTCTGAATGTTTTGATCGCATGTGCTCATGTTTGCCAACACGATTAGAAAATATATAGAGATCCTCTGACTTATATTCTAATCGTTGTATCACAATGGATGCCTAAGTCGCACGTCATCTTGTTCATTATATACTTGATGAAATTCGCAATTGACATTATATATATCTACGACATGTATGGGTTGAAATAATGTACGAAATTCAAACATAAGTATAAATTTCATTCATTGAACAGTCATTTACACCCAAGTAACTCGACCACTAACGGTCGAGTAGGAAAAAACAAAAAATAACAAATATTTTTTCTATGGCTGAAGAGGAGCGTCAGTCGCATCATTGCCTGCGGCCTCGCCCTTAGACCCCTCGTTTACCTCCTCCTCTTCATCCCCAGCCTCCTTCTCATCATCCGAGTCGAGGTCTCTTGTAGATCCGACTTCACTCAGATAGAAGGCAAGCTCTTCCGACGCCGAGGCGAGAGGATTTTTCCCCGACAGGTGTCGTCGCATGCTAGCTGCCCGTGCAGTAAATCGGGCAAAAGAGAAGACGGACTTAACCTCGTCCTTCAGCTCCTCGACCTCCTTCTCCAGACCCGCCACCTTGGACTTAGACTCCTCGGGTTCTTTTTCCTTCATAGCCAAGGACTCCTTTGTCTTGTCCAGCCCCTCCCTTTGGTCGGCGAACAAAGACAGGGATTGCTTCAGACGAGAGTTCTCCTCATCCTTTGCATGTCCGACGACTTCTAACTCGTTCAGAGCGTCGTCGAGTCGTACGGACATCCCCTCAGCACGAGCTAGAGCAGACCTCTCCCTCACCAACGCCGCATCATCTCTCTTAAGAGCAGAAGACACGAGACCTTCAATCTTCGTCGTTTCGGCGTGCAGGGCCAAAGAATACTGAAACGTCTGAAAAAACATAAGACGCATGTTAGTAAACATTTGACAAAGTTAAACAACAACAAAATAATCTAAGTCTTGAAAAAGAGACTTACCAAGAATGCTAGTCCGGCAACATGGGACCCCGTATCCTCGATGGAGACCCCCCCTGAAGCGCTCCTTGAAAGACGGGAGCTGAAACTTCCCCAGATTGGGAAACATTTTCGTCCCGTCTAGGACGTTGTCAGCTAAGAAGTCCGACGGTAATGTAAAAATAACCGTCGTGACTTCCTTCTCCTCGGTCGCATGACCCTTTCCCTTGTCGGCCGATGTACGGCTCGATGTCGCAGACGCAGGAGCCGTCTTTGTCACCTGAAGCGCCGGTCTAACTGGCGTCGCGTCGATAGCCTCAGAAGACATCTTCATCTTCTCAGGAGTCGCGATCGCCGCCTTCGCCTTCTCAGGACTAACGACTCTCGACGAGTCGCTTACCTTCGAAGACGGTTCCCTCAGGACCGTCGTCCTCGTCTTCTTTAAGACACCCGACCCAGTTGTCGGGATCTCCTTTCTCTTTTCTCTGCCGTGACGGGCCAACTCAGCTTGAGCTGCCTTCTTGCCAGCCGCAGGCGTCATCTTCGCCTGGGATCCTCCTATAGAACAAGAAAGGAAGAACGATTAAATAACAGAAGTATTGGAAAGAACAAGTCGAGCAGAGTAGGGTACGCTTACCGGTCATCTCTACCTCCTCCTCTTTCTCTTTTTCCTCTCCTTTTTCCTCTTCCTCCTCTGACTTCTCTTCCTCCTCCTCTTCCTCTCGACTCCCTCGAAGTCTCTCACTCAACAAGACTAGGTCGTCGTCTTCGTCTATCAGATGACGTGTGACGATCGATCATCAGTGCTGATCTGCAGGAACTTTTCGATCTTGGCCTGGGAATCGTCGTTGGGCTTCACCTTATCGAAATTGATGTCTAAAAACATAGAGGAAGAAGATTAGTCGAGACACAAAGCAATACAGGTAATACAAACACTCGACCAAAGCTGGAAACTCACCCTCCATGTTCCAACAGGACCTGATCCAGTCACTTTCATGGTCCAGTGTCACTACCCGCACGAGTACGTACCTGGTCTTCCATTTGCGGTCGTTGACCTCAGTTTTCAGAACCAAGGTACGATCGCCCTTGTGTTTGGAAAAAAGTATGTAGCGACGGTATGTATCTTTCTTGACCCGGTAAGCCGTCAGCTGGTCCGTCACGTTCATCGGCGACTCCCAATTCGCGGTAAGTCGCTCGATGACCTGTATGACACGCCAGAATTAGGGCATCAGTTGCCCTGGCGACAAGTCAAACTCGCACATAAACGCCTTGGCTAGAGGCGAGTATGGCCAGTGGAACCCTATCTTGAATGGGTACTCGTATATCACGACGTACCCCTCTGGACAAATCTCCGGTCGAATCTGACCGGCCTTGCTCACTGTAATCCCCGCAAGGATTTTGGCTAAACTCCTAAAGACGTCAAGATCATCTTGATCTTGGATGGTGCTCCTAGGTTCTGTCAACATCGATAATCCTGTCAACCAAGTTTGGCGATCTTAGAAACCCCGAAGGTCCCAATTCTTCCTAGGCTTCCTAGCTATCGACTTATGACGCATACAAAGATTAAGAAATCGTACCTTACATAGGCGCTCTAAAAACACTCGAAGTTCCTAACCGAATCGAAGATTCTTACATGTTTGGAAAGAATATCGACGAAGAACAACAAGAAAATAAGTAAGAATCTCTCTCTAAAACCCTCTGAAATCGTAAAAATGAAAAGATCCATCGTGGTCTCTATTTATGTAAATGATCGTGTCAGGTCGAGTCCCTCGATGATCGACACATGCTCTTGCCTTTTCGTATGAGCACGCGGATCATCGACACCTGGCGATGACATCTGCTAAGCATGATCGTGCGTCAGCATGACGTCACGATCTTATCCCATTTTCGACTTCCCCTTTAGTTGGAATTGAACCGATCCAATTCTGAGGCAACTGAAGTGACTTTCAACACGTGTCACGACCCTAGACGTCCGAGTAGCAAAATTTAAAATTCGAATTTGCCACTCTATTTTCAAAATTTTGGGGCAAACTGTTTGGGTAAAATTTCACCAGTCTCGACCACGACCAAGGTAAGGAATACATTTATTACACTTTTCCATAATGAGAAAAAATTACAATACTTTATCCCCTGACCTAAGTTGAAATCGAAAGTCGTCCACCTCACGACACTCGACCAAGACTGTCGTATGGAACCTCTCGACCTCGACAGACTAACGTATGATATTAGTGTTACGTTTTTAGTGTTTAAATGCAGGAATCAATGTCATTAAATGACCAACGGATATAACCAACAGAGGCAATTAAGAGCATTAAAGCTAGCAACTGTTACGACAGTTACCAGAGGATTTTGCGCCATCATTCAAAGCACTCGAAGACTATAAGTACAAGGATCCCATCCTCATTTGAGGATCTCTCTCATCGCTCACATCTGGAATCAACTGAACTCTCGAATAACACTCAAAGCAAGGAATTCCCCCTCGAAAGATCGCTCACGACGCATGACTTACACACACGACACATTGTTTTTACACACGACGCACTAGTCTTTACATTCGATACACTCGTTACTTTACATTTAAAGTCTTTCTTTCATTTGTATTGTAAGCATTGTACTCCCGACACCCAAAATATAAGGATATCGCCCCTGTTTGGCGACCGTAGTGCAGCGACGACCTCTGTAGTCGTCCGCGGGTTTTTTCCTCATTGAGGTTTTTCTCGCGTCACCAAAATCTCTGTCTCATTTACTTTTTCTGTCTTTGTCGTACGCTTTGTCGAAGGATTCCCTTCTTTAGTTGTTAAGCTCCACAATCAACCTTAAGTTATCCTTTTGGACGATTTTTGGCATTAGCACTCCCTGGGTGAAACTGTCGACATTCCCTCTGAAGAGGAATAGGAGGAAGATGAGGAAGAAGAGGAAGAAGAGGTGGAAATCCTCGATGAAGAACCTTGTTCACACCCTGATGGAAATGAAGACGATGATGATGATGAAGGACCAGAGTGTTGGTTCCAACCTGCTGCCATCAGGGTCCCAGAACCAAAGGGGGTAACTTTCAAAGAAGCAAGGGAGACGGCGAAGAAGTCTTCTGCTAAGAAAAGTTCCAAAGGTAAACAAAAAGGACTTACTTCTTTAGGGAACTTGGCAATTCTCTTCAACGTTGAGAGTATGCCAACCTCTCAGGTATGTCTTTCACTGATCCCTTACTCTGCTTCTATCCACCCTCTCCTCAAACCCATCTTAAACACTTAGACAATTTTCTCTATCTTTTTCTTACCTTTAAAAGAATCTAACTCTATGTTCTTTTGATTCAGCTAGTCCTCTCCCCTGCTTGAGGGACCCGTTGAACAAATAATCCCACTCCAACAAATAATCCCAGCTGCAATAGCTGATGAAGTTCCAATAATCCCAGTCTCGGTGATTGAGACTGATGATCAAGAAGAACAAGAAGAAAAGCTGCTTACACACCCAAACAGGCCCTGTAGACCTTCTTAAAGGTCAGAGGATGAACAAACAAGAAGAGCAGCGATGATTAATCATCTAGAGAGTCAACAAGGATAAGAAGCTGAAACAATTTTCACTCAGAGTCCAGGAGGAACTGCTCAAGGAAGTTGGGAAGGAAATCCAGAAGAAGCAAAAGTTCAACGACTCTACGTTGAAATGGTGCAAAGAAAAGGTTGACTTCAGATATCACCCCAGTCGTATCATGAATGTTACTCTGAAGAGAAAAATGGCAAGGGGCGTACCAATGGTGGAAGTCACTGAAATCAGGGAGAATGGGTAAATACGCACATGCTACATGTCAAAGCTGGATGCTCTTGGGTTTGATGAATGGCTAGAAGTCAAGAGTGGAATTCAGCGATCAAAGTCGAAGTTCAAGCCTTATGTTGAAAATTTTATGAATTCTATGATCAACCAGGTTACTTCTAATATTGACATGCCTCCTCCTCCAACTCTTACTCAAAACCAAATACCTGCTCCATCCAAACGAAGCGTTCATCCTCTTCCTCTGGTACCATTATCTGGAACAAAACTGAAATCAAATTCTCAAGGGAAGCAGTGCTCGGACCTCTTCCTGAGTTATCAGCCATGAACCTATCACTGCCACCTGATGGATCTTTCATCCCTGGTCAAGTGGTCAGTGATCCCTACGGAATAATCTCCTACGACTTCACTAGTGTTATGCGCTTTCAGATATACTCAAAGCTTTTTATTTGCCCTGTTAATCAACTAAGAGATCTCGTCTACTAGTGCAACAAATCGAGATCTGGACTCTACTTCAAGACCCATGTGTTGAATGAAGAAAAGTTAGAAGACAACAAGGTGAAGTAGTCCCTGATTGGATTATCCCAGAGACGAATTCCTTTGATGAAATGTTCTTCAAGGAAGAACCTCTATAGCTGATAGATCACTTCTTTGTAATTCTTCTTGTATTTATCAGTAATACTTTTTGTACTTGTAATTTTATTTCATTGTACTTGTAATTTTCCATCTTCCCTTGTAAACTGAATTATGAAGATTAATAAAAATTTCAATGAAGTACTTTACTCCACCAGTACTAGAAAAGATCCCAGAAAACAGTAAATGGGACACGTATCTATGAGTCCTTTTTATCCTTATGTTTTTATACTTAGCAATTTTCTTTATGTTGCTTTGTCATCATCAAATAGGGGGAGATTGTTGATCCAAACCCTTTCAGTGATTTGATGATGACCTTTAGAATTACTTAGTGAAAATTATAAGTAACATTGTATGTATAAGTGTTTCACCATCAGTGATAACATACTGAGTCTGTTCAGTATCATTGATGGGTAACCACTGCTCTTTAATATTTCATTTAATATTTCATCAGTGATAAATGTACATCAGTGATAACTGAGTTTGTTCAGTTTCGCTGATGATCGCTGATTGTTCATCTGTAATCAATGTTTGCTTGTAATCTATGAAGACAAGTTTCGCGACAAAGGATGTTAGCCCCAAGTATACACAATGTAAAAGTATCGAAAATATCACAAGTCAGAAGACCACCAGAGATCAAGCAGAATACTTAGAAGAAAAACAAACAGAAGATCATCAGAGCTCGACAGAGCTCTGGCAGAAGACTTCTTCTGTTCCACCAGAAGAACTGTTCATGCCAGAAGACCTTCAGAGCTATGGCACAAGAGCTCTAGTGAATGAAGACATCTGTGAAGCTTAAGCCTCGTAGAAATCTCTAAGTGTCAGACACGTGTCCGTACTTTCCACATCAGCCCTAAAAGGACGGAGACACACTTTCCACGTGTCATTCCAGAGTTAGATATTACACTGTCTTTCACTTTATCAGGCTATAAATAGAAGGGTATTGGAGCGCACAATTGTAAGCTTTTGGTGATAATTATTACTAGAATTGTGAGAGCAAATACTGCACATTCTATTCCACTACCACTGTATGAATTGTCACCTGAGAGATTTCAGAATACAAACACAAGAAAGTGTTCTGGGTGTTATTCATATATATCAATATACGAGCAGCTTATTTAACTATCTTGTTATCATTTTACTGTTCTATATTGTTACTGTTATTCTCTCATTGCTTCATATTTGTATGCACACTCACTCATACTTAAACAACTTTATATAATGCTTCCGCTACCTTTAATCTTGCTGTTTATATGACACAAAGTGAATCTGGGAACCTACAATTGGTATAAGAGCGAACTTTGATTTTCAATATCAAAGGATCCACTCTACAATGATTTCGACTCATTTTGGTAGCTTTATGGACTGATTTAGACCTGTTTTTCACTCGTTACAAAACAGCCCCTGTTTTTCTGCTATCTGCGACCTGTTCGACTTTAGCAAACTAATAGGCATTGTTTCTTTGGTTAAATCTTTCCATTAAGTGCATTGTTCAAGTTTTTGAAGCTCTAAACTCATTTCAACAAGTCTGTCCCATCATCTGAAGATTTTCTCTTCATACTCTATTTTATGATATTTTCGAAACTGCTTAAAAATGGCGAACGCTGCAAATTTCTTTACTGCCGGTTCATTAACCAAACCCCCAACTCTGCTCAGATGAGTACCCTCAATGGAAAATCCGAATGATCCACTTCTTTCAGGGCACTGACATAGAACTCCTGACATACATCCACAATCCTTCTTATGTTCCCATGGTCACTGTACCAAGAGTACCCGCCACAGAAGATACTCTAGAGGTTCCTGAGTATGACAAACCAAAGGCAATGGACAGATGGTCTGCTCCGGACTAGGAGCAATATGAACTTGCACAGAAGGCCAAGCGACTTCTGATAATCGCCATTCCAAATGACCTCTTTCAATCTTTGGACGCATGTGAATCTGCCTATGATTTGTGGAAGGACCTGGAAAAACAGTTAGAAGGTGGAGCTAAGACTCAGAAGAACAGAAGGGCTCAATGAATCAACGAGCAAGGCCGTGCATTGGGGTGTGCGAAGAGGTCCTACCGCACAAGGCCTCCGATCGTTGGGGGCCTCCGAATAATTTTTTTTTAATTTTTACTTATAGTAACATTAGTATATAAATTTTCGAATGCAAAGTTTTTCAAAAATTCTGGCGGAATGGCTTAAGGCTTCCGTGTAATGTCTATTGAATAAGCAACCAGGGATCGAATCCCTCTGCACCTTGTTATGATGATTTTGTTTTTTATTTAGAAAATAGGTAGTTTTGTTTTATTATAAATCATTTTTAGAATGGATTAAATATATAAATCTTTTAATAATTTCTTTACTTTTAACTTTTTTTAGGATTATTAAATATATAATTTCTTTATTGTTTTTTATATAATGATTAAATTAATTATATTATTGTTTTTAATATGTTTTCTATACAATTCATTCTTTAAAATTCAAATCTAAAGTTTTAAATTTATATTATGTTTTTCTATTTGTATAATACTTTATAAAGTGTTTTGAGACAATGTAATTATAAAATATTTAATAATATAAAATATTGAAAGACTTGTTAAAATAAATAGTTATCGGAGTTGAATATAATTTTCTTAGATACTTCAAATTTAGATTGTCAATGTTAGAAGGAAAAAAAATGAAATGGCTACTCTGAATAACTTTTGTTGTTTAGTTTTTAACGCTATATCTTATACTTTTCTTTCAATATTTAAGAGAATTTAGATTTTTTAGTATTTGTTGATTTTCTTCGTATGTTTTTTGGCAATATTTAATATATTGATTTTAATGGCAATACTTTCTTGTTGATATGGGTTTTATAATTACGTACAATGGTTGATCAATTCTATAGAAATATATATTTTTTTTTGAAAAGAATTCTATAGAAATATGATTTTTATTCATATCTCCTACCTCCTCATAGACCCCTTATTGGAGGAGTTATGAAGTTTAACACTAACATGAATTACGAATTAAAAAATCAATTATTAATTTTGAATTGGCACTAACATAATAACATTACAAATTAAAATTTAGTGTCAAAACAGCAAAAAAGATGGACATTTTGATCAATTCAAAAATAGTTTATGGATAGATTTATTATAAAACAAAGTAAAAAATATTAATAAATAATACAAAAAGAAATTAAGATTGCATTTAGTTTTTTGCATAGGGCCTCCAAAATATCAGGAACGACGTTGTCAACGAGTACTACGCATTTCAACCTCTGCCATCCGAATCTCTGCAGCCTACCTACGACAGATTCAATTCGCTGTTTAACAAGTCCAAGAAGTTCGGGATCCACAGAACCTTTGAGGAGAACAACGTTATGTTCCTTAAGAGCCTAAACGACGAATGGCTCCAGCTGTCCATGTCCCCACAGACAAATCAGGATCTGGACACCTGGACTCTGTCGGACCTCTATGGCACGTTAGCCGCACAAGAAACCCAGATTGCTCAGACGAAAGCCCAAACGGGTGGACCTCTAGCACTGGTTGGAAAGGCTACCGAGGCTAAGGTGAAGCCCAAGAAGGAGAAGTCTGTGGAAGAGAATAAGGAGAAAAAGAAGAAGGTTCTGGTGGTGGATAGCGAGAAAGATGAGTTGGTAGATGAAGAAGAGACAACTATGGCCTCGATAGCCAAATCTTTGGCTTTGTTGACGAGAGAGTTTGGTAACAGAGGTTACAGGAAGAAGACGGGGTATGAGAGAGATGGAAGAGATGGCCAGGGTGAGAAGTACGAGCAGAGGAACCAGGGAAGAGAAGGTTCAAATGATCACCAGAAGGCAAATGACAGAAGTGGTGATCACCAGCAGAGACAGGGTGACAGAGATGGAAACGTACCACAGTACCAGGGATGTTTTAACTATGGCAAGCCAGGACACTATGCAATAGACTGCAGGAGCAAACCCAATCGGCCACAAAGAGACTCTGCATTTTTTAAAAAGAAGGCATAGTACTACGCTCAAAAGTCTCTCATGGTTGAGCAAGAAAACTGGCTATCCGATGAATCTTCTGACAAGGAGATAAAAAGAATGCTCTGTTCTGCGGGATGGCAGATGTCACCTCTTCAGACTCTGATAGTGCGGTATCCACTTCAAACTCTCCCTCTGATGAAACTGAAGCTAATTTGCTTTAACTGACAGAAGATTACACTGAACTTAAAACGATTTGTGCTGATATTCAGAAAAAGCTTCCATTCTTTGAGACAGAAGCCAAACTTCTAACTCAAGAAAAGGAAAAAATATTTTTTAAAAAGGAAGATCTCGAAATTAACTGGCATAAAACCCTAAATCTATTAAAAGAGAAAATTTCAGATCTTAATCTTGCCCTAAAAGCCAAATCCAAGGAACTTTCGGATAATGAGAATGATCAACTTAATTTACTTGCTCTTAAAAACCTTTTTCAAAGAGAAAGAGAAGTCCTTCACCAAGACTTACTCAGCAGAGACCTTTAATCAAAAAATATCAAGACGCACAGAAGGTGTACGAAAAGATAAACACACAAATAAGAAGAATGGGAATTGGCTTCTATGATATAGATCCCTATACAGGAACCAAAAGAGACAAGTCCCTGTCTTCTCTGTTTTGTGTTGGAAATTCACGAAAACCAGGATTTCGAAATCTACTCTCACCAAGCAAAAGGCAGAAAATCTTTGGGGAACCTCACAAGAGGAAACCTCTGAAGATGATAAATGTGTGGTATGAAAACACAGATTTGTCACCCCAGCCTCTGTCAAAAGAGACTCCAAACCAAAGAAATATCTAAAAACTTAAGATCAGATAGGAATCTTCAAGTTTGGTGACCCTGAGACTCAGACCTAGGTTGCTTTTGTCTGCATTATAGACTCTGAAAGGAAACTATCGGCAGAGGAAGCTGAGTTTATGCCTGCTTCTTCAGAAGAAAAACTGCAACACATTTCTAAAAACGAGTTGATGGAAATTGACATAAAAAACTTTTATGAAAAGCTTGGTACACGTGCCATGGGCTTTATTGTGTAAACGAGCTATGGGCTTGCTAGTTTAGGCCCTGGGTATATAATGTTTGTTAGCCTTAGAAAATAGTCTAGTTGTCTAATCTTCGACTTTTATACGTATTGTAATTTTCTCACATTATTGAAAGTGAATTGGATGACCAGTTGAAATCATAACAATTGTTTCTACATATTGATTTCTATTGATTGTATGCACTAATCTGGAACTCACAATTGGTATCAGAGCATACGGGCAATTCGATTCAACGTGATTCTGTTGATCCAAACCCTCAGTGATTTGATAATGACCCTCTCTAAACACTTAGTGAAAATTGTAAGTAAACAATATGTATAAGAGTTTCACTATCGCTGATAAGTACTAAGACTGTTTCAGTACCGCTGATAGGAACTCTCGCTCTTTAGATTAGACATTCAACAAACTCTATTCATCCAGTAGCACTGAGCCTGTTCAGTCTCTGTGATGATCGCTGATTAATTGTTCAGCGTAGTTGTTCACCATAAAGCTCTTAGCCTGTTCAGTACTTTTGGTGATCGCTGATAGTTTTAGTTGTTTGCTTATGATCTCTGAAGACAAGTTTCACGTCAACATAGGTTCTACGCTGAAGTCGAAGATTAAGCTCAAGAACCAGCGACAAGTCTACTAATGAACTGATGCAGATATCAGCGAAGTCACAGAATTGTCCACTCAACGTGAAGTATCAAGTAGAAGACTTCAACAATCACTGAGCTTTATCATTCGCTGAAAAAGTACTGGTTCAACGAAAGCTGATCATGAAGTCTACTCTACAAGTTACTATTGTCATAACCTCCATTGCACGCCTCCTTACGAACTGTCAGAACGGACATCCCTATTGTCTGAAATCGTACAACCACTCTGATTCTACACTGTGCACCATGCGGCTACTAAAGTTGTCTACAAAGGTCAAAACATGCAACCACTCCGCTGCTGCCACGTGTAAAGTAAAACTGCCATGCATTAAATGTGTTAAGTCTAAAATATGTCTTCAAGATTTAATGATAAAGTCAAAGTCAAAGTCAATGTATTATGTGTTTGTGAAGTCAAACTTAGCTTAATGTCTTGTATAGATCTTAGGTATAAATAGCTTTGTTTAGACTAATCATGTAACTAAGAAACTAACTAAGAGAGCATAACTCATATCTTGTAACAGTGTGCTTAATAGAATACGAGATCTACTTTTTCTCTCTACTCTCTATCTCTAGATCTTGTGTGAATTCTTGGTTGATTGATCATTTTGGGACACACAACTGGTATCAGAGCACGTTAATGAAGATCTTTTGAAGAATTTGCACGATTTGAGATCAAAATTGTTAGGTTTTTGAGGAAAATCGATTGATTTTCTTGATTTTATCAAGAAAATATATTTTTCTCAATTTCTTGCAATTTTTAAGATTAATTCGATTAGATTTTGGTTTCTGTGTGTTAGCAATCTGTTTTGGAACATATATTCTTCAAAGTTCGAGAGCTAATTTGATAAATCCAGATCCGTGAAACAAATAGAAATCGAATAGATGAATCAATAAGAACAATGATTTCCAATGGTCATCCCTTCATTAATCTTTCAGAGAGAATTTAGCAATACAATGTTGAAAGTAAAAGAGATGATTAGCTTGTTTTTCAAAGCTAATCTTACATTAAATACAATGGGCCCGTGGTTAACAAGCCCACGGCCCGTTCACTAATAAGGCTCAAATTAAACTATTACAATTTAACCCTTGAACTTTAAATCAACTATAAAACCTGCCCTAACAATCTCCCCCTTTGATTTGAATTTCGAGTTGGCGCTCTAGATCTCTCCAGTTGAAGACATATCTTTTGCGAAGCACGAAGTGTATCTCGAACAATCTGATGGCACAGCGATAGTCGATGCGATCTTCAATCATTTCCAAGGCATTCCGAGCAGTTACTTCATTCGGATTCGGAACATAAGAATACCTTGGATTTTCAGACTCGTGTTGAATAATCTTTCGAAGAGCATCTCTGACCTTTAGGATCGTGCCGTCACAGAATCTTTCCACCTGACTGAAGCGCATGAACTTCTTCTCTTTTTGCTCGTTGAGGTAAACAATCCCGAATTCTGGTTCTAGAAGCATAGCGTTCTCGGGATACATGTTTAACTCAGGCGCTTTCAGATTCGGCTTGATCAGATTTAACTTTTTCGCCTTGTTCTTGATATCCATTTGGAAGTCCGTTAGATAAGACATCATGATGGTGCGGACCAGGTATCGACGAACAGCTTCGAGCGCCTTTGTAATCTCTAGCGGTCAGATGGTTCTTGTACGTAAGTCTTTCAGAATAACCAGAAAGTCGAGCGGTCGGAGGTTCTTGAAGTCAGCTTCTGAAAATTTCCATTCGTTCCCGTCTTCACGTCGAACAATGAAAACTGGGTAGACGATCCTCATAATGCGTCTTGAATAGATACTGATTACCTCTGTGATCCGAAGTTTGGTTCTGACTTGGTTGACTGAAAGACATCGCTGCATTGCTAGTATATACCGGCGTTGAAATTCTGGGCTAAAGTTGTAAATACCCAGACAGAAGGTCGACTCGATCGGGCGAAGCTTGTATACGAACAGCTTTTTCAAAGATTCCTCCAAATGAGGGATAAGTACCATGATCTTCTCCCAACGTATTTGTTGCTGTTGAGGAGGAGGAGGAAGATCAGAAGCTGTCGTGGGAGGAGCAGTTGTCAGAAGATTGGAAGTAGTAGACTCGGGTCTTGTTGATGATGTTCCGGCGGGTTGAGCATAGTGAACGGGGGTTGTTCCACACAAATTTTGGAGCAGGAACTGATCATAATCAATGTTGTCGTCCTCATCAGTGGGGAAGACCAAATTTACCAGGAGATTTACGGCACTGGCGACTTTTTCGTACCATGCATCTTCGGTCTCCGGGTTGGCTTCACAATCTGGATCTATCATGTCCAGAATCGGTATGTCTGATGAGTAAAAATCAAGCAGTTCCTGTGTTGAACCCTTGGGCTTTTCAACCGTCAGGTCTTCTTCATCTGATATCTCCATGTCTATAACCATGCCTGCTAAAGGCAACTCGGCTTCAGGTGCTTCTATTGTAGCTGCCGCAGTTGGGGGTTCCTGATGAACCACAGTTGTAGCTTCAGTCTAGATCAGGGAGGCAGACTCGGTCAGACGTTGTCTTTTCTCCCCCTCACGGTGATCAGGATCATCCTGGTCATCGTGTTTCCGCTTCAGACCGCCTGCTTGACTCTTGCAGATATCTTCGAGTGAGCGGACTCTCTCGGACAGCGTTGTGAGCGCTAGGTTGTAGTCCTTGAGAGTCGAGTCAATGGCGTCTAAGCGAGTGGTAATAGATGAAGATGTAGCAGTGACCTATGATCGGAGAACTAAGAGCAGGTCTGCTTCAGTAGAGGCGGTTGTATCTGATTTCTGGAGCAGTTTGGCCAATAGCATCGTCTTCAGGGTGTCCACCGAATAGATAGGTTGCGTTTGAATCGGTGGAGGTACAGGGGAGGTTTCAGTTTCAACGAGGTGGCCTTTACCTTTGATAGCACGCATCGCTTTGGCAAGTTCAGCGGCTACATGTTGCTGCATCTGTTGCTCCATATCCTGGCGGACAGCCTTAAGTGTGTTGTCCAGGGACCCTGGTGACACAAAGTCTGGGTTACTAACTTCGGGACCACTTAGGTTACCCGTTGAGGCATCTACCGCGGGGGTAGAGCCACCTACGTTCACAGTTGGCGTGATAATAGATGTGGTAGGATTTGCGTCCGATCCTCGTGTTCCGGCAGACGGAGACACTACAGACGTTCCGGTCGGGTCACTTAGAGCCGCGACTTGGTGTTGTTCCGCATCAAGTGTCCTAGTCAAAGAATCTTCAATAACAAGTGGATCTAGACTCGATTGTGCACTGAAAGAAGTCGAGACCGGGGGTTGCTGGTCTCTTGTTTCAACACCAGTACTCTCCGAGTGAGAGACCGGTGGAAGTTGTGCTATTTCCCCGTGTGAGACTGAAACATCCGTCTTTTGAGAGACGGATGAGTGGCTGAGGGGGTCGTGCATTTGCTCCACTGGGTCCACGGAGGCTTCTTCAATACCACGTCCCAACAAATGAGACGAGATAGCAGATGTGGCTACCTGGATGTCACTCGTTTGGGGTCGCTCATGAGCCTCTTTTTCTTTACGGCTCGTTCTTTCATGGTTCAACTTTGAACGCAGTTCTCTCCGCCTCGCATGATCTAACTCCTCTACTTGTTCTCCCTCAGATGTCCTAATAATAGGTCCGGTTCCAGTATGAGGAGGTGAGTCAAGAGGGATTCCAACAGTGAAATCTGGGTTGGGTCCGATACCGTGAGGTATGTGTTTCAGGCGTACGGTACGGTCGGTATCGGAGTCCGTGGAGTCAGATTCCACGTCTTCAACATGGTGAGGTGGGGAAGGGGGTTCAGTAACATATGGTTTGGTCGAACGATGAAGTGCGGGTTTAGATTGGGGTTGGCTGGAACCGGGTCGCGATCCTGCTGCACCGCCTACACTCGCTCCCCTTCCTCTCACAACTAACACACCCCGCCCGACAGCACCTGCTTGTCGGACCCTTCCACCTCTCATCCTCGGACCCTCACGTCCCTCGGGTCTATCTCCCTGGGCAGGTCCCTCCGGCTCTGGCGGGACCATGGGATTACCTAATTCTCCCCTATAAGAAACTACCCCTGGTGCATTGGGATCAGCGACGGCTAATAGGGCTTCAGGGATGGGCATGTCGACCGCATTGGATGGGTTGCGGATAACCATGAACTGAAGATGGCGGATAGGGCATACCGGATGTGCAGTACGTCTAGGTATCGCTGGATTAGCGTCCATGTGTTGATGCACTGCTAACGATAGGAAACAACAGGTACGGGAGGAACTTCTTCTGTTTTGTTCCTCCGATGTGTCGGATGGTGGTAACAAGTTCATGCCAGATGATCATGGCGACGTCGACATGGCGGTTGTAGCAGACGGCGTGAACTAGGCGTAGAAAGTCACCGGTGCACTGATCTATACCTTTCCATCTAGAGGATAGACACCTGTTCAGAATCGTAAACAAGGTGTACCAGATGGGGGATAGGTATTTCCGGTTGAACGTTGAAGGTCTGGGAAGATCATGGTTGTAGCCGAGCGCGCGGATTTGTGCGCATAGCGTGTAATCATTAACGGTAGGATCGTACCGTTCATGTCCTGCGGCGTCGGCAATCGGAAGAGAAAGGAGTCGGCGAAAGGAGTCAGGCGTCAGGGTGAACGGCTGGTTGTCTATCATTGCCGTTATCGTCTGTGAAGTACAGGTCGTGCGGACCTGTGCCGTGAACCACACTTGAAGAACGTAGATCAACGGGACGTCGGTAGTGCGATTGAGGGCCTCACGAATAGGATGGCCCATGAGGTTATCCAGTATAACCTGGTGGTTAGGGTTGGGTCTGAAGAGTGCCGGGTCCAGGTAGTGATTGTTGGCTTCCATCTCGGTGCCATGGTCAGGGTCAACCAAGGCAGCATCTGCTTCGTCATTTATGATTTCCTCTTCTTGAGGTATCTACTCTTCCGGAAGGTGTTGTGGATTTTGTTGATCCGCCATTGCAATATCTGTAAAAGAACAGCACAGTTAGTTATGGAGACGGATGAACAAGTGTCGGCGCGTACCTTTGCGTTGATTGGCTCAATCTGAGGCAAATCGAGGATTGATAGTGACAAAACAGGTACTGAAATGATCACCAACAAGGGTATCCGGATAAAGTTGGTAATGCCAAAGTGTCTGGATGCACAGGTGTCCGGATACAGGATAGGGAATAAAAACTTTCCGGACAACCCATGTAATCCGGACAAAAGTGTCCGGAAAACGTGAATGTCCGGACGGGAAGAATGTTCCCGGATAAAACGAGGATACCGGACAAAGGGTTAACCTGTTGCGAAATATATTCGGATAATATTAGAGTCCGGACACCGAAGTTCCCGGTAGTTGAACTTACCGGAATCCCTAAGGTTTCTGGACAACTAGGTTTCCGGTTGAATTGAGTGTCCGGATGAAAAGGCAAGTCGATGCATGAGCCCGGATAAAACCGCATGCGGATGAATGTGCCCGGACACTATGAAAGTGTCCGGACGTAATTTCAAATCTGCTTCTTTTCGATCGAGAGCCCGAAACAGATGCCAAAGAGTATACAAAGCATCGATGTGAGAATCTAAGCACAGTGGGGGACGAAGCATTCCATAGAATGGCGTGCTAAGCACAGAATGGAAGAAACCCATAAGGGGTGTTCGGGTACTGTTTAATCGATCATTCGAGGGATCGATTAGCGGCTGAAAGTGTGTGAAACTCTTAATAAAGTGCATAGCAGTGATGGACGAGACACATACCTGAGTTCGAGAGTGAGAACCAGAGAGAATCGATGAAGAAGCCGAGAGTCCGAGCGAGAGAGAGAGCGTTAGGGTTTAAGGGGTTTTTGGTTCGATTTTCCGGATAATGGAAATGAACGAGCCCGGGTGGCTTATATATAACCGGGCGATGTCCGGGTTCTTAGCCGACCCGGATGCATACCTGGTCCGGATACTGTCCGGAAACAATGAGGTTACCGGATACTGTCCGGATAACTCAGAAAGGTCCTTTTCCTTTGAATTTGGCAGGAATCAGAACTCGAAGAGGACTTTCTCTCGCTCCCCCTCAAACTGAGCATGGGTATTCCCTTGCTCCCCCTCGGATAGTGCAGTAGAGTGCAGTGGAGGGGTCCGGCACACAAAAACAATTGTGAAGTCTTTTGTAAAGAAACCTGTGTCGCCGCCCCCCCCCCCCCCCCCCCCTCAGATGATGACTATAACACACACGCAAGAGTGCCCACACACACAAAAACTTTTGACATTTAAAAAAAACTGTGTGTGACGCTCCCCCTCAAAGTATGAGGAATCTTACCTGATACCGCATTGTTCTCCCCCTGAACACAAGAACATATGGTGAAAGCACAGAGATAGTGAACGAAAATACAGACGACAGTATGAAAAAGAGAAACACACGAAGAAAGAAAGAAAAATTACTCGAAATATACCTAATAAATACAGAGACTAAGATCTAATTGTGTAACTAAGACAAGTAGAATACATGTGCGAGAAAGTGTATACCCAGCCATCAGGAGTAATAACACCGGATGATGAGTAGACCGTTGCTCGTAGATGTATGGAACTTGTAAGAGTCACACATTCGGATTAAGTCTTCACATTTAGCATACCTAGCTTGAACACAAGAGTTTTAAAGCGTTTTTCGTCCAAGGCTTTGGTAAACAGTTCTGCTAACTGATGCTCAGTATTTACGAAGTAGAGTTCGACTGTACCTCTTTCGACGTGATCCTTGATAAAATGATACCGAACGTCGATGTGCTTCGTCTTGGTGTGTTGGACCGGGTTGCTTGATATGGAAATTGCACTCTTTGAGTCACAGTAGATCAGGACTTTGACATACGTGAATCCGTAGTCTTTGAGTTGTGTCCTCATCCAGATTACTTGGGAACAGCAGCTTGCGGCGGCTACATACTCCGCCTCAGCAGTTGATGTTAAAACGCATTGTTGTTTCTTCGAAGCCCAACTTACCAGACTATCTCCCAAGAACTGAATGTGTCCCGAGGTGCTCTTGCGGTCCAACATGCATCCCGCGTGATCCGCATCAGAATAAGCGAATAAGCCAAAACCTGTCTCTTTCGGGTACCATAGGCCAAGATCAGCAGTACCACGTAAATAACGAAAAATTCGTTTAACGGCATTGTAATGAGACTCTTTAGGGTTTGACTGATAACGGGCGCAAAGAAATGTCGAAAACATGATGTCCGGTCTACTGGCAGTTAGGTACATTAAAGAACCGATCATTCCCCGATACAATTTGGCGTTGATAGCCTTTCCGTGAGGATCGGCGTCAAGCTTTGTATTGGTGGCAAACTTCTTTGCATATAAAGGACTAGTAGAACCGAAAATGATGTCATCGACATATACCTGGACTAGAATTATGTGACCCTTTTCGTTCTTGATAAACAGAGTAGAATCAATGGTACCTCGAGTGAACTCGGCTTCTAACAAGAACTTTGATAGTGTGTTGTACCATGCTCGCGGAGCTTGCTTTAAGCCGTATAGTGCCTTGTCTAAGATGTAGACATGATCAGGCTTGGAGTCATCCACAAATCCGTTGGGTTGCGACACGTAAACTTCTTCTTGGAGATCACCGTAAAGAAAGGTTGTCTTCACATCCATTTGAAAGACTGTGAAGTTCTTGTGCGCTGCATAAGCGAGAAACATACGGATTGCCTCAATGCGTGCGACCGGAGCATAGGTCTCATCATAGTCGATCCCTTCTTGTTGTCGGTACCCTTTGGCCACAAGACGCGCCTTGTTGCGAACAACCATGTCGTCTTCGTCCTTTTTATTTTTGAAGATCCATTTGGTGCCGATTACCGTCTTGTGCTTAGGACGTGGAACCAGTCGCCATACCTTTAGAGCTTCGAATTGATTTAGCTCTTCTTGCATGGCTATGATCCAGTCTGGATCTTTGAGCGCTTCACGTACGTTCGTCGGCTCAATCTTGCTCAAGAAGCCGGTAAATAGACAGAAGTTAGCGGAAGCGCCTCGTGTACGAACAGGAGTCGAGGGATCACCAATGATCTGATGTAGGGGATGGGCCTTCGTCCATTTGGTGGAGTGCGGAAGCGGCTGCTGGGTAGAGTGAGATGCGTCCAGATCCACATACGAACCATATGGAAGGTCTTGAACCGCTTCAAGAGTAGCAGTCTTGTTTCTTAGAGAAAGTGGGGGAGGATTCGTCGATGGTTGAACAACTTTTGGTTCCGAGGAGTTCAGAGGTTGAGTATCGGTTGTAGCAGATGACGAATCGGTAGGAACTATCTCTGAGATTATAGGTTCTTCCGGGGGGTACAGTACCAGGTGCATGCGTATCTAAAGATGACGGTTGAGCTGTCTCTATTGTTGTTGATGGCATGCTCGTAGAAGGAGGTGGACCAGATAAAGTGTCCGAATCCTCATTGCGAGCAACTTCAAGTCGCGGTTGCACTGAGACAGGAGCAGAAGAGATAAGAATTTCATCATAGAAATACTGAAACAGTAAATCTAAATCAGAAGAGTCAGCATTCGATGAAGATGCATGATTCGGATTTATTGTGGCGCATGCAGATCCTGAACTCGAAGGTCCAGAAGCTAGCACTCCAGTTAAACCGGGTTCTGAACTGAGTTGTTCAGAAGCCAAATCAGCGACTTCGTCGAATGTAACGTTTATGCTTTCAACAACGGATTTGGTCCGTTTGTTGTAAACGTGATACGCGTTAGCCTGCGTGGAGTATCCGATGAAAACTCCTTCGTCCACCTTGGGGCTGAATTTCCCGAGATCATCCTTGTCGTTCAGCACATAGCAAGTGCACCCAAAAGCGTGAAAGTAGCCGATGGTTGGAACGTGATTATTCATGATCTCGTACGACATCTTGTTGAACGTCTTGAGAAGGATAGAGAGGTTTTGCGTGTAGCATGCCGTAGACACTGCTTCAGTTCAGAGATATAGCGGTAGATTTTCTTGGGAAAGCATTATGCGGGCAGCTTTAACGAGAGTATGGTTCCGTCCTTCCACCACTCCTTTTTGCTGAGGAGTGCGTGCGGCAGAGAAGGTGTGTGTGATGCCCACTGACCTCAGATAGTCATCCACCTTTTGATTCTTGAACTCCGTCCCGTTGTCAGTTCTGATGGACTGAACGTGTTGAAGCTTGTTCTTCTGGACAGTCTTCAGGTGATCAATAATGAGCTCCGGAGTTTCGTCCTTCGAGCGTAAGAACATCACCCAAGTGTAGCGTGAGTAGTCGTCCACCATCACAAGCACCTATTTGCGCTTATTGATGCTCGGAACACGCATTGGACCACACAAATCCATATGAATGAGTTCGAGGGTCCGGGACGTGCTCGGAGTTGCCTTCGGTGGATGTGATGCGCGCTTCATCTTTCCCTTTTCGCATGCCCCACAGAGACGATCCTTCACGAACGGAAGTTGGGGCACGCCTCTGACGTGTCTGCCTAACACCAGTTGATTGATACTTCTGAAGTTGAGGTGTGAAAGACGTCTATGCCAGAGCCAAACTTGATCAGAGTCGGCTTTTGACAAGAGGCAGACAGGTTTGTCGGATTTGATTGCTGCGAGGTCAATGGTGTAGAGATTGGTCTTTCGAGTCCCAACCAGTAGCTCTTCTCCGTCGTTGTTGAGGATTCTACACCTTGTGGCTTTAAAGCTGACCTCGAGATCCTTGTCGCAGAATTGACCGATGCTAAAGAGATTGTGTCCTAATCCTGCGACGTGGGGTACCTTCTTGATTTTTATCTTGTCTTATACGATGTCGCTGTAGCCCACGATCGGCGACTTCTCTTTATTCCCAAATCTCACATGTCCGCAGTATTCTTCCTTGTAGTTCGTGAGAAGCTCCCTTCTTCTGGTCATGTGCTTGGAGCATCCAGAGCCTAAGTACCACACATGACCGTTCTGCAAAATAAGATTAGTGACGTTTAGGTACTCAAATTTGTTTGGGTCCTGGGGGGCTAGATTTGGCACTGCCTGGGGAAATTTGCTTTGACTCAGCTTTCCCTTTAGGTGTAGATTTTACACCGATGGAGGGAACTGGTTTTGGCACTTGTTGCCTCTTGGGTGCAGAATTTACACCTTTTGGAGGGACAGATTTTGGGGCAGATTTCCACCTGGGTGCCGGTTTAATCTCAGTAGGAGCAACCTATGTAGGAACACGTTGAGCCTCCCGCTGTGATTTAACCGTTTGATTGGAACCCCGTTGGGAATGGTGTTTTTGCTTATTATTGTGGGGTTTTCGCTTATGAAATAAGTTACCAACAAAATAAGGCGCATACCAATCATTATTGTGAATATCATCAAAATCATTCCAACCACAATTAGAACAACATAAACAATCATGCGATAACCGAATCAATTGATTAAGAGAATTAACTTTAACGGGAAAAGAAACATCAAAATGGTTCCAATGATTCCAAGCATAATTGTCTTTGTCTATTCTAGAATTAAAAACAGGTGGGGAAGACTTTGACGCATCCTTCTTGACAGATTCCCTCTTTAGCCACTTTGCTGTTTCTTTATTAGCGCGACCATTTTTATCTGAAACAACAGGGACAGAATGATCAGTGACTTTAGGAGGAACAGTATTGTTGGTTGGCAAAGGTCCGGTCTCTTGCCTCGGCTGTGATTGCCTTTTAGAAACTGGTTTAGAAGTTGGTTTTGATTGAGAAATCTTGATCACAGCTGGGGCCTTTGTGTTAGAACATTGACCATTTTGAAAATCGACCGTATGATTCACCACAGGAGATAAAAAAATCAGTGTGACTTGGAAGAGGTTTGTCAAAGGGGAAAAAATCTTCATCACAGTTACCTTCGGAGTTCATGTACTCTGAAAAATCTATCTTGGGAAGTACTGGACTAGGATCAGGTGAGGAAGGCGATGGACTCTTTGTGCTTGTGTGCTTTGGGGAATTTGGTGCGGAAGCTAAGAAAAAATCAGAGTTCAAATTCCTTAAAACACTCTCGTCTTGAGAATCTTGACCGTCTTGTGAACTAGAAATCTTGCCTAAGAAAGCTTTGCACTAAGACGTGTCGGATGAATATGAGGAAAGGTCGGGTGAAATCTGCTTTTCAGATTGCAGTTGGTCAATTTGCTCTTGAAGCTGACCATTTCTCGTGCACTCTTTCATCTTTTCTGTTGCCAAAGCAGACAGTTGTGATGTGAGTCGATTGATTTCACTCCGAAGGATTTCCTGTCCTTTACCAGACACAACGTCGGTTTTGACCGATTGAAGATTCTCAAGTTTCGTAAGTAAGACTTGTCTTTCCATTTGAAACCTTGACCTTTCTTTCTCAATGGACTCCTCCAACTCGACTATCTTTGCTTCCAAGATGAGAGGGGGAACATAGAGTTTAAACTCATCCGTCTCAGTCTTGGTTGCAGGTGCTAGGTCCTCATCCTTTTTGGATTCCCCATTATTTGTTAAAGTACGTGAACTCTTTGGGTTTATTCAAAAAAATGGTTTGATCAGTTTGACCCCTTTTGTGGAGTTTGGTTTCAAGATCTAGAATTTTGGCCACATACTCCTTGTGCTGACTTTGAAGGGAAGAACATTGATATGTAATGTCTTCTTTCTCATTCAAGCACTGATCAAACTGACGTTGGAGATCAGATAATTTGGCCCTTAAGTCTTTGGGTGCTAATGATAGATTTTTGCATTTAATGGTCAAGTTAGCATTTTCAGACTTATACTTCTCAGTTAATTTCATTTGAACATTAAGCTTTTCAGTTATTGAACTAATTTCAAGCTTTTGTTCTTCATATGTGGCCTTGAGGGAGTTTGCCTTTTCGGTGATAGTATGCAGTTGATGTGTGAAGTTTTGTAGGCAAGAATCACATACCTAATTTGTTGTTGCCTTTTCTTCATTCGTAGACGATTGATATCCCATGAAAGCATCAGCACCTTCATAATCGTTCTCATCATCAGATCTTCCTAGCCAGTACTCATTTTCAACGAACATTGCCTCCCCGGCCTCCTTTTGTCTGGCCAGTGCAAGCTTGGCCTCATAGTAGTGAGAGTTCTTTACTGTAGGCTGACGACAGTCTTTAGCGAAGTGACCGAGTTTCCCGCAGTTGTAGCATTTCACAGGTTCATCTCTCTTCTTCCGGTCATCTTTCTCTGTCTTCTCCTTCTTCTCAGATTGATCTTGCTCTTCTACCTTCTTCTTTCCTTCATACCGATCCTTATAGTCATGACGCTTATTGGAGGAAGTGGAGTAGCGTTGACTATTGGAAGATGGCTTCTTATCGAACTGTTGTTGTTGAAAGGATTTAGTCAGAAGGGCAATAGCTTTCATTAGGTCTGATACGTCATCATCAGCATCACCGTCTTTCTCGTCTTCAGGTTCTGACTCGGGGGAGCTTTGCTGTGGACCACGTCTGGATTGGCTGCCCGAAGATTTCCCTAGTTTGGAAGTCATGAGGGCAATAGGATCAGCAGATGGTCTTGGCTCATTCTTCTTCTCTCCCAGAAGCTCATTCACTTCATCTTCGTCTTGGAGAAGTGTCTCATACAGTTCATTGATGCTGATGTTCTCTATCAAGTTGTTGTGCTTGACATGAGAAGCATACACTTTCCATTCAGGTAGCAAGTTGTTGAGGAACTTCAGTGCGTTCTCAGTATTGGAACGAACAATTTTATTCTTGTTCAGTTCATTGAGGAGTAGACAAAATCGTTCATAGGTCTAGGTAAGGGATTCACCGTTGCGCTGCTTGAACCCATCGAACTTGGTTATCGCGCTATTTATCTTCAGCTGATTTCCTACAACGCTCCCACGCATCATTCTGGCTACTTGGTCCCACATGCCCTTAGCCGTCTCTTTGTAACTATCTATGGCAGTGTAGATAGAATTAGGAAGAGCTTGAATCAGATATCTCTTTGCATGCTTTTCACCTTCAATCATGCCTCTTTCAAATTCTGTCATTTCAGCAAGAGTCTTGTCCTCACGTCGAGCTACTGCAGTTGAAGTTGCAGCTATGTCCTTCATTGGCTTGGGAATTGGGCCATTATCCAGAGCTCTCTTGATGTACTCATAGTTGTCCTTGGACTCTATGAAGATCATGAACCTATCTCGCCATTGGCTGTACTCGTTCGGATAGAGACACGGTGGCTTGGTGTCAGTGCCAATTGCGAGAGCATCACGAGAAGTAGACATCTTTGGTTGCAACGGAGTGATCGTCAGACGGGTTGATCGATTCAAAGTGTAAAC
Source organism: Saussurea involucrata (assembly GCA_033807775.1). Taxonomy (NCBI): domain Eukaryota; kingdom Viridiplantae; phylum Streptophyta; class Magnoliopsida; order Asterales; family Asteraceae; genus Saussurea; species Saussurea involucrata. The sequence continues at coordinate 186,575,271 of CM066320.1, read as the reverse complement.
CTGATGCAAGGTACTAAGAGTGATGACCTAACGCAGGTTCTACGAGTGATTGGACTAAACTGAACTTACTGGATAGGAATCCAAATAAGTGATCTGATCTGGAAGTGTCCGGATCAGATTTGATGCAAGTAGATCAATAAGAAACAAAAGTGTCCGGATAAGAGGAAGTGTCCGGATAACTTGAGTTGTCCGGATAACCAAGGTTACCGGATGGCTTAAGTTACCGAATAGAAAACTGAAACAAGAAGTTTCCGGATACACTGAAGTTTCCGGGTACCTTGAGTTATCCGGGAAAAATGCTTTACCGGACACTTTGGGGTTTCCGGATGCAATGAAGTTTCGGGGTACAATGGATTGTCCGGATAAGATATGTCCGGAAACACTGGGTTTCCGGAGACAAATGTTACCCGGATAGTATAAGGAATAGTGACTTACCCGGATTGCAGAACTTACCCGGAAAGATGAGGAGTCCGGATGGAATACTTACCCGGACGAATTACCCGGAAGAGTGACGAATCCGGATGGAATAACACAAACGTCCGGACACCTTGAAGTTATCCGGAAACGACGGCTGGTTTATCCGAAAAAATCGGCTGTTTGCTCAAATCGATCGAATTTTCGATTAGGGTTGCCCAAAATCGATCCTGGAAGATTAGTAACAATGCCAAACACAAAAATAACACTAATCCAATCGATTTCAATGCAAAAAACAACAAGTTTTGATGGTTAAAAATCGGATTTTTATCAAGAACACTACCAAAAACTTTTGATCTTAAACTGCTAAATTAATCACTCAAATGATCGAATTGCAATGCGAAAATTTGCAGAATTACTCACAAGTGTAATACTAACACAACCCAATAAACAGAATTGAACAATTTAGCCAAAATCAAGATTTCGAAAATTCAAGATGAACACATACGGGAAAAGTCAAAGTCTTACCAGAAATCACTAGAGAGGCTTTGAATCGAATCCGTCCGTCTGCTCTGATACCAATTGATAAATCCAGATCCGTGCAACAAATAGAAATCGCATAGATGAATCAATAAGAACAATGATTTCCAATGGTCATCCCTTTCATTAATCTTTTAGAGAGAATTTAGCAATACAATGTTGAAAGTAAAAGAGATGATTAGCTTGTTTTTCCAAGCTAATCTTACATTAAATACAATGGGCCCGTGGTTAACAAGCCCACGGCCCGTTCACTAATAAGGCTCAAATTAAACTATTACAATTTAACCCTTGAACTTTAAATCAACTATAAAACCTGCCCTAACATAATTTCAAAGATTTGGAGGTTAATTTGAAGATTTTTCTGGTTTTGTTCAGTTAGTCAAAACTGATCTGATCAATTATTCAGATTTTGATTCAGTGTTTGATTTGTCTGAAGTTTGAGTTCTTGGTGTTAGAAATCTCATTTGCAACACATCTTCTTCAAAGATCGAAGGCTAATTTCAAGTCTTTGAGGATCAATTTGAAGGAATTTGAGGTTTCTGTTTCGTTCGTTCGTATCAGGCTGATCAACCAATCAGATTTCGATTCAGCGATTTTATGCAAAATTGGTTTACATCATCGTGTTAGAAACTTGTTTTCTAACATATCTGCAAATTTTGGTTGATTAATTCGATGATTTGATGAAGATTTGAAGAGATTTTGATTTTGATCAATTTGTTCATCTGAACTCAATTTTGCGCCAGTTCATCTAGCTTTGCGCCACCCATTGAAGCCAATTTGCGCCATCAACTTAACTCCTATTTTCTAAGTCAACAATTGCGGCTTCCAAATTCATTTGACTTCAGCTACTAGTCTGCTTCACATTTCACCAACAATTAATTTCAGCTACTTGTGTGCTTCGTTTGCAACTCCATATTAAGAAGATATTGCGCTAGACTTTGCACCACCAACATGCTTGCTTCGTTAAACATCATTCAAAGTTTCACCAACATGCTTGCTTCGATAACATCAATGAATTAGTTTCACTAGCTTGCTTGCTTGCTTAATTAGTTTAAGCTACTTGCTTGCTTGCTTCCTACAGAAAAATGCATGCAGTATATAAGAACAACCCTACTTCAGTTTTGAAGTGCGCTCACTTGCTCTAAGTGCTCAGGCCGTCTTCTTCTTTCTATCTGTGTGTTAGGTTATTATTCGTAATTTCCTTATCTCCTCTCTATCTTATTTCTAGTGCAAGAAACTTAGTGTTCTTAACTTGTTTAGATTAGGCTTAGTCCTTATCTTGTTTCGCAACAAGTTGTAAATTGTTTTAAGATTTATCAATAAACAATTTAGAAAGTAAAAATCGTGTGTTTGTATTCAACCCCCCCTTCTACAAACTTGTATAACCCTCTCGGGACCAACAAGTGGTATCAGAGCAGATTTGTTTAATCTCATAAACAAGATCTTATCTATACTAATCTTCTCTCTTCTTTGCTATTTCTTAAAATGGCTACCAACACAAACACAAACTATATTGATAATGGTTCTCTTGCAAAACCCCCTAGATTTTCCAGAGATAACTTCAATCTATAGAAAAATAGGATGATACTCTTCTTAGAAGGTGTAGATCCAACTATATCTTACTACATCGAAAATGGTCCATACATCCCTATCAAAATTGATCCTGAAGTTCCAGCCGCTGAGAATAGAGCTGCTATTCCAGAAAGATTGGTTCCTAAGGAAATTCATATGTGGACTGATGAAGATAAGAAGAAAGTGGCTCTTGACACCAAAGCCAGATCCATTCTTTCCATGGCTCTTCCTGACGAAGTCTATCATTCCGTCATGAACCTGAAAACCTCCAAAGCCATGTGGGACACAATCTGTGTTCAGTATGAAGGTACATCTGAAGTCCAGGACTCACGAAAGATCAACCTGGTAAGACAGTACAAAAGCTTCATTTGTGGTAAGAATGAAACTCTCTCTGAATTACATCAACGTTTTAACTGTTTAATAATAGATCTGAAAACCGTTGGTAAGGAATATTCTAACTTTGAAATCCTGACAAAGTTCCTAGAATGTTTACCTGAAAGCTGGGACAATTATTCTATGTGTCTCAAGCTCTCAAAGGATCTTAAATCTATGACTCTTTCTACCTTATATGGCACGATGCTGAATCATGAGCAATCGAGTCATCTTAAGAAGATTCTTCTGAAAGATTCCAAAAGCACCCATGTTGCTTTAATCTCAGAGTCACCATCCACTCAGCGATCTTCTATCACTATCACTGAGTTGGAAAGTAACTCTGAAAGCTCATCGGATCTTGACTCTTCAGATCTTGATGAATCTTTGGCTCTCCTTTTTAATAAATTCAGGAGATTCGCCAAAAATAAAATTTTTAGAAAGAACAAACCTCTTGCTATTACTGATAAGCCAAGATAGGACATTTTGCTAGCGAATGCAGGTCAAAGAAAGTTTCTAAAACCTCAGCTTTTCCCAAGAAATCCTCTATCCCCAGGTCTAGAGATGACAAGTACCAAAAGCTGAAAGAGAAGTACGCAAAGCTGAAAAGCTTTAAAAAGAAAGGCAAAGGCCTAATGGCTGACTATGATTGGGCTGCCTCTGACGAAGAAGAATCATCATCTGACTCTGAAGATGATGATCAGACCAATCTCTGTCTCATGGCCGAAATTGAAGAAGAGGAAGAAAAGTCTGACATTCCCTCTGTTTCATCTTCTACCTCTAAGGTATCTGTTAGGTCTAGAGTTTTGTCAAAAACACAAGTGTTGAGTTCTGAGTAAGAAGACTAAAGAAGACTCAGAAGACTCAGAAGTTCTGAGTAGAAGACTCAGAAGTTCTGAGTGAGAAATCTCAAAAAGATTCTAAGTGTTGGATTCTGACTAGAAGGTTCAGAGTTCTGAGTAGGAGACTCAGAACTTCTGACTATGAAGACAAATGTTCTGAAGCGCTTATTCAGAAGTATGTTCAGAATTCATATCTTGGGATATTATCTGTTATATTCAGTTACTAATTAGGACACGTGTAATTGTTCTATTAGTCTGTTTCTTATATGTACTGTAGCTTTAGCTATTCTCTACAGTATATATAGGAGTTAGCAACTGTAGCTAATAGAATCTTTGGAGAGAATCTTTGACATAATCTTTGGTGAATCCATTTAGAGAAATTCATTGTAATATCTTGTAATTCACAGATTGTTAATAAATCATATGACCAGTTGCTGTGAATACGATCTTGAATGTTCATATTTGATTGTAAGAGTGTATCCTGAACTTTCAATTGGTATCAGAGCCAATCAACAAACAAATTCGTCCAAGAGTGTGTTTGATCGCGTTCTTGAAGTTTCTTGATCAATTCGACAATTGATTCCGCTGCTGCTAACAATTCTTGAATTTCTAACAATTCTTGAATTCGTTTCTATCATTGATTCAAGAAATTTGAATTTGTCTTTCTGTTGAATCGATATCTTACAATCAAGTCATCCAAAGATTTTCTCTCTATGCTGATTAATTCTCAAAATTAAACAGAGATCACAGGTATGTTTTCGAAATTCTTGATTGGTTTCTTGATCAAGGTGATTATATCTGCTGCATGTTGATTAGTATTCAATTTTTTGTTGATAAGAAGATTTCATTAATTCATGTACTCTAACTGTTTGATAAAATGCATGTGACAGATTTGATTAGTTCTTGCATATTCTAGATCTGTGTTGATTCTCATTTTTGATCATAATTCATAGTTGATATTTGAATTTGTCATTTCATCATGCCTGAGATTATTGAAGTTTTTGTGAGACCTGCAATTTCTATAACCAGTTCAGACAATTTACAAAAATTAAGTCCTGTAAAAGCAAAAGAAACAATTTCTGAACCAAAAACTGAGATTGTTCATTTTGAAAGCAAGATTGCTAATCTTCAAGCAAAACAAGACGAATATGCAAAAGTTATAAAGATTTTGCAAAAAGAGAAATCTGATTTTCTAAAGGATTTTGAAAAGGTTCAAGAAAACATAAAGTTGTTAGAAAAAGAGAATGTTGATTTGAAAGAGAAAGGCAATTTTAGAAGAAAGATGTTGACAGAGTCTGAAAATAGAATCAAATCATGTGAAATGAAAAATTGTCAACTCTTGAAACAGATCTATGATTTTGAACAAGTTCTTATACTTGAAAGAGTGAAATTTGAGAAAGAGAGAAGAGACTTTCAAACTGAGAGGAAAGTTTTTGAAACAAAGTCTGTTGAATTATCTTTGAAAATTTCTGATTTGGAGAAAATTCTTGCAAAAGAAAGAAAAGAGTTTGAATGCAAGAAAAATGTTTTTCAAAAAGAAAAGATTGGTTTTGAGAAAAAGAAAACTGGAATGTTAAATGAGTTTTCTGTAAAAATCAATGAGTTGGAGAAAGAGTTAGAAGATGGAAGGAAAGAGACTGAAAAGAAGAAGGTAAATGGCTTTAAAGAAAAATGCTTAAAAGATGAGTTTGAGAAGGAAAAGAAAGTTTTTCATTTGGAGATAAGGAGGCTTATTAAGAAATTATCTGATTTATCAACTAAAATCATGATAGAGAGGAAGTCCAAATCTGATTTGCAGTCAAGGTTTGATTTGTATGTTAAAAAGTTTAGGGAATTTGAAACGAAAGTTGTTGACAAATCAAATCATAGTTCAAAAGATCAGATTCGTTCTTCTAATCTGTTTTATGATTCTGCTATTGATAAATCTTATAATTGTTCTTTTAAAAAGATAAAAATGGAATGGAGAGTTAAAGGAACTACTTCCAAGAAAGAAGTGCCAAAATCAAAAGTTCCTAATTCAAATGTCAAGAAGAACAATACATTTCAAAGAAAATCTTTTGTTAAACCTGATGTGATTTATTCTGTAAAACAATTAGTCAGAGTTGCACAAAAGAAACTTTGTTGTTCATATTGTGGGACTAATGATTTTGTGAACAAGAATTTTATTCAGCACTGGTATGGTTCTTATAGAATATCTGCATATGCTACTGCACCTAACAAACCTGGACCCAAGTTCATATGGGTACCAAAGTCAACTTAATCTGTTTTGCAGGTTATTCATGTGTAAAGCTGAATGATCATACTGACACATGACTGAAAACAGATGATGTGCTTAAATTGAAAATTTTGACTTTTGGATAATTCAGTCCAAAACTCGGTCTGAATGTAATTATGGATTTCTGATTCATATAGATCAATTTGTTGATTTTGAAGATTTTTTTTTGAAAAAGTTCTGTTTGCTATGAGGTTATCGAACTCATAGATGTGAGTGTTTTTCGTAGAAAACATTTCCAGAGAATGTGTTCAGAATCACATTTTAAGCAACCCTGCAAATTTTGGTTGAAAAATTCTGATTTTTGAGCAAGTTATGGTGATTTGAAGTTCAGAATGTTCAAAAATCACAAAATCCAAACATTTTTCTAAGGCATTTTCTCTGGATAGTTTTATCAGAATTCTGACTCTGTTACTCAGAAGTTCTGACTCTACTACTCAGAAGTTCTGACTCTACTACTCAGAATTCTGACTCAACTAATCAGAATTCTGACTCTGATACTTAGAATTTTGAACAAGTTACTCAGAATTCTGACTTTTCTACTCAGAATTCTGACTCAACTACTCAGAATTTGGATTTTTGATATCTAATGAGGAATCATCGAAGATGATTACCAAAATCTCTTGATTTTGCAGGATTATCTTGATTTGAGAGGGAAGATTGTCTCAAAATTTGATCTGATTGTTTCAAGATGAAGTTCAAAACCCGTGCTTCAACGTTTTAGGCTTTTGAACATATCAGTTCAAAACCCGTGCTTAAAATGACAATGGCTTCTGAATAATTCAGTTCAGGACCCGTACTTCAGAGACTAAGACTTCTAAACAAATCAGTTTAGAACTCATACTTCTCAGGTGATATCCTTAACTGTCATATTTTTCTGTTTCAAGGAACAAGTGGTGAAAGGTAACATTGTATTATGTTTTATTTCTATTGCTTTGAATGTTTGAATCTTAACAATTTAATTCAATGATATGATTTTTTTAATTTTCATTCAATGAATAAATGTGTGTCAAAAAGTGATTTTACAAGTATTTTGTATTATCTGAGCTATATTTGTTTCAACTTTCACTTCTGAATTAAATCGAAAGGTAAGCAAAACATGAATGAAATTATGCCGAATGCTCAATGTTATGAAATCTATACTTATATAGAATATAATGTTCAAAAAGCCTAAATGTCAGAATGTTGGATGGAAACAAAAATATGGGGGAAGTACTACGTTTTAGTACCAAGTGATTGAGATGAAATATAAATATATATAAAATCATTTAGTTTGAAAGTTTGTACCTGTGGCCTTTCTGGTTTGGGAGAGTAAGTCCTAAGGGGTGCTAGTCACCTAGTCCCTAAGACCAACTGGTCTGGGATCGGCTGACCCAAATCCTGCAATAGAACCAGATAGAAAGCCATGTTCTACTGGTACAAATGGGTTTAAGATATATCGATGTGGCCTTTCTGGTTTGGGAAATTAAGTTCCAAGGGGTGCTTGTCACCTAGCACCTAAGACTAACTGGTCTGGGATATGCTGACCCAAATCCTGCTATAGAACCAGATAGAAAGTCATGTTTAACGATGTATCTTATTCTTACTAAACTTTTTGATTAAAAGATGCCAATGTGCACAAAATTAAAAAATGCCAATGTGCACAAAATTAAAAGATGCCAATGAGCACATATCTCTTGAAACTTTGGGAAAATTCAAAGTCGCAATAAACCTGTAAATTTGTGAAAATCCTGATTTTGGACAAATAGTGTGAGTAGAGCAAAGTACTCTTATATGTTTTAGAATTGCATATGCTTGAAGCTAATCATATTTCGCATGCTAAGCACACCAAATAGATTTAATAAAGGGATTGAAACTGAACATCTTTAACTTGATATGCAATGATGACTTGTATTTGAATCCAAACACATGCATTTGATTTTATTTGATTGAAAAATCTGATAAAATTCATTAAGTTGGATTTCTTTTGTAAAATTTTCAAATGATCAAATGTTAAGTAGTTATCAAGTGTAATTCAGTGAATCTTATTTTCCTTGTATAAATATATTTGAAATGAATAATTTTAATGAAATATATGCATATTTTCAGGGGGAGAAAACAAATTGCTCCATAATTCTTATTTTGAGGGGGAGCAAGGTTATGCATTAAGGAGGAGAAAAAGCATAGACTTCATTCGAAGAAAAAGCATCGCTAAAGTTTTGAAAAACAAGGGGGAGAAAAGCTAAAGATTTTTTTGAAGATGATTTTGCTTTCCAAAACTTTAGGGGGAGAAAAGCTAAAGATAAGATTTGTCATTTCAAGGGGGAGCAAAGAAAAAGCAAATATGTAACAGAAATCATTTTGGAAATCATTGCTGCTGCTGATTAAAGACTGACCAGAAGTTATTAACTCAGATTATTCAGAATTCTGAGCAAAAGTTGTCAAAGCATTCAGAAGAGCTCCTTCTGAAGATTGTTCCTGCTCTAAGAATTTGATGATGAAAAGTACAAGTGTGTTTGACAAAAAGGGGGAGATTGTTAGGTCTAGAGTTTTGTCAAAAACACAAGTGTTGAGTTCTGAGTAAGAAGACTAAAGAAGACTCAGAAGACTCAGAAGTTCTGAGTAGAAGACTCAGAAGTTCTGAGTGAGAAATCTCAAAAAGATTCTAAGTGTTGGATTCTGACTAGAAGGTTCAGAGTTCTGAGTAGGAGACTCAGAACTTCTGACTATGAAGACAAATGTTCTGAAGCGCTTATTCAGAAGTATGTTCAGAATTCATATCTTGGGATATTATCTGTTATATTCAGTTACTAATTAGGACACGTGTAATTGTTCTATTAGTCTGTTTCTTATATGTACTGTAGCTTTAGCTATTCTCTACAGTATATATAGGAGTTAGCAACTGTAGCTAATAGAATCTTTGGAGAGAATCTTTGACATAATCTTTGGTGAATCCATTTAGAGAAATTCATTGTAATATCTTGTAATTCACAGATTGTTAATAAATCATATGACCAGTTGCTGTGAATACGATCTTGAATGTTCATATTTGATTGTAAGAGTGTATCCTGCACTTTCAGTATCACCTTTTTTCTTTACCAATATTTCAAATTTGATGAAGCTGGTAGTCTTTGAAAGATCGATCTTCTGACTATGAGTTTATATGATGCTATGAATGGCAAAACTGTTGTTGAAAATCAAAATATTGATCTCGCTGAACAACTTAAAAACTGTCACCTTCAAATAGAAAAGCTTTCTAAAATTGAAGAAGATTTAAGAGATCAAGTTTATATAAATCAACTAGTCAAGATTGAACGCGAAGAAGCTATCGTTGCATTAAAAGCTGAAAAAGCTACTGTTGATGGATGGTATAAATCCTCAACAACGATCACTGAGATAATTAAGTCTCAGATTCCTCTGAGTGACAAACGTGGTCTTGGTTATAAAGCTAACGCTGAAGAACCAACCACTGACCATTCCATGCTTAAATTCGGAATGTTCGTCTCTTCTATCCCTGACACTTCATCTTCTCAGTGTTCTTTTTCAAAAACTCCAATCCCTGAGGAAATCTCTACCTTAGCTTCTAAAGGTAAAGAGAAAATTGTTTATCCAAAACCTCAAAAGGGTACCTTTGTACCTAAGCTGAATGCTTCTACAACTTCAGTGACTCATCCCTCTGGTTCAAAGAACAAGATCCCTGGATTAATTCAGCGTGGATTTATTCAGCGATCTACTCCTAGAATCAAAGTGGATGTAACTGGTAAGAAATCCGAAGAACTGATAGTTCCTCCTATTTCCAATACCAAAGGTATACTTGGTGATGGCCCTGCTCATTTTAAACAAATGGCTCAGCATGCAAATGGTCCTAAAACTATTTTTAGTTATAGGAAATGTTATCATTGTGGACTTACAAATCATATTGCTAGTAAGTGCCCCAAAACCACCAAAGCTGAAAAGATAGCTAAGGTGAAGATCAATGTTCCCAAGACAAAGAAGACCACCGAGGTAAGAAATTAACCAAAGTGAAGACTGACAAAGCTGAATCTTCAACTACTGCGAAGATTGCTGAACCTTCCACTTCCTCTACCTCCACTAACAAACCAAAGCCCAAAATGAAATGGGTGCCTAAGTCAAACTAATCTTTCTTTGTTTACAGGTTAGGAAGGGTATCTGGTATCTCGATAGTGGATGCTCTAGACGTATGATGGGTTGCAAATTGGATAGGAAAAGCACTACAGGAGGTTGTCAGCTCCTGGGTGGTAAGCTGGTGAGTTGGACAAGTAAAAAGCAAAACTCAGTGTCTACCTCAACCGCTGAAGCTGAGTATGTAGCCGCTGGAAGCTGCTGTTCTCAGGTCTTGTGAATGAGAAATCAACTACTAGACTATGACCTACAGCTCTCTAAAATTCCAATCTACTACGACAGCACAAGTGCCATCGCAATAGCCAACAATCCAGTGCTACACTCAAAAACCAAACATATCGAAATCAGGTATCATTTTATCAGAGATCTCGTGATGAATGGTGATATAAAACTTCATTTTATCCCAACTGACTTTCAGTTAGCTGATCTGTTCACCAAACCTCTTGATGAGACAAGATTCAACTTTCTCATCAGCGAGCTTGGAATGGTGAACTTAGAAGAGTAAAATCTTCAGTGGTTCACATTTGATCAGTAATAAATTTGTATAGCCCATTCTATCATCAACTATCTGAACAAACTGATTCGCTGATAACAAGGTATGTTTTTCTCTCTTTACTTACTGACGATCGCATGTCAATGCAAGATTTCAAAACAAATTACATCGCTGAAAATCTTTTCCTTATCAGTGATACTTTTGAAATTTCTTAAATCTAACACTGATATTTCTATTCAGTGCTTCATGTTTTCAAAAAAGGGTCCCTGAGTCTTTAAAATCCTCAAAGACATCCTAAAATGTGAAAGGACGTTTATGACATCATCCTAAACGGATAACCCCTGGCATGTTCCTCTGACACACGTTTTCACGTTTCGTTGTCTCTTCCAATCAAATGTGAACACGTGTCCGTGTCATGATGAAAAACTTTTCCCGCTCATAGTTTTTCTCTCTCTAATCTCACTATATATACTCCTTTGAGTATGTATTTTTTCCTCACGCGAAAAACTTCTTCTTCAAGAAAAGATACTATTGCATTTCTGAACTCAAGTTTTTCAGGAACTGTTCATCTCCTTCTTCGAACAAACAGGTAAATAATCAGAACATCTACTTGTTTTAACTTGTTTTGATCTTATCTTTGTTTTTAAAAGATCAAACAAAAGAAAACCTTCTTGAAATGAAATCATTTTCTCTCATGATTTTATGAATACAACCTTCATGGTTTTTCTTCAAGTTTATATCTAAAATCTTAAACTTGTTCTTCATATGTTTTTCCAGAATATTTTCTTAAACTGGAAAACACATACTCTTCATGTTTTGTATTTATTTTTCAAAACAAGAAAACCCCAAATCTTCATTAAGTCATCTTTTGGCTGAATGAAATGGACAAAATTTCAAACAAATCTTTTTGGAAATTCTTTCCATATTAAGACATTTTGTTGTTCATCTTCTTCGTGATTCTGTGTGTTTATAACAGAGATGGCATCCACTGACACTCCTACGGCTGCTGAAGTTTCTGAAATCACAAGGGCTCCTCAAGTCAAATTCAGTCTGGAGAAAGTGATATTTCAGAGCAACAATCCCTATGCTCTATTTGAATTCCCTGAAAAGAAATAGGTCACTCATTTAGATGATGCTGTAAACATTCTGAAGACATGCCCTCTCTCCACAGCTCTATCTATCTCTCCTCCAGCTAATAAACACCTCCTAGTTCAGTTCTGGTACTCTGCCAGAACTGCTCAGCTCACATCCTCAAAGAAACCCAAAAGACCATAATGTCATTCTTTTTGACACTGACCATGGCACTTCCAAGATTACACCTGGTAACATCAGGTGTGCCCTCAACCTCCCCTCGGCCTCAAAAGACAAACCTTTTGTCCCATTCCCTGACTCCAAGAAAAACTCATATGACAGGGAAGCCCTGATTGCATTCTTTGATGCAATGAACTATGCATGGGACACAGGGAGAGACGGCCTCCCTGAGAAGAAGCTGACTATCATGAAGAAATCCAAGATGCCAAGCGAAATGAACTTCATCTTCGCTCATCTTATCAGCTGCTTGACCGCCAAATCGGGTTCTTCTGACCAAGCCTCTCAACCTCAACAAGCCATGGGGTACTCTCTGCTGAAGGGTCTCCATGTTGATTGGGCTCAGATCATCTTTGATGATATGCTATTCAGAGTAAATGCTGCTGATCGACCAGCATGGGTTCCTTATCCCAGGTTTATCAGTGCTCTTTTTGTACAAGGCCTGAAGGACAAATATCCTAAGGTAGGAGACCTGAGACACTCTAAAGTTGGCCCCAAAGTTTTAGACTTCAAGCCACTTCCGAATGAGGTACGTCTTTCTACTCTCTTATCTATTCTTAATCCTCCTTCTTCTACTTCTGCGGCTACTTCATTGGTAATCCCAACCGCTGATACCCAGGCTGCAAAATTCATTCCTTCTCGTAAAAGGAAACAATCATCTACCCAACTTGAATCCGCAAGGATCAAGAAAACCAAGGAGCAACTCTCCAAGCATTCTCATACTGAAGACTCCACGACTCACTTCTTACAAGAGTCACTGGATAGTTTCGTGGTACGCTCTGCCACAGCTGAACAAGCCATCCCTTCCATCCCGACCTCAACGTCTCTATACACTGAGGTTACTAACTTGGAACAGAACCACCTCCCTCAGTCTCTATACAGACTGAAGTGATTCCCAGCGGATCCAACGCTGAACTCCGCACCCAGCAACTGTTCTCAACCTTCGCTCCTCCTTCTCTATCTTTGAACTCTACTCCAATAATTCCTCCGTTCTCTGGAACGCCCATCATTCTACATGATACAGCTGCTGATGCTCTACAAAGAATGATGGATGCACATTCAAGACCTACAAGATCTTCCATGCGTCAAGGCACTCTCGCTGACGATATGGAACACTATTCAGGTCATCGAAGTTTGACAACTTCACCAACCCACCTGCAGGTATACACACAACCACACACATTCCTCTTTCTCAACCCCAAACTTCTGAGCTTTCCTCTGTTCATAAGTTATTAACTGTTACAGGTCCTAACTTGGGAGATATCAACACCTCCCTGAAGAACCTGGATACAAAGATGACAGCTCTCACCACAACTCTCTCAGCGAACTCTTCAGCTGTAACAAACGCTGAAGAGAATCTTAGCAAGCTAATTGCTGAAGTGGAAAAGAAAGTCTCCAGTGCTGAACTGGAGAAGGTGGAAAGCAGTCTTGGAAATCTTGCTACTGCTGTTGCTGAAAACTCCACCACCGTCAACACTCTCTTCAACAATCTCAACTTCTCAACCCTATCCAGCGAGGTCACAACGCTGAAGACAGCGGTTGGTACTCTACAAGAAGAGGTGTCCCCCTTAAAGACGGATGTCAGCACTGCCACCGAATTACTTCAACAAATACTCGATCGCCTGAACGCCCCTACATGCGCTCCTTCTCACTTCACTAGGCTGATCGTGAAGAACTTCAAAGCCTCAATCCTACTATATATGGCCTAGAAGACAGATTAAGCAAGATTGAACTATGTGTCGGTATCTCTGGCCTGGAAGACAGGGAACCAACACACTCTGATGATGTTGCTGCTGAATCTGACCATTCCCCCCACTCATCTTGTGGAAGAGGGGGAGAAGAGTGCTGAAAGTCTTCCCCATGATGATCATGATGTTGAGGGGGAGACAAATGAAAATGCTGATACTTCCACTGATCAACCTCAGGGAGTTGAAAACCCTGAGGGAACCGAGAAACCTCCCTCTATATCTGAGGGGGAGCAACTCGAAGAGCAACTCAAAGAAAATGTTGCTGAAGAGGACGAATCTGATGAAGCTGAAGACGATGAAGCTGTCGACATCTCTGACGACGAACCATCCTCATCTAACAATGATTATTATGACTTTGATGATATGATGACTTCTTTTTCGTTGATCCCAAGAAGGCTCCTGCTCTAAAAGGGATTTTAATCAATGAACCTTCAGGGGAGCGGACAAAGCCTGCAGCATCTAAAGCTGACAAACGCAAAGGCAAAGGTCTCGCTGAAGAAGACAATCTGATGATCTTGCTTCAAAAACCAGTTCGTTAGGTACTCTACCTCTTATTCCCTTATACTGCATCCCTCCTCTATCCCTTCTCTATCTCCATTCTTCTCTCCATAAAACCTCTATATACTTAACCCCATTCTTTTCTCTATCTCTTTCTTCCCAAATCTTATTCAAAAGATCGTTGTGTTTCAGTTAGTCCTCTCCCCTGCTTGAGGATCCAGCTGAAGTTTATCCAGCTGCAACTACTACTGAAGAAATAATCCCAGTCTTGGATTTAATCACTGTTTGGGCAAAAAATCACGTCGTACGACCACGACCAGAGCAGGTAAGACGCACGTCATAATCCAAATCTTGTATTAAGATAAGGTCTCGACAAGAACCCAGAAAACATCCGTCGACTCCCGTAAAAGGTAAGTCGTACGTCTCCCATGACGCTCGACCATAGCATCGCCCGTCCCGTACGACCATCGCGTAAGATCATTTCACCTTTGACCAAAGCTAACGTTAACCTTGACTGTTACGTTTGTTAAGTATTTAATGCATGAGTCAAAGCCATTAACAGCAAGCAGCCGTAACGGACGAAGAGCATTATGGATAATCACTCCGACGACCGTTTCCAGCCGTTGTAGTCGTTGATCAAATCATTAATAGAGCTAATTAATGGCACGAAGACTATAAAAGTCAAGCTAAAGCCTCATTTCAGGGGACATCAGTTAACATCTAATATACATCAGCGAACATCACCAAACAGCAGAGAAAATCATCCAAACTCATAGCAAAGAACATTCAAACTCTGGAGATCAAGTATTGTTAGGTCTAGAGTTTTGTCAAAAACACAAGTGTTCGTTTCTGAATTGAAGACTTAGAGTTCTGAGTAGAAGACTCAGAACTTCTGAATAGAGATGCAGAAAAGATTCTAAGTTTGGTCAGAAGACTCAGAGTTCTGAGTAGGAGACTCAGAACTTCTGACTATGAAGACAAATGTTCTGAAGCGCCTATTCAGAAGTATGTTCAGAAGTTCTGAACAACATGTTCAGAACTTATATCTTAGGATATTTTCTGTTATAATCAGTTACTAATTAGGACACGTGTAATTGTTCTGTTAGTCTGTTTCTTATATGTACTGTAGCTTTAGCCTTTCTTATACAGTATATATAGGGGTTAGCAAAGGTTAGCTAACTAACCTTTTGGATAACTCTTTATGCATAAATTGTTAGATCTATTGAGAGAGAAATTCATTGTAATATCTTGTAATTCACAGATTGTTAATAAATCATATGACCAGTTGCTGTGAATACGATCTTAATTGTTCATATTTGATTGTAAGAGTGTATCCTGAAACTTTCAATTGGTATCAGAGCCAATCAACAAACAAATTCGTCCAAGAGTGTGTTTGATCGCGTTCTTGAAGTTTCTTGATCAATTCGACAATTGATTCCGCTGCTGCTAACAATTCTTGAATTCCTAACAATTCTTGAATTCGTTTCTATCATTGATTCAAGAAATTTGAATTTGTCTTTCTGTTGAATCGATATCTTATAATCAAGTCATCCAAAGATTTTCTCTCTATGCTGATTAATTCTCGAAATTAAACAGAGATCACAGGTATGTTTTCGAAATTCTTGATTGGTTTCTTGATCAAGGTGATTATATCTGCTGCATGTTGATTAGTATTCAAATTTTTTGTTGAAAAGAAGATTTCATTAATTCATGTACTCTAACTGTTTGATAAAATACATGTGACAGATTTGATTAGTTCTTGCATATTCTAGATCTGTGTTGATTCTCAGTTTTGATCAAAATTCATAGTTGATATTTGAATTTTTCATTTCATCATGCCTGAGATTGTTGAACTTTTTGTGAGACCTGCAAGTTCTATAACCAGTTCAGACAATTTAAAAAAATTAAGTCCTGTAAAAGCAAAAGAAACAATTTCTGAAACAAAAACTGAGATTGCTCATTTAAGCAAGATTGCTAATCTTCAAGCAAAACAAGATGAAAATACAAAAGTTATAAATATTTTGCAAAAAGAGAAATCTGATTTTCTAAAGGATTTTGAAAAGGTTCAAGAAAACATAAAGTTGTTAGAAAAAGAGAATGTTGATTTGAAAGAGAAAGGAAATTTTAGAAGAAAGATGTTGACAGAGTCTGAAAATAGAATCAAATCATGTGAAATGAAAAATTGTCAACTCTTGAAACAGATCTATGATTTTGAACAAGTTCTTATACTTGAAAGAGTGAAATTTGAGAAAGAGAGAAGAGAATTTCAAACTGAGAGGAAAGGTTTTGAAACAAAGTCTGTTGAATTATCTTTGAAAATTTCTGATTTGGAGAAAATTCTAGCAAAAGAAAGAAAAGAGTTTGAATGCAAGAAAAATGTTTTTCAAAAAGAAAAGAATGGTTTTGAGAAAAAGAAAACATGAATGTTAAATGAGTTTTCTGTAAAAATAAATGAGTTGGAGAAAGAGTTAGAAGATGGAAGGAAAGAGACTGAAAAGAAGAAGGTAAATGGCTTTAAAGAAAAATGCTTAAAAGATGAGTTTGAGAAGGAAAAGAAAGTTTTTCATTTGGAGATAAGGAGGCTTATTAAGAAATTATCTGATTTATCAACTAAAATCATGATAGAGAGGAAGTCCAAATCTGATTTGCAGTCAAGGTTTGATTTGTATGTTAAAAAGTTTAGGGAATTTGAAACGAAAGTTGTTGACAAATCAAATCATAGTTCAAAAGATCAGATTCGTTCTTCTAATCTGTTTTATGATTCTGCTATTGATAAATCTTATAATTGTTCTTTTAAAAAGATAAAAATGGAATAGAGAGTTAAAGGAACAACTTCCAAGAAAGAAGTGCCAAAATCAAAAGTTCCTAATTCAAATGTTAAGAAGAACAATACATTTAAAAGAAAATCTTTTGTTAAACCTGATGTGATTTATTCTGTAAATCAATTAGTCAGAGTTGCACAAAAGAAACTTTGTTGTTCATATTGTGGGACTAATGATTTTGTGAACAAGAATTTTATTCAGCACTGGTATGGTTCTTATAGAATATCTGCATATGCTACTGCACCTAATAAACCTGGACCCAAGTTCATATGGGTACCAAAGTCAACTTAATCTGTTTTGCAGGTTATTCATGTGTAAAGCTGAATGATCATATATTGACACATGACTGAAAACAGATGTTGTGCTTAAATTGAGAATGTTGACTTTTGGATACTTCAGTCCAAAACTCGGTATGAATGTGATTATGGATTTCTGATTCATACAGATCAATTTGTTGATTTTGAAGCATTTTGTTTAAAAAGTTCAGTTTACTGTGGTGTAATCGAACTCATAGTTGTGGGTGTTTTTAGTAGAAAACATTTCCAGAGAATGTGTTCAGAATCACATTTTGAGCAACCCTGGAAATTTTGGTTGAAAAATTCTGATTTTTGAGCAAGTTATGGTGATTTGAAATTCAGAATGTTCAAAAATCACAAAATCCAAACATTTTTCTAAGGAATTTTCTCTGGATAGTTTTATCAGAATTCTGACTCTCTTACTCAGAAGTTCTGACTATACTACTCAGAATTCTGACTCAACTAATCAGAATTCTGACTCTGATACTTAGAATTTTGAACAAGTTACTCAGAATTCGGACTTTTCTACTCAGAATTTTGACTCAACTATTCAAAATTTGGATTTTTTTTATATCTAATGAGGAATCATCGTAGATGATTACCAAAATCTCTTGATTTTGCAGGATTATCTTGATTTCAGAGGAAGTATTGACTCAAAATTTGATCTGATTGTTTCAAGATAAAGTTCAAAACCCGTGCTTCAACGCTTTAGGTTTTTGAACATATCAGTTCAAAACACGTACTTAAATGACTATGGCTTCTGAATAATTCAGTTCAGGACCCGTACTTCAGAGACTAAGACTTCTAAACAAATCAGTTTAGAACTCATATTTCTCAGGTGATATCCTTAACTGTCATATTTTTATGTATCAAGGAACAAGTGGTGAAAGGTAACATTGCATTACGTTTATTTCTATTGCTTTGAATGTTTGAATCTTAACAAATTTAATTCAATGATATGAATTTTTTTAATTTTCATTCAATGAATAAATGTGTGTCAAAGAGTGATTTTACAAGTATTTTGTATTATCTGAGCTATATTTGTTTCAACTTTCACTTCTGAATTAAATCGAAAGGTAAGCAAAACATGAATGAAATTATGCCGAATGCTCAATGTTATGAAATCTATACTTATATAGAATATAATGCTCAAAAAGTCTAAATGTCAGAATGATGGATGGAAACGAAAATATGGGGGAAGTACTACGTTTTAGAACCAAGTGATTGAGATATATAAAATTATTTAGTTTGAAAGTTTGTACCTGTGGCCTTTCTGGTTTGGGAGAGTAAGTCCTAAGGGGTGCTCGACACCTAGTCCCTAAGATCAATTGGTCTGGGATCGGCTGACCCAAATCCTGCAATAGAACCAGATAGAAAGCCATGTTCTACTGGTACAAATGGGTTTAAGATATATCGATGTGGCCTTTCTGGTTTGGGAAATTAAGTTCCAAGGGGTGCTTGTCACCTAGCACCTAAGACCAACTGGTCTGGGATATGCTGACCCAAATCCTGCTATAGAACCAGATAGAAAGTCATGTTTAACGATGTATCTTATTCTTACTAAACCTTTTGATTAAAAGATGCCAATGTGCACAAAATTAAAAGATGTCAATAAGCACAAAATTAAAAGATGCCAATGTGCACAAAATTAAAAGATGCCAATGAGCACATATCTTTTGAAACTTTGGGAAAATTCAAAGTCGCAATAAACCTGTAAATTTGTGAAAATCCTGATTTTGGACAAATAGTGTAAGTAGAGCAAAGTATTCGTATATGTTTTTAGAATTGCATATTCTTGAAGCTAATCATATTTCGCATGCTAAGCACACAAAATAGATTTAATAAAGGGATTGAAACTGAACATTTTTAACTTGATATGCAATGAGGACTTGTATTTGAATCCAAACACATGCATTTGATTGAAAAATCTGTTAAATTTCATTAAGTTGGATTTCTTTTGTAAAGTTTTCAAATGATCAAATGTTAGTAGTTATCAAGTATAGTTCAGTGAATCTTATTTTCCTTGCATAAATGTTTCATTAAAGCACTATATTTGAAATGAATAATTTTAATGAAATATATGCATACTTTCAGGGGGAGAAAACAATTTGCTCCAAAATTCTTATTTTGAGGGGGAGCAAGGTTGTTCATTAAGGAGGAGAAAAAGCATAGACTTCATTCGAAGAAAAAGCATCGCTAAAGTTTTGAAAATCAAGGGGGAGAAAAGCTAAAGATTTTGAAGATGATTTTGCTTTCCAAAACTTTAGGGGGAGAAAAGCTAAAGATTTTGAAGATTGATATGGTTTTTGTACAGAAATAACAAAAGAGAGAAATGTTATTTTAAGAAGGAGAAGAGGAAAAGAAAACTGATCGGTTGTTTCTTATAAAGAAATCTTATGAAAGCTGAAATGAAGATGAGAATTGTCATTTCAAGGGGGAGCAAAGAAAAAGCAAATATATAACAGAAATCAATTTGGAAATCGTTGCTGCTGCTGATTAAAGACTGACCAGAAGTTGTTAACTCAGATTATTCAGAATTCTGAGCAAAAGTTGTCAAAGCATTCAGAAGAGCTCCTTCTGAAGATTGTTCCTGCTCTAAAAATTTTGATGATGAAAAGTACTAGTGTATTTGACAAAAAGGGGGAGATTGTTAGGTCTAGAGTTTTGTCAAAAACACAAGTGTTCGTTTCTGAATTGAAGACTCAGAGTTCTGAGTAGAAGACTCAGAACTTCTGAATAGAGATGCAGAAAAGATTCTAAGTTTGGTCAGAAGACTCAGAGTTCTGAGTAGGAGACTCAGAACTTCTGACTATGAAGACAAATGTTCTGAAGCGCCTATTCAGAAGTATGTTCAGAAGTTCTGAACAACATGTTCATAACTTATATCTTAGGATATTTTCTATTATAATCAGTTACTAATTAGGACACGTGTAATTGTTCTATTAGTCTGTTTCTTATATGTACTGTAGCTTTAGCCTTTCTTATACATTATATATAGGGGTTAGCAAAGGTTAGCTAACTAACCTTTTGGATAACTCTTTACGCATAAATTGTTAGATCTATTGAGAGAGAAATTCATTGTAATATCTTGTAATTCACAGATTGTTAATAAATCATATGACCAGTTGCTGTGAATACGATCTTAATTGTTCATATTTTATTGTAAGAGTGTATCCTGAAACTTTCAAGTATTGAAAGCCAGAACCTTACAGCGAACTCAAGAACACTCGAAGGAAAGCTCAAGTATCGCTCTCGACGCACGGCAATAGCCCTCGACCAGAAGTTCACACTTTGTATTCACACACGACAAACACCTGTTTTTACATTTAAACACTTGTACTTTACATTTCGAAGCTTTTCCTTCATTTGTATTTTAATCATCGTACGACCGACGCCAGTACCAAGGACATCGCCCCCGATTGGCGACCATAGTGCAGCGACGACACCTCTTGTCGTCCGCAGGTTTTTTCCTCGATTGAGGTTTTTCCTGCATCATCAAATCCCTTGTCTCGTTTATTTTTTCCCTCGTCGCACGTCTCGTCGAAAGATCCTTTCTTTAGTTGATTAAGTCCACATCGACCTTAAGTTGTCCCTTTGGTGCGATTTTTGGCATTAAAAGTTTGGCGCCATCCGTGGGACCTCATCTAGAGAAAATCCTCGACGAACGTGCACCTTACTAACAGTTTCTTGGAGTTTTTTCTGCTGTCTATTGCAGGAACAATGGCAGCCCCTGGAAATCCGCAGCAAGTTGTTGCTCAGATGTATCAGGAGCTCGAAGTCGCCAGGAATCAGCTCAATGCAATGGCAGAGTAGAATCGCAGAGCAGCTGAGGAGATCGCGCGGTTAAGAAATCCTCTTGGGCTTCAAAATGGTCCTAGGCCGTTCGTGCAGAACCCAATTCCAAGATCGTTCGACCAGAATGGCCCTAGACCATTTGTCCCGAATCCAGGTTCATCCGCGCAGAATCAGCATCCAGGCCCGTTTATGCAGAATCAACAGCCAGGGCAGTTCAACCCAAATCCTCAGTTTGGGACAGTTCCTCCTCAGCACATAAGGCCACCACCCGTGAATAATGGACCTCAGCCCCTCCACGGTGGATCGCAGTCTTTCCAGCAAGGATCGCAGCCGTTTCAGAATGGACCGCAACAATTCCACTATGGGTCGCAGCCATATTTTGTCCCGTTCAACGGGGACACCAATGGTTCGTCACAGGGTAATGGCACTAGTCCAGGGACCAATCCCTCGACAGGGGCAAATCCTGATCTTAACGATCCCGTCGCCCAGCGTTTGAAGATGTTAAAAGACCAAAATGAGTGCGTCCTGTCCTTGCTCGCCAAGTTGCCTGGGGCAGCCGTGCCTGTCGACGTCGAGCCTCGCTTGGGGTTTCAGGCGTCGCCCTTCATCGACGAGATCGCCACCGTCGAGGTCCCAAAGAAGTATAACATTCCTGCCTTCACTCCCAAGTATTCGGGTGTGACCGATCCAACCGAGCATGTCGCGCAGTATAAGCAGCTCATGTGGACAATCTCGATTCCACACATGTACCAGGAAGTATGCATATGTAAGAGTTTCGGAGCAACTCTCACTGGTCCAGCTCTCCAATGGTTAATCAATCTCAAACCCAAATCCATCGGGTCGTTTGCTGAGTTGGTTAACCAGTTCTCCCAGCAATTCGCCAGCAGTCGTAAGATGGAGAAGCAGACCAGCGACCTATATTACATCGTGCAGAAAGCTAATGAGTCTATTCGAAGTTATTTCAATAGATTCAATGCCGAAATGGTCAGCATCCGCAATTGCGACGTCAAAACGGCGATCGAAGCCTATAAGCGTGGTCTAGACGATAGTTCAGGTCTATATATCGATCTGACCAAGTATCCCCCAGAGACTTTCGAAGACGTCCGAGCTCGAACCTTAGCATATATGAGGGTCGAAGACGATGCAGCCTTTCGTCGCAAAGACACTAACGACAAGAAGTCGTTAGGCGTCAGAAAGCCAGAGTTCAAGGCAAAGGTTGTTTCCAGAATAGAGCCAGCGCGATTACGAAGAAGGTGTCTACAGTGCTTCCAAAACATCGGGAATCCTTGGTAGGATTATGAAGAAGAAACGTGTATTCAGAGAGCCAAGAAAAAGCACGGAAGTGGAAACTGTTCTGAAGGATTACAAGGAATCAATTGATGAAAAATCGAAAGATCTTCAGTTCTTCTCCCCCTTGATTTCTTTAGAAACCCGTAGTGATGCAATTCTTCAGATGTAGTCTAGGCTCCCCCTTGAAATATGCTCTTACTCTTTATATTTCAACCTTGACAAATCGGATTCAATGTCTCGATCGAGTGCACGAAAAAATATCTTCATAAATGTGGAAACTCTAGCTCGTACCGAAACCCATGCTGTTGTATTGGCTGGTGGAACTCTCCAACCTATAGAAGAAACAAGGGAGAGGCTCTTTCCGTGGTTACTGCCAGATCAGTTGCATTTCTTCTCGTGTGGTCATATAATCTCATCGGACAATATTTTACCGATTTCTGTTTCACATGGACCCTCTGGTCAATCCTTGGATTTTAGCTATAGCTCTAGAAGTACATCAACCATGGTTGGGGAGCTAGGGCTTCTACTTTGCAATCTGGTTACAGTGGTTCCACAAGGTATTGTTGTGTTCTTCTCTTCATTCGATTACGAAGAAGGTGTCTACAGTGCTTGGAAAACATCGGGAATCCTTGGTAGGATTATGAAGAAGAAACGTGTATTCAGAGAGCCAAGAAAAAGCACGGAAGTGGAAACTGTTCTGAATGATTACAAGGAATCAATTGATGAAAAATCGAAAGATCTTCAGTTCTTCTCCCCCTTGATTTCTTTAGAAAACCGTAGTGATGCAATTCTTCAGATGTAGTCTAGGCTCCCCCTTGAAATATGCTCTTACTCTTTATATTTCAACCTTGACAAATCGGATTCAATGTCTCGACCGAGTGCACGAAAAAATATCTTCATAAATGTGGAAACTCTAGCTCGTACCGATAAGCTCACAAGAAAAAATAGCGAGCGAGTTGTTGCGTGACAATACCAAATGCAAACTCAGTCTATAACACCAAATCCGTCGATAAGCCGCGAGTTGAATAGGAATTCAGCTTAAGAGCGTGATTCGGATTTGCTCGAAAGAGGAAACATAATGAAGCATACACTATAAGGTAGGGTTTAGAAGAACACCACAAGTAACATTGTTCCTCAACTGTAGAAAAATTGATCATCCCCAAAATATCAGAACACCGAATGATGAAAATCCGGAACTTCAATCTTCAAGAAATAGCTGAATGATTATAAGCACTCAAGAGTCTGAATCACAACCAAAGCACCAGAACAACGATTGCAAGCACTCACAATTCTGATTGATCAGGTCAGAAGAGCACTCAATGGTCTAGCATCGTCAACAAAACTCCAGAATAATGATTGCAAATGCTCAAACGTCTAATCCAATTCAACCAAAGACTGAATTCTAACACTCATCTTCTGAAAATCTTGGCAAACTTGAGCTCCTTTAAGCATTGACAGTTGCAATATATGTATGTGACAGCCTAAATATGGGAATGATGTCACACGCGCTTTATGCTAAACACCATGAACAATGCCCCCCTCCTGAGACTAAGCATGGGCGAGGATACCATCTGGATCTCTAGAAACAGTCACGATTACACATTTTTAACCCTTTGTTGCAACACAAACCATGTTAAAACCCAGAGTCGCAACACACTGAAGTCGCAATGTACTGAAGTCGCAATGCACTGAAGTCGCAATAGCTGAAGTCGCAGCACCTGAAGTCGCAATAGGTAAAAGTTCACCCAAGTCGCAACTGAAGGTTGCGATTTGGTACTGTTCATAGTGTAATGGATTGCGATTCGGGATCGAAGTCGCAATAGGCAATTGCGATTTGGAGGCCAAGTCGCAATAGACCATTGCGATTTGGTACTCTTCATCGTGATGTGGATTGCGATTTGGAGCCAAGTCGCAATAGACCATTGCGATTTGGAGGCCAAGTCGCAATAGACCATTGCGATTTGGTACTGTTCATCAGCAGTGGATTGCGATATGCATGAATATATGACCATTGCAACATGGATGAAAATGAAGAACACTTAAGGTTGCGACATGGATGAAGATTCAAATAATCTGAAGTCTAATCCTCAAAAATGATTTGTTTGGGCTGAAAATTGGTACGTAGATGCGCGAGGGTATTCTGGACAACATTAATACTTCGAGTTTTGTCCAAAAACCAACAAAAATGTGTTTTTCAATCCCAAAACAGTGTGTGCAACAAAATAATCCGAAAAAATGACTGTTTCATACCAAGATTGGGCTGTTGATGATGAATCGTTGCAGAATGATCGTATCGATGATTGATTCCTTCGATTTTGGCTCTGATACCACTTGTAAGTCCCATTTAAACAAGGCAACGATTCATATATTGATATAGATAGTAACAAGAAGATAGATAATCAAAGTGGTGTATTATTCAAGATGAAAGCAACCTAGAGAGAGAATGGATCTCTCTCTAGAACACACACAAACACCTTGGAGGCTACATTGCAATGACAAAACCCTAAACCCTAATTACACACACTAAACATTATATACCCCCTTGTTACATAGTTAAGCCCAAGCGCTTATAACATAACCCAAGCCCATATTACAATTAATACCCCTTTACAAAACTATCTTATAATTAGGACATTTAGTGTCCTAACAGTTCGTTTCAAGACGAAAGAATAGGCTAAAACCGCAACTAAGTTTCCTCAGTACCCCAAGATATCCTCTTACGGATTCAAAGGGTCCACTAAGGATTTGGTCGAAGCTCTGAAAACTACCCAGGCGACCATCTGGTGGCCAAAAAAGTCCTATCAGGGCGATGCTAAAAAAGATAAATCAAAGTGGTGCGACTTCCATGTCGACCATGGTCATGCGACAGATGATTGCATAACCCTCAAAAAAGAGCTAGCATATCACTTCCCAAAAGGAAATCTCAAAGATATCATCGACGATGACGCTACTCCAGCTAGTAACCATCGACCGTCGACCCCCGAGCATACAAAAGTCGTCAATTGCATCACCGGTGGTTCAGACATGTATGGTCTGACATACTCCACAGTCAGGCGCCTTTGACAGGTTCGTTCTTCTAAAATTATACCTTTTCCACAGGGATAAGTCTACTATGGTGCCTCGTCGCACGACAACATAGTAGACCGCAGGACAATATTTCTCCATGTCATTCTGTCATTTAAAACCTATCTTTTCCTCCCAAAAAGGATACGATAATAAATAACAGCGGGCAAATAGAGAGAGTCTGAAATGGTACGTTCTCTAACTCTTTCTCATACAATTTTTTCTCACACAACGTTTACTGACTTAAGCATCGGAGGGTCGCCAACGACCAACCCCCGACATCATTTTATCGCAGAATCGCACGATAGCTTATCGCAGGATCGCACGACAGTAGTCATTAAGTATACAATATGACTTTAAATTCATAAGGTCGCACGATATAAACGACCAAATCTATGATTTGATCATCCTTTACAGGGACATATGATTCAAATTAATCACACGACTTAGTCGTACGATTGCGAGGTCTAACGATCTCATGATCTAAGCCTCTTAACTTGGAAAATTGTATACTCTGAATGTATGCTTTAGTCGTATGTGCTTATGTTTATACACACGATTTAAAAGTCTTATGGCTTACGTACTAGTTATTGTGTTACAATGAATGCCTTAGTCGCATGATTCCCAGATTCAATTTCATAATTGATATGGTATTTGTTTACCAAATATATAAAACGCAAGTTCAAACAAAAGTTCAAAGTTTCATTTACAAAACTGTCGGTTATATTCAAAAGAACTCGACTACCGACGGTCGAGTATACAAAGTTAAAATGGTTCGACCACCAATGGTCGAGACATGAAAAGACATAGCATTTCCTAAACCTATAGAAAAGTGTCGATGGCAAGCTCTGCCCAAAAGTCTCGACCTTCAAAGCCCTGCCAATCCCGAAGAACTGATGCAAGGATCAAACGAGTATATTAGGAGTGGTCTTCCAACTCCTTACGCCTCGACATTCTGAGAATATGGCTCTAAAGATTAATGTTAAGGTTGGAGGAAGGAATATATCCTTCTCAACGATCGACCTCCACTCCAGCATTTCCTCTACCTTCACATATTCAATGAGAGGAAACAGAAGCATCTGCAAATTACAAAAGAAACATACTAAATGCTCAGCGAAAGAACTTCGATAACACAAGTTTTGAAAGAAAAACTTACAAAGAACGCCAGTTCGGCTAAACACAGTCCAATCTCTTCAACAGAGATTCTTCGAAAACGCTCCTTGAAAGATAAGAGCTGATATTTCCCCAGATGCGGAAGTGACTCTGCCCTGACGAGGACATAGTCAATCAGGAGGGTTGACGACAACGCAAAAGTTGTTCATCGCCATAAACTCTCCCTCATTCTCTCCCGTCTTTACACCCTTTCCCTTGGCGGCTGACGAAAGGGTCGACGAGGATGTAGAGAACATCGTCGCCAGTCGCGCAGTATGAAACACTGTCGCCAGTTGCGCAGTATGAAACATCGTCGCCAGTTGCGCAGTATGAGACCTCGTCGCCGGTTGCGCAATATGAGACATCGTCGCCAGTTGTGCAGTATCAACAGATCCAATCCAATCACTGTCCGTATCCAGCACATACCTCGACTTCCACCCACGATCATTGACGCCAGTTCCCAAAACCAAGGCACGATCACCCTTGAACTTAGAATAAGGACTATAACGCCAGTTCTTATCCTTTTTAACTTGGTACGCCGCCAAGAAATCATTCATGATCATAGGAGACTCCCATTTCGCGGACGCTCGCTCAATAACCAGCAAAACTCGCCAAAGTTGGGGCATCAATTGTCCCGACGACACATCGAAATCCTGCATGAATGACTTGGCTAAACCAAAAAACGGCCATTGAAACCCTTATCTTAAAAGGAAACTCGTACAAAACGAGATATCCCTCAGGGCAATCCTTAGAATGAACAATCCCCGGACACCGCAACTCTACATTGGCAGGAATTTTTGTTAAACTCCTAAAAGCATCTAAGTCTACGTGATTCATGATAAGACTAGTAGGCTCCGTCGACATTGTGAATCAGAGGACATAACAAGGTCTTATATAAACGCTCTCAACTGCGGTTTGAAGATTTGCAACGATTCAACTAAGTTCGGACGAAGAATGGAAAGGAATCAAGGCGAAATCTCTTCCCAAATAAACACTTCAAAAATATAGCAAGAAAAGATCCGTCGTGATATTTATTTATACAAACGATCGCATCAAGTCGAATCCCGGGATGATTTCCCCGCGTCCGTGTCCTTTCGTATATCCGCCCGGATCTTCGACACCTGTCCTCGATAGCTGGTAAGCATCATCGTGTGTCAGTATGACGTCACGACCTCGTTCCCTTTTCAACTTCTCGTTCAGTTAGAAACGGACCAGTCTAGCTCCAAGGCGATTGAGGTAACTTCTAACTCTTGTCTTATTTCCTATGCGTCTGATTGACAAAATTTAAAACTTAAATTTGACATTCAATTTTCAAATTTTGGGGGCAAACTGTTTGGGCAAAAAATCACGTCGTACGACCACGATCAGAGCAGGTAAGACGCACGTTATTATCCAAATCCTGTATTAAGACAAGGTCTCGACAAGAACCCAGAAAACATCCGTCGACTCCCATAAAAGGTAAGTCGTACGTCTCCCATGACGCTCGACCATAGCATCGCCCATCCCGTACGACCATCGCGTAAGATCATTGCACCTTCGACCAAATCTAACGTTATCCTTGACTATTATGTTTGTTAAGTATTTAATGTAGGAGTCAAAGCCATTAACAGCAAGCAGCCGTAACGGACGAAGAGCATTATGGATAATCACTCCGGCGACCGTTTCCAGCCGTTGTAGTCGTTGATCAAATCATTAATGGAGCTAATTAATGGCACGAAGAGTATAAAAGTCAAGCTAAAGCCTCATTTCAGGGGATATCAGTTAACATCTAATATACATCAGCGAACATCACCAAACAGCAGAGAAAATCATCCAAACTCATAGAAAAGAACATTCAAACTCTGGAGATCAAGTATTGAAAGCCAGAACCTTACAGTGAACTCAAGAACACTCGAAGGAAAGCTCAAGTATCGCTCTCGACGCACAACAATAGCCCTCGACCAGAAGTTCACACTTTGTATTCCCACACGACAAACACCTGTTTTTACATTTAAACACTTGTACTTTACATTTCGAAGCTTTTCCTTCATTTTTATTGTAATCATCGTACGACCGACGCTAGTACCAAGGACATCGTCCCTGATTGGCGACCATAGTGTAGCGACGACACCTCTTGTCGTCCGTAGGTTTTTCCTCGATTGAGGTTTTTCCTGCGTCATCAAATCCCTTGTCTCGTTTATTTTTTCCCTCGTCGCACGTCTCGCCGAAAGATTCTTTCTTTAGTTGATTAAGTCCACATCGACCTTAAGTTGCCCCTTTGGTGCGATTTTTGGCATTAACAATCACCGAGACTGACGAACCTGAAGAACAACTGCTCTCTCACACAAACAGACCTTCCTTGGTTCCTCAAACACCAAGTGAAGATGATCAAAGAAAAACAGAAGCAATGATCAAACAGTTCGAGGATCAGCAAATCATCCTTCCTCGTGTCAAAGTTCCTGCTCCTAAGTTCAGACTGTCAAAGAAAGAATTCGCTGATCACCTCAGAGCTGAAAGGTTAATCGCCGAAACAAAGGAAGCTAAAGAAAAAGATAAGGCCTTCGCCATCCAGCTTGTCCAACAATCGGTGAAAGACCCCGCGCTAAAAAGAACTCCCATTGACGTTCAACGCCAGCTATGGAAAGATGCCCAAAAGATCGTCGAAAAGAAGACAAAAGTATCTTAATCCACCCTGAAATTGTGTAAAGAGAAACTACATTTTCGATATCGGGCTGCAAGAATCAACAAGGTACACATCTCTGGAAGATCAACCATCAGAGTACCAATTGTTGAAGTCCAGATATTCAGAGAAAACGGCCAAACTGAAACCTTCTATGCTGATGCCATCACGAAGTATGGTCTCTCTGAATGGTTGGAGATCAGAATAGCCATTCAGCATTCACACTCAAAGTACAAAGATCATGTCGAAAAACTTCTAAATCGATAGATCGACTTGGTTTCATCTGCTGTGGATATTCCTCCTCCTGCCGCTCCAACGCTGAAAAGAAAAAGGGCCTCTGCAAAGAAAAAGCTACAACCATCAGATTCAGGTCCTCCCATCCGAAATGAAATAGGTATTGGTTTCTCTAGCGCTGAAGTACTTGGTCCTGAACCTGATCTCTCTGCCCTCGATACATCTCTGCCACCTGGTGAACGTTTCGTCCCTGGTAAAGTCATAACCAATCCTTATGGCATATTCTTTTAAGACTATGACGGACGACAACTCTTTCAACGTATCTCTGAGCTACCCATCACTCCAATCGAACAGCTAAGAGATCTCATCTATTGGTGTGGATTCAGAGATGGTCTTCTCGGACATTTCATGAAACCCTTGATCTTCAAGGAAGCCCAAGAAAGAAGAAGTCAGGGAAAAGAAGTCCCTGACTGGATGATCCCTACGACAAAGACCCTTGATGAACTTCTCATTAAGGAAGAACCTCTATAGCTGATAGGATCGCCCTGTAATTCTTCTATCCTTATCAAGCTAACATCTTCTGTACTTGTAATTTAAATTTGATGTTCTTGTAATCTTTCCACTTCTCTCTGTAACCTTATACGAAGTTTAAAGAAAGATTTCAGCGAATGTACTTTACTCCATAAGTACTGAAAAGATCCTAGAAAACAGTAAAAGGGACAAATATTTTATAAGTTCTTTTTATCCTTATGTTTTCATACTTAGCAATTTTCTCTGTTGCTATGTCATAATCAAATAGGGGGAGATTGTTGATCCAAACCCTCATTGATTTGATAATGACCCTCTCTAAACACTTAGTGAAAATTGTAAGTAAACAATATGTATAAGAGTTTCACTATCGCTGATAAGTACTAAGACTGTTTCAGTACCGCTGATAGGAACTCTCGCTCTTTAGATTAGACATTCAGCGAACTCTATTCATCCAGTAGCACTGAGCCTGTTCAGTCTCTGTGATGATCGCTGATAAATTATTCAGCGTAACTTTTCACCATAAAGCTCTGAGCATGTTCAGTACTTTTGGTGATCGCTGATAGTTTTAGTTGTTTACTTATGATCTCTGAAGACAAGTTTCACGTCAACATAGGTTCTACGCTGAAGTCGAATATTAAGCTCAAGAACCAGCGACAAGTCTACTAATGAACTGATGCGGATATTAGCGAAGTCACAGAATTGTCCACTCAACGTGAAGTATCAAGTAGAAGACTTCAGCAATCGCTGAGCTTTATCATTCGCTGATAAAGTACTGATTCAACGAAAGCTGATCATGAAGTCTACTCTATAAGTTACTATTGTCTTAACCTCCCTTGCACGCGTCCGTACGAACTGTCAGAACAGACATCCCTATTGTCTGAAATCGTACAACCACTCTGATTCTACAATGTGCACCATGCGGCTACTAAAGTTGTCTATAAAGGTCAAAACATGCAACCACTCAGCTGCTGCCACGTGTAAATTAAAACTGCCATGCATTAAATGCATGCAGTATATAAGAAGAACCCTACTTCAGTTTTGAAGTGCGCTCAGTTGCTTTAAGTGCTCAGGCCATCTTCTTCTTTCTATCTGTGTGTTAGGTTATTATTCGTAATTTCCTTATCTCCTCTCTATCTTATTTCTAGTGCAAGAAACTTAGTGTTCTTAACTTGTTTAGATTAGGCTTAGTCCTTATCTTGTTCTGCAGCAAGTTGTAAATTGTTTTAAGATTTATCAATAAACAATTTAGAAATTAAAAATTGTGTGTTTGTATTCAACCCCCCTTCTACAAACTTGTATAACCCTCTCGGGACCAACAGATTCAAAGTTTTCTGGTAAGATCTTCTTCTTGTTTAGTCGACTGTGTTCTTAGCCTTCAAAACTCATATTTTGATTCTGGTAAAATTGCTTGTTTTGGTTTATTGCATTCAATTCACATCATCATTTTAAATGTTTCTGCAATTTTTCGTCTGTGTTGTTTTAAGCAAAAATCAAGTTTGTGATTTTTGGTCTCTGTTCATATCAAAAATCAAATTTTTGTCTTCAAAACCGTGTTATTTTGCTTGAAAATTGATTAGGGTAGTGTTATTTTGCTATTTTGGAAACTTTCTAACGTTTCAGGAGAGTTGTTATCAACCCTAATCGCTATTCAGTCGATCTATTAAACCTCAACCGCAGTTTTCGGATACACAGCAGCAGTTTCCAGAACATCCTTAATTCTTTCCGGGTAAGTTCATTCTTTCGCTACTTTCCGGATAAAACTCATTCGGTAACTTAAAGTTTACGGTAAATTCCATTTACCCAAACAACTCAAAAGTTTCCGGTTGATCTTTCTTTCCGGACACAATTTTATACGGTAAACTAATCATTCATTACAGATCATTCGGACATTCAGCTATCCGGTAAGTTCTATCATCCGGTATGTTATTCAAATTTCATTCGGTAACTTTCATTCTATTCGGTAAGTTACTTCTATCCGGTAAACTAAGCTCATCCGGTAACTTCCTGTTATCCTGTAATGTAAGTTTATCCGGAATTTATTGCTACCCGGACACTTATGCTATCTGAACAATTTCACACACTTCTGATCCGGACACTTCCAGATCAGACACGGTTTCATCCGGATTCCTATCCGGTAAGTTCTGATTAGCTAGTTTCTTACCTGTTTAGCCAACATCACTCTTAGAACCTGCGTTAGGACATCACTCTTAGTGCCTTGCGTTAGGTTTACACATTGAATCGAACAAGCGTCTGACGATCACATTAGTGCAATCAACAAAGATGTATCGTGACGCACTTACTATTGGCACCGACTCCAAGCCGCCGACTCTCTACCAGGGAGAATACAACCAATGGCAGGACAGATTCCTGATATTCATAGAGTTGAAGGATAACTACGAGTTCATCTGGCGTGCTCTACTGATGGCCCACAACCTAAACCCATGAAGACTATACTAGCACCAGAAGAAGAAGGTGGTCAAGTTCGTTATCAGGCCAAGACATACGCTGAAATGAACGAGGACGAAAAGGGCATGATTGATTGCGAAAAGCATGCCAAGAGATATCTCGTTCAGGCTCTACCTAATTCGATCTACATAGCCATTGACAGCTACAAACACACAGCAAAGGGCATGTGGGATCAGGTAGAGAAAATGATGAGTGATAGCAAAGTCGGCAACCAAATAAAAATCAACAGCTGCATAACAAAGTTTGACAGCTTCAAGCAACGCTCCGACGAATCTCTCTCCCAGACCTATGAACGGTTTTGTCTCCTACTGAACGAGGTCCAAAAGAATAAGATCAATCGTTCAAATATGGAGAATGCGCTCAAGTTCTTGAACAACCTCCTTCCTGAATGGAAAGTGTTTGCTTCTCATGTCAAACACAACCACTTGCTGGAGGAAGTTCCAATTCATGAGCTATATGAGATGCTTCTCCATGACGAAGATGAAGTGATGGAGATTCTGAGCAACAAGAAGTCCGCTCCCAAGTCACCAGCTGATCCACTAGCTCTTGTTTCTTCAAAACGAGGCAAATCCTCTAGCCGTCGATCCAAACGATTCCAAGAGACAAGTGAATCTGAGCCAGAATCTGAGGAAAAAGAGGACAGTGATTCTGCTCCTGAATTGACTGCTGTG
Source organism: Saussurea involucrata (assembly GCA_033807775.1). Classification (NCBI taxonomy): domain Eukaryota; kingdom Viridiplantae; phylum Streptophyta; class Magnoliopsida; order Asterales; family Asteraceae; genus Saussurea; species Saussurea involucrata. The sequence continues at coordinate 186,542,114 of CM066320.1, read as the reverse complement.
AAGAAAGCAATGGCTCTGCTCTTCAGATCTTTCCAGCAGAAGAAGTTCTTCAAGAAGCCTGCATCCAATAATCAGTGCTACTCCACTTCCTCCAACAAGCGCCATGATTATCAGGATAAATACGATGGCAAGAAAAAGGCAGATGAGCACAAGCAGCCTAATAAGAAGGAGAAGACTGAGAAAGAAGATCGAAAGCCCAAAACAAAGAAGAAGGACGAATCCGTTACTTGCTACAACTGCGGGAAGCTGGGTCACTTTGCAAAGGACTGTAGGAAGCCTGTCGTGAAGAAAACACACTACTACAAGGCCAAACTCCTGCTAGCAGAACACAAAGAGGCAGGAGAAGCTCTCTTTGTCGAAGATGACCACTGGTTGGCTCGTTCTGATGATGAAAGCGATTCTGAAGATGCCGACGCTTTCATGGGCTACCATTCTCCTCCAGAAGAACAAGCAAAGTTGTATCAGGTATGTAAACCTATTCATCAAGACTTATTCAAACAGTTAGAACCTCTTGTTGAACGAATAGATTCCTATAAGGCCACCACTAATGAACAACTTCTTGAAATCAAATCATTAACTGAAAAGCTAGATGTTCAAAAGCGTATAACTGAAAAGCTAGATGTTCAATAGCACCTAAGGACTTAAGGGCCAAAATATCTGAACCGAATTCACAGCTGGATCAGTGTAAGAATGAGAACCCAAAGATTGTTTATCAATGCTCTTCTCTTCAAATTCAGCACAAAGAAATGGTTTCCAAAATAACAGATCTTGAAACCAAACTCCACAAAAGAGGTCAAACAGACCAGACTATTCACATGAATAAACCCAAGGAATTCACATACTTCAACAAGGAATGGGGAATCGGATATGATAACCCTCAGTACTTGAAAAAGGGTATAGCCAAAAGACCTACACTTTATCACTTTAGTTGTCTCGGTATATCTAAGAAGTATCCTGAATACGAAATCAAATGGACTGATCCTCTTGAACCGGAAAAAGAAGAGGAAACTGAGGAATACAAGCGCAAACATACCACCAAAATGCAACTTCCTTTTTGTTACGAGCCTATGTACTACTCGTACAAGAAAAATCCAAAGAAATACATCTCGAATGACTACTTTGATGGCTATAAGGTTGCGACACCCAATGATTCCTCCAAATAGGATGAGGCCCAAGCACCTGAACCCAAAACTGAGATGGGTGAGTTTAAACTTTATGTCCCGTCTCTCATTTTGGAAGAAAAAATAGTCGAATTAGAGGAGTCACTCGAGAAGGAAAGATCATGTTTTCAAAAGGAAAAGCAAGCGCTCATAACCGAACTTGAGGCACTTAAATCCGTAAAAACCGAGTATGTGTCAGAGGAAGGACAAGAAATCCTTCAAAATGAAATCGATCGGCTCACATCAAAACTGTCTGCTTTGGCGGCAGAAGTAACTTCAAGAGAAGATTGACCTCCTCCAAGAAGAAAAGACGATTTCACCCGAACCTTCCTCGGACTCGTCTAACGCATCCTCGTACAAAGCTTTCATTGGAAAAACATCTGCACTAAACGGTAAAGGGTCTCAAGATGAATGTGTCTTAAAGAATCCAAACTCTAACTTTTTCTTATCTTCCGTACCAGATTCTCCTAAGCATACCGACCCAAAGTGTTCCTCACCTCCCTCGATCAACCCTAGTCCATCGCATCCGGATATCGATTTTTCTAAATTCATGAATTCCGAGGGTAGTTCAGATGAAGAGTTTGAAGCGTTTCCATTTGACAAACCTCTTCCTAGTCATACCGAATTTCTTTCAAAATCGGTAAATCGCCCGGTCAATTTTCTAAAAGGCGAATGTTCCATAAAATCGAAGACTCCGGCTGTGAATAAGGTTTCTAAAGCTGAGTCTTGTTTTCAAAAACAATCACAGCCGAGGCAAAAGACCTGTCGATCGACTGATAAACGTCATGTCTACTCAAACTCTGCTGACCATACTGTTAATGTTGTTTCAGATAAAAATGGTCGGGCTAAACAAGACAAACCAAAGTGGGTAGGCAAGGAATCTATCAACACCAATGTTGCGTCGAAGTCATTTAATACTGTCTTTTATCCTAGAATGAACAAGAAATATTGTGCTTTTCCGATTAAACTTTATTCTATTCAGCAATTGATTCAATTATCACATGATTGCTTGTGTTGTTCTAGTTGTGGTTGGAATGACTTTATGACATTAGAAATTCAACTGATTGGTTTGGTTCTTATAATGTCTATAATTCTGAACCAAAAAGGAAAGCCCGTAACAAAACAGAAACCTAATTCAAAATGGGGTCCCCAATCAGAGGTTAAACCTAAACAAAAAGGGAAACCCATTTCAAAACGGGTTCCTCCAACAGAGGTTAAACCTACACCTAAGAGGAAACCTGCTTCAAAACAGGTTCCTCAGCCAGGTGTCAAAGCTAACCCTCCAGGACCCATTTTTAAATGGGTACCTAAAATCCGTTAATCTTGTTTTTGCAGGACGGTCATATGTGGTACTTAGACTCAGCGTGCTCCAAGCACATGACCAGGAGGAGGGAGCTGCTCATGAACTACACCGAGAAATACTGCGAAGACGTGAGATTCGGAAACGATGACAAGGCACTGATTTTGGGCTACGATGACATTGTCCAAGATAAGATCACTATAAAGAAGGTTTCATACGTCGTGGGATTGGGACACAACTTGTTCATCATCGTCCAATTCTGCGATAAATATCTCGAGGTCAGATTCAAAGCCAAAAGGTGTAGCGTCCGTACTGACGACGGAACGGAACTGCTGGTTGGAACGCGAAAGACCAACCTCTACACCATAGACCTCTCAGCCCTAAAGACCGATGACTCTGTCTGCCTGATGTCAAAGGCCAATTCCCAACAAGCGTTGATTTGTCACCGACGTCTCTCGCACCTGAACTTCAAGAGTATCAACAAGCTGGTGGTGGGCGGACACGTGAAAGGCATGTCCGAACTTCAATTCGTGAAAGACAAACTGTGCGGGGCATGCGAAATGGGGAAGATGAAGCGAGCGACCCACAAGCCGAAGGCCGCTCTGATCACGTCTCGGTCCCTCAAACTTATCCATATGGATTTATGTGGACCGATGCGTGTTCAAAGCATCAACAAACGGAAGTATGTCGTGGTGATGGTTGATTAATTCTCACGCTATACCTGGGTAAAGTTCATGCGCTCGAAGGTCGAAACCCCGGAGCTGATTATCAACCAATTGAAGACCATCCAACTGAACCTTCGACAGTAAGTTCAGACCATCAGGATCTACAACGGCATGGAATTTAAAAATCAAAAAGTGAACGAATACCTGACATCAGTCGGTATCTCGCAAACCTTCTCGGCCGCACGCACTCCTCAACAAAACGGAGTGGTGGAAAGACGCAACCGTACCCTAGTCGAAGCCGCTCGCACGTTGCTGTCACAATCAAAGCTGCCTCTATTTCTCTGGGCTGAAGCGGTGTCAACTGCATGCTACACGCAAAACCGCTTTATCCTAAACAAGCGGTTCAACAAGACGCCGTACGAAATCATTAACAACTGCATCCCGAACATCAAGTTCTAAACTCATTTCAACAAGTCTGTCCCATCATCTGAATATTTTCTCTTCATACTATGTTTTCTGATATTTTTGAAACTGCTTAAAAATGGCGAACGCTGCCAATTTCTTTACTACCTGTTCATTAACCAAACCCCCAACTCTGCTCAGAGATGATTACCCTCAATGGAAAATCCGAATGATCGACTTCTTTGAGGGCACTGATAGAGAACTCCTGATATACATCCACAATCCTCCTTATGTTCCCATGGTCACTGTACCAAGAGTACCTGCCACAGAAGATACTCCAGAGGATCCTGAGTATGACAAACCAAAGGCAATGGACAAATGGTCTGCTCCGGACTGGGAGAAATATGAACTTGCCCAGAAGGCCAAGCGACTTTGGATAATGGCCATTCCAAATGACCTCTTTCAATCTTTGGACGCATGTGAATCTGCCTATGATTTGTGGAAGGAACTGGAAAAACAGTTAGAAAGGGGAGCTAAGACTCAGAAGAACAGAAGGGCTCAATGCATCAACGAGCAAGGCCGTGCATTGGGGTGTGAGAAAAGGTCCTACCGCATAGGGCCTCCGATCGTTGGGGGCCTCCAAATATTTTTTTTAATTTTTACTTATAGTAACATTAGTATATAAATTTACGAATGCAAAGTTTTTCAAAAATTCACCTTTGGCGGAATGGCTTAAGGCTTCCGTGTAATGTCTATTGAATAAGCAACCAGGGATCGAATCCCTCTGGACCTTGTTATGATGGTTTTGTTTTTTATTTAAAAAATAGGTAGCTTTGTTTTATTATAAATCATTTTTAGAATGGATTAAATATATAAATCTTTTAATAATTCTTTACTTTTAACTTTTTTTAGGATTATTAAATATATAATTTCTTTATTGTTTTTTATATGATGATTAAATTACTTATATTATTGTTTTTAATATGTTTTCTATACAATTCATTCTTTAAAATTCAAATCTAAAGTTTTAAATTTATATTATGTTTTTCTATTTGTATAATACTTTATAAAGTGTTTTGAGACAATGAACTTAAAAAATATTTAATAATATAAAATATTGAAAGAATTGTTAAAATAAATAGTTATCGGAGTTGAATATAATTTTCTTAGATACTTCAAATTTCGATTGTCAATGTTAGAAGGAAAAAAATGAAATGGCTATTCTGAATAACTTTTGTTGTTTACTTTTTAACACTATATCTTATACTTTTCTTTCAATATTTAAGAGAATTTAGAATTTTTTTAGTATTTGTTGATTTTCTTCGTATGTTTTTTGGCAATATTTAATATATTGATTTTTAATGGCAATACGTTCTTGTTGATATGGTTTTATAATTACGGATAATGGTTGATCAATTCTATAGAAATATATTTTTTTAAAAAGAATTCTATAGAAATATGATTTTTATTCATATCTCCTACCTCCTCATAGACCCCTTATTGGAGGAGTTATGAAGTTTAAACACTAACATGAATTACGAATTAAAAAATCAATTATTAATTTTGAATTGGCACTAACATAATAACATTCCAAATTAAAATTTAGTGTCAAAACAGCCAAAAAGATGGACATTTTGATCAATTCAAAAATAGTTTATCGATAGATTTATTATAAAACAAAGTAAAAAAAATAATAAATAATACAAAAAGAAATTAAGATTGCATTTAGTTTTTCGCATAGGGCCTCCAAAATACCAGGAACACGTTGTCAACGAGTACTACGCATTTCAAGCTCTGCCATCCGAATCTCTGCAGTCTACCTACGACAGATTCAACTCGCTGATTAACAAGTGCAAGAAGTTCGGGATCCACAGAACCTCTTAGGAGAACAACGTTATGTTCCTTAAGAGCCTAAACGACCAATGGCTCCAGCTGTCCATGTCCCTACAGACAAATCAGGATCTGGACACCTGGACTCTGTCGGACCTCTATGGCACGTTATCCGCACAACCAAACGGGTGGACCTCTGGCACTGGTTGGCAAGGCTACAGAGGTAAAGGAGAAGCCCAAGAAGGAGAAGTCTGTGGAAGAGAAGAAGGAGAAAAAGAAGAAGGTTCTGGTGGTGGATAGCGAGGAAGATGAGCTGGTAGATGAAGAAGAGACAACTATGGCCTCGATAGCCAAATCTTTGGCTTTGTTGACGAGAGAGTTTGGTAACAGAGGTTACAGGAAGAAGACAGGGTATGAGAGAGATGGACGAGATGACCAGGGTGAGAAGTACGAGCAGAGGAACCAGGGAAGAGAAGGTTCAAATGATCATTAGAAGGCAAATGACAGAAATTGTGATCACCAGCAGAGACAGGGTGACATAGTTGGAAACGCACCACCGAACCAGGGATGTTTTAACTGTGGCAAGCCAGACCACTATGCAACAGACTGCAGGAACAAACCCAATCGGCCACAACGAGACTCTGCATTTTATAAAAAGAAGGCAGAGTACTACGCTCAAAAGTCTCTCATGGTTGAGCAAGAAAACTGGCTGTCCGATGAATCTTTTGACGAATGAATGCTCTGTTCTGCGGGATGGCAGATGTCAGCTCTTCAGACTCTGATAGTGAGGTATCCACTTCAAACTCTCCCTCTGATGAAACTGAAGCTAATCTGCTTAAACTGACAGAAGATTACACTGAACTTAAAAAGATTTGTGCTGATATTCAGAAAAAGCTTCCATTCTTTGAGAGAGAAGCCAAACTTCTAACTCAAGAAAAGGAAAAATATTTTTAGAAAAGGAAGATCTCGAAACTAACTGGCATAAAACCATAAATCCTTTAAAAGAGAAAATTTCAGATCTTAATCTTGCCCTAAAATCCAAATCCAAGGAACTTTCGGATAATGAGAGTGATCGACTTAATTTACTTGCTCTTAAAAACCTTTTTCAAAGAGAAAGAGAAGTCCTTCACCAAGACTTACTCAGTAGAGACCTTTAATCAAAAAACATCAAGACGCACAGAAGGTGTACGAAAAGATAAACACACAAATAGAAATAAGGGGAATTGGCTTCTGTGATATAGATCCTTATACAAGAACCAAAAGAGATAAGTCCCTGTCTTATCTGTTTTGTGTTGGAAATACACGAAAACCAGGATTTCCAAATGTACTCTCTGTAAGCAAAAGGTAGAAAATCTCTGGGGAACCTCACAAGAGGAAACCTCTGAAGATTATAAATGTGTGGTATCAAAACATAGATTTGTCACCCCCAGTCTCTGTCAAAAGAGACTCCAAACCATAGAAATATCTGAAAACTCAAGATCAGATAGGAATCTTCAAGTTTGGTGACCCTAAGACTCAGACCTTGGTTGCTTTTGTCTGCACTATAGACTCTGAAAGGAAACTATCGGCAGAGGCACCTGAGTTTATGCCTGCTTCTTTAGAAGAAAAACTACAACACATTTATGAAAATGAGTTGATGGAAATTGGCATAAACAACTTTTATGAAAACCTTGGCACACCCTCTATCAAAGAAAATGTTAGGGATAAAATCGTGATGAATAGAAGTTCAAGGGCTTTTATTGTAAAAGGTGTATCATGGGCTTTATTGTGTAAACGGACCAAGGGTTTGCTAGTTTAGGCCCTTAGTATATAATGTTTGTTAGCCTTAGAAAATAGGCTAGTTGTCTAATCTTCGACTTTCATACGTATTGTAATTCTCTAACATTATTGAAAGTGAATTGGATGACCAGTTGAAATCATAACAATTGTTTCTACATATTAATTTCTATTGATTGTATGCACTAATCCGGAACTCACAATTGGTATCAGAGCATACGGGCGATTCGATTCAAGGTGATTCAAAGTTTTCTGGTAAGATTTTCTTCTTGTTTAGTCGACTGTGTTCTTAGCCTTCAAAACTCATATTTTGATTCTGGTAGAATTGCTTGTTTTGGTTTATTGCATTAGATTCACATCATCATTATAAACGTTTCTGCAATTTTTCATCTCTTAATTCGATCATCTGAGTTATTTTAGCAAAATCAAGTTTGTGATTTTTGGTCTCTATTCATATCAAAAATCAATTTTTTGTCTTCAAAACCGTGTTATTTTGCTTGAAATTGATTAGCGTAGTGTTATTTTGCTATTTTGGAAAGTTTCTAACCTTTCAGGAGAGTTGTTATCACCCCTAATCGCTATTCAGTCGATCTATTGTACCTCAGCCACAGTTTCCGGATACACAGCATCAGTTTCCGGAACATCCTTAATTCTTTCCGGGTAAGTTCATTCTTTCGCTACTTTCCGGATAAAACTCATTCGGTAACCTAAAGATTCCGGTAAATTCCATTTACCCGGACAACTCAAAAGTTTCCGGTTGATCTTTTTTTTCCGGACACAAATTTATCCGGTAAACTAATCATTCCTGACACATCATCCGGACATTCATCTATTTGGTAAGTTCTATCATTCGGTAAGTTATTCAAATTTCATTCGGTAACTTTCGTTCTATCCGGTAAGTTAATTCTATCCGGTAAACTAAGCTCATCCGGTAACTTCCTGTTATCCGGTAACCTCAGTTTATCCGGAATTTATTGCTGTCTCGTGACGCACTTGCTATCGGCACCGACTCCAAGCCGCCGACTCTCTACCAGGGAGAATACAACCAATGGCGAGATAGATTCCTGATATTCCTAGAGTCGAAGGATAACTACGAGTTCATCTGGCGTGCTCTAACTGATGGCCCACAACCTAAACCCATGAAGACTATACCAACACCAGAAGAAGAAGGTGGTCAAGTTCGTTATGAGGCCAAGACATACGCTGAAATGAACGAGGACGAAAAGGGTATGATTGATGGCGAAAAGCATACCAAGAGATATCTCGTTCAGGCTCTACCTAATTCGATCTACAGAACCATTGACAGCTACAAACACACAGCAAATGGCATGTGGGATCAGGTAGAGAAAATGATGAGTGAGAGCAAAGTCGGCAACTAATTGAAAATCAACAACTGCATAACAAAGTTTGACAGCTTCAAGCAACGCTCCGACGAATCTCTCTCCTAGACCTATGAACGGTTTTGTCTCCTACTGAACGAGCTCCACAAGAATAAGATCAATCGTTCAAATACGGAGAATGCACTCAAGTTCTTGAACAACCTCCTTCTTGAATGGAAAGTGTTTGCTTCTCACGTCAAACACAACCACTTGCTGGAGGAAGTTCCAATTCATGAGCTCTATGAGATGCTTCTCCAGGACGAAGATGAAGTGATGGAGATTCTGAGCAACAAGAAGTCCGCTCCCAAGTCACCAGCTAATCCACTAGCTCTTGTTTCTTCAAAATGAGGCAAATCCTCTAGCCGTCGATCTAAACGAGTCCAAGAGCCAAGTGAATCTGAGCCAGAATCTGAGGAAGAAGAGGACAGTGATTTTGATCCTGAATTGACTGCTGTGAAGAAAGCAATGGCCCTGCTCTCCAGATCTTTCCAGTAGAAGAAGTTCTTCAAGAAGCCTACATCTAATAATCATCGCTACTCCACTTACTCCAATAAGCGCCATAATTATCAGGATAAATACCAAGGCAAGAAAAAGGAAGATGAGCACAAGAAGCCTGATAAGATGGAGAAGACTGAGAAAGAAGATCGAAAGCCCGAAACAAAGAAGAAGGATGAACCCATTACTTGCTACAACTGCGGGAGGCTGGGTCACTTTGCAAAGGACTATAGGAACCTTGTCGTGAAGAACGCACACTACTACAAGGCCAAACTCCTGCTGGCAGAACAGAAAGAGGCAGGAGAAGCTCTCTTTATCGAAGATGACCACTGGTTGGCTCGTTCTGATGATGAAAGCGATTCTGAAGATGCCGACGCTTTCATGGGCTACCATTCTCCTCCAGAAGAACAAGCAAAGTTGTGTCATGTATGTAAACCTATTCATCAAGACTTATTCAAACAGTTAGAACCTCTTGTTGAACGAATAGATTCCTATAAGGCCACCACTAATGAACAACTGCTTGAAATCAAATCATTAACTGAAAAGCTAGATGTTCAAAAGCGTATAACTGAAAAGTATAAGTCCGAAAATGCTAATTTAAAAAAAAATGAATGAATCTTTCAATAGCACCTAAGGACTTAAGGGCCAAAATATCTGAACCGAATTCACAGCTGGATCAGTGTAAGAATGAGAACCCAAAGATTGTTTATCAATGCTCTTCTCTTCAAATTCAGCACAAAGAAATGGTTTCCAAAATAACAGATCTTGAAACCAAACTCCACAAAAGAGGTCAAACAGACCAGACTATTCACATGAATAAACCCAAGGAATTCACATACTTCAACAAGGAATGGGGAATCGGATATGATAACCCTCAGTACTTGAAAAAGGGTATAGCCAAAAGACCTACACTTTATCACTTTGGTTGTCTCGGTATATCTAAGAAGTATCCTGAATACGAAATCAAATGGACTGGTCCTCTTGAACCGGAAAAAGAAGAGGAAACTGAGGAATACAAGCGCAAACATACCACCAAAATGCAACTTCCTTTTTGTTACGAGCCTATGTACTACTCGTACAAGAAAAATCCAAAGAAATACATCTCGAATGACTACTTTGATGGCTATAAGGTTGCGACACCCAATGATTCCTCCAAATAGGATGAGGCCCAAGCACCTGAACCCAAAACTGAGATGGGCGAGTTTAAACTTTATGTCCCGTCTCTCATTTTGGAAGAAAAAATAGTCGAATTAGAGGAGTCACTCGAGAAGGAAAGATCATGTTTTCAAAAGGAAAAGCAAGCGCTCATAACCGAACTTGAGGCACTTAAATCCGTAAAAACCGAGTATGTGTCAGATGAAGGACAAGAAATCCTTCAAAATGAAATCGATCGGCTCACATCAAAACTGTCTGCTTTGGCGACAGAAGTAACTTCAAGAGAAGATTGACCTCCTCCAAGAAGAAAAGACGATTTCACCCGAACCTTCCTCGGACTCGTCTAACGCATCCTCGTACAAAGCTTTCATTGGAAAAACATCTGCACTAAACGGTAAAGGGTCTCAAGATGAATGTGTCTTAAAGAATCCAAACTCTAACTTTTTCTTATCTTCCGTACTAGATTCTCCTAAGCATACCGACCCAAAGTGTTCCTCACCTCCCTCGATCAACCCTAGTCCATCGATTCCGGATATCGATTTTTCTAAATTCATGAATTCCGAGGGTAGTTCAGATGAAGAGTTTGAAGCGTTTCCATTGGACAAACCTCTTCCTAGTCATACCGACTTTCTTTCAAAATCGGTAAATCGCCCGGTCAATTTTCTAAAAGGCGAATGTTCCATAAAATCGAAGACTCCGGCTGTGAATAAGGTTTCTAAAACTGAGTCTTGTTTTCAAAAACAATCACAGCCGAGGCAAAAGACCTGTCGATCGACTGATAAACGTCATGTCTACTCAAACTCTGCTGACCATACTGTTAATGTTGTTTCAGATAAAAATGGTCGGGCTAAACAAGACAAACCAAAGTGGGTAGGCAAGGAATCTATCAACACCAATGTTGCGTCGAAGTCATTTAATACTGTCTTTTATCCTAGAATGAACAAGAAATATTGTGCTTTTCCGATTAAACTTTATTCTATTCAGCAATTGATTCAATTATCACATGATTGCTTGTGTTGTTCTAGTTGTGGTTGGAATGACTTTGATGACATTAGAAATTCAACTGATTGGTTTGGTTCTTATAATGTCTATAATTCCGAACCAAAACGGAAACCCCGTAACAAAACAGAAACCTAATTCAAAATGGGGTCCCCAATCAGAGGTTAAACCTAAACAAAAAGGGAAACCCATTTCAAAACGGGTTCCTCCAACAGAGGTTAAACCTACACCTAAGAGGAAACCTGCTTCAAAACAGGTTCCTCAGCCAGGTGTCAAAACTAACCCTCCAGGACCCATTTTTAAATGGGTACCTAAAATCCGTTAATCTTGTTTTTGCAGGACGGTCATATGTGGTACTTAGACTCAGGATGCTCCAAGCACATGACCAGGAGGAGGGAGCTGCTCCATGGGCTACCATTCTCCTCCAGAAGAACAAGCAAAGTTGTGTCATGTATGTAAACCTATTCATCAAGACTTATTCAAACAGTTAGAACCTCTTGTTGAACGAATAGATTCCTATAAGGCCACCACTAATGAACAACTGCTTGAAATCAAATCATTAACTGAAAAGCTAGATGTTCAAAAGCATATAACTGAAAAGTATAAGTCCGAAAATGCTAATTTAAAAGAAAAATGTACGAATCTTTCAATAGCACCTAAGGACTTAAGGGCAAAATATCTGAACTGAATTCACAGCTGGATCAGTGTAAGAATGAGAACACAGAGATTGTTTAGAAATGATCTTCTCTTCATATTCAGCACAAAGAAATGGTTTCCAAAATAACATATCTTGAAACCAAACTCCATAAAAGAGGTCAAACAGACCAGACTATTCACATGAATAAACCCAAGGAATTCACATACTTCAACAAGGAATGGGGAATCGGATACGATAACCCTCAGTACTTGAAAAAGGGTATAGCCAAAAGACTTTATTACTTTGGTTGCGTCGGTATATCTAAGAAGTATATTGAATACAAAATCAAATGGACTGGTCTCTTAAACCGGATAAAGAACAGAAAACTGAGGAATACAAGCGCAAACATACCACCAAAATGCAACTTCCTTTTTGTTACGAGCCTATGAACTACTCGTACAAGAAAAATCCAAAGAAATACCTCTCGAATGACTACTTTGATGGCTATAAGGTTGCGACACCCAATGATTCCTCCAAAAAGGATGAGGCCCAAGCACCTGAACCCAAAACTGAGACGGACGAGTTTAAACTCTATGTCCTGCCTCTCATTTTGGAAGCAAAAATAGTCGAATTAGAGGAGTCACTCGAGAAGGAAAGATCATATTTTCAAAAGGAAAAGCAAGCGCTCATAACCGAACTTGAGGCACTTAAATCCGTAAAAACCGAGTCTGTGTCAGATGAAGGACAATAAATCCTTCCAAATGAAATTGATCGTCTTACATCAAAACTGTCTGATTTGGCGACAAAAGCAATGAAGGAGCATGTGAGAAATGGTCAACTTCAAGAGAAAATTGACCTACTCCAAGAAGAAAAGACGATTTCACCCGAACCTTCCTCGGACTCGTCTGACACATCCTCGTGTAAAGCTTTCATTGGCAAAACCTCTTTACTAAACGGTAAAGGGTCTCAAGATGAGTGTGTCTTAAAGAATCTAAACTCTAACTTTTTCTTAGCTTCCGCACCAGATTCTCCTAAGCATACCGACACAAAGTGTTCCTCACCTCCCTCGATCAACCCTAGTCCATCGATTCCAGATATCGATTTTTCTAAATTCATGAATTCTGAGGTAGTATAGATGAAGTGTTTGAAGCGTTTCCATTTGACAAACCTCTTCCTAGTCATACCGACTTTCTTTCAAAAATGGTAAATCGCCCAATCAATTTTCTAAAAGGCGAATGTTCCACAAAACCGAAGACCCCGACTGTGAATAAGGTTTCTAAAACTGAGTCTTGTTCTTAAAAATAATCACAGCCGAGGCAAAAGACCGGTCGATCGACTGATAAACCTCCTGTCTACTAAAAATCTGCTGACCATACTGTTAATGTTGTTTCAGATAAAAATGGTCGGGCTAAACAAGACAAACCAAAGTGGGTAGGCAGGGAATCTATCAACATCAATGCTGCGTCGAAGTAATTTAATAGTGTCTTTTATCCTAGAATGAACAAGAATGATTGTGTTTTGAATCATAAGAATGATTTTGTTGAACAAGATATTAAATTTCCGATTAAACTTTATTCTATTCAGCAATTGATTCAATTATCACATGATTGCTTGTGTTGTTCTAGTTGTGGTTGGAATGACTTTGATGACATTAGAAATTCAACTGATTGGTTTGGTTCTTATCATGTCTATAATTCTGAACCAAAACGCAAACCCCGTAAAAACAAAAAGAAATCCAATTCAAAACGGGGTCCCCAATCAGAGGTTAAACCTAAACAAAAAGGGAAACCCATTTCAAAACGGGTTCCTCCAACAGAGGTTAAACCTACACTCAAGAGGAAACCTGCTTTGTTAGCCCCAAGTATCTGTTATGTAAAAGTATTGAAAATAGTTCAAGTCAGAAGACCAACAAAAGATCAGACAGAAGACTTGGAAGGAGTTCATCAAGAAGACCAACAGAGCTCAACATAGCTCTGTCGGATCCAACAGAGCTCAACAGAGCTCTGTCGAAGACTTCCAACAGAAGAACAAGTATTTAAAAGAAGACCAATAGAGCTCTTTCAACAGAGCTCTGGTGAAGTGAAGACCTCTGTCAGCCTAAGTCTCATAGGAAATCCCAAGTGTTAGACAAGTGTCCATACTTTCCACGTATGCCCTAAAAATAGGAGACACACTTTCCACGTGTCATTTTAGGGTACGATAGTACACTGCCTTCACTTTTTCAGGGCTATATATAGAGAGGTAGTGGAACAAACAATTGTAAGCTTTGGGAAGAGTAGTTTTTCCACAATTGTTTAAGCACACACTGCAGCAATCCTGAGCACTACCTCCGTACGATATTGTTGTCCTATGAGATTTTCGAACACACTTGAACATGTTCTTGGTGTGATTCATTATCAATATATGAGCAGCTTTTATATCTGATCCTGTTATCATTTTACTGTTCAATATTTGATTCTCATAGTTCATTTATCGTTTACACAATCACTCATTTTAATGGCTTTATTTAATATGCTTCCGCTGTCTATTTCACTACCATTAATATGATACAACGTGAATCTGGGAACCTACAATTGGTATCAGAGCTTCTTTGGTTTTCTTAAACCAAACGATCCAATCTACCAAGGTTGACTCACTGTTGTTGATTGTGTTTGTAAAAGCTTCATTATATACTCTATTTTTACTGCTTCCTAGTCTAAACAAGCTTTCATAGCTCATATATCTGTGTTTAAAGCTTTCTAATGTAGTTTAAACGTTTCTCTCAAAAGTTACTGTTCCATTGGTTACTGTTTAAACTCATCTTCTTGTTGAAACTCTTTTTGCAACAACTGTACTCTGTTTTTTCTCAAAATGGCGAACAACGGTATAAATGCTATCTATACTGCTGGTTCTTTAACAAAACCTCCTACTCTTCTGAGAGATGAATATGCTCAGTGGAAGATCAGGATGGTTAACTTTTTCGATGGCATGGATAAAGACTTAATGCGATCTGTCACGGATGGACCATTCCAACCCATGGTTTTTGTTCCTCGTGTACCCGCAACAGGAACTACTGCTGAGATTCCAGCTCATTATGAGATTAAAACCACAGGTTTTACTGATGAGGAAAATCTAAAAATGGAAAATGATCTTAAAGCAGTTAGACTACTGATAATGGCCATTCCAAACGAAATATTTCAAGAACTAGATTCATGTGTTACTGCTAAGGAAATCTGGGATCAACTTCTTAATCAACTTGAGGGTGGTATCAAGACCCAAAAGAACAGAAGGACCCAATGTATAAATGAATACAACGATTTCAAAGAACTTCTTGAGGAAACCTTACAACAAACCTACAACAGATTTAATGTGTTGATCAACAAATGCAAAAAATGTGGAGTTGTTAGGTCGAAGGAAGATAACAATGTTCTGTTTTTGAAAAGTTTGAATGATGAGTGGTTAAATTTGTCCATGTCTTTACAAGCTAACCAGGACTTAGATGCATGGTCTCTAACAGATGTGTATGGCACTTTGGCCGCACAAGAGAAGGATGCTGTCAAGCAAAAAGGCAAATCCACCTTTGCAGGCCCAATCGCTTTAGTTTCTGATTCTAAGAAAACCACATCAGAAAAGTCAAACAGAGAGAGTTCAAACAGAGAGAAAAAGAAAGATAAGTCGGTTAAAAAGAAAGGAAAGAAAAGTTTAGTTGCAGAAAGTGATACAGAGGAAAGCTCATCAGAGGATGATGACATTCAAGCTTTTGCTCAATCTCTTGCTCTAATAACTCAGCAATTTAACAAGAGATTTGGCAACAAGTTTGACAGAAGAGGTAGATATGAGAGAAAAGAAGACAGAAGAGAATACGCTGCACCGGAACAAAGTAACAATAGAGTTACCACAGAACAAAGACAACCTCCACAAAACAGAAGAGAAAATCCACCAGCACAACAGAAGGCCGATGCTGCTCAACCCATCAATCAGAATGATGGACGTTGCATCAGATGTGGCAAACCTGGGCACTTCTCTAGTAATTGTAGAGGCAAACTGGTAAAAGACCAGGACTACTACAAGAACAAATACAAGTACAACTACAAAGAAAGAAGCTACGTGGCTGAAATGGAGAACTGGGTTTCTGATTCATCCTCTGATGATGAACCAGAACAAGCCAACTTCTGTGGAGTTGCTGTGGATGATGAAAGTTTAGAAGAAGCTGTTGACTGGATGACTGGAGAACCAGAAATAACGAAGGGAACAACAGAAGAAGAAGATCTAGATCATGCATTTGCTCTTACCATGACAGAGTCTGACGACAGAGCGCTGGAGACCACCAGACCCAGTGCCAAGGTATGTTCATCTGAATCTAAATCTGACTCAGAGTTAGAAATGCATGTTTCTATGCTGAATGAGGAATTTCAACTTCTGAAACAAAAACTTTCTGAAGAAAAGGAACTTAGAAAGCTAGCTCAGAAGGATCTGTCCTTTTACAAGAGAGAGGAAACTCTCTTAGAACAAGAAAAGGAAGAAATCTTCAAAGAAAAATCTGAGCTAGAAATCTTGCAAAAGAAGAAAGAGAGCCTGTTTTCTGACAGAATTAACGAATATGAAAACGTTTTGAAACAGAAGTCTGAAAAATTGAAAAAGTCTGAAACAGAGAGACTTAACTCTGTTGCTCTAACTGATTATTTTCAAAGAGAAAGGGAAATTCTGCATCAATCTCTTCAGAGAAAAGAAATTCAGATTAAAAAATACCAGGACGCGCAAGATGTGCACATCAAGATAAATTCACAGATGGACACGCAAGGTCTTGGTTTCTCTGACCTTGCTCCCTATGACGAAAGGAAGAAGACATCTCTGTCCTCTGCCTTTTGTGTTGGGAAAATCTAAGAGGACGTGATATCTGGTAATGCTGTTTTCAAAAGAACCAAAACTTCAGATGCTTTCTCAAAACAAAGAAATCTTGACTTTAGGAACGTCAGCTATGAATCCTATGATCATAAGAAGGTTTTAAAACCATCCTCAGAGTTTATTCTTGATCAAGGAAGAGCTAAAATCATACTTCCTAACTCTGTCAAGAACTTGGATACAAAATGGATTTTTAACTTCAACTCGTTCTTAGGACAGAAGTCTGTTACTTCTGTGACAGAGCCCTCTGTTGGAATAACACAGAGCAAGCTAAATCCAGAAGTCCCAGCCTTCTCTCCTACCTCTGAATCTACAAGAACATCTTTCGAGGAGGATTTGTTGAAAGTTATCGAAGAAAATGCTGTTTTAGATTCCTTAAAACCAATGTTGAGAAGGTTCAGAACTGTTAAGCCAAACATCTCTGTTATACCAATCAAGCCTAATACCTCCAACAGAGCCACCAGAGATTTTTTAGCCTCTGACTGTGACTCTGACTCCGAGGTAGATGAACAGATCTTTTGTGGTCAAAAGAAAATCTTACACAAGTTAAAGCAGACACCGATAAAATCTACGGATCTAAAAGATGATGTTTCTTTCTTCAAGAAACAATCAAGGTTTATACCGGTAACTGAGTTTAACAACAAAGGTTTGAAGATTCTTGCTTCTAATGCAGTAGAAGTGGAGAAAAGAGAGAAAAACAAAAGTGTTTTTGTAAATCAAAATGTTCCTCTTGCTTTCAAACCAGTAAAGTTCACACCAGAACAGAAGGGAAAATGGATAGCAAACAACAGATATATTCCAAATTCTGGTGTAAATCAAAGATGAAATTCTGTCTGGTCAAAAGAGTCAAATACAAAGAACTTCATGTCAACAGAGTCTGTTTCAAAGAAACAAAATCAGGACATATTGTATGCAAAGACATTTGGTCCTAAAACCTTTCAAAATCAAGCACCATTCAAACAGTTTTTGAATAAAAACAATGTGCAACAGTCATGCTCCATAAACTGCAATTGTATTCAACTGTTACTAAAATTGCAAAATCATCTGAATGGCCCACACTGTGTTCTGAATAAGTCGGTTCAAAAGAAAAATCTTAAGACTGTTCAGAATACACAGAGGAAAACCTCTGGCACACCATCTCAGAATGAAAAATCCCAAGGAAAGTCTGTTAATCCACCAAATCCTAACAAGAAAGGACCCATTATGCAGTGGGTACCTAAAAGGAATTAATCTATCTTGCAGAAACCTCATGTGCAGATCTGGTATTTGGATTCTGGATGCTCCAGGCACATGACGGGGAATAAGGAGCTGTTAACTTATTTTAAAAACAAGATGGGAAGTGCAGTAACCTTCGGAGGAGACAATGGCGGACATATTAAGGGTTATGGTACTTTAGTAAATGGTGATGTTTCAGTCTCTGAAGTTGCTTATGTTGAAAGATTAAATCATAAATTTCTCAGTATAAGTCAACTCTGTGATCACGGGTTCGACGTCAATTTCAGGAAGAAATATTGTTCCTTGCTACTTTCAGAGTCTGGTCAAGAACTTTTATGAGCCGACAGAAAAGGCAATCTTTATAAGATGAATTTTAAACCAAACCAAAACTCTACAACAGAGAAACTCTGTTTAGTGTCTTTGAAAAATGAAGATGCCTGGCTCTGGCATAAAAGATTTTCCCATTTGAACTTTCAAAATCTTGATAAGCTCGTTAAACTAAAGTTAGTAAAAGAACTTCCTTCTCTGAAGTTTGACAAAGATCATCTCTGTTCTGCTTGTGAGCTAGGTAAGATGAAAAGATCTTCACAGAACAAAGAGTGATCATAGTTGTCCCAGACCTTTGCATATGCTTCATGTGGATCTCTGTGGTCCAATCTATGTGCAAAGTCTGTCGGGCAAGAAGTATATTCTTGTTTTAATTGATGAATATTCTCGATATACCTGGATTGAGTTCATCAGAGTAAAATCTGATGTCCCAGAGATTCTGATAAGTTTGTTGAAAAGGATACAGGTTCTGTTAGATCTGAAGGTACAGAAGTTGAGAAGTGATAATGGGACAAAATTCAAGAATGCCAAAATTGATGCCTACCTAACAGAGGAAGGTATTTCCCAAAACTTCTCAGCAGCAAGAACTCCACAACAAAATGGAGTTGTGGAGAGAAAGAACAGAACTCTGATAGAAGCCGCCAGAACCATGTTGGCTGGCTCTGTCCTTCCAATGAACTTCTGGGCAGAAGCAGTCTCAACAGCCTGTTTTACCCAAAACAGAGCTGTAATAGTGAAAAGATTTAATAAGACTCCTTATGAACTCATCAACAATAGAAGACCAAACGTGAAATTCTTTCATGCTTTCGGTTGCAATTGCTACATATTGAATGACAGAGATCAACTAGGAAAGTTTGATAAGAAAGCAGACGAAAGAATCTTTATTGGTTATTCCTTAACCTCTAAAGCCTACAGAGTCTACAACTCCAGATGTCGGGTTATTCAAGAAAGTGTGAATGTGTCCTTTGATGAAAATACTTCAAGATTCTCCGATCGAAAATCAACAGAGGGGACACATATAGAGTAGAAGGAGACAAGTTCATCAAAGACAAGGGAAGAAGATATCAATCTCATGTTCAACGATTTCTTCAATGATGATGACTCCTCTGATAACATCAACAGAGGAGATCAAGCTCAAAACTCAACAGAACAGAATCTGTCAGGTACATCTCTCACTGGTCCCTCTAATATTTCACCATCTACTTCTCTGTCTACAGGAGTAATTCAGAGAAATGAGGAACCACATCAGAGCGAGAGAGAACCTGAACAAGAGCCATCATCACCTTTGCTAACTAATATTGGCAAAGACTCCTTGTTTGAAAGATCACCTTCACAGAGCCCTGTTAATGACTCTCAGAGCAATGGGGCCACTCTTCAGAGCTGTGTGCCACAGAGCCCTGGTCCCAACCTACAGAGCTCTGACACTGAAGTTCGTCTTTTCCCATCAGAAGCACAAACCCCGCCTGTTGTCCATGCTCCCATGACACGATGGACAAAGGATCACCCTCATCATCTGATCATTGGTGCTGATGAAGATGGTGTGAAGACAAGATCGGCCACAATCAATGAAGCCTTCTTTGTAAATTTTTTAAGCATGATTGAGCCGAAGAAGATTTCTGAAGCCCTAGAGGACCCAAATTGGATCGAAGCTATGCAAGAAGAGCTTCTGGAATTCAAAAGAAATAAAGTCTGGTCCTTGGTTCCACTCCCAAAAGGCAAAACGGCCATTGGAACCAAGTGGGTGTTTAGAAACAAAAAGGATGAAGATGGGATTATCATCAGAAACAAAGCCCGTCTGGTTGCAAAAGGATACAGACAGGAAGAAGGAATTGACTATGACGAAACCTTTGCACCTGTGGCTAGGCTAGAAGCTATCAGAATCTTCCTAGCCTATGCTGCTCATAAGGGTTTCAAGGTCTACCAAATGGATGTCAAGTCTGCCTTTCTGAATGGCAAACTGCAAGAAGAAGTTTATGTCCAGCAACCACCTGGTTTTGAATGTTCAGAGTTTCCAGACCACGTTTACAAGTTAGACAAAGCTCTGTACGGCCTTAAGCAAGCTCCCAGAGCCTGGTATGAAACTCTGTCCAAATTTCTGTTGATCAATCACTTCGAGAAAGGTACCGTCGATAAAACTCTATTCTTTAGGAGGTATAAGAATGATATACTTCTGGTACAAATATATGTTGATGATATTATCTTTGGGTCTACAAGGCAGGAGTACTGTGATAAGTTTGAAAGTTTAATGAAAAGCGAATTCAAAATGAGCATGATGGGAGAACTTTCTTTCTTCCTTGGTTTACAAGTTAAACAATCAGACAGAGGGACTTTCATAAGTCAGTCTAAATACATCTCTGAAATGTTGAAAAAGTATAAGCTCAATGATTCAAAACCAATGAAAACTCCTATTGCCACTGGAGTTAAGCTTGACTCTGATCTTAATGGTGAACCAACAGATGTCAACTACTACAGAGGCATGATAGGGTCACTTCTGTACTTAACTGCCAGCAGACCTGATATAATGTTTGCAACCTGTCTCTGTGCCAGATTTCAAGCAAATCCTATAGAAACTCATTTAACAGCTGTCAAGCGTATCTTTAAATATCTGAAAGGGACTCAATTTTTGGGTCTCTGGTATCCTCTTAACTCTGGTTTCGAGCTTGTAGCATATACAGATTCAGACTATGGAGGATGCAAGAATGACAGAAAGAGTACTTCTGGTAGCTGCCAACTGCTTGGAGAAAAGTTGGTGAGTTGGACATCCAAGAAACAGAACTGTGTTTCAACCTCTACAGCAGAAGCAGAATATGTTGCTGCTGCTAGTTGTTGCTCTCAAGTGATATGGATGAAAACACAACTCAAAGATTATGGTCTGGAGTATGGTAAATTCCAATTCTGTGTGATTCCAAGAGTGCCATTGCCATAACAGCCAATCCAGTTCAGCACTCGAAGACTAAGCACATCGACATAAGGTACCACTTCATAAAGGATCATGTTGAAAAAGGGACTATTGAAATGTACTTTGTTTCAACAAACTTACAGCTTGCTGACTTGTTTACAAAAGCCCTTGATGAAAGGAGATTTAACTTCTTAATCAGCAAACTGGGTATGCTGAACCTGTCCTCCTAACTCTGTTCAAATTCAACAGAGCCTCTGATGATCCTACCAGAGCTTTGTCAAATAGTTGGGTAGGATAGTTCAACAGAGCTTCTGTTGTTCACCAGAACTCTGTTAAGCATATTTTTTTCAACACTCAGTGAACATTCTGTGTATTTGTTTAAAAAAAGAGGGAGCTCAATTTTCTAGGGGGAGCTTAAAAGAAAAATGCATGGTTTTAGGGGGAGCAAGTCAGTACTCAAACGTCCAAATCCAAATTGACTCTGCTTTTTGATCTTCATTGACAAATCTTTTTGAAGAAAGGAGGAAAACCTGTTCTGATGATAACCTTTGTGATAATGTTAAGAATCTGCCAGAACTCTGACTTCTCACCAGAGCCTCTGATGTTTCTTACCAGAGCTCTGTTGTCTGTCTAAGTTTTGTATGTTCTTTTCTTTTCACATCAGAACAGAATTTTAAATGTTTTTAAGGTAAAGGTACAACATCTTGGGTTACTTGATAAGAAATGAAGAGTTCACTCAACAGAGGCAACTTAACAAAGCTCCATCAGAGCTCTGTTAGTTTGTTCTGCCACGTCATCAGAACACGTCATCAGAGGTGCGGGTTATTTCTAAGCGTCAACCACTTGTTACCCACACATCTCTAACCGCGACGGTTTACTTGCACAAAAGTGGTTAGAACAAATCCACATGGCAATCTCTAATTGAAAGCTAAACCACTAGCTGTCCCCACGATACACAATTCAGGCCACTCCACCTTCTGACACTCGAGTTCCTACAGTATCTACGACGATTACCCAGCCACCAGCTCTGACTATAAATATCCAAAACCTTGACCCATTTCTTTTTTAAAACTTCCTAAACCATTCACCTTTCCCTCTTTTATTTAAATCCTCAGTATTCTTCAAGAAAACCCAAACCTGCAACAATGGCGGAACCCCAGAACTCTGCTGACTCTAGCCGAATAGAACCCACTGATGATATCGTTGTTCTTCCATATGAGTTTGCTGACAACAACTACAGATTTGATCCCACTCCAGGACTCTATTTACCCTTGTATCATGTCTTTATTGAGTTCTTCAGAAACTCTGACATCTTTAGAGCCCTAACAGAGTTCGACGACCATCTTCCTGCAATCTATGTCCAACAATGGTGGACTACATGCCAATACATCGAAGAACAAGACGGGATAGTTGGGAGCGTCAACGCAAGTAATGGATGAGCGGGAACAATCCGCATAAGAGCAAGCACCAAGAGACAGCTAGGAATAGACGCCTATGAGAAACCACCAAAAACAGCTGTTCTTCTTGACTTCATGAAGTTTCTGGGTTACAACAAGGATCTGAATAGGATTGGAGAGTTCAAGCGACAGAATCAACCCACTATGTGGAATTTCATGTTCTCCACCTTAAACAGAACCCTTACCAGCAAATTTGGTAGTCAAGACCAAGCCACAACAGAAATCCTACAAATCATGTATGGATTGTTCTTCAATCGAAACTTCGACTACGCCAGCATTCTCTACAATGATCTTCTTTCAGCTGTCAACACAAAAACCTCTTCCATCGCAAAAGGAGGAGTCGTTGGATCTCACAAGTTCCTGAAGATGATCAAGTTTCCACGCTTTATCAGTCTGGTGACCAGAAGAGCCTTCGACAGACGGAACTAACTCATCAGGGTCGCTCAACACCCGTCTGGACGATGTCCAAATTCCTCCCCACTACATCAGGAGAATACCCTTTCATAAGGAGAATTCCAGGTACAATGCTTGCCCTTATCGCCCCTGACCATATTTCTATCCAGAACTATCAGAGTGCTGCTCAACCTCAAGAACCATAGGTGAGAACCCCAGCATACTTAGGATCTGAGCCTTCTTTTGAGAGCTTGCGTGAGGAAATAGGTGAGGAAGTTATCGGACCAGAGGCAAGAGTACCCGAAGTGGGGTCTTCCTCTAGAAGAGAGGAAGTAGAGGACAGAGCATCTCCTAGAGAGGCTGTCCATGAGGAAGTACAAGAAACACCAGAGGTAGAAACTATCTCCTCTGATAGTGGTGAGCAAGAGAGGAACATCAGAGAAAATCCAGAGAGTTCTACAGCCATAAGAGCCGAGGATATTGCGAGAATAGAAAAAGATGCTCAACAGAGCACATCTGAGGGTAACCTTAACCAAAATCCCAGTGCTTCCACACAATCTAATCCTGGTGATCAAGACCAAAGGATTATTGAAACAGAGGTGCACACCTCGAACCCCAACCAGCCTATACCATCAGAGGCACCTCTTCATGCCTCTGGTACGCACGAAGCCGGGGAAACTATCTTTGATAGTGATGTTCATTCGCCCCAGAACATCAATAGGTCACCTCCACACGATGATGCCTCAGTGGCTCATTTAGAGTCCACGCAAATTAGACCAGAGATCTTTGTAATCTCACGTAGTATCTGTCCGACTCAGGGACAATGGGAGACCATAGTAGAACAAGGGAAGACATTGCTTGATCCAAATGCTTCCCATCACACCAGATTTCCTTCTTCAGAACCTGAGCTGGAAGAGGAAACTTTGGTCAGAACACCTGTAGCTGTTTCCCCTCAAAGGGAACATCAAGGATCGGGTGGAAGTCCTCCAAGAGCCAACATTAACACAACTCTTGACGGAGGCGCCTCTGAACTCGAGGCAGAATTGGAACCATTTGTTGGAACCAAGGAGACCCCCGTTGACACTGTCACAAGAGCAGAGTTCGAAAGCTTCTGTGACAGTATCAACAACTCTTTGAACGAGTATAAACTTATCAATGAACAAAAGGACGAGCTGATCCGCAAGGAAAATGCTTCACTTAGGGAAGAACTGCTGAACATCTCAAACCAGCATGCTGAATTAACTCGAAAATATGCCGAAGCTGAAGCACTCAGAACAGAGTCTCAACGGGTCAGAGGAGAAGAGATTGGAAAGCTGACAACAGAAATAGCCAACCTAAGATCAGTCATATCAGAGGAAGTTCAAAAGACTTCGACAAATCTTGCAGACCTAAAGCGACTCATAACAGAGAACCACAGAGCGCAGATGAACAGAACCCTTCCCATCCCTACGGTTATTCTTTCAGAATCTAATATCAGAACCTTGACAGAGATAATTACCAACTATGTTAAGGAATCCATAAAAGAAGCAACCACCTCATCTGCTACTCCACTAAACATCTCCAGCCCTAACCCAAATGACCTACCCATGACAGTTGGACAAATGGGAGACTTCAGAAAATCAATTCTTAGCCGAATGATGACGATCTCATCAAAATTTGTAATGAAAGCTAAGGCAACAGAACAACATGTGAAAGCATCTCTTGATACTCACAAGGTCAACTTCAAGGCTCAAGTAGAAGAGATCAGAAGTGCTGCAACAGAGGTAGAAGATGTGATGACAAAGGCAGCCTCAACATTTACTGATATTATTTTACAGGCCACTTCTACATCAAAAAGACCTACAGAAGAAGCACCCACAGATGAACCATCAAGCAAGAGACACAAAGCTGGTCTGAAGTTTGTTGTTCAGTCCTCACCAAAAGCTCGAATTGACTCCTCTGGCGATGATGATGATTTTGAGGATGCTCAAGAAGGTCAATCAGACGATCAACTGGGTGAGTCCTCAGAACAACAAAAGGGGGAGAAGGAGAAGGAAAAGGAGAAGGAGAAGGAGAAAGAGAGAGAGAAAAAGAAAGAGGCAGAGAAGGAGAAAGAGGTTGAAAAAGAAAGAGAAGCCAAGGGTAAAGGGAAAATCACAGAAGCAGCTGAGGAAGAGACTACAGAAGGAGAAAAGGGGATAACAGAGGAAATCATGACAGAAATGACTGAAGTGGCATTTGACTACATGTTCAAAACCAGAGTCATCAAACCGACAGAAGAGTCAACACAAGAACCACCAGAGATCATCTGCCTAGATACCCCTCCTACTTCTCCAACAAAAGAACCAGAGAGGATAGACCCATCCTCTGCTGAAGGACAAATAAGTCAAGCCCAACCTCAACCTACTCAGAAATCTGCTCACATCGACATTCTTATGGCAGAAACCCATGATGATCCAAACCCAACGATAACAGAACAGAACCCAGAAACCTCTACCTCTCACACCGAAAAACCTGCCTTAGAAACTGTATTTGCATTTCTATATGCTGACAGAGACATCATCCCTGTAAATGCCGTACCCATTAACCCATACCTCAACCCAATCAGAATAAACACCATTTCTGATGCAAGGCTAAAGTTCATCCAAACCAAGTCAAATCAGAACAGAGCCATCAATATAAACTTCGGTATCCGCAGAATTCTGGACATCAAGCACAAGAAGTTTCAACACGATAGGGTCACATACCATGAGTATACTTTGGAATCAACAGAAGGCAGAAATGAAATCTTCAATGACAATGATCTCGTCCTTCTGAACCCATATGACCTGATCTTACTCCACGCATATTGCTTGAACTTCTTAGAAAGATACACACCGGCCAGAACTGCACTACCAGAAGTCAGATTCGGTATGCAAGAGCACATCAATCTCAGAATACAGATTAATTATCAGCTAGGCATAGAGTTTGAAGTAGAGAAACTAGCGATTGCACCACCAAATGAAAACCTTGAGGGTTATGGCCATCACAGAACTGGAACAGTAGTAGAAGATCCTCCAGTCTTTGTCTACCGACAGAAGGGCATAAAAAAGGCCATCAGAGCAGCTGAAGCCCACAAGTACTCAAGTGAGTCGCTAATATACCTCAAGAACATAATCCAAGATCTCCCAAGAAACAAGTGTCCAGAAGAACATCAGAAACTCTTCATCGACCAGATTGATCTGATGCTGGACTTCCGTAATCTAATCAAAAGATTCGACAGAATTGTTAGGGGAGATAATTATGCTTAAATGTACTGATCTTTTAATCTTTTTGTAATATTCCAAAAGATTAGTGCAAGGCTTCGACAGAGGTAAAGGTTTTCTGTTCTTTTGTTTAATCTCTTGTCAATTGTAAATTTTTTTATTTTCAATACTTAGGGGGAGATTGTTGGCCCCAAGTATCTGTTATGTAAAAGTATTGAAAATAGTTCAAGTCAGAAGACCAACAGAGATCAGACAGAAGACTTGGAAGGAGTTCATCAAGAAGACCAACAGAGCTCAACAGAGCTCTGTCGGATCCAACAGAGCTCAACAGAGCTCTGTCGAAGACTTCCAACAGAAGAACAAGTATTTAAAAGAAGACCAACAAAGCTCTTTCAACAGAGCTCTGGTGAAGTGAAGACCTCTGTCAGCCTAAGTCTCATAGGAAATCCCAAGTGTTAGACAAGTGTCCATACTTTCCACGTATGCCCTAAAAATAGGAGACACACTTTCCACGTGTCATTCTAGGGTACGATAGTACACTTCCTTCACTTTTTCAGGGCTATATATAGAGAGGTAGTGGAACAAACAATTGTAAGCTTTGGGAAGAGTAGTTTTTCCACAATTGTTTAAGCACACACTGCAGCAATCCCGAGCACTACCTCCGTACGATATTGTTGTCCTATGAGATTTCCGAACACACTTGAACATGTTCTTGGTGTGATTCATTATCAATATATGAGCAGCTTTTATATCTGATCCTGTTATCATTTTACTGTTCAATATTTGATTCTCATAGTTCATTTATCGTTTACACAATCACTCATTTTAATGGCTTTATTTAATATGCTTCCGCTGTCTATTTCACTACCATTAATATGATACAACGTGAATCTGGGAACCTACATGCTTCAGAATAGGTTCCTCAGCCAGGTGTCAAACCTAACCCTCCAGGACCCATTTTTCAATGGGTACCTAAAATCCGTTAATCTTGTTTTTGCAGGACGGTCATGTGTGGTACTTAAACTCAGGATGCTCCAAGCACATGACCGGGAGGAGGGAGCTGCTCACGAACTACACCGAGAAATACTGCGGAGACGTGAGATTCGGAAAACGATGACAAGGCGCCGATTTTGGGCTACGGCGATATTGTCCAAGACCAGACCACTATAAAGAAGGTTTCATACGTCGCGGGATTGGGACACAACTTGTTCAGCATCGGCCAATTCTGCGATAAAGATCTCAAGGTCAGATTCAAAGCCAAAAGGTACAGCGTCCGCACTGACGACGGAATGGAATTGCTGGTTGGAACGCGAAAGACCAACCTCTACACCATCGACCTATCAGCCCTAAAGACTGATGACTCTGTCTGCCTGATGTCAAACCCCAATTCCCAGCAAGTGTGGATTTGGCACCGACGTCTCTCGCACCAGAACTTCAAGAGTATCAACAAGCTGGTGCTGGGCGGACACGTGAAAGGCATGCCCGAACTTCAATTCGTGAAGGACAAACTGTGTGGGGCATGCAAAATGGGGAAGATGAAGTGAGCGACGCACAACCCGAAGGCCGCTCCGAGCACGTCTCGGTCCCTCTAACGTATCCATATGGATTTGTGTGGACCGATGCGTGTTCAAAGCATCAACAAACGGAAGTACGTCCTGGTGATGCTTGATGACTTCTCACGCTATACCTGGGTAAAGTTCCTGCGCTCGAAGGACGAAACCCCGGAGCTGATTATCAACCACTTGAAGACCATCCAACTGAACCTTCGACAGCAAGTTCAGACCATTAGGACCGACAACGGGACAGAATTTAAAAATCAAACGGTGAACGAATACCTGACATCAGTCGGTATCTCTCAAACCTTCTCGGCCGCACGCACTCCTCAACAAAACGGTGTGGTGGAAAGACACATCTGTACCCTAGTCGAAGCCGCTCGCACGTTGCTGTCACAGTCAAAGTTGCCTCTATTTCTCTGGGTTGAAGCGGTGTCAACTGCATGCTACACGCAAAACCGCTCCATCCTAAACAAGCGGTTCAACTGGACGCCGTACGAGATCATTAACAACCGCATCCCAAACATCAAGTACTTCCACGCATTCGGATGCACGTGCTACGTCGTCAATGACAAGGACGATATCGGGAAAGTCAGTCCAAAGGTAGACGAAGGAGTTTTAATCGGATACTCCATGTAGGCTAAGGCGTATCGCGTTTACAACAAACGAACCAAAACCATTACTGAGAGTGTAATTGTGACATTCGACGAAGCCACGGATTTGGCTTCTGAACCACTCAGTTCAGAACCCGGTTTAACTGGCGTGCTAGCTTCCGAACTCTCACGTTCGGGATCTTCACAACCAATAGTGAATCAAAATCATGCATCTACATCGAATGCTCAACTTTCTGATTTAGATTTACTGTTTCAATAGTTTTATGATGATTTATTTAACGCTCCTACCCCTCATGTCTCAGTGCAACCAAGAATTTGAAGATGCTCAAATCGAGGACTCAGCGAATCTTTTCGGTCCGCCACATTCGACGAGCACGACCACTTTGGAGACACCTCAGCTCTCAAATGGCACATCATCAACTGATACGACTATTCCCTCGGAGGAACCAGTCCAAGACCTGGAGATCGTTCTTGGAGACACCTCAGCTCTCAAATGGCACATCATCAACTGATCAACCTCTGAATTCCTCGGAAGCAGAAGTTGCTCAACCTGCCAAGTCTCCTTCGAGAAACCGACCTGCTACACTTTAAGATGTTCAAGACCTTCCAACTGGTTGCTATGTGGATCCGGACACATCTCATTCTACTCAACAGCCGCTTCCACACACCAACAAATGGACAAGAGCTCATCCCCTGCACCAAATTATCGGTGATCCCTCTACTCCAGTTCAAACGCGAGGTGCATCGGCCAACTTTTACCTCTTCTCCGTATTTCTCAGCAAGATCGAGCCAACAACCGTCTCCGAAGCATTACAAGATCCTGACTGGGTCATGGCCATGCAAGAGGAACTCAATCAATTTGAGGCCCTCAAAGTATGGCGACTTGTCCTACGTCCATCTCACAGGACGGTGATTGGCACAAAAATGATCTTCAAGAATAAGAAGGACAAAGATGGTATCGTCGTGCGGAACAAGGCGCGTCTCGTGGCCAAGGGATACCGCCAACAAGAGATAGACTACGATGAGACACATGCTCCGGTTGCCAGCATCGAAGCCATACATATGTTCCTTGCGTACGCCGCACACAAAAACTTCACGGTCTTCCAGATGGATGTGAAGACCGCTTTTCCCAACGGCGGGCTCAAGGAAGAGGTGTACGTATCGCAACCGGATGGATTCGTGGACGACAAGAAACCTAACCACGTCTACATTCTAGACAAGGCTTTATACGGTTTGAAAAAAGCTCCACGAGCCTGGTATGATGCTCTCTCTAAGTTTTTAATAAAATCTGGTTTCTTAAAATGTAAAATCGATACAACCCTATTTTTTAAAAACGAAGATGGTCATATAGTCTTAGTTCAAGTGTATGTTTATGGCATAATTTTCGGTTCTACTAATCCACTGTTCTGTAAGAACTTTTCCAAATTAATGGGACAATATTTTCAAATGAGTATGTTGTGTGAGATGAATTTCTTCCTTGGTCTTCAAGTTAAACAACTGTCGACCGGGATATTCATAAATCAGGCTAAGTACATTCGGGACATCCTTTGGAAGTACCAAATGGAACAGTCCTCACCAATGAAAACTCCCATGGCACCCAGTACAAAGTTACACGCCGATCCTAACGGAAAGGATGTGGACACAAAAAACGTACCCGGGAATGATCGGTTCTTTAATGTACCTAACTGCTAGTAGACCGGATATCATGTTTTCGACATTTCTTTGCGACCAATTTCAGTCAGAACCTAAAGAGTCTCACTTAATTGTTGTTAAACGATTTTTTCGTTACTTGAGAGGTACTGCTGATCTTGGCTTGTGGTATCAGAAAGAGACAGGTTTTGAGCTTTCGGCATATTCTGATGCGGACCACGCGGGAAACATGATGGATCGGAAGAGCACATTGGGACATGTGTAGTTCTTGGGCGACAACTTGGTGAGTTGGGCATCCAAGAAGCAGCAGTACGTCTCTACGTCGACTGCCGAGGCAGAATACGTGGCCGCCGTAAGCTGCTGTTCACAAGTTATCTGGATGCGCGCACAGATCAAGGATTACGGTTTCACATACACCAAGGTGCCCATCTACTGCGACTCGAAGAGCGCCATTGCCATATCCAGCAATCCAGTCCAGCATATAAAGACGAAGCACATAGACGTTCGGTACCATTTTATCAAGGATTACGTCGAAAGAGGTACAGTCGAACTCTACTTTGTTAATACAGAACATCAGTTAGCAGATCTGTTTACAAAACCCCTGGACGAAAAACGCTTTAATTAACTAGTGTCCAGGTTAGGTATGCTAAATCTGAAGATTCGATCAAATCGTGTGCCCAATACAAGCTCCATACATCTACGAGAAACTGTCTATTCATCATCAGTTGTTCATACTCCAGATGATTGAGTATACACTTATTCGCATCTGTATTCTACTTGTATCGTATACACTTTTCGGTTAAATCTCTATATTAATTAGGTAGATTTCGTCTATTTTCTTTCTTTTAACGGTTGTTTCCTTTTCTGTTTATTACTTTCGTCTACTTTCCATGTTATATCTGTGCTCTCACAAGTTGTTCACGTATTCAGGGGGAGCACATCAACATATCGGGTAAGTATATTCTACTTTTGAGGGGGAGTGTCACACAATGGTTTTCACTTCCAAATTTTTGAGTGTGGCAACTCCACTATGCTTCATATCACACTACTTGCACATTCCGAAGGGGAGCAAATTTCTATTTGTTCATCATTTGAGGGGGAACGACACACCGTTTTTCTTTAAATGTGTCAATGTTTTTTTGTGCGATCGTTCTTTCAAACTCACTCATATGCACGATCCGAGGGGGAGCCGAGAAATTCCCATGCTATGTTCGAGGGGGAGTGTGAGTCTCAGAATCGTGCAACGAACAATGTGAAATCAATAGATGAATAACAAGAGTTATGATTTCAACTGGTCATCCAATTAGGTTTCAATATTGAGAGAATTACAATAGAGTTTAGGAAAGCAAAATAGACAACTAGCTTAATTCTAAGCTAATTACAACTTTAAATACTATGGGCCCGTGGCAACAAGCCCACGGCCCGTTCAGTAACAAGGCTCAAAAATAAAGAATTACAAACTAGCCCTTGGACGTCTATTCAACACATTAGTTGCCCTAACAATCTCCCCCTTTGAATTGAAGTTCGAGTTCGCGCCAGTTATAAACATATCTCTTTCGGAGCGCAAAGTGTACCTCGAACATTCGGACGGCGCGGTGATAGTCGATGCATTCTTCAATAACTTCTAAAGCATTTCGGGCACTTATCTCATTCGAATTTGGAACATACGAAACGTTTTGATTTTCAGATTCATACGTAATGATTTTTCGAAGAGCATCTTGAACTTTGAAGAGCGTGCCGTCGCAGAATCTGTCTACCTTACTGAAGCGAAGAAATATCTTTTCATTCTGATCGTTGAAGTAGACTATCCCAAATTCTGGTTCCAAAAGCAGTGCGTTCTCGGGATACATCTTCAATTCGGGCGCTTTCAGATTCGACTTTATCAGGTTTACCTTCTTAGCTCTGTTCTCCATTGCCATTTGGAAGTCCGTGAGATAGGACATCATGATGGAACGAACTAGGAATCGACGAACAGCTTCGAGCGCTTTAGTTACTTGAAGCGGTCGGATAGTTCTGGTACGGAGGTCTTTCAGAATAGAATAGAATAGAAGTCGAGCGGTCGGAGGTGCTTCAAATCGGCTTCAGAAAATCTCCATTCAT
Source organism: Saussurea involucrata (assembly GCA_033807775.1). Taxonomy (NCBI): domain Eukaryota; kingdom Viridiplantae; phylum Streptophyta; class Magnoliopsida; order Asterales; family Asteraceae; genus Saussurea; species Saussurea involucrata. Next base: position 186,510,003 of record CM066320.1, on the reverse strand, counting down.
TGCCGTCTTCGCGTCGGACAGTAAAGACTGGATGCATGACTTTAAGGATTCGGCCGGCTTGGATGTTGAGCACTTCGGTGATCTTGTGTTTCGTTCGGACTTGGCTAACTGGCAGACACCGCTTCATTGCGATTAAGTACTGGCTTTGGTATTCCGGGTTGGAACTGTAAATACCAAGGCAAAAAGTAGGCTTGATTTGGCGTAAGCTGTGAACGAACAGCTTTTTCATTGATTCCTCCAGGTAAGGAATAAATATCGTGATCTTCTCCCAACGGATTTGTTGTTGTTGAAGAGGAGAATGATCCGAAGTTGTCAGTTGTTGAGGAGATGTCGGATTTTCAGCAGTTATAGATTCGGGTCTTGCAGAAGTTTCGGTGGCTTGAGCTGAGTGAACGGGTGTACCATACAAGTTTTGAAGCAGAAACTGGTCGTAGTCTACATTATCGTCTTCATCTGTAGGGAAGATCAGGTTTACTTGGAGATTTACGGCACTGGCGGCTTTTTCGTACCATGCATCTTCGGTCTCCGGGTCGATCTGGGTGTTTGGATCAATAAGATTTAGTGTAGACCCATCTGATGTATCAAGGTTGATCAATTCATGTGTTGGTCCCTCAGGCTTTTCAACCGTTGGGTCTTCGTCGTCAGAGATATCCATATCCTGTACCATCTCGACTAAGCTCAACTCGGCTTCAGGTTGTTCTTCAGTTGTCGTTGCCGCAGTTAACGGTTCCGGTTGAACCACGGTAGTTTTGGTGAGGCTCTGGGCGGTCTCAGTTAATCTTTGTCTTTTATTCTCCCCCTCACGGTGATCGGGATCATCCTGATCATCGTGTCTTCGCTTTTGACCGCCGACTTGAATTTTGCAGGTTTCTTCCATGGAGGCGACTCTATCGGATAGCGTTTTGAGTGCTTGTGTAACCTCCTTAAGAGTGGTGTCAAGCTGATCCATTCTGGTGGTTATGGACGACGAAGGAGCATTGACCTGTGATTTCAGAACTGAGATCAGGTCTACTTCAGTAGAGACGTTGGTTTCAGATTGCTGGAGCAGCTGAGCTAGGAGCATCGTCGTCAAGGTATCCACCGAATAGATAGGCTGAGCGGGAGTCGGTGGTGGTGGTGGTGCGGTGTCAGCTTCGACGACTTTCTCCTTACCTTTGATCAGACTCTTCAGTTTTTCTTGCTCTGCGGTGAGGCGCTGCTCCATTTCCTCGTGGACAGCCTTGAGGGTGCTGTCCACAGACCCATGTGACACATAGGTAGGTAATGTAACTCCGGGATCACTTAGATTACCCGTTGAGGCATCTACCTTAGAGGCAGAGCCACATACGTTCACGGTTGGCACTGTGGTAGCCGTGGTAGGATTTCCCTCCGATCCTCGCGTTCCACTTAAGAGCGGAGACACTACGGAGGTTCCGATCGGGTCACCAAGAGCACCGATGTTCGTTTCCTCATCTTGTGTCCTAGCCGAAGAAGTAATATTAGCAAAAGGCTCTAGACTTAATAGTGCATCCAAAGAAGTCAAGACTGGGGGCTGCTGGTCTCTTATTTCAATACTATAACTCTTCGAGTGAGAGACCGGTAGAAGTTGAGCTAATTCCCCGTGCGAAATTGAAACATCTGTCTTTTGAGAGACGGATGAGTGGCTTTGGAGGTTGTGCAATTGCGCCGCTGGGTCCACGGCGGCTTCTTCAATACCCCGTCCCAACGGATGAGACGGGATAGCAGATGTGGCTACCCGGATGACACTAGTTTGCGTTCGCTCATAAGCCTCTTTATCTTTACGGCTTAATCTTTCTTGGTTCGCTTTCGACCTCAATTCCCTCCGTCTCACATGTTCTATGTCCCGGGGAAGGTCCCTCCGGCGCTGGCTGGACCATGGGATTCCCTAACTCTCGTGTATATGATATCACACTTGGCGCATTGGGGTCCGCGTGTGCAGGTAGGGCTTCAGGTATATGCATAGCTGGGGTATCCGGTGGGTTACTTACCGGGTAAGTGTCCGAAAAGCCTCAATTTGAAAAAATGAAAGATTTTCTGCTCCCCCTCGACCCTAGCACGGATATTATCCTGCTCCCCCTCAAAATATACATGGGGATTGACTTGCTCCCCCTCGGTGTGAGAGTGTGATTTACTTGGGAGACATCAACACAAGGAAAAAACCTTTAGACTTTTAAGAAAATAGTGTGACGCTCCCCCTTAAGTGATGAACATAATGATGTTGCTCCCCCTCAGAATGTGCACAATGTGTGATTTGAAGTGCACACGAGAATGCCGACACACACTACAAAACTTTTTTGGTAGTAGTAAAAAAAATTGTGTGTGACACTCCCCCTCAACAGTAGAATGAACTTACCTAATAGCTGATCATGCTCCCCCTAAACACATGAGCAGCTCGTGAAAGCACAGGTATAGACAAACCTCACGTCTTCGCAATATCGTTCCTTGTAGATCGTGAGCAGCTCCCTCCTTCTGGTCATGTGTGTGGGGTATCCAATGTCTAAGTACCAACCATGACCGTCATGCAAAACTAAATTAGCGGATTTTCGGTACCCTTATTTGCATGGGTCTTGGAGGGTTAGGTTTGACACCTCTCGGAGGAACTTGCTTTGAAACAAGGTGCCCCTTGGGTGTAGGATTTACACCTTTTGGAGGAACTTGTTTCGGCGCAAGTTGCCTCTTGGGTGTTGGTTTAACCGCAGTAGGATAAGCCCGTCTTGGAATGGGTTTTCTCTCCTTCTGTGGTTTAATCCTTGATTGGGAACCCCGTTGTTTGTGGTGTTTCTTTTTGTTTTTGCGGGGTTTGTTTTTGGGTGAAGAATTATACATGTGATATGACCCAAACCAATCATTATTATTTATATCATCAAAGTCATTCCAACCACAACTAGATAAACACAAACAATCATGCGATAACTGAATCAATTGCTGAATGGAATAAAGTTTAATTGGGAAATTAACATCGCGTTTAACAAAATCATTCCTATGATTCCAAGCACAATCGTTTTTTGTTCATTCTAGGGTAAAAAATTGTATTGAAAGACTTTGATGCAGCATCCTCGACAGGTTCCTTAGCTAGCCACTTTGGTTTTTCTTGTTTAGCGCGACCGAGTTTATTTGAAACACCATGGATAGCATGGTCAGTGGCTTTTGAGGAAGCAGAGTCTTTGGCAGGCAATCTCTCGGTCTTTTGCCTCGGCTGTGATTGTTTTTGAGTAACAGGTTTAGATTTAGAAATCTAAATCACAACTGGGGGCTTTGTATTAGAACAATCACCCATTAGAAAATTGACCGGTCGATTGACTACTGGTGACAAAAAATCAGTATGACTCGAAAGAGGTTTATCGAAAGGGAATGACTAAAACTCTTCATCAGAATTGCCTTCGGAGTTCATGTATTCAGAAAAATTGACTTCCGGAATAATGGGACTTGTATCGGTCAAGGAAGGCGAGCAACACTTAGTGCTTGTGTGCTTTGGGGAATTTGGTGCGGAAGCTAAGAAAAAATCAGAGTTCAAATTCCTTAAAACACTCTCGTCTTGAGAATCTTTATCGTCTTGTGAAGAAGAGATTTTGCCTATGAAAGCTTTACACGAAGACATATCATATGAGCTAGAGGAAAGTTTGGGTGAAATCTGCTTTTTAGATTGGAGTTGGTCAATCTGCTCTTGGAGCTGACCATTTCTTATGTGCTCTTTCATCGTTTTTGTTACCATTTCTTATCGATTTCACACCGAAGGATTTCCTGTCCTTCATCCGACACAACTTCGGTTTTGACCGATTTTAGATTCTCAAGTTCCTTGATTAGCGCTTGTTTTTCCTTTTGAACATTCGACCTTTCTTTCTCGAGTGACTCTTCCAACTCGACTATCTTTGCTTCCAAGATGAGAGGCGAAACATAGAGTTTGAACTCATCTGTCTCAGTCTTGGTTTCGGTTGCTTGGACCTCATCCTTCTTGGAGGAATCCTTGGGCGTTACAACCTTATAGCAATCGAAGTAGTCATTCGAGAGGCACTTCTTATTTTTCTGATAGGAATAATTTAAGGGTTCATAACAAAATGGAAGTTGCATTTTGGAAGTGCGTGCGTACTTGTATTCCTCAGTTTCCTCTTCCTTTTAAGGTTCAAGAGGACCAGTCCATTTTATCGCATATTCCGGAAAGATTTTATCTATTCCAAAACAAGCAAAGTGATACAATATGGGTCTTTTGGATATACCCTTTTTCAAATAATGTGGGTTATCCTATCTAATTCCCAATTCTTTGTTAAAGTACGTGAACTCCTTGGGTTTATTCATATGGATAGTCTGATCAGTTTGACCTCTTTTATGGAGTTTGTTTCAAGATCAAGAATTTTAGCGACAAAATCCTTGTGCCGAATTTGGAGAGCGGAACATTGATAAATAATTTCTGCTTTCTCATTCATACACTGATCAAACTGAGACTGAAGTTCAGATAACTTGGCCCTTAAGTCCTTGGGTGCAATTGAAAGGTTTTTGCATTTTCTTTTAAAATAGCATTTTCAGACTTATATTTCTCAGTTATTCTCTTTTGAACATCTAGCTTTTCAGATAGAGATCTGATTTCACGCAGTTGTTCATCAGTGGTGGCCTGGAAGGAATCTACCCGTTAAGTAAGTGATTGCATTTGATTGAAGAGATCTTGTTGGTTAGATTCACATACCTGATTTGCCTTTACTTCATCGACAGGAGAGTGGTATCCCATGAAAGCATCAGCACCATCAGACTCGCTTTCATCATCAGAACGACCCAACCAGTAGTCGTCTTCCACAAACAAAGCTGCTCCAGCTTCCTTCTGTTCTATCAGTGCGAACTTAGCCTTGTAATAATGAGAATTATTTACAACAGGCTTCCGGCAATCTTTCGCAAAGTGACCAAGTTTCCCGCAGTTATAACAAGTCACGGGTTAGTCTTTCCTCTTGCGGTCATCCTTCTCTGACTTCTCCTTCTTTTCAGACTGATCGGGCTCATCAGCTTTCTTCTTTCCTTCATACATGTCCTGATAATCATGGCGCTTGTTGGAGGAGGTGGAATAGCGCTGATTATTGGACGATGGCTTCTTATAGAACTTCTGTTGTTTGAAAGATTTGGAAAGCAGGGCCATCGCTTTCTTGATTTTAGATAGTTCATTATCAGAATCACTGTCTTCCTTTTCTTCATGTTCTGACTCGGATGAGCTTTTCTTTTGAGCACGTTTAGAGTGTCGGCTAGAAGATTTGCCTCGTTTGGAAGACATGAGTGCTAGAGGATCAGCAGCTGGCTTGGATGAGGCCTTCTTGTCTTTGAGTATTTCCATCGCCTCATCTTCATCTTTAAGAAGCGTCTCATACAGCTCGTGGATGTCAACTTTCTCCATCAGGTGGTTGTGTTTTACGTGTGAGGCAAATACTTTTCACTCAGGCAGAAGGTTATTGAGTAACTTAAGTGCATTCTCCGTGTTCGAACGGGTAATCTTGTTCTTGTGGAGCTCGTTGAGAAGAAGACAAAACCGTTCGTAAGTTTGAGAGAGGGATTCGCCGGTGCGCTGTTTAAACCCATCAAACTTGGTTATGGAGCTGTCGATCTTCAGCTGATTCCCGACTTCGCTCCCACGCATCATCTTCTCCACCTGATCCCACATGCCCTTAGCTGTCTTTGTAACTGTCGATGGCAGTGTAGATTGCGTTGGGGAGAGCTTGAACAAGGTACCTATTAGCATGCTTTTCTCCCCAAGCATGCCTCTTTCGTCGTCGGTCATATCGGTGAGAGTCTTTTTCACAGTGCGTGTTTCATCACCTTCTTGAGCTGGTGGAACGGTCTTCATAGGTGGAGGAATTGGCCCATCTTCTAAAGCTCGCCAAATGTACTCGAAGTTGTCCTTCGACTCAATGAAGATTTTGAACCTGTCCCTCCATTGGCTGTACTCACCTTGGTAGAGGCAAGGTGGTTTGGAGTCGGTGCCGATTACAAGAGCGTCGTGTGAAGACATCTTTAGTTGCACTAGAGTGATTGTCAGACGATGTGATCGATTCAAAGTGATAACCTAACGCAAGGCACTACGAGTGGTATCCTAATGCAGGTTTTACGACTGATTTATACTAGAAGCAGGTAAGAATTCAACAGAACTGAACTTACCGGATAGGAATTCGGATGTGATGTCTGATCTGGAAGTGTCCGGATCAGATTGAGTGAAAAATGGATCAAAATACAGAAGTGTCCGGATAAGTGAGAGTGTCCGGACAAACTAAGTTTCCGGATAACAATAGGTTACCGGAAAACAATAGTTTCCGAATGAAATAAGTAAATACAAAACTTACCGGATGAAAGGGGTTTCCGGATGATATGCTTTCCGGATGATGCACTTACCGGATGACAGAGTCCGGAAGTAATCAATATGACCGGAAACTTCGAGTTGCCCGGATAAAATAGGTTACCGGAAACGTTGAGTTGTCCGGATAAAATATTTTACCGGAAACTTTGGGTTTCCGGAACAATTGTACCCGGAATGATTGGAAATAATTACTTACCCGGAAAGATGAGTGTTATCCGGAAAGATATATCGAAGTTCCGGATAGTTGAGTAGTGTTCGGAAACTGCGGCAGTGGTGTCCGGACACATTGGCTGGAGTTTCCAATTCGATTGGGAATCGACTAGGGTTGCTCAAAATCGTTCCTGAAAGGTTAGGAACTCGATCAAACACAAAAATAACACTACCCAAATCGATTTTGAAGCAAAACAACAAGTTTTGATGGTAAAAAATTCGATTTTTTAGTAAGAACACAACCAAAACTTTTGAACTTTAATTTGCTTAAAAATCACTCAAACGATCGAAATGAAATATGAAAACTTGAAGAATCACTAATAAGAATGATACTAACAATATCCAATAAATGAAAACGATCAATTTAAACAGAATGAAAAAAATAGATTTTCAATCAAGAACACAACCGTATTGTTAAAAAAAACATACCAGAATTCAAAAATAGTACTTTGAATCGATTTTGTCCGTCTGCTCTGATACCAATTGTGAGTCTCAGAATCGTGCAACGAACAATGTGAAATCAATAGATGAATAACGGAGTTATGATTTCAACTGGTCATCCAATTAGCTTTCAATATTGAGATAATTAAAATAGAGTTTAGGAAAGCAAAATAGACAACTAGCTTAATTCTAAGCTAATTACAACTTTAAATACTATGGGCCCATGGCAACAAGCCCACGGCCCGTTCACTAACAAGGCTAAAAAATAAAGAATTACAAACTAGCCCTTGGACTTCTATTCAACACATTAATTGCCCTAACAGGGAGCAGGAAAATTTTCTTTCCACGCTAAAAGGAATTTTTTTTGGAATGTCCAGGGCCTAAAATTGAAATTTTTTTCTTTTCAAAACTGTCCGGATAGGTATCCGGGTAACCCATCCGGTAAGTGACCCATATAAAGGAAACCGGACCCCATTTGTTTCACTTTTCCCGGATATTTCAAAACCCCTCACTTTTTCTCTCTCACCTGGAAACTCTCGCATATTAGCATTGTCATCGATTTCAAACTCTACTTTGACCTCTACTTACCAGATAAAAATGACGGATCAAGAACAACAACCTCCACAACAGAACATTCCTCCTCAAGAGGAATTCATTGATGAAGAGGCGGATAATGCTTTGGTCCCAGCAGACCACGACATTGAAATGGAAGCCAACAACCACTACTTAGAAACTGCCGAGTTCCGACCACAACATCGTTTGGTCGTGGACATTCTAATGGGGCACCCGCTTCATGAGGCACTCACAGCGACGACAGACGTGCCCGTTATGTACGTTTTCCAAGTGTGGCAGACCGCTCAAGTGGTAACAACACCCAATTCTTAAACGATCACAGCAAGGATCAACCATCACTCTTTCACGCTCACACCAGATACATTCAGACACCTTCTCTCACTTCCGGAGGCCAATGCTGGTGGCCACGCTGCTTATGACGCCGCGGTCTCCGACGACACCTTATACGCCGACATCCACGCGCTCGGCTTCAACCATGTGCTCAACCGCCCATCATCCTTCAACTGGAAGTACCTCGCGCCCATCTGGTACACCTTGTTCACAATTCTGAACAGGTGCCTATCAACGGAGATTTTCTACGGCTCTTCCATGCCATCTGCTACAACCGATATATCGATTTCGGGTATATCATCTGGCGCGAATTAGTTCAAGCGATCCGGCAGATCGGTTGAATGAAAGAGAAGAAGTTCCTGCCGTATCCACGATTCCTCTCGTTGGCCGTCAGACAACATATGGACCCAAATCCCGCCATACCGAGACGTGCAAACCACCCGGTATGTCCTCCGTTTCATTTACGCTATCTGGTGATTCGGAACCCGTCCAACGCCCATCTGATGCCCTTACCTGAAGCCTTACTGGCACATGCGGACCCCAATGCACCGAGTGTCTTAGAATATAGACGAGAGATAGGTGCTCATGTGGTCCAACCAGAGCCGGAGGGACCTCCCCAGGAAGTTAGACCTTAGAGGCGTGAGGGTCCAAGGACTAGAGGAGGTAGAGTCCGGGTAGGTGGGGCTCCCGGACGGGGTGTGCTGAGAGTACATGAGAGGGGAACAGGTGCGGGCGGTGCATTGGATACACATGCATGTACTACCTATTCCAGCCAAGCTGGAATTAACCAACAACCCCCCATTCACACCACCCGAACAATGACCGAAGGCGGACCGTCGACTAGATTACACGAGGTCCCGGTTGTCTCTGCCCCTATACTCGAAGAGGACCCCGACAATGACACAACAGAGCCAATTTCACCCTTCGCCCAGGTCGAAACTGTTGAATCCGACAGTACTGACACCGATACGGACTAAACCATCTGTTCAACACTTATTCCACCCCGTATTGGTCGTCGACCTCCAATGACTGTAGGATCTCCTTCTGCCACACCCGCACCCTCCACAATGCCACAATCCGAGCCTATTATGGGGGACACAAGGAGAGAGGAGGGAGTATTAGTTGAAAATCTTGAACATGCGAGTCGGAGATAATGGAGATCTTAAACAAACCAAGGGAGAACGAGCATTAGGACTAGAGAGGCTCGTGAGCGACCCCAAACCAGCGTCAGTCAGGTAGACACATCTACTATCTTGTCTCATCCGTTGGGACAAGGTATTGAAGAAGCCTCCGTAGACCTAGCGGCGCAATTGCACAACCTCCCTAGCCACTCACCAGTCTCTCAACAGATGGGTGTTTCACATTCACACGGGGACTTAGCACAACATCTACCGATCTCTCACTCGGAGAGTCTTCGTATTGAAGTAAGAGACCAGCCTCACCCGGTATCGACTTCTTTCGATGCACGTTCGAGTCTAGAGCCACTTGATTTTATACATTCTTCGGCTAGGACACAAGACAAGACAACGGCCATCGGTGCTCTTCGTGATCCGATCGGAACTTCCGTAGTGTCTCTGCCATTGGGTGGAACACGAGGATCGGAAGGAAACCCTACCACGGCCACACATTTGACATCCATGAACGTATGTGGTACTTCCTCTACGGTAGATACCTCAATGGGTAATCTAAGTTATCCCGGAGTTAAGTTACCCAACATTTTGTCAGGGGAATATCTGGACGGCGCCCTAAAGGCTGTCCGCAAGGCCATGGAACAGCAGTTCACCACCGAGCTTGACAAAATAAAGAGCTTGATCAAAGGAAAGGAGGGGATCGTCGAAACCAAAACCGCTCCAACACCACCACCGGCTTCCATTCAGCCATCTTACTCGATGGATACTCTGAAGACGATGCTCCTTGCTCAACTGCTTCAACACACTGACACCGACACATCAACTGAAGCAGACCTGGTATTAGTTCTACGCTCCCAAGTATCCGCTCCAACCTCATCCATGACTAACCTCTTAGACCAGCTTGATTCGACTCTTAAGGATGTACAGAAAGCCTTAAACACTTTATCCGAAAGAGTCACCTCACTCGAAGACACATGCAAGAGTCAGGTTGGCGAACTAAAGAGACAGCACGATGACCAGGACCATCCTGATCACCATGAGGGGGAGAACAAGAGACAAAGACTGTCTGAGTCCGAGCTAATCCTAACTAAAACAACAACAACGGTTCAACCGGAACCATCAACTGTGGCAACTGCAACCGAAGAACAACCTAAAGCCCAGTTGAGTTTAGCTGAAATGGAGATAGACATGGATATCTCAGACAAAGAAGACCCGACGGTTGAAAAGCCCGAGGGTGACTCACAGGCGCTGATCGTATACACTGCACCAGAAGGGGATGCTCTTAATCTGATTGATCTCGACTTAGAGATTGACCCAGAGACGGAGAACGCATGGTATCAAAAGGCCACCAGTGCGATGAACTTCGAGGTAAATCTCGTATTCCCCACTGATGCCGACGACGATATCGAATATGATCAGTTTCTGCTACAGAACTTGTACAGTACACCAGCCACACTACTCAGAACCCCGAGACTTCTACTACTATACCTCTGACATCTCCTCAACAACCGACAACTTCTGATCAACCTCCTCCTCCACCGTAACAAATCCGATGGGAGAAGATCATGATACTTATTCCTCATCTGGAGGAATCTCTGAAGAAGCTCTATGTTCACAGGTTACGCCCGATTGAGCCAACATTCTGCCTTGGTATTTCTAAGTTTGACAAGGAATACCAAAGCTAGTACGTAAAGGTAATGAAGCAGTGTCTACCAGTTAGCCATGTCCGAACAAAGCACAAAATCACTGAAGTGCTCAACATCCAAACCGGCCAAATTCTTAGAGTCATGTTTCCAGTATTCACCGTCCGACGCGAAGATGGAAATGAATGGAGATTTTCTGAAGCTGACTTTAAGAACCTCAAACTATTTGACTTCCATGCTATACTGAAAGACCTCCGAACCAGAACCATCCGACCACTTCATGTTACCAAAGCGCTCGAGGCTGTCCGTCGATTCCTGCTCCACAAAGTAATGATTTCTTACATCACAGACTTCCAAATGGGAATCGAGCACAGAACCAAGAAGATTAACCTGTTGAAACCGAACCTGAAAGCACCCGAGCTGAAGATGTATCCCAAGAACTCACTACTTCTAGAACCAGAGTTTGGGATCGTATACCTCAACTAACAGAAAGAAAAGAGGTTTCTCCGCTTCAGCCAGGTCGACATATTTTGCGATGGCACGCTCCTTAAAGTCAGAGATGATCTTCGAAACATCATCGCCAAAGAATTCAAACTTCGAAAATCGTCGTTTGTCTCCGGTTCACACGAGGTAAACGCTCGAGAAGCTTTAGAATTGGTTGTAGATCGCATCGACTACCGCCGAGCCATCCGAAGTTTCGAGATCTACTTTGCGCTCCGAAAGAGATATGTCGAGAACTGGCGCAAACTCGAACTTCAATTCAAAGGGGGAGATTGTTAGGGATAAAATCGTGTTGAATAGAAGTTCAAGGGCTTTTATTGTAAAAGGTGTATTATGGGCTTTATTGTGTAAACGGGTCATGGGCTTGCTAGTTTAGGCCCTTAGTATATAATGTTTGCTAGCCTTAGAAAATAGGCTAGTTGTCTAATCTTCGACTTTCATACGTATTGTAATTCTCTCAAATTATTGAATGTGAATTGGATGACCAGTTGAAATCATAACAATTGTTTCTACATATTGATTTCTATTGATTGTATGCACTAATCTGGAACTCACACAAAATCTCTGTGAGGAAATCTTGATGAACACTTCTGTTGCTTTAGAGGATATTCCTAAAAGAAAGGAAGAAATTGAGTATGGCACATGCTCAGAAAGTCTTGCCTCTATCGACAGAGATCTCTGTGACTCAACCTCTGTATACGAGGATGACTCATCCTCTAACGAATCTGAGACTGACTCTGTTGAGTCAGAGATAGTTCTTTGTGAATCAGAGGGATTTAAACTTTCCTCTGGAATTCTTAACAGAACCATTCCTCCAAAGGAGAAAATCACAAGTGTTCCTATCTGCCCGGACTTTTTGAATATGTGTATACAAGCAAAAACCTCTCTTGAGCTTGAGAAAATCAAACAACAAAAAGAAAAGTCCTCTCAAAATCCAACAAGTTCAAAATCTTTATGGCCATTTCAAGAAAAATTAACTTGGCAACAAAAAGGTAAATGGGTTGAAAATAACAAGTCTTTTTCTTCTGTGACAGTGAAATCGACAGAAGTTCACCACAGAGGATAGGCACAACAGAAGGCTACTCCAAAGAGAGAATTTTCAAAAAATCAATCTAGCCTAGATAGGTCTTTTTGTAATAGAAAGTCCAATGCTAGGAAAGATTGAAATAATAAAGCCTCTGTGCCCATTTTCAGCGTTTTTAATGAAAAATTTAAGCAAATTTCTTTGCATATAACAATTATTGTCATTGCTTCGAACTGATGTATCAACTGAATCAACACTTATCCAGCCCTCACTCTTTCTTCTCTAAACCCAAAAAGAATGCAAAATTCAAGGGTAAGAAGAAACAAGATGGTTCTTTTAAAGAAGTTAAACCCAAACCTAAGGATGCTAAGGCAACCTTAAAGACCCCTAACAAACTTGGACCCATTTGGAAATGGGTACCTAAAAATCTCTGATTATATTGCAGAAGTAGTATGTGCCGATATGGTACCTAGACTCCGGGTGCTCAAGGCACATAACTGGCGACAGAGGTTTACTATCCTCATATAAAGACAAACTTGGATGAGGATCAGTTACCTTTAGAGATAACAAGAAGGGGTACATAAAAGGCTATGGAGTCATAAAGAAAGAAGATATAACTGTATGCAAAGTTGCATATGTGGATGGCCTTAAGCACAATCTTCGGAGCGTCAGCCAACTTTGCGATACAGGTTTTGATGTTAAGTTCAAAAGAACCTACTGCTCTCTGCTAGGGGAAGATACAGAAGTGGAACTTCTGCGGGTCGAAAGAAGAGCTGATCTGTACCTCATGAACTTCAAGGCCAAAAACAAAGATGATAAACTTTGTCTGGTCTCTTGCAAAAACAAACAAGCCTGGCTATGGCATAACAGGTTCTGCCATCTAAACTTCCATACTCTAGATAAACTTGTTAAGCTTGATTTGGTTAAAGGTTTACCCAATGTTAAATTTAACAAAGATCATTTGTGTTATGCCTGCGAAATGGGAAAACTCAAGAGAGCTTCCCATAAAGGCAAGTCTGATGTGTCTTGCCCTAGGCCTCTGTACATGCTCCATGTTGACCTCTGTGGTCCCATTGCCACACAGAGCCTTGGTGGCAAGAAATACATGCTAGTGTTGATTGATGCGTACTCAAGATATACATGGGTGGAATTTATCCAAAAGAAGTCAGATGTGCCAAACATCCTGATAAATCTAATGAAAATAATCCAGGTTCTTTATGAGTGCAGGATACAGAAGCTAAAAAGCGACAATAACACATAATTCAAAAACTCTGTCATTAAAGCTTACCTTACAGAAGAAGGCATATCAGATAACTTCTCTGCTGCACGCACCCCACAATAGAATGGCATGGTCGAACGCAAAAATAGCACACTTGTGGAGGTTGCAAGAACAATGATCACGGCATCTGGATTGCCCACATCTTTCTGGGCAGAAGCCGTTTCAACGGCTTGTTTCACCCAGAATCGATCAACAATAGTGAAGAGACACATCTAAACACCATACCATTTGATCAACCAGAGGAGACCAGATATCAAGTTCTTTCATGTTTTTAGATGTAAATGCTTTGTCCTCAACGACAGAGAATCTCGTGGGAAGTTTGATGTGAAAGCAGATGAAGGCAAGTTCATCGGGTACTCTGCCACTTCTAAAGCCTACAGAGTTTATGTTCTGAGGACCCGATCAATCGTGGAGTGTATAAATGTTTCTTTTGACGACTCTTTTCAAAAGACTTCTGAACAAATCAGTTCAGAACTCGGGCTAAACAAAGAAACCTCTGGCATTTCCAAGAGAAGGGAAACAGAGCTAAACCTGCTATTCGAAGAAATGTTCAATGATGATGTCGATCCCTCTGCTGGAGCTATCAGAGCCTCTGGAGAAACTTCCTCTATTGACCAGACAAATTCAGGTATATCTCTAACTGGTCCCTCAAATACTTCACCCTCTTCCATTAATTGTGCGGATGCAAGTGTCGAGGGGGAGCAAGCAGAGGATAATGTAAACAAGAATACCACCACAGAGGTACTGGAAATACCAACTCCACTAACACCAGAGGAATCAACACCAAAGGAGAATGAGGATTCTGTCTCAATATCCTCAGAGGATTCAGTTCCAACCCTCATTGAAATACCACCTCAAGCTGAAACACCGTGTTCCAGCACAGAGGTACCGTCTACAACAGAGGTTGCACCAGAACCATCGTTTGCAACCACAGAAGTTCAACTTAATGATGCTAATGACCATCTCCCAAGGATGACAAAGTGGACAAAGAGCCATCCTCAGAGCCAGATCATCGACAGTCCTTCCGACAAAGTGAAGACGAGATCAGCCGCTGCTAACTTTTGTTTCTTTACAAATTTTATTAGTATGGTCGAGCCAAAAAGTGTTTCTTGAGCCCTAGATGACACAAATTGGATAGAAGCTAGGCAAGAAGAGCTTCTCCAATTTGAGAGAAACAAAGTATGGATCTTAGTTCCTCTGCCAAGAGGGAAACAAGCTATAGGGACAAAATGGGTCTTTAGAAACAAGAAGGACGAGGATGGGGTGGTCATCAGAAACAAGGCGAGGTGGCCAAGGGTTACTGTCAGGCAGAAGGAATATACTGCGATGAGACCTTTGCCCCTGTTGCACGGATAGAAGCGATACGGATCTTCTTAGCCTTCGCAGCCCACAGAGGTTTTAAGGTTTATCAAATGGATGTCAAATCCGCCTTTCTGAATGGACATATTCAAGAGGAAGTATACGTTCAACAATCACCAGGGTTCGAAAGTTCTAAGTACCCAAACCATGTCTATTACCTCGATAAGGCTCTGTATGGACTAAAACAGGCCCCAAGAGCATGGTACGAGCGACTTTCAACCTTTCTCCTTGATAATGATTTCGAAAGAGGTACTACCGACACTACTTTGTTCTATAAGAGAAAAGGTGAGGAGATTGTGCTTGTGCAGATATATGTAGACGATATTATATTTGGCTCTACCAATGCACAATACTGCACTGATTTTGAAAAACTCATGCAGAGCGAGTTTGTAATGAGTATGATGGGAGAACTAAACTTCTTCCTAGGACTCCAAGTCAAACAATCATCAGAGTGAATTTTCATAAACCAATCAAAATATGTCTCGGACATACTTTCTAAATTCAAACTCTCTGATGCCTCTGTCATGAAGACCCCCATGGCCACTGGATCTAAGTTACACTCAGATCTAGAAGGAAAGTCTGTAGAGTGCAAGCTCTACAGAGGCATGATTGGGTCTCTTTTATACTTAACTGCCAGTAGACCAGATATAATGTATGCCACATATCTTTGTGCAAGATATCAAGTTAACCCTAAAGAATCCCACCTTCATGCTGTCAAGAGAATCTTTAGATACCTCAAAGGAACCAAAAATCTTAGTCTCTGGTATCCAAAGAACTCTGGCTTTGATCTCATGGCCTATACAGATTCAGACTACGGAGGATGCAAGTTTGACCGAAAGAGTACCTCTGGGAGTTGCCAATTCCTGGGTGGTAAGTTAGTCAGCTGGACTTCAAAGAAACAGAATTGTGTGTCAATATCTACAACCGAAGCCGAATACGTTGTTGCTGCAAGCTGTTGCTCCTAAGTTATGTGGATGAGAACTCAGCTAAAGGACTATGGTCTAGACATCTAGAAGATTCCCATCCTCTGTGACTCCAAGAGTGCCATTGTGATCTCTGCCAATCCTGTACAGCACTCTAAGACAAAGCACATAGATATTTGGTACCACTTTTTGAAGCATCATGTTGAACAGGGCACTATCGAGATGTATTTTGTGTCCACGGAATATCAGCTTGCAGACTTATTCACCAAGGCACTTGATGAGAAAAGATTTCTTTTCTTTGGTGGGTAAATTAGGTATGCTAAACATGAGCTGATCCTTCTGTAAGTGAGACTTAATCTTCATGTACATATATATATATTTCAATCCTTCAGTATGGAAATTCTTTATCATTAAAAGTTATGTACCCGACAGAGCTTATGTGGAATTGCTCAGAGATAATGGAAGAAGGTTTCAGATCACAGAACTCATTCCACCACAGAGCTTCTGTCGATTCTGATACTTGGGCATTCAAAAGGGTTCTGTAGGTGCGGGTTGTTTACCACAGTGACAGACATCTATGTATAGCGACGCCCACGCACCCAACATTAATGGTCGCCGCACGACGTCTTATCGTACTCTGACACCTCTGACGTGGCACACCTCTATTGGTCGTGTCAGTCAAACGACGGTAATGAAGCGTTGATCACAGCTGTATAAACTCGAGTGCAAACCCCAAATTATATTGAATTCAGTTTTACTGTGCAAGTTATATCCGTTTCTACCCCTCGCTATAAAACCCCATTTACCATTCTTCTTCATCTTTTATGATTTTCTCTCATCCTTTACTCCGGCGAACCTTTGCAAAACCTGCAACTCCGCATTTCTACTCCTTTTCTTTAAGGTATAATCAATGGCTTCCACAAAAAAACTCTCCGACGAACTCCTCTGCTCAATCAGAGCATTCTCAACATCCTTTTGTGGCCAGAAATCTAGAGCAAGAACACAGTGGAAACTCCGTCGAGTTTGCTCCGACCACCCACCTTCAAGAATTTCTGGACCATGACCAGTTTGAAAACGTCCTTCCCCTTAAACCCAATAACCACTACCTTGTTCCCTCAAAAACCGCATTTGGGGAAGAAAATGCAATCCTGATGAACATTCTAGAGAACCATCCATTAAGAACCTTAATAACCAAAAACATGACAAGAATCCCTGCCAGGTACCTGAACCAGTTCTGGTAGAGCTGCTATTACAACGGCGAGAATAGACAAATCACCGGTTATGTATCCAAACCAGACAGATCGGAGAATATTGAGCTAAGGTTCAACAGAACCATGCTCTCCATGGAATTCGATTTTCCTAACAGAGGCTTATTGGGCATCAAGGACTATGCAGAAAGCCCTTCTGACAGAGAGCTCTGCGAATTTGCAGAGATGTTGGGCTATAACACCCATCTCACCAAAAGAAACGACTTCAAAAGGAACAACTTCAAAAGGAACAACTTCCCCCCTCTGTGGAATACTCTGTTCTCAGTTCTTAACAGACGCCTAACAGGCAAAGTGGGTAGAGCTGACCAGAGCTCTCACCAAATCTTGGCAATCATGTACGTGGTGTACTATGATCTGCCTCTGGATTATGCCTCCCTCATGATGCAGGAATTAGTTGCCACAATTGACCACATAATCTATACACATAAGGCAAAGGGCCCCAAAAGCAAAGAACACCTGCTCTAGAATTCCAGAAGACCCTAGGAGTTATCCTAGAACCTCTGCTAATCCTGACTGATTGGCCAATGGAAGGGCCAATTGTGAAAACCTATCCTCTGACCAAGATGACCCCTACAAAGCACGCTGATGGGTACAGGTTCTGCAGGCCTTTGTCAGCAAAGATGCTCGTGTATGCCACAGATGAAGACCTTAGGCAAGAGTATATACGCGTACACAGGACTCCATAACCGAGTCCTGTGACCCCATTGCGTCTAGGAGCCCCCATAGGATCATAGGTAGTGGAGGGAATGAGTGCAGAGGAATGGAAGACGGCCTTAGAGAAGCATAGGTTGAATCCAAAAAGAATGAGGCTTAAGAGAAACACAGCCGGCATCTCTACCACCCCAACGAGAACCACAGAGCTACCCTCCAAACCAAAGAAGGCTTCCAAAGCCAAGAAAGCCACAAAGGGTACCTCTGCTAGTGTTGAACAACCCAGGCAACCACAAACAGAAGCCACGGTGGTTGGATCTTCTGCACCCCCTCCTCGAAAAGAAAAGAAGAAAAGAAAAGCCAAAACTTCTGAGAAGGGAGCCCCAAAAACCAAAAGAAAGAAGGCCAAGTAGCCCAAAACCCCTCTGCAGAGCATTGCAGAGGAAACAGAAACAATAACACCAATCCAAGAACAAGCTCTGCAATCCCCCACTCCTATCCAGTACGCAGAGCAAACTGACTTTGCTGCGTTTCTGGAAGCACCAGAAATGGCAACAACTTTGGATACTTCTGGATGGGTAGCATAAGAGATCCCATAGTTCAACACTGACCCCACCCAAATGGAATATTATGTGGCAAGTGTTGACTCTGACAAGAAGGAACGTGACAGAACCCCTGAGGGAAATCAAGCAGAAACCCCAGAAGGCCGTATGAACTCATACCTATTTGCCTCTCCTCCAAGCTATGACCCAGAGCTCGATCTAACAGAGGAGATGGTTTAAACGGATGACACTTGGGTCGAAATAGAATCAAGATTAGAAACTCCTGTCCTAGGGAGGATGGCAGAGGAAGAGAGCCAAAAAGATGCCGCAGAAGGTAGAGGCACACAACCATCGTCCCCTCCTAGTGCAACCACACATCTAGCTCTGCCAGTCTACTGGCAAAAAGAGCTATTGAACAAGAGTCGCACAGCTCGAACCTATCCCCAACAAACCGGACAGAGGAACCTTTTTCCTCCTCTATGCCACTCACTGCCGGGGAAATCATACAGAGGGAGTCCTCTTAAAAGGACTCCCCTCTTATTCGTGATCCTTCGCCCCTGATCACACCGGAAATCCTAGCAGAGGAATTTGTTTCCTCTGCCACACACACAAATCTAGGACCCCAAGGCTCTTCAGAGGAGCCTAGAGCGCACATAGACGAAAGGAATCTAGAAAAGTCCCCTAGTCAAATCAAGGATACTTTTGTCCCCACCTCTGGAGTGGATCAGAACAAGGTCCTTGACAGAACTTCTGTAGAGTCTGAGGCCTTAAAAACCTCTGCTCGAGGATCAGAAGGAAGTCCTTCCGTCCTCACCAAAAAAACAGGGACGAAAGAAGGCGTCCAAGGAACAAGGACTCACTGTAGAGAAGAATGTGTTCCCCCAGAGGTTACACCAGGCTCATATGTCGCAAGGGATGAGTTTTAAACCCTTGTCACCTCTATGACCACTTCGTTGAAAGGGTTGAAAAGCTCTTTCGACGCTCTTGCAGAATCCACCAACAAGGCGCTGATTAAATTGACCACCAAAGTTGAAAACATTTCACCTGAGGTGAAGAATGCCAGTACGTTGATGAAAAATGCTGCAACAACCTCTGCAGCCACAAAAGCTTCTGCACCTGAAACAACGTCAATCTCTGCACTTGAAACCTCTGTCACTCAACTTACTCAATAGATAAAGGAGGCACGTAAAGTGGCCACAGATCTTTCCACTCAGACTCCTGCTACGCCTAGCATTACAGTAGAAGATCTCAAAAGGGCTCTGGAACAGGTTCAAGATTACACGATTGAGCAGAACAAAGCACTGAAGCCAACCGACTACATTACCAGAGCTCAATTGACAAAACTGGGTCAGGGAGTTCTGAATGAGATGACAGAGTTCATCAAAGCCTTCATCACTGCGAACGCGAACTACGTCAAAAATTTCCAAAACAGTGTGGGAAAGTGAGATTGAACACCGAAGCAGAAGTTGCCTATCTGCTTGGCAATCTGTGACGATCTTTGCGCGAAAATGATCGCTGCAGGGGCAAGCCAACCCAAGAAACCATCCACGTCATGCCGGGCAGAAGGCACTTCAGAGAGAGGACATGATGACTCTGATGATGATTCAGATGGGCCATCAAGTCATCATGAGGGGGAAAAGAGGACAGAGAGGAACATCAGAGGTCTACCAGCACCACCACTTGCAGTAAAACCCATAACTCAAGTACCATCCTCTGAAGACCAAAACCAGAAGAAAACCACAAAAGAAAATACCCACCTTTGTGGAAACAACTCAACAAGCCGAAAACCTGCCCTCGCCCAAACCGAAGACTACAACTGAACATGTACAAATACTAACCTCAGCTTCTGAAGACGACCTTCCCTCCCCAACACCAAAACCAAAAACTGAGAAATCTAAACTACCATCCCCAACACCAAAACCAACAACAGAAGAAAAACCCAAATCCACACCCAGAACAAAAACCATAGCTCAAAAACAAAGAAAATATCTGAGCAGAACAGAGGAGCCCACACCAACCAAACCCACAGAATAACCTCCAACCAAATCCCCTATCAGTCCAACAGAGGCACCCAAAACAAAAACCTCAGAAGCTCAACTGACAAAACCTACAGAGGCAACTCAACCCAAACAGACAGAAGAAACACAGCCAAAGGCCAAGGACAAAGGAAAGTCCATACTCGTAGAGGAACCCAAGCCTAAGAAGCAGAAACCTCAAGTCGCAGAGAAATTGCTAAAAAGCTCTTTCGATGCATTCATAACTCCAAAACCAGAAGAGGAAGACTGGGCTTACGGGTTTCCTCTATCAGCAAAGCCTACCCTAGATCCCAAGGAGAAGCCAACAGAAGACAGAGTGGCCAAACTAATCAGCGAAATGGAGGCTCTGCGCAAACCTATGCCTCCACCCTCTATACCTCAACGACAAATGGAAGAGGTGGTGTACAAATACCTCTACAGCAGAGCCGTCAATAATCCTCTGCCACCTCATATTCTGAAACGTGATATGCTTCAGCAGATCAGGGAAGATTTCTTCAAGGACAAAGCCAAACCCATCAAATAGGTCTTCTCAAACCCAAAGATCACAAAAGTCATCAACTGCAAGCTTTCACAAACCAAAAGCGGAAACTTCCATTACGACCTCTATCATGTAAAAAGGGCGGACAGATCTGAGAACAAATTCTCAGATGCAGATCTGAGAAACCTAAGCCCCTATGATCTACATAAACTTCTGAGCTGGGCAAGGAAAAACTACGATTGCAGGCTTGAGATCCAGAGGGCATATGATGAAATCAAATAGGCCATGCGAGAAAAACTTCTGCTCTACAACATGACAGACTTCCAAGTGGGACTTGACCATGGAGTAAAGAGAATAAGTCTCCCACTTCCAGAAGACCACTGCCCCTCCTCTGCTGACATCAAACCGAACACCATCATCTGCAGTCCAAAGGTTGGGTATGTTTTCTTTGACCCTCAAGGAAAAATGAAGCTATTTCTAGAGGTTGATAGGCAGAAGTATGCTACTAAAACGCTGCTCGAGTTCAGATCAAATCTTTTGGAACATAGAGGATCAGAGTTCATGGATTTAAACCTTACAAATAGACTGATTGAGGTCATTGATTCGGTCATCAGCTTCAGAGACCTCTGCATCTCCATGTTTCGTGAGCTCAGGGATGGATGACTCACCAAGTCAATCAATGACTTCCCAAATGCAAGAGTCTGACCTCTGCAACTATTTTAATTCTGTCAACTTTTCATGCTCTGTAATTTATTTCAAATCATGTAAGTGCCTCTGGCATAACCGTAAATGAAAAGCAAATTTGTTAGTGCATAAAATGTATTCAAGATTTAATGTCTATTTTTATAATTGTAAGAAGTCAGAGTCTTTGTAAAAGTCAAAGTAGAGGCTTTAAAAGGTGAAAGTCAAGGTATTAAGTGAGTTAGTCAAAGTGTATAAATAGTGAGTTTGTAATAGAATTAGGTAGGAGTCTTAGAAGAATTCATTCATACGTGTAATAGAGAGATGAGTATCTCAATCTAATCTTTGTATTCTTTCTCTAATTCTATGAAGATCATGGAGTTTATCATTGTTACTTGATTGTATCTTGGGATCACAAGTGGTATCAGAGCAAGATCAGTCCGGATTATGCATAAATTGAAGTTTTTTTGTCAATTTTTGAAGAAATTGATGAGTTCTTGATTTTTTTGAGATTTTTCTTGAAAAGTCTTCAAAGATTCGAAATTCGTGTGTGTTTTTTATTGATTCAAGTTCGTAAACTGATATAATTTGTTGTTTGAAACGATTTTAAATCAAATACTTTGTTTTTAAACAACAAATTTGTGTTTTTGAAAAATTTTCGTAGGGTTTATTGTTCATCGAATGTTCATACTAACAGGTTTGAACGATCTTGATTTCTCATGTGTTTTTGTTAGATTTGATTCCACAGATCTGATTATCTCGATTTTTTGTTCAGATTACAGGTTTTAGAAGTGAAAAATCGACAACAAATTTGTGGTTTTTGAGTTCATCTTGTCGACAGAAAACTGATCATCGAGAGGCTGTTTTGAATGTGATGTTCCATCCATCAATTTAGTGAATTTTAATTGTTCTACAGTCCCCAGATCTGTTCGAATTACAATTTCGAGCAGATTACAAGTTTTTTCTTCGTAAAAGAACAAGAATTCAACAAGTTTCATGTGTTGAAAGACTTCGCCGGAAAATCGCATTTCGCCGGAAACTGCATTTTTCGCCGGAGATTCATAACTAGCGGATAACTTGAAGTTGTCGGACAGTTCTTGGTAGTCGGACGTTCAAAACTCTCGGACACTCAAAACTCTCGGACACTCATAACTGTCGGACACTTATAACTCTCGGACTATCAAAACTCTCGGACAAAACACGTCCGATTAGATTCTTGTCGGACAAATCCTTGTCGGACAAAACTGGCTAAATCTGCTAGTCGGTCAAGAGTCGTCCGACAAGACCTTCTAGTCGGACAAAACCGAGTAGTTCTCGTCTGAGTTTAGTTCAACGAAAAAACCACGTCGGAATGTGTTCAAGGTTTTCCTTCGTTTGATTTTCGCCGCATGATCGATAACTTTGTGTTGCATTCGATTGTATTTTGTTTAAGGATCACATAGAAAGAAAAATCAGCGGATTTGGTTGTGAAACGAAGGAGAAAAACGAATCTAAAGTTTACACATCGTTAAATCACGTTGGTGAGGAAGATGAACAGTGTTTTAACTGTTTCCGTTAAGTAGCGATTAGTTTTCTTTACATTTTTGGTCCCTTTGTTAGGTTTATCGTTAGTTTTTGTTAAGTGTTTAGTTGGTTTTAGGTTTTAACAGATTTGGTCCCTATAGTTATTAGTTTAGCCTTATTACAGTTTTGGTCCCCGTTGTTTTAAAGTTTAGGAATTAACATTTTTAGCTTTGAGTCTTAAGTTTTAGACTTTTGTCATTTTTAGTTCTTATCTTTTATAAGTGATGGTATTTTACACTTTTAGTCCTTATTTTTTGTTTTAGTTTCGAATTTTATCATTTTTAGTCTCTATTTTCAGAAAATTCTCATTTTTTATCCGTTTTATCAAATTTTTACCTGCTTTTGCTCGAAACTGATATATTTTTCTTATTTTTTTTCAGGTTTGTCGATTTAAAGTACAGTATTCCGAATTAATTTTTCAGAATTAAATTTTGAACGACAAATTTATAATTTGTTATTCAAAATTTGATTTTGAAATTTTTTCTGACTTTAATCAATTTTTCTCTGATTATCGTGTGTGCATAATTCTACTTCTCACAAAGTATCTGACAACGATCATTTTTAACCTTTTCAGGTAACAATGCCTTATTTTGATTCAAAAGACGAGATGTATTCCCTTATGCAATTACCTGTCCATACACGAGACAAAATTAAAGCTTTGGAAAGAAAGGTTGAAGAACTTGAGTTCAACTCAAACGTTAGTGATGAACAAAAGGCAAAAGTTTTTCAAGAAAAGTTTGAAAAGGATACTAAATCTTTTGATTCTCAATTATCTGATTTGAACAAACAAATTAAAGACTTAGAAGCAAAGAATAATGAAAGTGAATTATCTTTGACAAATCTTTCAAATCAAAATACATAATTTTTAAACAAAATTGGCGATTTGGAAAAGAAGTTGTACTTGAGAGGTCAAACTGACCAAACTATTCATATGAACAAGCCAAGACTTGTAAGTCCAGTCAATAAATACTGGGGACTTGGTTACGAAAACCCCAAACAGTTGGCCAAAGCTATCTTTACATTGCCTACAATGTATATATTCAAATGTCTAAGATATGCACGATATTGGCCCGAGTTCGAAATTCCTTGGACAGGTGAAAAGGAAACCTTAGAAGTGGAAGAAAGAAAAAGATCATTAACAACTCATATATAACTTCCATTTTGTTATACTCATGAGACGGAGAAGACTCTTAACAATCTACATGGAATCTTCCAAACAATTATTTTGATATATGTGCTACAAAGCCAACCACCGAACAAGTCTTTGAAGATAAGAAATATGTTCCAACATTGGTGCTATAAGGGAGAATTGTTGAGCTAGAGATCTCCATTGTAGAACAAAGAATAAAATTTGAATTAGAAAAGGACCTCCTTTCAGCTGTTTATTCAAATAGCTTTAAGGAAATTTCTTCTAGTTTCAAAGATGAGGTGGAAAAGGAGACTGTTAAAATTGAAAAATCTTTGATCAAAAAGTTTTCTGATTCATCAAAGAGCATCTTTGATGCTAAACAAAAGATTGATAAAAAATGTCTCCAACTTTCTAAGAAAGTGGTGGATCTTAAGAACATTCTTCTATCCGAGCATACTCAATTGGAAAGTGAGAAAGTTAACTTCATTAATCAAATCAAATCATTTGAAGAAAAGTTGACTGAATTTTCAAAGACCAAAACTGAGTTAGAAATTGTCCTAGAAAATGAAAGAAAGGAATTTGAACTGAAAAACTGGTTCAATCTTGAGGAAAGCAACTTTCTTAAAGAACAAAATTGTAAACATTCTCAAAAAGTGATGACTTTGGAAAAATCTTTGAAAGAGGGAAACATTAATACAATGTATGATTTTGACGATACTTTCAATCTTGAAAGAGCACAGTTTGAATTTGAGAAAGTCAGTTTTGAAAAGGAAAAACAATCTTATGAAATGAAAATATTTGAGCTTTCTCAAGATGTGGACGAGTTAGAAAAGGAATTGGCAAAAGAACGAAGAGAAAATGCTTTCAAAAGATGGAATACACCTGATTCTAATAAGGATTTTGAAATTCACAATGTCGATTCTAATTCTGATTGTGAGTTTGTGCCTAATGATCATATTTTCCAAACCAAGTCTAAGCCAAACGAAACCGACAAAGGAAAAGTTTGTTCATTTGATTTCTCAAAGAAGCTTCAGAACCGTACAGATTTTATCTTTACTGAAGAAAAACCTTCAAGTATTTTTTGTAAAGGTGAGTGTTCAAATTCTAAGAAACCACCTTTAGAGAAAAGAAAAAAGAGTAAAAAGTCAAAGACAACTCAAGTTCAATATTCTAAAGGTTCTAATTCTAAATCTTTTGTTGTTTCAAATACACCTATCTACAAGCCTGTAAAGATGGAATGAAAGGTAAAGGGTTCTACACCTATGAACGATGCACCAAAATCATTTGTTCCTCCACCCGCGGTGAACAAGAAGAACAATGCTCATAAAGGTAAGTCTTTTGTTAAACCTAATCCTATTCATTTCGCAAATCATCTGATTAGGTTGGCACATAAGAAAATTTGTTGTTCTTACTGTGGATCAAATGATTTTGTGCATAAAGAATTTACTTCTTATTGGTACGGTACTTACCGAATTTCTTCTAAGAAATCTGCACCTAACACACTAGGACCCAAGTACCGTTTGGTACCAAAATCTGCTTAATCTGTTTTGCAGGTTCATCATATGTTGTGTTGAATGTTACATATATATCACACACATGACTGAAAACATAAGAGAAGTGGTGCAAATTTTTTAAAAATATATGTACCATTAAGGGGGAGCGAAAGAGATATTGGTTTCTAAACATATCAGTTTAGAACCCGGATTTCAAAGAAACAATGGTTTCTAAACACATCAGTTTAGAACCCGTATTTCAAAGAAACAGTGGTTTCTAAACACATCAGTTTAGAACCCGAGCATAAAAGACTTTGGTTTCTAAACACATCAGTTTAGAACCCGAACATAAAAGATTAATGGCTTCTAAACATATCAGTTTAGGACCCGTACTTCAACGAGTTTGACTTCTAAACACATCAGTTTAGAACTCGTATTTTATTGTATTAGACTTTGATTGTTACACATTCTAATCTTGTTTCATTAAGATCTTTTGCAGATTTTGAGGGGGAGCTTATCTGATTTTTAAATCGGTCTATCATGATTTGAGGGGGGGCTTAAACATTTCACTGTAAGTATCTTCCGAACTCAATCTCAGATTGTTTGAAAGAAGAACGACTTTCAAGCATGAAAAACGTTTTCTTAAATGTTCAAACCACTTCTCGATTCTCAAATAGATTTTATGAATTTTCGAAGTGCGGTTTTAAATGTTTTTCCTATATATATACATATATAGATCTCGGATTCTCGTTACATCATTATTTTTTACCGTGTGTTTCCAAAGATTAATACTTGCGTATTATCTTTTCTATACTTTCAAGTATTCATACATACCGGTTCAGCTTCTTATTGACTTTGTTATTACCATGTCTCAAAACGACACATTTTTTCGATGGTAATATTCCTGTTTGATTTCAAAGTTTGTTGAGCATCATATTCAGTTCAACGTAAGAACTTAAACGTTTCATTCAAAGATGTTTATATTTGTTTATATAAACAACATTCAATTCTTTGATACCCTAATCCTTACATGATTATCCGTCATGATTTTATTTCATATTTGATCTGATTGATACATTGTCAGATTCTCAAACAAGTATTTCGAATTCATTTCATTCTTTCTATATTCTTGTTGTGAGAAATCTTCAAAGATCAAATGCTCAAATTTTCATGATATTATTGAGGAGCATACATTCTGATGGCAATGTTAATCAAATGCCGATGTTCATAATTGTTCAAGCTAAACTGTTGAATAATACATCATTTTAGGATAAAATTTCATGGGAATCAGTGTGAGAATTTAAAGAACTTCTATGGATCCACGTTAACCAGTGTTTCCTACCCAATAAGTTATCCTTGAGTGATAGAGGGGTGAGGGGTCAAAATCAAAGAGTGGGGGAGATATCTCATCCGGTTGAGTATCTCATTGTGCTGAGGTAAAATGAAAATGAGAGTTTGGTTAGAAGTGAGTGGATTAAAAAAATAGAAAGAGGGTGTGAGAACAGAGTTAAAAGAATAAGAGAACTCTGCACTATTCACTTTCTGAGCCGGGCAGCCATATTACTGATTGGTTCACATTCTTTGGTGACCATCATTGAAACAGACAACTAACCCATGCCAACTCTTGCATTAACCCCACCAGCTACTCATTTCTTTCTTAATAAAGGAATGTTTCAATTTTTTTGGGGACGCAGCATATTATCTATCTAACCTTCATTTGGAAGGTTTGGATATTGAAAAAGAAGGAAGTCTTCCCCACCTTCGCTCTTTATTCATGCACATTGAGTCCGTGGAAAACTTGTTGTTGTCTCAACAGTTTACACATTTTGAGCCTATAACTTTCAAGCATAAGTTGCTTCAATCATTTCTACACTTGCACGTACACACAAGGAATATGTTTTCTTGTCATAACGTTCTTAGAAATTCCTTAGTGTTTTTCGATGATTGAATGGAAGCCCTGGAGGAGTGAACATCAAAAAGCTCCTTTCCAAAGTGCATTTGTTGTACTAAGTGGCTCCGTGCAACTTACAGGCATTTTAACTGATTCATCCGTTGTTTCAGGGTTACCACTTTCATATTGTCTGAATTTGAAAAGATTCGGATAAATATTTTTGGAATCGACGGATATTCAGATCAAAAGAAGGAGGTTGTTATTGATATATTCAAAGACTACTAAAATTGATATTGAAGTTTTGATGATCATGATGCTCACAATCATCAAAAAGGGGGGGGAGCATATGAAAGTTAAGGGGAAGAACATATGAAAGTTTCAATTTCAGAATAAGGAGAATTTTGTTAAAGTCAAGAAGCTCGAGATAAAAAGTCAAGATGTTTCGAGATGATTCGACAAAGATTCAAAAGTTAAAAAGATTGTTATTGTTGAAGAAGTGAAGATACATAGTTCAAGACATTCAAAGCCCGTTAAAGCTCAAACCCAGTTAAAGCTCATTCAAACCGTTCATATTCAAAGACTGAAGATATATGTCCAATCTCAAAGATGCAAAGATCCGTGCTACAATGTTTCAAAGAATCGTGTTACAAAGATCAGTGATACGAAGATTCAAAGAGACGAAGATTTTGTTTGAAGACTTTGACCAACACCATAAAGATTTGAAGTTCGAGTTTCAAGACCTTGATGATTATTTGATTTTGAAGATCCCGTTGAAGTTTAAAGCAGTCAGATTGGATTTCTGAACACAACACTTATTCGAAGATTCTTCAGAATTATCTTTCGAAGATTGATATTCCTTCAAAGCGAAGAGGAAGACTGTTCAAAGAGCTAAAGTGTTGAAGGTCTGAAGACCACATGGAGCTAAAGACTATCATCATCAATTTTTAAATCTTGAATCCATAGGGGGAGATTGTTAGTGCATAAAATATATTCAAGATTTAATGTCTATTTGTATAATTGTAAAAAGTCAAAGTCTTTGTAAAAGTCAAAGTAGAGGCTTTAAAAGGTCAAAGTCAAGGTATTAAGTGAGTTAGTCAAAGTGTATAAATAGTGAGTTTGTAATAGAATTAGGTAGGAGTCTTAGAAGAATTCATTCATACGTGTAATAGAGAGATGAGTTTCTAGAGAGAGAAACTAGAGAGAGAAAGTGGATCTCAATCCAATCTTTGTATTCTTTCTCTAATTCTAAGAAGATCATGGAGTTTATCATTGTTACTTGATTGTATTTGGGATCACAAAATTACACACAGAGGTCAAATGTTTCACCTCCTGTTCTTCTTAGCCTTAGAAAAACATGCAACTTTCAAATTTTTTATTTTTCAATACTTAGGGGGAGATTGTTAGCTCCAACTTCTGCTATAATAAGTATTGAAAAATAGGCTAAGTGAAGATCACCGACAGAGCCTCTGCCGAGACACCAAGAGTAACATTCACTTGATTGTTCACCAGAAGACTTTCAGAGGACAAGGCCACAGAGCCTCTGTCACCCTTGATAGAGCCTCTGTGGTATGAAGACTTGGAAGCCTGAAGATACATGAAGATAAAGACAAAAGACAATCGTGCCTCTCACGTGCCTCTGCTATACGAAGATCCTGAAGATCATTCGTACAGGCGTGCCCTGCACTTTCCACGTGTCATCTTCTGAGGGGCTGCAACTTTTACCGTAGGCGACGCACTACATTAACGTGTACCATGATCTGTCCCACGATGTTGTCTTTTGTACCTTAGTACTTCTTGTCTACTATTTGTCCCGTGTAAAGTAGTATAAATAGAGGGTGTCTCCAGGACTTTTTCTATTAACTTTCGCACTACACACACACACCAGCTTAGAGCGTATAATCTGTATCACACACTTAACAGTGTTCTTGGTGTTCTTGAAAGAATCAAATAGATATGTATTGTTGAGCTAAACTCTTGTTATTTACTGTTTCACTTCTATATTCTTGTGTGTGTAATCTACCATTTTCGTCAACATAAATTTCTTATATTACGTTTCCGCATCTACATCACTATACTCTGTTTTAAGCATTTGTCGTTGATATATCATTGTTGAGTCTTATTGTTTCTTTCTTCCTTGGTTTACAAGTTAAACAATCCATCAGAGGCATCTTTATCAGTCAATCAAAATATGTCTCTGATATTTTGAAAAAATATAAGCTCATCGTTTTAGGGGGAGCTTAAAATGAAAATAAGCATTGTTTAAGGGGGAGCAAGTCAAAACAATTTTAAATCTTCATGACTTGGCTTGTTGAACATAAGGGAAAATCTTTTTGAAGGAAGGGGAAACCTGTTCTGATGAAAACCTTTTTGATAATGTCTAAGAACTTACCAGAACTCAGAAATTTCACCAGAGCCTCTGATGAAGTTCACCGGAACTCTGTGAAATCTCTGAGAAAGTTTTGCGCTCGTTCTCTGACTATTCTCACATCAGATATTGGATTTGCAAATGATTTTAGGGTAAAGGTGAAACATTTTGGGTCACTTGAAAGAATGGACAAGGTCACTCATTAGAGGCAAAAATGTACTAAGGGTTCCACCAGAGCTCTGCCATTTTTCTACCTTAATACTCTCTGATAATGGTCATCAGAAGTGTTGGTTATTTTTGAGCCTCAACCACTCTAACCGTGACGGTTCTGTATCAGAAAGGTTGTCAGACCCAAAACCCACATAGAATTTTCTGATTGGATGACCAACCATTAGCTGTTTTCACGTTCTACTGTAGAAGTCGTTTCACTATCTCACACTCAAGTGCCTACAGTACCTACGATGGTTATCTAGCCAGATATTTTGAGTATAAATACCCATTTGATTTACCCATTTCATTTCTTACGCTTTCTGAGTATTCAACCCTGCAAAATCTTCCCTCCTTTGTTCAAATATCTTCTTTGTGTTCTTCAAACCCCAAAACCTACAACAATGGCGGATCAAGCAAACTCTGTAGAATCGAGCAGAATCGTACCCGTAGACCAAATAGTAATTGCACCCTATGAGTTTGTAGACAACAACTACAGATTTGATGCCAATCCAGCTAACTTTCTACCCATATACCATGTGTTCGTCGAGTTCTTTCGAAAATCCGAAGTTTTCCAAGCCAAAACCAAGTTCGATGATGACCTTGCACAACTATATGTCCAACAATGGTGGACAACTTGCCAGTTCATCCCAGAAAGAAAAGGAATCATAGGCAATGTGGATTCTGGAAGAGGTGGATGAGCGGGGACTGTTCGCATTCGTCCCAAAACCATTAGGAGAATATTTGGAATGCAAACTCCTCAGCAGTTAGGAGTTCCTACATATGAAAACCCCCAAAAGCCCTTGTTCTTCTCGCATTCATCAAGTTCTTGGGCTACAATGCAGATTTAACCAAAGTCGAAGAATTCAAAAGAGGTCATTTGCCACTAGTGTGGAACTTCATGTTCTCCACACTCAACCGTACACTAACCTGCAAAAAGTAGAAGCCAAGACCAAGCCAGCACTAAAATCCTGCAAATCATGTACGACCTCTATTTCAACAAGCATTTTGATTATGCCACTATCCTATACGAAGAACTACTGAACGCAGTAAACGTAAAGACAAGTACTCTGGCGACAGAAGGCGTTGTGGGGGAGCACAGGAATTTGAAGCACCTCAGATTTACAAGGCTCATAAGCCTCGTGATAAGGGAAGCATTTCAGAACCTGCAACTGACTCAACAGGGAAATCCAACTCCTGGATGGGTAATGTCATAGTTCAAACCTACAATCTCAGGTATGTACCCCAACACCAGGAGAATTCCTCAAACTATGCTTTCTCTGATTCACCCCCAACACATTTCTATCCAAAACTATAGATATGCTGCCCAACCTTAAGAACCTGAGGTGGGATCCCCAGCATACATAGGTCCTGATCCTTCTTTAGAATCGACTAGTCTGGTACAAGAGGTAGAAGAAGTAGTCAGACCAGAGTTAAGAGTACCCACAGAGGGGTCTACCTCTGAAAATGCTATGGATGAGGGAGTAAATGACAGAGCATCTCCACAGGAGCCTGTCGAAGAGGAAGTAAGGGAAACTGCAGAGGAGGTAGCAGAGAGTTCGTCCTTCTCTGGCAGTAGTGAGGAAGAGGAATCTGAAAGTGAGAGCTCTGAGTCTTCTGAAACCCTAGGAGCCGAGGCAAAAGAGAGCATAGAAAAAGATGTTCTTAAGAACACTCATGTGCATTTTCCTAGCCCAACTCCCAGTGCTACCACAAAATCTGTTCACGACGATCAAGGCCAAATGGACATTGAAACAGAGGTGCACATCTCAAACCCTAACCAGCCTAATCCACCAGAGGCAATTCTTCATGCCTCTGGTATGCATGAAACTGGGGAATCCCTGTTTGGTAATGATGTCCTATCGCCTCAGGACATCATTAGGACAGATACACACGATGAAGCCTCTGTGGCTTGCTTAGATGGAACATAAAATAGTCCTGGGATCTTCATGATTTCGCGTAGTCTATGTCCAACTCAGGGACATTGGTTAGAACTAGTTTCACGCAGGGAGACTTGTCTTGATCGCAGATCTTCCCATCACATCAAATTTCCTTCTCCTGAACCTGAGCAGGAAGAGGAACCTCTGATCAGAACACCCAGAGATGTATCCCCTGAAAAGGAACATCAAGGACATGGTGGAAGTCCTTAAAGAGTCAACATCAACACAACTCTTGAAGGAGGTGCCTCTGAGCTCGAGGAAGAATTGAATCCATGTGTTGGAGACAATGTTACCACCACCTCTGATAATGTCACAAGTGCAGACCTCAAAAGCTTCTGTGATAGTATTAGTAACTCCTTGAATGAGTATAAACTTATCAATGCGACAAAAGAGGAGCTGATCCAAAAGGAGAATGCTTCTCTGAAAGAGTTAACCAAAAATTTAGTAGAAACTTCCCAGAAGTTCACTGATTGGGAAAAGACTAGAGCAGCGGAGAAAGAGAAGATGAACAAAGAAATATCTGATCTAAAGACAACCTTGGCAGAGAATCACAAGAAATCGATCAACAGAACTCTGCCAGTACCCTCGATCATTCTGTCAGATAACAACATCAGAACTCTGACAGAGATGATTAATAACTCTGCCAAGGCTGCCATTAAAGAAGCCACTGCACCAGAAGCCGACGTACCCTTCCCTGATAGACAACCAATCGACAGAGCCTATATGGGAACTTTCAGAAAAATGGTGCTGAGCAGAGTGATGACTGTTTCTTCAAAGTTCGTCTAGAAGGCACAAGCAACAGAGAAACACGTCCAGACTTCTCTTGACTCTCATAAATTCAACTTTGAGAGTCAGGTAGATGAAATCAGAGCTGATGCGACAGAGGTAGAAGAGGTTCTAAAAAAGGCAGTTATTATGTTCATAGATGCCATCCTGCAAGCTGCTTCAAAGAAAAGACCTGTAGAGGAGACCCCTGAGGAAGGACCATCCAAGAAAAAGGGTAAGTTTGTTGGCCCGAACTCTCCCAAAGCCTCTCTGGTAGTTTCTGATGATGATGGCGTAGAAGAAGCTACAGGAGAGCCCTCAAACCAACAAAAGGGGGAGACAGAGACACCAAGGGAGACAGAGATGACACCAAGGGAGACAGAGCTAATAGAATTTGATTATATCTTCAAAGACAAAATGATCAAAGCTCCAGCAGAAGCATCAATATCACAACCGCCAGAGATCATAATTTTGGATACTCCTCCCCAAACCCCAAGGACTGAACCAGAGAGAACTGAACCATTCTCTGCTGATGATCAATCAAACCCAAACCAAGAAACCGAAAATGCAGAAGAGCCAGAAAACCAACCTAAAAACCTACCTGAGCAGAACCCTGAATCCCGATACACAGAAAATCCTGCACTAGAAGAGGTATTCTCATATCTCTATGCTGACAGAGATATTATCCCAATAACCGTTGTACCTATGAACCCATACCTGAACCCCATCAGAGCCAACAGATTAACAGATGAAAGGCAAAGGTTTATCAGAACCAAATCACATCTCAACAAGGCCATCAATTCATCCTTTGTATTCAATAGAATTTTGAAGATAGAGCAGAAGAATTTTGCCTATGACAGAATTCTCTATCATGTCTACACAGTGGAGTCAGAAGATAAGAGGATAGAAACTTTCAACGACAATGATCTTGTGCTTCTGAACCCCTATGACCTGCTAACTCTACATGCCTAATGCGTCAACTACAACGACAAATACAAAGGTGCAAGAACTGCTTTGGTTGAAGTTCAGTATGCTATGCAAGAGCACATCAACCTCAGAACGCAAATCGACTTTCAGCTAGGCATAGAGTTTGAGCTTGAGAAACTGGCGATTGGTCCTCCAAATGAGAATCTTGAGGGATTTATGCATCACAGAACATGAACTATTGTTGGCAATCCAGCAATATTCATATGCCGACAGAAGGGCAACAAGAAAGCCATAAAAGCAGAAGAACCCCACAAGTATTCAAGCGAATCGTTGCAGTATCTCAGAAACATTATTCTAAATCTTCCAAGGGAAAAATGTCTAGAAGATGCAATGAAGAGTTACATTAATCAGATAGACCTCATGTTAGAATTCAGAGATTTAATCAGAAGATTTGATAGAATTCTAAGAGGAAACAATTATGCTTAGTATACTAGTTCTTTTGTATTGTATTGTAATCATCTTGAAAGAATAGTATCAGTTTCACAGAGGAAGACTTTCTCTTCTATGTCTTTTGTTTACTTATCTCTGTAAATAGCTTAATTTGTATTTTCAATACTTAGGGGGAGATTGTTAGCCCCATGTATACACAATGTAAAAGTATTGAAAATATCACAAGTTAGAAGACCACCAGAGATCAAGCAAAAGACTTAGAAGAAAAACAAACAGAAGATCATCAGAGCTCGACAGAGCTTTGGCATAAGACTTCTTCTGTTCCACCAGAAGAACTGTTCACGCCAGAAGACCTTCAGAGCTCTGGCACAAGAGCTCTGGTGAATGAAGACCTCTATGAAGCTTAAGCCTCGTAGAAATCTCTAAGTGTCAGACACGTGTCCGTACTTTCCACGTCAGCCCTAAAAGGACGGAGACACACTTTCCACGTGTAATTCCAGGGTTAGATAGTACACTGTCTTTCACATTATCAGGCTATAAATAGAAGGGTAGTTGAGCGCACAATTGTAAGCTTTTGGTGAGAATTGTTACTAGAATTGTGAGAGTAAATACTGCACATTCTATTCCACTACCACTGTACGAATTGTCACCTAAGAGATTTCAGAATACACACACAAGAAAGTGTTCTTGGTGTTATTCATATATATCAATATACGAGCAACTTATTTAACTATCTTGTTATCATTTTACTGTTCTATATTGTTATTGTTATTCTCTCATTGCTTCATATTTGTATACACGATCACTCATACTTAAACAGCTTTATATAATGCTTCTGCTACCTTTAATCTTGTTATTTATATGAGACAAAGTGAATCTGGGAACCTACAAAGGAGTTCATAGTTGAATCGAAGACAAAGCTGATGAACAAGTGACAAGTCTACTTATGATCTGATGCGGATATCTGTGAAACCAAGACAAGTCCACAACACGGGATATTTCAAGTAGAAGACTTCAGCGATAGCTGACTTACATCAGGTCTCACTGATGGAAGATCAACTCAGCGATCGTTGATCATGAAGCCTGCTCTACAAGGAATGTTTGTCTTATCCTCTTGCACACTTTTGTATGATTTGTCAGAAGGACATACCTTTGTCCAAGATCGTACAAACCACTCTACCACTATATTGTTTACCATGCAGCCAAAAGCATGTTTGCAAAAGTCAGAAACATGCATCCAACAAAATGATGACACGTGTAAAGTCCTTCTGACATGCATTAAATGCGTGTAGTATAAATAGGAGAAATGCATCTTCAGTTTGAAGGTAGTCATCCCTGAACCTACTTAGTGCCTTAGAAAATTATCCTTAATTTTCTAACTTCCTTCTTTCTATTTATTAGTGCAAGAAACCTGTATAATTCTCATAGTTTGTTTAGATTAGGTATTGTACTTAGTCTTATTCCGCAACAAGCTGTAAATTGTTTGATTTATCAATAAACAATTTAAAAAGATAAAAATCTTGTGTGTTTGTATTCTACCCCCCTTCTACAAACTAATACTTGTAGAACCCTTCGGGACCAACAAAAGTCAATATCTTTTGACAATTAGCCGAAGCAACAAGATTCGTCAACGTTGATCCATATCGAGAACAAATCCAAATAGTTGCATAAAAAAGTTGAAACTATCAGATAGCAATATGAAACCCTAGAGATCGCCGACTAAAAACACTAGATTAGGTAAACAACGAATTAAAGAAACTACATTATGGAATGAAAATTGAAACCATGGATAATGGAAATTGAAATCTTTGTTGTGCAATATAATTCATAAATCGCAGGTACCTTGTGCGAAAAACAGGAGATGTCGTGTTAGTGCTCTATTTAGCACCTTGTACCAAGTTGAGGGGCCATATTGAAACTATCTAATTTGCAACCTATTTAAGGTTTTTGCCTTTGTAATTTCACTTTATGTCATTCCCTACACACACATAAGTACAGGAGCTTTTCTCTCAACATTTCATCACCATTGTTGTCAGGATCGATTCCAAACAAGAAAAATTATACTTAGAAATCAGAATTAAAGAATCTTGCGGAATAGAACTTTAATTCAAACACACTCAATGAACAACTAATCAGAAAACACAATCTGTTTGTATTCAATACTTCAACTCACAAGTTTACAACCAAACCTCAATCTTGTTGAACAGGCTCAACAAGACGACTTCTACTTCTCTAGAAATAGGGTTCTAAACCTTGAGGTTAATTCTCTCTAAAACAAAAATGAATTCTGATCAATCTCTTACCGAATAGCTATCTATCAACATCTATTTATACTAAATAATTACAAGATAACTATCAAAACAAAATTGATCTTCAGAATATTCTTTCATGCTTATCTTCACTCATTCCATCTTTATCTCCAACATTCCCGCATTCCATAATTATGATCACCAGCAGTATTAACATCGTTATGCACAAGCAGTACTAACATTGTTCCAGCAGCATTAACTTTTACTTGCAGTACTAACCTTGCTCTGGCAGTAGTATTGTTGTTCTGGCAGTACTAACGTTGTTCTGGCAGTACTAACGTTGTTCTGGCAGTACTAACCATACTTAGCAAATCTTCAGTTCCCAACAATCTCCCCCTAACTTGACTTTTTAGGTTGAGAAGTCAAGTTCTTCAGATGATGCTTCCAAAACCTAATCATGAACACATAAATCAGGATTCAAACCCAGGCTTTGGTTGATAATCCTTCTCACCAAGTATCTTCCCATTTCAGAATCCTTGTTGCAAGCCAACTTAGCATGTAGCATTCCATTCAACCTTTTCTTGATGTGCTTGTATGCAACATCCACCAAATAATACTCATGATATGTATAGTCCAGTGTGATGACATACACTCCACATTTTTCAATGAGCATCCAGTTGGTAATGGCTTGAAAATTTCTTTCTATCATATACTGAACTGCTTTTGGTTTGAACATTAGGCACAGGTATTCAAGAACCATTTTGGTGATCGACATCCCTTTCTCATTCAGCATATTTCCATACAGCTTCATTCCAACCTTGTACATCTCCTCTACGTCAGATCTAGAGCACATTCTGATAAGTCTTCCCCATGTAGAACAGACCTCAAACTTCCCATCTGGTCTTTTGACTCTAATGTACTCCTTTCTCTGATCTACCAAGGTATCCCAGAAGATGATCTCAGGAGGCATGGAAGATAATGGGTCAACTTTGATTGGATCAGTATCAACCATAGTGATATACATATCACATTGAGCATTACTTGGTTGACCTGATGGAGTTGCTACTTCTTCTTCAGCAACCTTTGTATCATCTTTCTTTTCTGGAACATCCTCTTCTTTTTCTTCTTCTACCACTGGTTCTACCCTAGGTTTCTTGACAACTTTCCTCTTGGTAGCTATAGACTTGGTTCTTGCTCTTTTCAGCGATACCAGCTTTTCACCCAGGGTTTCTTCTTGCTTTTTAGGAGTGTCATGTTTGGCTTTAATCAAAGCCTCTGCAACTTCAACTTCTTCCAAAGTAGGCTTTTTAGTTTCTGCTGCTTCCTTTGTTTCTGCTGCTTCTTCCTTTGTAGATACTGCTTCTGGCATGGTTTCTGCTGCTTCTTTTGTTTTTGCTTCCTCTGGAATGGTTTCTGCTGCTTCTGCTTTTTGACTTTCATCAGCATTAACCGTTTCTGCTGTTGGTTCAGTTTCTGCTTCTTTCTGAATTTCAGCAGCATTAACCTTTTCTGCTGCATGATCAGTTTCTGCTTCTTTTGCAATTTCTTCAACACACTCATTCTCCCCCTTTTCTTGTGCAGTCTCCATGTTGACTTCAGCTTCTGACTCCCCCATTTTGGGAGCATCATTGTTGGGGCTTCTTCTTTTAAGAACATACTGAGCTTTCTTCTTCCTGTGCATCAACTTTGTAATCAGCTTCTTATGCTTCTCAAGCTGTGTTTGTTGATATAGGACCACTTTCTTGAGTCCATCTATCTCCTTTTGCTGACTTACAACATCTGTGTTGATATTGGCAATGGTTTCCATCAATTCCTCATATGTATATCTATCCTCACCTTGTTTAGGAGTTTTTACTTCCTTTAAAGGATAACTGGAAATTTTAGTAGGTGTCTTTTGCCTAGAAAAAGCACTGCCTACCCCCGTGGTTTCTTGGCACATGGGACCTCAGAATGATCTCTCATTCTGAGTTTCCGTGAGGAAGGTCTTAGTTATGTTACCACTGTCCTTCTCTGTGCTAGCAGAAGTAGTGGCAGCCTTGCTACTCACATGCTCAACCTTCTCCTTAGTGAGCACCTTCTTGGGGTTGGGAGACACCCCTGTGGTTTCCCTTTCGATATTCTCTATTGGAGAATGCTCCAATAGAGGGCTTAAAGGCTTTGGGCTTGTAGGAGGTACATCAAGGGAAAGATCCTTGTGTACCATTCTTCTTGTAAACTTTTTGGTTATGTGAGGAGTGGGTCTTTGAAGAATGGACTGAGGAATTTCTTTGGTGATTGAAGGTGGGGTTAGGCTATCAGTGGGTTGGTCTAATGAGGGCCTTGACCCTGATGCCATACCTTCTTGTGTGTGGGACACACCCATCATTGTAGAGAACAATGGAGTGTCAACTCCTTCCGAGTCCCTGGAAGTTCTTCTCATATTTGAGAAGACCTTTCCTTTAGGGGGTTTAGGTACATATACCTCAGTAAATTGAGGCAAATCCGTCAATTCCTGAGTAATCACTGCTTGGACAAACCTTGGGTACATATAAAAACGCTTTTTGGATTCCAGGTTTGACACAAGATCATTGAAAATCATTTGTGAAAAATTAAACTTCCTGGCAGTGGCCAAGCAGACCAGGGCATAAGCAATGGTACTGCTAAACTCACTCCATCCAGTAGTTTTCTTTGAAATGCAATGCATTAAGGTATGAACAAAGAATCGCCATTGTGTAGAAAATTTAGACTTGAAAAACTTAAAGATTCCAATGGGACCTTCATACCCCATTCTCGTTAAAGTTGAGTATAGATCGTCATTAGGAATAGACGTAATACCTGAGGCATCATCAAATCGAAGAGTGATGCGAATAAGCTCCTCTATAACATTCAAGGGTTTGTCACACACCCTTGTTTTGATGATTTTCTGCCCATCTTCAGACACCACGGTGGCATTTTCCCAGAACTGCTTCTGATGCTCGATGTAGATTGTCGGGGTCACCGTTAGGGCATATGATATATGCGTGGATTTGAGGAAATCCACAATGTCGTGAAAACCTGCGGACTGTTTTGGCTTCTAGAGCATGGCAATCTCGTTGTGTTCGTCGATAAACTCCATTGTGCCTGAGGATTCTTGACCGAAAACAGAGATTCTTGGGAGAGAATAGTTAGAAAGAGAGAGAGATGAATAGAATTCAAAGAGACGTTATGAACTTTGGCGGGCTGAAAGAGGTATTTATAGCAGTAGTAGCCCTAATTTTTCTTTTAAAGCAGTATTAACGACACATGCAGTATTAAGTACGAAGCAGTATTAACTATGTACTGGCAGTAGTAACTATGCACTGGCAGTAGTAACTATGCACTGGCAGTAGTAACTATGCACTGGCAGTAGTAACTATGCACTGGCAGTAGTAACTTTTCAGCACTTGTCAATCTGAGTCATACAGAAGATCCTGAGAAGAAGAGTTAGTAGTACCAAATATAGAAGGAAATACAGGTATAAAAACTGAAAATCATGACTTTATTCAAGGTTGATCATGCCCACACTTGTTACCAAGAAAGTGAATCTACCCACATCAAAAGCTTTTGTGAATAGATCAGCAAACTGGTCATTGGTATGAACTTTAGCAACTTGAATTAATTTCTTTTCATTACAATCTCGAATAAAGTGATACCTGATCTCTATGTGCTTTGTTTTTGAGTGTTTGACAGGATTGTTAACAATGCTAATTGCACTGTTGTTGTCAATGAATATTGGAGTGTGAAGAAATGTTACCCCATAGTCCAACATCTGATTCTGTATCCATAGAACCTGAGAGCAGCAGCTTGCAGCAGCTATATACTCAGCTTCTGTTGTAGATAAGGACACTGTGGTTTGTTTCTTACACTGCCAAGATACTAGTCTTGCACCCAAAAACTGACATCCACCTGAAGTAGACTTCCTATCCATGTTAGCTCCACCCAAGTCACTATCTGAGTATGCAAGTAGATCAAAGGATGATTC
Organism: Saussurea involucrata; assembly: GCA_033807775.1. Classification (NCBI taxonomy): domain Eukaryota; kingdom Viridiplantae; phylum Streptophyta; class Magnoliopsida; order Asterales; family Asteraceae; genus Saussurea; species Saussurea involucrata. The sequence continues at coordinate 186,469,651 of CM066320.1, read as the reverse complement.
ATAAGGATACCAGAGACCTAATCTAGGTTGCCCTCTTAGGTATCTAAATATCCTCTTGACTGCATGAAGGTGTGATTGCTTTGGTGTAACTTGAAATCTGGCACATACACATACTGGAAACATAATATCTGGTCTAGAGGCTGTGAGATACATGAGTGATCCAATCATTGATCTGTAATGATGGGCATCCACATCCTCCCCCTCAAGATCAACATTGATCTGTTTGTGTGTCTCCATTGGTGTGCTTGCTGGCTTTGAGTCTGATAATCCAAACTTATCCAGGATGTCTTTCACATATTTGGATTGGCATATGAAAATCCCATCCTTCTTCTGTTTCACCTGAAGCCCTAGGAAGAAAGTAAGTTCACCCATGGAACTCATCTTGAAGCTCTTGTGCATTAACTCCTCAAAGTCTTTACACATGTGATCATTTGCGGATCCAAAGATAATGTCATCCACATAGATCTGAATAAGTAGGGTGTCCTTCTTTTCCCTTTTAATGAATAAGGTCTTATCAATGATTCCTCTTTCAAATCCATTTTCCAAGAGATAGGTAGACAGGGTGTCATACCATGCTCTTGGGGCTTGATGTAGACCATAAAGTGCCTTCTTTAACTTGTACACTCTGTCAGAATACAATGGATTCTCAAATCCAGGGGGTTGACAGACATACACTTCTTCATCTATAGTCCCATATAGAAAAGCACTTTTTACATCCATCTGGTAGACCTTGAACTTCATATATGAGGCATAGGCTAGAAACAACCTAATTGCCTCAATCCTTGCAACTGGAGCAAAGACTTCCTCATAGTCTATACCCTCTTCCTGAGTATACCCTTGTGCAACCAGCCTGGCTTTGTTCTTGATCACAATTCCTCTCTTATCCTTCTTATTTCTGAAAATCCACTTGGTGCCAATTGCCCTATGACCTTTTGGAAGGTCCACCAAGTTCAAAACATTCTGTAGCTTGAACTGTAGCAGCTCCTCTTGCATTGCTTCTATCCAACTTGGGTCTTTAATAGCATCATAAGCCTTTTTGGGCTCAATTTGAGATAGAAAGCAAGTGAGTACAGTATTAACTGTATTTTGCTAATCTTGTAGCTCTTGAAGTCTGCTTTGATTCCTAGTCATCATGGGAGAAGCAATGTCTCCAATTACCAACTCAGGAGGATGATTTTTCTGAGTTCTCGATGGATGACTAGATTCCTCTTGTAAGTTCACATCCAGATTTGACTCGTTTAAGTCTGGATTTTCTTCAGCTTCTTCAGTCACTTCAGACTCTCTGGAATTTGGACTTGAAGGCTGACTTTCCTCTATTCTTCTCTCTTCTTCATTCTGAATGGGTTCAGCTTCCTTTTCTTGTTCACAGAAGTCAACAGGATCAATGGTAGGGAGTGGAAATATCACAGACTGAATTCTGTGATCTGATGGTGGTGCATCCCTTTGTCCTGCATTTACATCACTACTGATACCCAAAGAATTAGTGAGTGAATCAATGTCAAATAGCCAATCAGGACCTGAACCAATAGGATTTGGTGTGTTCTCATTGCATTTGACATTGTCACTTTCTTCAATTATTCTAGAAGAGGTATTAAACACTCTGTAAGCCTTACTCTGAGATGAGTAACGAACAAGAAAACCATTATCTGCTTTGCTATCAAACTTACCTAAGTGAGATTTGGTATTGAGAATTGTACAAGGACACCCAAATGGTTTGAAAAATCCAATAAATGGTTTCTTTTTCTGAAAAAGCTCATAAGGTGTCTTGTTTTTAGGCTTTATTACTAAAACTCTGTTTTGGACATAACAAGCAGTATTAACTGCTTCTGCCCAAAAAGTAGTGGGTAATTTTGAATCAGCTAACAGAGATCTAGCAGCCTCAATCAGTGTCCTATTCCTTCTCTCAGTAACACCATTCTGTTGTGGAGTCCTAGGAGCACTGTATTGTCTCTCAATTCCTTTTTCCTCACAAAAGGTGTTTAGATCAAGGTTTTTAAATTCAGTCCCATTATCTGATCTAATGACTTTCACTTTTTGATTTGATTGGTTTTCAATTCTAAGAATAAAAGATTTGATCAGTCCACTTGTCTCATCTTTAGTTCTCAGAAAATATACCCAAGTAAATCTAGAGTAATCATCAATAATAACTAAACAGTATGACTTATTGCCAATGCTCATGACATTTGAGATAGTGTTTATCTCTTTGGACTTATGAGAAGTTTTCCTTTAAGACAAGCAACACAATGATCATCACATGAATAAACTTTTGATGGTAAACCCCTAACAAGATTATGTTTAACAAGTTTATTCATTGTTTTAAAATTCATGTGACACATCCTTCTGTGCCAAAGTGATGATTCATCCATTGAAGCTTTTGATACCAAACAGTTTAGGGATGAATCAGATGAAACACTTTCTAAATCTAAGCAATACACATTATCCTTTCTAGGAGTTCTCAATAGTATCATGTTTTCATCAACTACTTTGAATCCAGGAGCAAGAATAATGCATTCAGAATCAGTAAATAATATACTATGTTTCTTGTCACAGACCTGTGATACACTTAACAAGTTGTATCTCAATTGCTCAACATAGTAAACATCCTCAAATGTCATCTTACCTTTTGATACATCACCTTTACCACTTATCTTACCTCCTGCAGGATTATTCCCAAAAGCAACATGTCCTCCATCAATTCTTTTGAAATTCTTGAGGCAGGCCATGTTACCTGTCATGTGCCTGGAGCAACCACTATCAACATGCCAGATGCTCTTCCCCTTGAGCTGTTGGTTGCCCTGCACATAAGATAAATCAATTAGTTTTTATTGGGAACCCAAGCCAAAGTGGTCTTGGGTCTCCCTTGCTCATCAAAGTACTTACATTCAGTTTGGATAAGTTTTTCAACCTGAGGAACTTCAGTACTGGAGTACTTTGTCAAGATGATTGGTCTAGCGAAGCAGTATTATCTTTAGAAGAAGTACTAACAGTGTTAGCAGTACTAACACTGCTAGCAGCAGTATTGCTTCTAGAAAAAGTACTAACAGTGTTAGAAGCACTAACACTGCTAGCAACAGTACTATCTGAGGCAGCAGTACTAACACTAGTGCTTTTAGGAACCCACATTGTGACACATTCTTTTTCAGTCTTTTTCCTCATGTGGCTTTTGGATTTAGCTTGTTTCTTAGCCACATGGTTTCTTACAGGCTTCTTATAACCATTTGATTTTTGAAAATTTCTTTGAAAATTTATCCTTTGGTTAATAGGATTGAAATAACAGTGTTTGGCAAGGTGATTCAATTTGCCACAGATGAAACAAGGTTTTGGTCTGTTAATCCTTTGCAGATCAACTCCTTGTTTTTGAGCCCACTGATTATTCCAGTTTCTTTGATTTCCCCTCTTTTTATCATGTTTTTGGGGCTCATTCTTTTGAGAATTCTTGCAAGAACAACGTTCACAAGTATTGGAATTCACAACAGTGGTCTGTGTATAATGAACTCCCTTTCCTTTTTCAGATCTTTTCATCTCATTGTTCTTATCCCAGGGACTTCCACCTTCCTCATTAGTCTTGATGTAATTCTCTAAGGGGATCTCACCACTGACATTCTTGTTCCTTTTCTTAGACTCTTCTTTTTCAGTTTTATCCTCAACAACAACTTCATCTAATGGATCTACTTTAGTAGCTCCTTCAGGTAAGTCCTTCCTATCCATGGTTTCTAACAGGTCTGACCTAGGAGGGATGTATGTGTTGTTGTAGGGTGGGGGTGTGGCATTGTACCCTATGCCTGGTTTCATCTTACTGTGGATTTTAGCATTTATTATGGTGTCCATGACTTTAGAAGCACATGAAAACTTTTCAACATCAAGTTTTACTTTCTCAAGTTCTCCTTTTAATTTCTCACATTCCTCCCTAGACTCTTTCAGTTGGAACTCCAGACCATTCTTCTCCCACTTCCAGTAGTTTGTATCATATGAGTGTTGAAGTTCATTGGCTTGAAAAGCCTTAATTTGTTCTTCAAACCTCTCAACAATCACTACATAATCTCTTCTATCCTTTTCTAATCTCTTAAGGTCATCACACATTCCCTGGTTGTGATCTCTATACCTTTTCACAGTGTCTATACAAGCTTGAGAACAAAGATTAGATTTTACCTCAGTAGGAAGATCTGAGACTTCTGCCATGAGTGCATGATTCTGAATTGCCTGTTCTGCTTGATCACTCCAATCAAATCCCATTCCTTGTTGAGAAACAAGGGCTTGAACAGAGTTTCTGTTCTGGTTGAAGCTTCCAGTCTGAGCTTGTTGATGGTTGTTTTGAGATACTCCACCTCTGCATTCTCTGGCAAAGTGTCCCATCTTATGACACTTGTAGCATTCCACCTTAGACTTGTCAAACCCAGCACCATCTTCTCTTCTTTGGGAAAAGTTGTTTCTCCCAGTCCTCTTTATAAACTTCTTCACCCTCATAGAAAGCATAGCCATCTGCCACTTGATATCCATCTCCTCAAGATCATCAGCATTAATCTGTTCTAAGTCATCATTAATTAATGAGGAGTTAACATGACTAGAAAAGAAATCTTCTAGTACAGAATCATTGGCCTTCTCCTGATTGACTCCACCAGCAGTACTAACTGATTCAGGGTTAGCAGTAGAATCAGTTGATGCTGATAGGAGTGCAGCATTATACACATATCCTGAGGGCTTCTTCTTGGCTTCAACCTCTGCTTCAAATACCCTAAGATCATTGTAAAGATCATCAAGCTCTTTATCTTCTAACTGGTCATTCTGTCTGAAAGACACGGTATACATTGTCCATTCCTCACCTAATGATCTTAGAAACTTCATGTTTACATCATCAGCCTCCATACTAACTCCAACTGTAGCCAATTCTCTAATCAACTTATTAAATCTATCAAAAGTTTGAGTCATAGACTCATTCTTTGTAGAAGTAAAATTTTCATATTGTTGCTTAAGAATTGCCTTCTGGTTCCTCTTGGTGCTCTTGGTACCAGTGAATCTCTTTTCCAATGCATTCCATAAAATCTGAGCATCAGTGCAGTGATGAAATTGGTGTTGATACTCATTGGGAATAGCCAAAAGCAGAGTGCTTAAGGCTTTCATCTCTGTTTGTCTAACCTTTCTTTCTGCATCAGTCTTTGGAGGGGGTCTTTTGCCATCTGGTCCAATCTTTCCTTCAGCAAATGGACCATTCTCTATAATATCCCAGAAGGAATAATCAGTAAGCAAAATATACTGCTTGATTCTAATCTTCCACATGTCAAACTCATTAGGCCTGAGCATGGGAACCTTTGAAACAAGAGTACTGTTTGATTCAACTGTATTGTCCATAATGATTGTAGATTTCTAAGAAACCAAGATCTGATACCACTTGTCAGGATCGATTCCAAACAAGAAAAATTATACTTAGAAATCAGAATTAAAGAATCTTGCGGAATAGAACTTTAATTCAAACACACTCAATGAACAACTAATCAGAAAACACAATCTGTTTGTATTCAATACTTCAACTCACAAGTTTACAACCAAACCTCAATCTTGTTGAACAGGCTCAACAAGACGACTTCTACTTCTCTAGAAATAGGGTTCTAAACCTTGAGGTTAATTCTCTCTAAAACAAAAACGAATTCTGATCAATCTCTTACCGAATAGCTATCTATCAACATCTATTTATACTAAATAATTACAAGATAACTATCAAAACAAATTTGATCTTCAGAATATTCTTTCATGCTTATCTTCACTCATTCCATCTTTATCTCCAACATTCTCGCATTCCATAATTATGATCACCAGCAGTATTAACATCGTTATGCACAAGCAGTACTAACATTGTTCCAGCAGCATTAACTTTTACTTGCAGTACTAACCTTGCTCTGGCAGTAGTATTGTTGTTCTGGCAGTACTAACGTTGTTCTGGCAGTACTAACGTTGTTCTGGCAGTACTAACGTTGTTCTGGCAGTACTAACCATACTTAGCAAATCTTCAGTTCCCAACAATTGTACTTGAAGATTGAGTATTGATTAATAGAGGGATGACCAATTGATTCATATTGTTTATTGAATGCTTGTTCTGGGATCACAATTGGTATCAGAGCAAAGCATATCATTCTGATCCAGATTTTGTTTATGAGTTTGTGAGGATTTTGAGTGTTCTTCATTTTTTTGTTCATTTTTTTTATTGATTTTGGCCATTTGAGTTCTTCAAATGGATCAGAATTGATCAGGGAGTTTTCATTAGCAATCCCTACGTGAATTCCTTCCGCAAATTCACTGGGATTTGACTTAGATTCAGAAAACTCATGATTTTCGAGTAAATAGACTTCACAGACTATTTTTTGGTTCGAAATCTTATTTTCTGTTGTTTATTGGACAAAAGTGGTAGTATTAAAGTTGTCCAGAATCACGTTGCGAACCCGCATACCAATTTTCAGCTTAATTGGATCTATTTTGTGGATTGGACTTAGGATCATTCGAATCTTCATAGTTATCGCAACTAGGTGTGTTCATCGTTATCGCACCTTCAGCTAGTGAACAGTAAAATATCGCAAGTGCTTGCTGCGATAACCGGAATTTATCGCAACCTACTGTTAGTGAACAGTATATCTTATCACAACGACCTATTGCGATAAAATTCATTGTAGTCTGTTATCGCAACCTCTCTGTTGCGACAAAATTTGTCTTTGCGATTAAGTGTGTTGCGACAAAGTGTGGAGTTGCGACTAATTCAAATTGCGACAAAATTTCTGTTGCGAGGAAAGTTCGATTGCGATAAAGTAAGTTGCGACGAACTTTGTAGTTGCGACAAGATTTGTGTTGCGACAAAAGTGTTACTTGTGATAACATTGGGTTGCGATAAAAACAGTGTGGGTACAAAATTTTAAATCGGATCAGAAGGTTGCTTAACGATCGTTAACAAGTATTCTTACAATGACTACGAGGGATATGTTGGTAATAGGCTCAAAGGACAAACCTCCTGTCCTCTTTCCTAAGGATTTTAAAATATGGAAAGACCATTTTATGGACTATATCGAACGACAAGAAAATGGGGACTACATTGTGAAATCCATAGAGGAAGGTCCCATGGAGAAAGTTAAAAGACTAGGACAAGCTGTAGAAGATGGACCACCTCCGGAATTTGTTGAAGTTCTACTTCATTTATATAATGTTGTACAAACAAAGCAATACAATGCAGATAAAGCAGCCAGATCACTAGTCATGCAAGCTTTAACTAATGATATTTACCAGAAAGTTGATAGTAAAAACATATCCGGGAAGGCCATGTTTGATGAATTAGTCAAACATTATCAAGGATCTGAGGTTGAAAACCAAATGAGAATCTCCAATGCTATCAATACGTATGAAAATTTCAAACAAAAGGAGGGCGAGGCACTTGATCCAGCCTATGACAGATTTACTACCATATTGGATGAGTTGAACAGGTACAAAATTGAAAAGAAAGTAATAGAGCACAATGTGAAATTTTTGAGTGTTCTTCAACCGGAATGGAAGAAATATGCTCATAGGATGAAACAACACTCCCAGTTAAATGTGTTGCCCTTACAACATATGTATGAGATGCTAAAACAAGATGAGGATGGAGATGAGGAAAAACGTGAGAAGAGGAGAAAGAAAGAGAAGAAGGAAGATAAAAAAGAGAAGAAGGAAGCAGAAGAAGAGATTGATCCAATTGCCTTGATGTCTAGCAAGTCTGCAAAGCGATCTTTAAAGAAAGAATGCATTGGGTCTGATGAAGATAATGAAGAGTATGAAAGTGATGGGCTAGATGAAGCCGAGAGTCAAAGACAAGCAATGATTCTTCTTACTAAGGACTTTCAGAAACAATATGTGAAGAAGACCGGTTCTAACAATCAGCGTTATGCGTCAGGTTCTAAGAATTTTGAACACAAAGATCGTATTGAATTAAAGAGAAGGTTTGGTGAGAAAAGGGATGAGTTCAAAAGGGATGATGAGAAGGTCGAAGAGAAGAAGACACTTGAGAAGCGGAGAAGAACCAAAATGCTATAACTGCGGGAAAACTGGCCATTTTGCTAAGGAGTGCTGGAAGCCAAAGATCAGAGACTCAGATTACTACAAGAACAAGATGCTTCTTGCCAAGCAGAATGAGTCTGGGAAAGCTTTGCTGGTTGAGGAGGAATATTGGCTAGATCAAACCGATGATGAGGAGGATGATGAGACGACAACCCTAGCAAAGATGTGTTTCATGACGAGGAACACTGAGGAAGAAGAGCCAGAATCTTAGTCAGAGACAAATGAGGTACATCCCGACACTTTTGTTAGACTTATTAAAATGCAAAACCTTCAACAAAATAAGTTAGATGATTTGACAGATAAATTGAGAAATCAAAAGAATCAATTGCTCATCAAAATAATAGAATGAGAGAGCAAGAGATTCTCATTGATAATTTGAAAAAGAAAAAGACCGAATTTGTTGAGGGTCGAGCATATTTTCGAGAAAGAATGACTGAACTGTCAGAGAAACTAGAGAGTTCGGAAGCTAAGAAGAATGGGTTTGAAAGTCTTCTTCATGCTTATAAAAACAGGAACACTGAGCTGAGTATTAAAGTCAAATATCTGGAAGAAAAGTTGTATTAAATTGGTCAAACTATACAAACAATTCGCATGAATAATCCAAGTGAATTTTGGTATTTCAACTCCAAATGGGGCTTAGGATATGATAATCCTTCGTATTTGAACACTGCTTTGAAAAAGGACCCTACTCTATATAAATTTGATTGGCTTGTCTTACATCACTGCGTCCTTGTTATCAAATCAGATGGCTTAATCAAAAGGACCATGAGGCTGAAGAAGATGTTAAAAGAAAAACAACTATTAAGATGCAACTTTTGTTTTATTACGGTGTTGAAAATAGGAAGCCATTGGAAAACAAGAAAAAATTGCCTAATGACTATTTTCAGAGTTATATTGTTGAACAACCACAGGTGAAGGAAAATGTTCAAAAAGAAACTAATTCAGAACCTGTTTTTGAAGCAAAAAGGTATTTTCCACCAATGGTTCTTGAACAAAAACTCATTGATCTAGAAAGCAAGATTGAGAGTACAATTGAGGAAGTCAGAAATGACGACAAAATTGCTTTCGATATCGAGAATGAAGTTTTGCTTACAGTATTTTCAAATGGCTTAAATGATTTGAAAGCAAAACATAAGGAAATGTTTGAAGAGAAAATTTTAAAAGAAAAACATTCTTCAGATTCAGATATTTCGTCATGTAAAGCTTTTATGGGAAACACTATATTCAGAGGCATGACTGTTGATGACCAAGAAGATTCTGAATCTTGGGACTTGGAAAGTCAATCGGTTAAAGCTCCTCCTGAAAGGTATTTTCCTACCGAAGAGGAAAAAGCTCTTAGAAAAGAACAAAACGAATTTCTCTATCCGAAGTCTTATGGTATCTTTCACACTTCATTGGATAGTCAGTCTAATTGTGATAGTGAGAATGTTTGTGAGGACAAAGGTAAAGGTATAAGTGAGTCATCTGTTCAGTTTGACTTTAACACACAACTTCCAGATCATTCTGAAATTATAATAAAAAAGGAACCTAAGAAGAATTTCTTCAAGGGTGAACTTCAAAACCTGTTGAAAAACCTTCTGCTAGTGATTATTATGCAAAATCTAAAAACAAAAAATCATCACAGAAGAGTAAAAGAAAATCAAAAAGGAATAAACCAAACAATTCCTATCAAGCTCATCATTCTAAAGCTTACAACTCTTATCTTTCTGGTATTTCAGATCGTTATTTGAGAAACAATACGAGGCTCGAGTGGAGAATAAAGGAGTCCACACAGGATGTGGCCCAGAGAAAATCATCCCACGTTACTTTTAATTCCAAGAAAAAGAATTTTTCTTCTTATGTTAGTAATCATGGTGTTTGTAATAAACAAAAACTTGTTATCCCATACAAGCTTTATTCAATGCAACAACTGATTAATTTCGCACATGATCAAATTTGTTGTTCGTCTTGTGGTGTGGATGATTTTATCTACAAGTCCGATTATTCTTATTGGTGTTGTTAGCTCCAATCTTTATGTTTAAAGAAGTATTGAAAAATAGGCTAAGTATAGACACCGACAGAGCCTCTGCCAAGACACCGATAGAAGATCCAAGTGAAGACTACTGAAGACATTCACAGAAGACAAGGCCACAGAGCCTCTGTCATACTTGACAGAGCCTCTGTGGTATGAAGACTGAAGACTTAGAAGAATATATGAAGATCAAAACAAAGAAGATCGTGCCTCTCAAGTTTACTGTTGTACGAAGATCCTGAAGATCATTCATACAAGGTGTGCGGTGCACATTCCACGTGTCAACCTCTGATGGGTTTCAGCCTGTGCAAAAAATGGAGCACTACATTAACGTTGTACCTGTAGCAGTCCCACGATCGTGTCTTTGTACCGTTAGTCCTTATTGTCTAAAACTTGTCCCCTGATGAATACTATAAATAGAAGGCTCATGTTGAGCTCTTCAATAAAGCTTTGCACAACACACACACCCTTAGAGCAGAATTCCTATTATACTTTCGGTGTTCTTGGTGTTCTTTATAATCAATATACAGTGAATCGTTGAGTTAAATATCTGAGTTATTTCTATTTCACGTATTTGATATTGTGTTTTTTCTACCATTGAATATCACTTTAGTTCGATAAAAACGCTTCCGCAATCATATTTGTTTGAACTAATAGATATTTATATCATTGTTGACTAACATCGGGATCAACAGGTGTGGTTATAATTTCCATGGTATTAAAAGATCTTATACAAATGGAAATTATAATAGAGGTTTTAGGTACCCATTTGAAGATGGGTCCTTTTGATTATAAAGAACACCAAGAACACTATATATTGATTATAATAGAAATTCTGCTCTAAGGGTGTGTGTGTTGTGCAAAGCTTTATTGAAGAGCTCAACATGAGCCTTCTATTTATACTATTCATCAGGGGACAAGTTTTAGACAATAAGGACTAAGGGTACAAAGACACGATCGTGGGACTGCTACATGTACAGCGTTAATGTAGTGCTCCGTTTTCTGCAGAGGCTGAAACCCATCAGAGGTTGACACGTGGAATGTGCAGGGCACGCCTTGTACGAATGATCTTCAGGATCTTCGTACAGCAGTAAACGTGAGAGGCACGATCGTCTTTGTTTTGATCTTCAGATATTCTTCTAAGTCTTCACTCTTCATACCACAGAGGCTCTGTCAAGTATGATAGAGGCTCTGTGGCCTTGTCTTCTGTGAATGTCTTCAGTAGTCTTCACTTGGATTTTCTATCAGTGTCTTGGCAGAGGCTCTGTCGGTGTCTGTACTTAGCCTATTTTTCAATACTTCTTTAAACATAAATATTGGAGCTAAGAATATCCCCCTAAGTATTGAAAAATAAAAAATTGAAAAGTGCATGATTTTCTAAGCTAAGAACACGACAAGAGGTATTTGACCTCTGTTGAAAGTTTTCTTTTCATATAAAGATATGCCAGAGGCATTTACATTTGATTGCAACACATGATACGAAATGAAAACAGAGGAGGGTTGAGGAAATCAGACTCTGGCCTTTGGGAAATCATTGAATTTCCAGTTGTCGATTCCTCCATCTTTGAGTTCATGATAGAATTTGATTCAGAGGTTTCTAAAGTTGATGACGGAGTCGATAACCTCTATCAATCTGTTGGCTAGGGCTTGATCCATGAACTCTGTTCCTCTGTGCTCCATGAGATTGGCTCTGAACTCTATCAGGGAGCTAGTTGCATACTTCTGGCAATCAATCTCAAGGAACAACCTTGACTTTCCAGCAGGATCTTGAAAGACATACCCAATCTTTGGAAATGTAATGATGGAGTTTGGTCTGGCAATGGAGGGGCAATCATCTTCTGGTGGTGGGAGTCTTATTTGTTTTACTCCGAGGTCAAGTCCTACTTGGAAGTCAGTCATGTTGTACATCAGAAGCCTTTCGCGCATGGCTTTCTTGATTACTCTGTATGCTCTCTGTACTTCGAGTCTTGTGCTATAGTTCTGTCTGGCCCAGCTCAGAAGATCCGGTAAGTCATAGGGGCTTAGGTTCCTCAGATCAGCATCTGAGAACTGGTTCTCGGTTCTGTCCATCCTTTTGACTTTGTAGATGTTGTAGCGGATCTGAGTGCCTCTTGTGCTAGAAAGCTTGCAGTATATAACTTTGTCGATTTTAGAGGTTGAGTAGACTTGTTTGACAGGTTTGGCTAATGTTCTGTTGAAGACATCTTCGAGCTCTTTGAGTAGTTCAGGGTTCAGAATGGATGGTGGCAGAGGATCGTTGATAGCTCTGCTATACAAATACTTGTATACCACCTCTTCCATTTGTCTTGGAGGTGCAACGGGTGAAGGCATGGGCCTGCGTAGAGCTTCCATCTTGCTGATTATTTGGGCCACTCTATCTTCTGATGGCTTTGCCTTCGGATCCAGAACATGTATGTTTGACAGAGGGGTAACACCGAAATCCTAGTCTTCTTCTTCTGTCTTTGGTGTAACATAAGCATCGAAGGCGCTTTTCATCATTTTTTCTGTGGGTTGATGCTTATGCTTCTTCTTCTTTGGTTCCTCTGTCACTATCCCTTTTCTCTTGTCTTTGGCCTTAGGTTGTTCTGCTTGTTGGGTTTAGGATGCCTCTGTTGGTTTTATCTGTTGAGCTTCTCAGGACTTAGATGTTGGTGCTTCAGTAGGTTTTGTAGGGGTTGCCTCTATTGGTTTTGGCACTTGTGCTTCTGAGGGCTTGATTGGTGATGTTAGTTTGGTTTGAGGTTCGGTTGGTGAGGCTTCTGCAGATTTGCTCAGATATTTCCTTTTATGAGCTAAGGTTTTGGTTCTTGATTTTGTTTTGGGTTGAGCTTCTGTGATTCTGGGTGTCGGAGATGGAGATTGTGTCTTCTCAGCTTTTGGTGTAGGTGATGGTAACTTAGGTTCCTCTGTGTTTTTGTTGTTGGGGAAGGGGTTTTGTCTTCTGTTGGTTTTGGTGATTGGGATGGTTGATCTTCTTCGGATGAGGTGAGGATCTAGAATTGTTCTGTTTGCTTGGGAGTTGGGGATGGTAAATCTTCAATGGTTATAGAGGTTGTTTCCACGGAGGTGGGTGTTGCCTCTGTGGTCTTCTGTTGGGTTCCTCCTTGGGTTTCAGTTGGGGGTGCTTGGGATATAGGTTCTGCTGATATCGGTGGAGCTGGTAGACCTCTGCTCACAGCTTTGTCTTGTGTCCCTTTATCCCCCTCAGGATGACCTGATGATCCATCAGAATCATCATCAGAGTCATCCTGACCCTTGTCCTTTGTACCCTCTGCTCTGCACGTTGCATCTGGCCTTTTGCGTTGTGAGGCACCTGCGGCTATCATTTTTGCACATAAGTCATTGCAGACGCCTAGTAGATAATGAACCTCTGCCTCTGTGTTGAAACGCATCTTGCCCACGCTGGTGCGAAAGTCTTTGACATAAGTAGCGTTGGCAGCAGTGAAGGCTGTAATGAACTCTGTCATTTGGTCGAGTATCTCTTGGCCAAGTTCTGTGATCTGTGCTCTGGTCATGTAGTCGGAGGGCTTCATGGCTAGAGTTACTCTTGTAGTTTGTTCCTGGACATGCTCTAGGGTCTTCTTTAGATCTTTAGGAGTAAGGCCCGTAGAAGCTGGGGTTTGCTATTTCTTCATTTGTTCAAGAAGATCTTTGACAGAGGCTTGGAAAGCAGAGCTTCTGGCTTTCTCGAATTCAGCGGTAGGAGAGGTTGCAGAGGTTATAGCAGTTATCATCATCTGAGCACATGCATTTTTCACCTCTGTGGACAGGTTGTTCACTTTGGTGGTCAGTTCAGATATGGAACTGGTAGTTGATTCTGCAAGAGAGTTAAGAGAGCTTTTCAACTCCCCCAACGAGTGATTTACAGAGGTGACAAGGGTTTGGAACTCATCTCTTGCGACATATAAATTAGGTGTAACATCTAGGGGAACACGTTCATCCCTAGAGTGAGTCCCTATTCCTGGGACACCTTCGTTCACCCCTGTTGATGTTAAGGATGGAAGGATTTCCCTCTAATCCTTGAACAGAGGCTTTTTGAGCCTCAGACTCTATTGAGGTTCTGTTGAGAACATTGTCCTGATCCGCTCCAGAGATGGGTACAAGAGTATTCTCAAGTTGACTTGGGGACTTGTTTAGAGTCCCTTCGTCCATGTGCACTCTAGGCTCCTCTAAATAGCCGGTTGGACTTACGTGTGTGCATGTGGTAGAGGAAACAGATTCCTCTGCAGGGATGTCAGATATGATCCGGGGTGAGGGATCACGAACTAAAGTTGAGTCCTTTAGATAGGACTCCCTTGGAATGGTTTCCCCGGTTATTAATGGCACACAGGAGGAAAGAAGTTCCTCTGTCCGGTTTGCAGGGGTTGGCGTCGAGTTATGCTGCTCTTTTTCAATAACACCTTCTGCCACTAGACTGGCGGTGTTAGCAATGTGGGTTGCACTGGGAGATGGGTGGGGTTGTGTGCCTCTACTATCTTCGGCATCTTTTCTAGCCTCTACCTCTGTTGAGCATCCTAACCTAATGGTCTCTCTGTTAGCCTCTATCTCTACGAAGTCGATCATTTCCTCTGTGGTTTTCCGTAGTACATCATAGCAGGGGTGAGTGCCAAGTAAAGAATGTACGTCTGGGTGTAGAAGACCTTCTGGAGTGTTTCCCTGAATGCCCTCATGGGTTCTAATGTCATCCTCTAGGTCAAAATCAACCTCTGAGACTGTGGCTGTTTGTCTTGTTAGTAGAGATGCTGATAGAGGTTTTAACTAATGGTCCCTCCATTGGCCATTTTTCTATGAGGAGTAGGGGTTCCAGAAGTACCCCAAGGATCCTCTAATATTGTAGCGGGGGGAAGGTCTTTACTTGTGGGTCCCTTTGCCCTCAGTGAGGAGATTCTGTGGTCTATAGTGTTGACAATCTTTTGCAGCATACGAGTGCCATAGTCCAAGGGCAAGTCATAGTATACCCCGAACATTATGGACATGATCTGGTGGGATGTCTGGTCAGGGTTGCCTACTTTGCCAGTTAGGCATCTGTTGAGTATGGAGAAGAGTGTATTCCACCGAGGGGGAAACCTGTTCCTTTTGAAATCATTCCTCTTCTTTAATTGGGTGTTGTATCCCAACATTTCTGCGAATCTGCAGAGGTCTGAATCTGATAGTTCCTCTGCATACTCCTTTATCCCTAGAAGTCCTCTGGTTGGTAGGCCAAGTTTGAGGGAGAACATAGTTCTGTTGAACTTTATTTCAAGGTATTCTGATTGGTCAGGTTTGGATATGTATCCCTTGATTTGCCTAGTCTCTAAGTCAAAATGGCAGCACTGCCAGAATTGGTAGAGGTATCTTGCTGTGATTCTCTTAATGTTCTTGGTTAGCAGAGGGAAAAGGTAGTGGTTTTCCAGAATATTCAGAAGAATAGCATGTTCTTCCCCAAATGCAGTGCTTGAGGGAACAATATAGTGATTGTTGGGTTTAAGGGGAAGAACACGTTCAAAGTGTTCATGTTCCAGGAAGTTTTGAATGTGGGTTGTCGGGGTAAAGGCCACTGATTCGCCTTAGTTGTCCTGTTCTATGTTTCCGTCCATGTTTGGGTTCTATGAGTGCTCAGAATGGGCTGGGGAGTTCGCCGGAGTGTTGGAGGTTGAAGCTGTTTGGGCAAAAAATCACGTCGCTCGACCACGACCAAAACAGGTAAGACGCATGTCCTAAGCTATATCTTGTATTAAGATAAGGTCTCAACAAGAACCCAGAAAACATCTGTCTTCGCCCGTAAAAGGTAAGTCGTACGTCCCCCATGACGCTCGACCATAGCATCGCCCGTCCCGCACGACCGTCGCATAGAACCATGCGACCTCGACCAAACTAACGTTAACCATGACTGTTACGTTTGTTAAGTGTTTAATGCATGAGTCAAAGTCATTAAGGAGCAACAGATATAACCGACGCAACCATCAACGATCGATAGCCGTAACAGACGAAGATCATTACTCCGGCGACCGTTTCCAACCGTTAAGGCCATTAAAGGAGCATTTACGGATGAAGCTAAGGACGCGAAGACTATAAATATCAAGCCCAATCAACATTTCAAGACATCGAATATACGGCGATTAACAACCGAAGCAATATTCAAAGAACACCTGAAGTGAAGAACCATTAATCTAAGTATCGCTCTCGACGCACGACAACAACCCCCGACCAGCAGTTTACACTTTGTATTCACACGACAAACACCTGTTTTTACGTTCAAACACTTGTACTTTACATTTCGAAGCATTTTCTTCATTTGTATCGTAATCATCGTACGACTGACGCCAGTACCAAGGACATCGCCCCTGATTGGCGACCATAGTGCAGCGACGACACCCCCTGTCGTCCGCAGGTTTTTTCCTCGGTTGAGGTTTTTCCTGAGTCATCAAATCCCTTGTTTCTTTATTTTTATCTTCGTCGCACGTCTCGTCGAAAGATTCTTTCTTTAGTTGTTTAAGTCCACATCGATCTTAAGTTGTCCCTTTGGTGCGATTTTTGGCAATAACAGTTTGGCGCCATCCGTGGGACTACATCTAGAGAAAATCCTCGACGAGCGTTCATTCTACTAATAGTTTCTTGGAGTTTCTTCTATTTTCTGTTGCAGAAAAATGGCAGCCCCTGGAAATCCGCAGCAAGCCGTCGCTCAGATGTATCAGGAGCTTGAGGTTGCCAGGAATCAACTCAATGCAATGGCAGAGCAGAATCGCAGAGCAGCGGAAGAGATCGCGCGGCTAAGGAATCCTTTTGGACCCCAGAATGGTTCTAGACCATTCATCCAGAATCCAGGTCCGGGACCAGGCCCGTCCGCGCAGAATCAGCATCCAGGTCCATTCACGCAGAATCAGCAGCCGGGTCCGTTCATTCCGAATCCCCAGTCTGGGCAGATTCCCCCTCAGCACATCCGACCACCACCCTTGAACAACGGATCCCAACCATTGCAAGGTGGCGCCCAGCCATTTCAGAATGGATCCCAGCCGTTTTCCCAGCCGTTCCAAAGTGGTCCGCAACCTTTCCAGCAAGGATCGCAACCTCTCCAGCAAGGATCGCAATCTTTCCAGCAGAGATCGCAGTCATTTCAGCATGGACCACAATCGTTTCAAAACGGACCGCAACAATTCCACTATGGGTCGCAGCCATATTTTGTCCCGTTCAACGGGGACACCAATGGTTCGTCGCATGGTAATGGCACTAGTCCAGGGACCAATCCCTCGACAGGGGAAAATCCTGATCTTAACGATCCCGTCGCCCAGCGTTTGAAGATGTTAGAAGACCAAAATGAGCGCGTCCTGTCCTTGCTCGCCAAGTTGCCTGGGGCAGCTCATGTGGACAATCTCGATTCCACACATTTACCAGGAAGTATGCATGTGCAAGAGTTTCGGGACGACTCTCACTGGTCCAGCTCTCCAGTGGTTGATCAATCTCAAACCCAAATCTATCGGGTCGTTCGCCGAATTGGTCAACCAATTCTCCCGGCAATTCGCCAGCAGTCGTAAGATGGAAAAGCAGACTAGTGATCTGTACTATGTCGTGCAGAAGACCAATGAGTCTATTCGAAGTTATTTCAATAGATTCAATGCCGAAATGATCAGTATCCGCAATTGTGACATCAAAACTGCGATCGAAGCCTATAAGCGTGGTCTGGACGATAGTTCAGGTCTATGTATCGATTTGACCAAGTATCCCCCAGAGAATTTCGAAGACGTCCGAGCTCGAACCTTAGCATATATGAGAGTCGAGGATGATGCCGCCTTTCGTCGCAAGCACACTGACGACAAGAAGTCGTTGGGCGTCAGAAAGCCAGAGTTCAAGACAAAGGCTGTTTCCAGAATAGAGCCCACGCGCCAAATTCCAAATGTTCGTTTCAAGACGAAAGTAGAAGCCAAGACCGCGACTAAGTTCACTCAGTACCCCAAGATACCCTCTTACGAATTCAAAGGGACCGCTAAGGACCTAGTCGAAGCTCTGAAAAGTTCCCAAGCGACCATTCGATGGCCAAAGAAGTCCGACCTGGACGATGCTAAAAAAGACAAATCAAAGTGGTGCGACTTCCACGTCGATCATGGTCATACGACAGACGATTGTATCGCATTGAAGAAGGAATTAGCGTATCATTTCCCGAAAGGAAATCTCAAAGATATCATCGACGATGTCGCTATTCTAGCTAATAGCCATCGACCGTCGACTCCCGAGCATGCAAAAGTTGTCAATTAAAATCCCCTACGCCATTTAGAATCCTGAAGATCGAGAATGAGTCGAAACGTCGCTATGGTGCCCAGTCGCACGACCACATAGTCAATGCAGGACAATATTTCTCCGTGTCATTCTTTCATTTAAAACCTATCTTTTCCTCCCAAAAAGAATAAGGTAATAAATTATAGGGGGCAAATAGATAGAGTCTGAAATGGTACGTTCTCTAACTCTTTTTCATACGATTTTTTCTCACAAAACGTTTACTGACTTAAGCCTCGGAGGGTCGTTGGCTAGCTCCAACGACCAACCCCCGACATCGTTTTATTGTAGAATCGCACGACAGCTTATCGCAGAATCGCACGACCGTAATCATTAAGTCTACTGTATGACTTTAAATTCGCAAGGTCGCACGACATAAACAATCAGGATTTTCTTCCCCGATCATCCCTCCACAAGGGCATACGATTCAAATTCATCGTACGATCCAGCCGTACAATCGCAAAGCCTAAATAGCTTATCTCTAAATTTCTTAGCTTTTATACCCCGAATGGATGCTTTAATCGCGTGTTCTTATATGTGTTTTACGTTATTCTCATCGTATTACAATAAAGGCCTTAGTCGCATGATTTCCTATGCATCTTACATTCCATCGATGCGATATTTGCTTACCAAGTATATGAAAACACAAGTTCAAACAAAAAGTGCATTTACTGAAAAGATCGTCAGGTACACGCTCGACCATCAACAGTCGAGCAGCAAAGAAAACAAAATAAAATTCCTAAATTAAAGGAGTAACATCCGTCGCATTCATGCCCGAAGTCCCGTCCTGAAGGCTTTCACCTGCCACCTCCTCCTCAGCGTCCTTCTCATCGTCCGAGTCAAGATCCCTCTCGGTCCCGACGCCATTCAGATAGATGTCCAGCTCCTCCTTCGCCGAAGCAAGAGGGTCTTTCCCCAGCAAATGTCATCGCATGATCGCCGCCCGAGCAGTCAGACGAGCTATGGCAAAAACCGACTTACCCTCGTCCTTTGCAGCTTGCACTTCTTTCTCCAAACTCTCTACCTTGGATTTATAATCCTCGGCCTCTTTTGAAACAGCGGCCAAGGATTCCTTAATCTTTTCCATCTCCTCCCTTTGCTCAGCAGTCATGGACAAGGATTGCGCCAAGCGATGGCTAAGATCCTCCTTCGCATGATTAACGATCTCCATATGTTTTAAAGTGTCAGCAAGACGCTTCAATAGATCCTCCGTGCGACCAGTAGCATCGTTTGCTCTATCCAATGCTGCATTCTCCCTTTCGCGTGCAGTAGACAAGAGATCTTTCACCTTCGCCGTTCCACTTCGCAAGGCCAAGGAAGCTTGAAGTGCCTGCGAAATCATAAAAGACAGACATCATCAGTGGACAACGACAACGACAACGACAACGAAGTCTGGGCCTAGACAAACTAAGTCTTGAAAGAAAGACTTACCATGAACACCAAGCCGGCTACATAGGCACCCGTCTCCTCGATAGGAAACCCCTCAAAACGCTCCCTGAAAGATGGAAGCAGGAATTTATCCAGGTGAGGGAATAGGTTCGTCCCGTCTAGGACATTACCTGTCATAAAGTCTGATGGCAGCGTAAAGTTGACCGTCGTGACCTTCTCCCCCCCCCCCCCCCCCCCCCCGTCGAGTGTTCCTTGCCCTTGTCGGCTGACAAAGGATTCGATGTGGCAGACGGTGACTTCACCGTTTTCGCCGGAAGCACATAATTGATGGGTGGCGCTGCAATCACCTTCTTGGGAGATGCGACCCCTACCTCTTCGGGTGTAACGACTCTAGACGAGTCACTAACCCCTGCCGACGACTCCCTCGGAGTCGTCGTCCTCGTCTTCTTCGGAATTTCAGGACCAGCAGACATGGCTTTTAGCCTCTTCTCTCTACCATGACGAGCACGCTCCAGCTCAACTGCTCTCTTAGCAGAAACATTCAACACTTTAGGTTGAGACTCTCCTAAAAAAAAGGAATGTCATAAAGCACGCAAAGGAAAAAGACTCGAGGTAACATAAGAAGAAAAGGAAAGTAAATCTTACCCGTCATCCCTCTCCTTCCTCTCGACTTATCTTCCTCCTCTTCTCTTCCTTTCTCTTCACACTTCTCCCCCTGGTTCTCTCCTGAAGATTCTAAATCGTCGTCATCCGTCGAGTGTCGCACGACGAAAGACCTTTTGGCGATGCTAAATTCTAAAAACGAATTGATCTTTGCTTGAGAGTTAGCGTCTGGCTTCACGACCTCGAATTTTATGGCTATCAATATACAGAAAACAAGTTAATAATCATACCGTATATAGCATACAAAAATGATATAACAAGACTCACCCGACATATTCCAGCCCGTCCTAATCCACTCACTCTCGGAGTCAAGAGACAACTTACGCACGAATACATATTGAGACTTCCACCCACGGTCGTTCACACCCATCCCTAAGACCAAAACGCGATCGCCCTTGAACCTAGAATGTAAACTACATCAATGACATCCGTCCATCTTGGCTTGATAAGCCGAGAGGAGATCATGTACATTCATGAGAGAATCCTATTTCTTAGTAGCACGCTCGATCACTCGTACGACTCGCCAGAACTGGGGCATCAACTGACTCGGTGCCAAGTCAAACTCTAACATAAACGCCTTGGCCAGAGGAGAAAAAGGCCATTCGAAACCTATCTTAAAAGGGTATTCATAGATTACAATGTACCCCTCGGGACACTCGTTTGAACGGATCTGACCTGGACGGATCAATTCGCTAACTTTCTAAAGTCCCGGAGGTCCGATGACTGTTGAATAACACTCTCAAGATCCCTCGACATTTCTAAACAAAATTTGCAGAAGTCAGAGAAATCGTACCTTACTTATAGGCGCGTTAATCCTCGAAGAAACTTAACCAAGTCAAAGATTTTCACAAGTTCGGAAGATATCAGACAAAGAATGGCAAGGAAATCACAGCACAATCTCTTCAAGGGCAAAATAAGGAAATGATCCGTCAAAATCCCTATTTAGACCGAAAAACAGGGTTGGATCGAATCCCTAGATGATTTCCGCGCGTCCCCAATCTTTTCGCATACCCTCACAGATCTTCGACACCTGTCCTCGACAGCTGGTAAGCATGATCGTACGTCAGTATGACGTCACAACTTTTCAACTCCTCGTTCAGTTAAAGGCAAACCGGTCTAGTTCCACGACAGCCAGGTAAGTCCCTTAACCCAGGTCACAAGTCTTCGACAAGCAAAATTTAAAACTTAAACTTGACATTCAATTTTCAAATTTTAGGGGTAAACTGTTTGGGCAAAAAATCACGTCGCTCGACCACGACCAAAACAGGTAAGACGCATGTCCTAAGATATATCTTGTATTAAGATAAGGTCTCAACAAGAACCCAGAAAACATCCGTCGTCTCCCGTAAAAGGTAAGTCGTACGTCCCCCATGACGCTCGACCATAGCATCGCCCGTCCCGCACGACCGTCGCATAGAACCATGCGACCTCGACCAAACTAACGTTAACCATGACTGTTACGTTTGTTAAGTGTTTAATGCAGGAGTCAAAGTCATTAAGGAGCAACGGATATAACCGACGCAACCATCAACGATCGATAGCCATAACGGACGAAGATCATTACTCCGGCGACCGTTTCCAACCGTTAAGGCCATTAAAGGAGCATTTATGGATGAAGCTAAGGACGCGAAGACTATAAATATCAAGCCCAATCAAAATTTCAAGACATCGAATATCCGGCGATTAACAACCGAAGCAATATTCAAAGAACACCTTAAGTGAAGAACCATTATTCTAAGTATCGCTCTCGACGCACGACAACAGCCCTCGACCAGCAGTTTACACTTTGTATTCACACGACAAACACCTATTTTTACGTTCAAATACTTGTACTTTACATTTCGAAGCATTTTCTTCATTTGTATTGTAATCATCGTACGACTGACGCAAGTACCAAGGACATCGCCCCTGATTGGCGACCATAGTGCAGCTACGACACCCCCTGTCGTCCGCAGGTTTTTTCCTCGGTTGAGGTTTTTCCTGCGTCATCAAATCCCTTGTTTCTTTATTTTTATCCTCGTCGCACGTCTCGTCGAAAGATTCTTTCTTTATTTGTTTAAGTCCACGTCGACCTTAAGTTGTCCCTTTGGTGCGATTTTTGGCATTAACAGAAGTCATTGGTGATTTCTTTGAAGAATGTGAGAAGAAAATAGAAGTAGCAGGTTTTACATGGTTCGCCGGAGAAGAAAGGAGTAGTAAATTCGTAAAAAGATGAGGAATGAGGTAAACGAGGTTATATAGTGGGGTAGAAAACGGATAGAATTCCGTGGGTAAAAGGTGAAGAGAATCAATGTTCAGTAGTACGCCTGGTTCACCGGGTTCTACCACTTCAGGTCCCAATCTTTGGTATGTCCCTTAGTTAGCTGGGCGGCATCTTGATTGAGAATAAAGGATTCCCCCCATACAGAAGGAGAGGCCTTCCTGTACGAGTAGTGAAGAACGTGTTGCATGCACGTCCAATGAAAACTTGCCACGTCAGAAGTGTCAGAACACGATTAGACGTCGTGCGCGACCCATTAATGCTTTGCGCGCGGGTGTTTCTACATCCAGATGTCTGTCACTCAGAGTCGGCAGAAGCTCTGTGGTGGAGTGAGCTCTGTGGTCTGAAACCTGCCTTTTTGTCTCCTCTGAGCTTGCACCTTGACCAAAAACATTGAAAATACATTGGGTGTGATCGATAGAACTTTAGTACAAAATTTGCATTCACAGAGGCTTTGAGGCTCTATGAGTGAAAATTTCTAATAACTAAAGATTCGTAAAACTTTTTGATCATCCAAAGTTTTAATTGTTTTAAACACTGTTTTTAGGACATGTTTGGAAATTTGTGTCCTAGAAAACTGTTTTGGAAAATGGTTTTGTGCGAGACATTCATCTTTTGATTCTTCTTTGCTCGGCAAACTTCCTGACTTCTGTGTATTTGGCTGATCACTTCTCTTATTTGGCTCCCTCCTTGAATTAACCATTTCAGTAGATTAATTCAAGGTCTCCTTCTGCTCCCCTTTGACCTATGCTTGGATCAAATGAATTAAGTAATGCATAGAACATAGGTCAAACTCATCAGAGGTTCTGTGGAGATCATCAGAGTCTCTGAGCAATTCCACATAAGCTCTGTTGGGTACAGAACTTTTGAAGATAGAGAATTTACATACAAAAGAGATTAAATATATACATATTCACAAGAGGATTAATTCTTACTTACAGAGGGTTCAACTCATGTTTATCATACCCAACTTACTTACCAAGAAAAAGAATCTTTTCTCATCAAGTGCCTTGGTAAATAAGTCTGCAAGCTGGTATTCAGTGGACACGAAGTACATCTCAATTGTGCCATGTTCAACATGATACTTTAGAAAGTGGTAACGGATGTCGATATGCTTTGTTATGGAGTACTGTACTGGATTGGCAGAGATTGCAATGGCACTTTTTGAATCACAGAGGATGGGTATCTTGTATATGGTGTTACCGTAGTCCTTTGGCTGAGTTTTCATCCACAGAACTTGAGAGCAACAGCTAGCAGCAGCAACATATTCAGCTTCTGCTGTAGATGTCGACACACAACTCTTCTTCTTTGAAGTCCAGTTGACTAGTTTACCACCCAGGAATTGACAACTCCCAGAGGTACTTTTCGGTAAAGCTTGCATCCTCCATAATCTGAATCTGTGTATGCCTTAAGATCAAAGCCAGAGTTCTTCGGATACCAGAGCCCAAGATTTTTGGTTCCCTTGAGGTATCTGAAGATCCTCTTTACAGCAAGAAGGTGGGATTCCTTTGGGTTCGCTTGATATCTTGCACAGAGGCATGTAGCATACATTATATCAGGTCTACTTGCTGTTAAGTATAAAAGAGACCCAATCATGCCTCTGTAGAGCTTGCACTCTACAGATTTGCCATTTGGATCTGAGTATAACTTATTTCCAGTGGCCATGGGGGTCTTCATTACAGAGGCATCAGAGAGCCTGAATTTTGAAAGAATGTCGGAGACATATTTAGCTTGATTTATAAAAATTCCCTCTGATGATTGTTTTACTTGGAGTCCTAGGAAGAAGTTTAATTTTCCCATCATACTCATTTCAAACTCACTCTGCATGAGTTTTTCAAAATCTTTACACTGTTGTGCATTTGTAGAACCAAAAATAATGTCATCCACATAGATCTGTACAAGCAGAATCTCATCACCTTTTCTTTTATAAAACAAAGTAGTATCGGTTGTACCTCTGTCGAAATCATTATCGAGAAGAAAGGTTGAAAGTCGTTGGTACCATGCTCTTGGAGCCTGTTTCAGTCCATACAGAGCTTTGTCAAGATAATAGACGTAGTTTGGGTACTTGGCACTTTCGAACCCTGGTGGCTGCTGGACATGTACTTCTTCTTGGATTTGACCATTCAGAAAGGCAGATTTTACATCCATTTGAAAAACTTTGAAACCTCTGTGTGCTGCGAAGGCTAAGAAAATTTTTATTGCTTCTAGCCGTGCGACAGGGGCAAAAGTTTCATCGTAATCAAGGCCTTCTGTTTGGCAGTATCCCTTGACCACTAATCTCGCTTTATTTCTAATGACCACCCCATCCTTATCCTTCTTGTTTCTGAAGACCCATTTAGTCCCTATATCTTGTTTCCCTCGTAGCAGAGGAACTAGGGTCCATACCTTGTTTCTTTCAAACTGTAGAAGCTCTTCTTGCATTGCATCTACCCAGTTTGAATCATCTAGGGCTTCAGAGACACGTTTTGGCTCGATCATACTGATAAAATTTGTAAAGAAACAAAAGTTAGCAGTTGTTGATCTTGTCTTGACTTTCTCAGGAGGATCGCCAATGATTTGGCTCAGAGGATGGCTCATCGTCCATTTTGTAGTCCTAGGGAGATGGTCATTAGCATCATCTAGTTGAACCTCTGTGGTTGCACCCTGTGGTTCTGGTGCAACCTCTGTAGTGGATGGTACTTCTGTGCTTGAACTTGGTGTTTCAGTTGGGGGTGCTTGGGATATAGGTTATGCTGATATCGGTAGAGCTGATAGACCTCTGCTCTCAACTTTGTCTCGTGTCCCTTTCTCACCCTCAGGATGACCTGATGATCCATCAGAATCATCATCAGAGTCATCCTAACCCTTGTCCTTTGTACCCTCTGCTCTGCACGTTGCATCTGGCCTTTTGGGTTGTTAGCTCCAATATTTATGTTTAAAGAAGTATTGAAAAATAGGCTAAGTATAGACACCGACAGCGCCTCTGCCAAGACACCGATAGAAGATCCAAGTGAAGACTACTGAAGACATTCACAGAAGACAAGGCCACAGAGCCTCTGTCATACTTGACAGAGCCTCTGTGGTATGAAGACTGAAGACTTAGAAGAATATATGAAGATCAAAACAAAGACGATCGTGCCTCTAAAATGGGTACCTAAAACATTCGTACAAGGTGTGCCCTGCACATTCCACGTGTCAACCTTTGTAGAAAACGGAGCACTACATTAACGTTGTACCTGTAGCAGTCCCACGATCGTGTCTTTGTACCCTTAGTCCTTATTGTCTAAAACTTGTCCCCTGATGAATAGTATAAATAGAAGGCTCATGTTGAGCTATTCAATAAATCTTTGCACAACACACACACCCTTAGAGCAGAATTCCTATTATACTTTCGGTGTTCTTGGTGTTCTTTATAATCAATATACAGTGAATCGTTGAGTTAAATATCTGAGTTATTTCTATTTCACGTATTTGATATTGTGTGTTTTCTACCACTGAATATCTCTTTAGTTCGATAAAAACGCTTCCACAATCATATTTGTTTGAACTAATAGATATTTATATCATTGTTGACTAACATCGGGATCAACAGGTGGGGTTATAATTTCCATGGTATTAAAAGATCTTATACAAATGGAAATTATAATAGAGGTTTTAAAAGTAAAAATGCTAAAACCATACCTGTTGAAACTCCTAACCCAAAAGGACCCATCTTCAAATGGGTACCTAAAACAACTTGATTTCCCCTTTGTAGCCCAGTCAAGTATGGTATTTAGATTCAGGCTGCTCAAAACACATGACTGGAAGAAATGAGATGCTCAATAATTTTGTGGAAAACTATGGTGGTAGAGTCAAGTTTGGAAATGATCAGTACTCTACGATTCTGGGTTATGGAGACATTGTAAAAGACAACGTTAGGATTACCAAAGTTAACTATGTTGAAGGTTTGGGACATAATTTGTTTAGCATAGGTCAATTTTGTGATAGAGATCTAGAAGTTAATTTCAAGAAGACCCGATGTTCAGTTCGAACCGAATGAGGGGATGAGCTTCTAGTTGGTACGAGGATGTCTAATATTTACACCATTGACTTGTCAAAGATCAAACCAAAGAATGACGTGTGTCTATTGTCGAAAGCATCACTAGAGAAAAGCTGGTTGTGGCATAGACGATTTCCGTTATATTCAGAAACTGATGATAGGTGATTTAGTTTTAGGTCTACCAATTCTAAAGTTTGAGAAAGACAACTTTTGTACCGCCTGTGAGAAGAGGAGGATGAAACGAGCTCCTCATCCGCCAAAACCTGAGCCGCGTACACACAAAGTTTTGGAGATTCTTCATATGGATCTCTGTGGGCCGATGAAGACTCAAAGTATAAGTGCCAAGAGATATGTGTTGGTTGTCGTCAATGATTATTCGAGATACACATGGGTGAAATTTCTACGATCCAAAGATGAAACACATGAGTTGATCATCTCGATAATCAAGCAGCTTCAAGTGAATCTTCAACAAATGGTCCAGACAATCAGATAAGACAATGGGACAGAGTTTAAAAACAAGACTCTTGATGACTTCTTTAAGTCATTAGGAATTTCACATCAATACTCTGCAGCAAGAACACCTCAGCAGAACGGGGTTGTTGAAACACGAAATCGTACTCTTGTTGAAGCTGCCAGAACAAGCTATCATATGCTGATCTACCGTTGTTTCTGTGGGCCGAAGTTGTGTCAACGGCATGCTATACACAAAATCGTTCAATTATACATCATCGGTTTGGCAAAACTCCATATGAAATTATCAACCATAGAAAACCTGTAATACACTACTTTTGTGTTTTTGGGTGTAGGTGTATCGTGCTGAATGACAAGGACAATTTGAAAAAATTTAGTCCTAAGGGAAAAGAGGGCATTTTCATCGGATACTCGTCAACCTCAAAGGCATATAAAGTTTATTTCAAATCTTCTAGAACTGTGATGGAAGCATTAACGTCAAATTCGATGAGACCGAGGAGATAGCTTTTGTGCAAAACAGTACATAACCCGTAATATCTGGAGCACTGGAGTGTGGACATATCCGTCCAACGTCTACCCAGTCAAACAAATATCAAGCTTCAACTTCAAATTCTACTCCTAATGAACTTGATATTTTGTTTGAAAATTTTTATGATGATTTCTTTGGAAGCAATAACTTATCTTCTCGTGAAAATGACAGGAATCAAGTTGCTACATCTCCAGTACAAGCTACAATGTCAGGGCCTTCAATGGTCCCAACGTCATCTAATACTGGTGCAACAACTACCGAATCCTCTCCAAGTAATCCAAACGTGACATCTACGCAAGCAATCCAACAAGTTTCTACGAATGGTGCTTCATCATCGGGTACGACTTCAAATGTTAAAGATCAGAGTACTGAAAACATTCCTAAAAAATCAACTGAAATAGTTCCTGAGGCAGTTCCAGTTGTCTCTTCTGACAACCAACCAGCCTCACATCCGGAACCGACATTGACGATTGAGTTGAACTTCGATAAAGATCCTACCTTAGTAGACCCCAATAAAGATGTTATTTCTCTCCATCCACACTCGAAGAAGTGGACACACAGTCACCCAATAGGTCAAGTGATTGGCGAAGTGTCTGAATCAGTAAAGACCAGATCTGCAACCGCAAATGAAGTTCTATATGCGCTCTTTCTAAGTCAAGTTGAGCCATCAACAGTTCAACAAGCCTTAGACGATCCAGATTGGTTAATTGCGATGCAAGAAGAGCTGATTCAATTTGAAGCTCTGAAGTGTGGAGATTAGTTCCAACACCCAAGGGTGAAACAGTCATTGGTACTAAGTGGGTCCTGAAAAATAAGAATGATGAAAACGACATAATTGTGAGAAACAAAGCATGACTAGCTAGTAGCAAAAGAGTATAGGCAACAGGAAGGTATAGACTATGTTGGTCCTAAAAGGGTTATACAAGTTTGTAGAAGGGGGTTGAATACAAACACACGATTTTTACTTTTCTAAATTGTATATGGATATATATCAAACAATTTACAACTTGTTGTGGAACAATATTAAGGAATAAACCTAATCTAAACAAGCTATGAGAATCACTATGATTTCTTGCACAAGAAATAAGAGATAAAGAATTTTAGAATACTTAAGACAAATATTCTAACACACAGTTTCAGCAAGGAGAATGAATGGCTTAAGGGTGTTCAAGAAATGAACTAAGGTTTCCTTTATATACTACATGCATTTAATGCACAACAGTACAACTTTACACGTGGCAGCCGCTGGTTGGTTGCATGGTTTGACTTCAGTAGACAAAACAGTTGCCGCATGGTGAACAATGTAGAATCAGAGTTGGTTGTACAATTCTAAACAAAAGGGATGTCCGTTCTGACAGATCGTACGGAGGCGTGAAAGGGGATAAGACAAAAGCTACTTGTAGAAGAGGCTTCATGATCAGCGTTCGCTGAATAGTTCTTTATCAGCGAATGATAAAGTTCAGCGTTCGCTGAAGTCTTATACTTGAAACTTCACGTTGAGTGGACAGGTCTTGGCTTCGCTGATATTCGCATCAGTTCATTAGTATACTTCTCGCTGGTTCTTTGGCATGATCTTCGACTTTAACTTAGAACATAGTTGACGTGAATCTTGTCTTCAGGGATCATAAGGAAACAACTAAAGTACCAGCGATCATCAGTGAGGCTGAACATGCTCAGGGCTCGCTGATGAATAGTGTTCGCTGAATTTGTAAATTAAAGAACGAGAGTTCCTATCAGCGGTACTGAAACAGACTTAGTACTTATCAGCGATAGGGAAACTCTAATACATATTGTCTACTTACACTTTTCACTAAGTGTTTCTCAGAGTCATTATCAAATCACTGAGGGTTTGGATCAACAATCTCCCCCTATTTGATGATGACATAGCAATAAAGGAAAATTGCTAAGTAAGAAAACATAAGGATAAAAAGGACTCATAAAGTAATTGTCCCATTTACTGTTTTCATGGATCTTTTTAAGTACTGATGGAGTAAAGTACAATTGCTGAAATTTTTCATTAAACTTCGTATCAGTTACAAAGGGAAGTGGAAAAATTACAAGTACAACAAATAATAATTACAAGTACAAAAGTTACAGTTGATAAAATGAAGAAGAATTTACAAAAGGAATTCTATCATCTATTCAGGTTCCTCCTTGATAAGAAGTTCATCAAAGGTATTTGTGGTAGGGATCATCCAATCAGGGACTTTTTCTCCAAGTTCCCTTCTTCGCCGTGCTTCTTTAAAGATCAGGGGATTCATAAAGTGTCCGAGAAGATCATCTCTAAAACCGCACCAATAGATAAGATCTCTGAGTTGTTCGATAGGGGCAATGCATAGCTCAGATACGCGTTGAAAGCATTTTCGTCCAGTGCAATCGTTGAAGAAAATACCATGAGGTTCACTTAAGACTTTTCCAGGAATGAAGCGTTCACCAGGGGGCAGAGAGACGTCAAGTGCTGATAGATCAGGGTCAGGACCAAGGACTTCTTCTCGCAAAAAACCAATTACAGTTTCATTTCTGATAGGAGGACCTGGAGCTGAAGATGTTATCTTTTTCTTTGCAGCATGCCTTCTTCGTTGAACTGGAGGAGGAGGAATATCCACAGATGATGTAACCAAGTCGATCTGCTTATTCAAAGCTTTCTCGACAAAGGTTTTATAGTTTGAGCGTGATCGCTGAATGGCTATTCGAATCTCCAACCATTCAGAGAAACCGTACTTAGTAAGCGACGAAGAGTAGATTGTTTCCTTGCGACCGTTCTCTCTGAAGAGGTCGATGTCAACGACTGGAACGTCTACAGCTATCTTTCCCTTGATGTTCACCTTATTGATTTAGGACACTTGATATCGATAGTGTAGTCGTTCTTTGCACCAATTCAAGGTAGAGTCAGAGACCTTGGTTTTCTTCTTGACGATCTTTTTGGCGTCCTTCCACAATAGTCGTTGAACAAAGATAGGAGTCTTCTTCAATTCAGGATCTTCCACCGATCGTTGGACGAGCTCAACAGCATAAGCTTTATATTTTTCTTCAGCTTTCTTTCGATCGGCGAGGAGTTTCTCAGCTTTGAGGTGTTCAGAGATTTCCCTTTTTGATATAAGGAATCGAGGAGCTCGAATGATTCGTTGATCCTCAAGCTTTTTGATCATAGTTGCTCTCTTTTCCAGCTCCTCTTCACTTGGCTTTTGAGGAACCAAGGAAGGTCTGTTCTTGTGAGAGAGCAGTTGTTCTTCTTGTTCATCAGTCTTAGCGAAGTCTAAGACCGGGAATATTTCTTCAATACTCTGCGCTGGGATTAATGTTGTTGTAGCCGGAGGAACTTCAGCTTGATCCTCAAGCAGTGGAGAGGACTGACAAACTGGCTTGCTGAAGGGGATAGCCAAGTTGTCCTTAGTTGCAACACCTTTATTTTTTCTTTTGTCAGTTTCAGTCGCTGCAGGCTTTTTGGTGGTCCCCTCCCCTGAATCCTTAATAACTACCCCATTTAGAGCAGGGGTCTTCTTGTCTCTGGGATGGAAGGAGAAATCGAGATCATCATCATCATCATCATCATCTTTAGGTGATGCTGATGGTTCGTCATCATGTAGATCGAGATCTTCTTCGTCTTCTTCTTCTTCTTCCTCAGCTTCCTCTTCGGAAGGAACAAGAACTTCAGCATTTTCCAGTTCTACATCGAGTTGCTCCCCCTCCGAATTAGCGTCGTGTAGGGATTACTCGGTTCCCTCAGGGTTTTCAACTCCCTGAGGTTTAGCAGTAGCAGCAGTTTCTGAAATAATACCCTCCCCCTCAGAGTTATGGGGAAGATCTTCTTGATTCTTCTCCCCCTCTTCCACATGACGAATGGGGGAGGTAGTAGTTTCAGCAGCAGCAGCATCCTTTGGGTCACTGTCTTCCAGGCCAGTGATCCCAACACAAGTTTCCACCATTGCTATTCTGTCTTCCAGGCCAGAAATAACAGGTGTACTCTGGAGAATGAAGTCCACAACCATCTCCACCTTCTGCCGATCAGCCTGAGAGAAGTGAGATGGAGGGACAGTAGGAGCATTGAGACGATCCAAGAGCTGCTGGATTAAAGCATTGGAAGAGTCGACCTTTTTTCCGAGATCGCTCATCCCTCTCTTCAAGGACGTAACCTCTCCCTGAAGATTGCCCACCACTGTCTTCAACGATGTGACTTCGTTGGACAGTGTGGTGAAGTTGTTGGAGAGGTTGTCGTTGGTAGTGTTCAAAGTGTTGATGGAGGTGGAGTTGTCAGCGAGAGCCTGAGCAACATTAGAAAGACTACCTTCTAGCTTTCCCAGATCAGCGATGGAGGCCATCTCTTTCACCTCAGAGGTGAGCGTCATCTGAGCGTCCCCAGCGTGTGTAACCGTAGAGGAGTTGGAGGAGAGACTAGTGGTGAGAGATTCCACTTTTGTTTCCAAGTTCTTGAGGGCGTTGTTGATGGTGCCTAAATTAGGACCTGTAACAGATGAAAACTTATGAACAAAGGAAAACTCAGAAGTTGGGGATTTTGAGAGAGGAGTGTTTAGGATTTTATATATACCTACGGGTGGGTTGGGGAAGTTATAGAAATTCCGGTGACCACTGAAATGCTCATAGTCGTCTTCTAGAGATGGTTGAAGCGTAGAGGTGCCCGCAGGTCCTTTATTCTGATCCATCATTCGCTGTAGATCGTCAGCCGATGTGTCACTCGGGTGAATGACAGTTGTTGTAGTAAAAGGGAATAGAGGTGGAGTGACCAAAGAAGATGAGGGAGGAATAAGAGTTGAGAAGAGGGAATGGGTGTCGGATTCAACGTTGGATCCGCGGAAGAATACTTCCACAGTACTTAGAGGTACTGAAGGAGTGGTGTTCTGTTCCAAGACAACTTCAGTGTCTAGAGGCGCTGAAGTGGGTATCGAAGGGGTTGGTTCAGTAGTTGTGGCGGAACGAGCCACAGAACTTCCCAGCGTCTTCTTTAGAGAGACAGACGTGGAGTCTTCAGCCTGGGAAGGCTTGGGGGGTTGCTCCTTGGATATCTTCTTGGTCTTATGGGTGCCAAGTGGGGTGTCAAATGGTTTCCTTTTTAGAGTAGAAGTGGTGGTTGCGGCCTGGGTACCAGCAGTTGGGACGACCGAGGAGGTAACCGCATAAGTAGAAGAAGTAGGAGGTCTGAGAAGAGGTAAGAGAGTAGAGAGACGTACCTCGTTTGGCAGGGGCTTGAAGTCGAGGATCTTAGGAGCAACATGTGATAACTTCAGGTCGCCCACCTTCGGGTATGAATCCCCAAGTGCTTGTCTGAAGAGAGCATTGAGAAAGCGGTATATGGGACATTCAGTGTCCTCTTTGCTTCTTCGACTCTGAGCACCATGTCGTCGAAGATGATCTTGGCCTAGTCGATGTGAAGGCCCTTCATCAGCGCATGCCCCATAGCCTGTTGGGGATGTGCGGCCTGATCAGTTGATCCGACCTTAGCTGTCATACAGTTGATGAGGTGTGGGAAGATGAAGTTCATCACACTTGGCATCTTGCTCTTGAGGACGGTAGTGAGCTTCTTCTCAGAGAGTTTATCGCTCCCTGTGTTCCATGTGTAGTTCATTGCATCTAGAAATGAAATGATTTCAGCTCTGCCAGCCTCTGTCTTCACATCAGGTAGAGGAACGAAACGTCTGTCCCTTGAGCTTCCAGGGAGGTTTAGAGCAGACCTGATAGCCCCGGGATGGATTTTGGCTTCACCATGTTCAGTTTCAAAGAAAATGACGTCGATCATCTTTTTAGGGTCTTTGGTGGAGGGAATCTGAGCTCTTCTGGCAATATACCAGAACTGAGCAAGAAGGTTCTTGTAAGTAGGGGGTTTTATGGTCAGTGTTGTCGCCAGAGGACAGGACTTGAGAAAGTTTACAGCTTCATCCAGATGAGTGATGTTTTTCTTGGGGGGAAGTTGAACAGGGCATATAGGTTGTTTCCATGGAATGTTATCTGTTCCATTGTGAAGGTAACATTTGGTGCTTTGACAAGTTCAGTCCTTTCAGAAGATGTAAGAGACGGAGTGTTGGTAGGTGTTTGGGCAAAAAATCACGTCGCTCGACCGCGACCAGAACAAGTAAGACACATGTCCTAAGCTATATCTTGTATTAAGATAAGGTCTCAACAAGAACCCAGAAAACATCCGTCGTCTCCCGTAAAAGGTAAGTCGTACGTCCCCCATGACGCTCGACCATAGCATCGCCCGTCCCGTACGACCATCGCGTAAAATCACTGCACCCTCGACCAAACTAACGTTAACCATGACTGTTACGTTTGTTAAGTGTTTAATGCAGGAGTCAAAGTCATTAAGGAGCAACGGATATAACCGACGCAACCATCAACGATCGATAGCCGTAACAGACGAAGATCATCATGGATAATCACTCCGACAACCGTTACAGACCGTTGCAGCCATTATAGCTGTTAAATGAAGCAATCAATGAGCTAATTAAAGCTCCCGAAGACTATCAAGACCGAGTTCAATCATCATTTCAAGGACGGAACATCGAACACAACATCTGATACCAAGCTCATGAAAGCATACACATCTTAGACTGAATTCCAGAATACTACGGCGATTAACAAGAACACCTGAAGTGAAGAACCATTATTCTAAGTATCGCTCTCGACGCACGACGACAGCCCTCGACCAGCAGTTCACACTTTGTATTCACACGACAAACACCTGTTTTATACTTTAAACACTTGTACTTTACATTTCGAAGCATTTTCTTCATTTGTATTGTAATCACTGTACGATCGACACCAGTATCCAAGGACATTGCCCCTGATTGGCGACCATAGTGCAGCGACGACACCCCCTGTCGTCCGCAGGTTTTTTCCTCGATTGAGGTTTTTTCTACGTCATCAAATCCCTTGTTTTTTTATTTTTATCCTCGTTGCACGTCTCGTCGAAAGATTCTTTCTTTAGTTGTTTAAGTCCACATCGACCTTAAGTTGTCCCATCCGTGGGACTACATCTAGAGAAAATCCTCGACGAACGTGCATTCTACTAATAGTTTGTTGGAGTTTCTTCTATTTTCTGTTGCAGGAAAATGGCAGCCCCTGGAAATCCACAGCAAGTCGTCGCTCAGATGTATCAGGAGCTCGAGGTTACCAGGAATCAACTCAATACAATGGCAGAGAAGAATCGCAGAGCAGCTGAAGAGATCGCGAGGCTAAGGAATCCTTTTGGACCCCAGAATGGTCCTAGACCATTCATCCAGAATCCAGGTCCGGGACCAGGCCCGTCCGCGCAGAATCAGCATCCAGGTCCATTCATGCAGAATCAGCAGCCGGGTCCGTTCATTCCGAATCCCCAGTCTGGGCAGATTCCCCCTCAGTACATCCGACCACCACCTTTGAACAATGGATCCCAACCATTGCAAGGTGGCGCCCAGCCGTTTCAGAATGAATCCCAGCCGTTTTCCAAGTCGTTCCAAAGTGGTCCGCAACCTTTCCAGCAAGGATCGCAACCTTTCCAGCAAGGATCGCAATCTTTCCAGCAGAGATCGCAGCCATTTCAGCATGGACCACAATCGTTTCAGAATGGACCGTAGCAATTCCACTATGGGTCGCAGCCATATTTTGTTCCGTTCAACGGTGACACCAATGGTTCGTCGCATGGTAATGGCATTAGTCCAGGGACCAATCCCTCGACAGGGGCAAATCCTGATCTTAACGATCCCGTCGCCCAGCGTTTGAAGATGTTAGAAGACCAAAATGAGCGCGTCCTGTCCTTGCTCGCCAAGTTGCCTGGGGCAGCCGTGCCTGTCGACGTCGAGTCTCGCTCGGGGTATCAGGCGTCACCCTTCATCGATGAGATCGCCACCGTCGAGGTCCCAAAGAAGTATAACATTCCTGCCTTCACTCCCAAGTATTCGGGTGTGACCGATCCAATCGAGCATGTCGCGCAGTATAAGCAGCTCATGTGGACAATCTCGATTCCACACATGTACCAGGAAGTATGCATGTGCAAGAGTTTCGGGGCGACTCTCACTGGTCCAGCTCTCCAGTGGTTGATCAATCTCAAACCCAAATCTATCGGGTCGTTCGCCGAATTGGTCAACCAATTCTCCCGGCAATTCGCCAGCAGTCGTAAGATGGAAAAGCAGACTAGTGGTATGTAATATGTCGTGCAGAAGACCAATGAGTCTATTCGAAGTTATTTCAATAGAGTCAATGCCGAAATGATCAGTATCTGCAATTGTGACATCAAAACTGCGATCGAAGCTTATAAGCGTGGTCTAAACGATAGTCCAGGTCTATATATCGATCTGACCAAGTATCCCCCAGAGACTTTCGAAGACGTCCGAGCTCGAACCTTAGCATATATGAGGGTTGAAAGCCAGAGATCAAGACAAAGGTTGTTTCCAGAATAGAGCCAGCGCGCCAAATTTCAAATGTTCGTTTCAAGACGAAAGCAGAGGCCAATACCGCGACTAAGTTCACTCAGTACCCCAAGATATCCTCTTACAGATTCAAAGGATCTGCAAAGGACTTAGTCGGAGCTCTGAAGACCGCTCAAACTACCATTCGATGGCCAAAGAAGTCCGACATGGACGATGCTAAGAAAGACAAATCAAAGTGGTGCGACTTCCATGCCGATCATGGTCATGCGAAAGACGACTGTATCGCATTGAAGAAGGAACTAGCATATCATTTTCCGAAAGGAAATCTCAAAGATATCATCGACGATGTTGCTATTTCAGCTAACGGACATCCAACGACAACCCCCGAGCATGC
Source organism: Saussurea involucrata (assembly GCA_033807775.1). Classification (NCBI taxonomy): domain Eukaryota; kingdom Viridiplantae; phylum Streptophyta; class Magnoliopsida; order Asterales; family Asteraceae; genus Saussurea; species Saussurea involucrata. The sequence goes on along the minus strand of CM066320.1, from coordinate 186,433,242 downwards.
GAAGGTCGTCAATTGCATCACCGGTGGTTCAGATGTGTGTGGTCTAACGTATTCAGCGGCCAAGCGTCATGCCAGTTAGGCGCCCGATGATCGGCCTATTCCTCGCTCGTCTAGACCCAAAGGAGATTTGGAGCTAGAAGCCATGAAGATTGTGTTCGACCACGTCGACCTTGTCGACTCGTATCAGAAGCATCACGACGGGTTGATCATTCAGATCACGGTCGGTAACTGTCTAACGCGTCGAGTCTTGATCGACGGGGGCAGCTCAGCAAATGATTTTTTTTCAACACCATCAAAGCCATGGGAATCGATCGCTCGGAAATCACCCGACGTTCGACGACTTTGGTCGGTTTCAATGGAGAAGAGACGAGCACCTTCGGAGAGATAATCTTGCCCGTCTACGCCGGAGGAGTCAACAAGCAGACCAAATTCAGTGTCATCGATTTTGCGTCGGCCTATAACATCATCTTAGGACGACCATGGATCCATGATATGAAAGTCGTTCCCTCGACGTATCATCAAATGTTGAAATTCCCTACGCCATGAGGAATCCAGGAGATTAAGAGGGAGCCAAAAGTCGCTCGTGAGTGCTACAAGTCTACCTTGAAGCCGCAAAAATAAACCAAAGTCACAAGATCAGGCCCTCAACAGGTTCGTTCCTCTATCCCTAAATTAATATCTTTTTCACAGAGATAAGTCTACTATGGTGCCCGGTGGCACGACAACATAGTCAACGCAGGACAATATTTCTCCGTGTCATTCTGTCATTTAAAACCTATCTTTTCCTCCCAAAAAGAATAAGGTAATAAATGACATGGGGCAAATAGAGAGAGTCTGAAATGGTACGTTCTCTAACTCTTTTTCATACGATTTTTTCTCACAAAACGTTTACTGACTAAAGCATCGGAGGGTCGTTGGCTAGCCAACGACCAACCCCCGACATCGTTTTATCCTAGAATCGCACTACAGATTATCGCAGAATCGCATGGCAGTAATCATTAAGTCTACTAGATGACTTTAAATTCGCAGAATCGCACGACATAAACAATCAGGATTTTTGTTCCCTGACCATCCCTCCACAGGGGCATACGACGCAAATTCCTCGTACGATCTCGTCGTACAATGGCAAAACCTAAATAACCTACGTCTAAGTTTCTTAGCTTTTATACCCTGAATGGATGCTTTAATCGCGTGTTTTTATTTGTTTTACGTTCTTATTATCGTTTTACAATGAGTGCCTTAGTCGCATGATTTCATATGTATCTTATGTTCGACTTTATAATCAAATGTGATTCGAATAAAGCATAAGCAAAAGATATATTCATTAAGTAAACCATTATATACATACTCGATCCATGATTGATCGAATGGCAAAACAAACAAGGAAAGGAAAATTCTAGACGGCAGGGGGAACATCGGTCGTATCCCTGCTCGAAGTCCCGACCCGAGGACCTTCATCTGCCACTCCTCCCGCACGAATCTCCAGCAGTTCATACTGAGCATCGAAAAGATGGATGGCTAGCTCGTCAGCACGCGCCAAGGCAAACCTCTCCCTATCTAAAGCCGCCTTCTCTCTCTCCAACGCCACAACTTCTCTTTCAAGGGCATACGCCATCAACCCTTCAACTTTCGACATCCCAGCGTGTAATGCCAAAGATGACTGGAACGTCTGAAAAATAACACAAGAAAATATTAGATGACTAAACGAACGAGACAAGTCATGAAAGATTGACACTCACCGTGAACACCAGACTAGCAACTTGAGATCTAATCTCTCCGGCCGGAACTCCACGAAAACGCTCCCCGAAAGACGGGAGCAAATACTTCCCCAGATGAGGGAACGACGTTGTCCCGTCTAGGACACCATCTGCCATAAAGTCAGACGGCAATGTAAAATTGACCGTCATAACTTCGGCCGATGATCCCTCGCCCCTGTCAACAGACGTTGGGATAGACACTTTGGACATCGGCTTCGTCACCGTCGCCGGAAGCGCAAAACTTGCTGGTGTCGCGTCCGTTACGCTAAAACGGCTATATGACGCCCTCGCCTCCTTAGGCAGAACAACTCCCGGTGAGTTATCAACCCTAGACGACGGTTCCCTCAGGACTGTCCTCCGGGTTCTCTTTTCGCTTGACCCTGTTGTCGAAACATTTTCACCCCGAAGGGCACGCATAACCTGCTCCCCTCTTGCCCTAGAGACCGATTTCCTCTTGGTCGGCACTGATCAGGAAATACATGAAGCGTCAGGCAGATAGAGTAAACAAAGTAAAATAAAAACTACGGTACGTTTACCAGTCGCTTCTTCCCTCTCATCCTCCTCTCCCTCTTCTTCAGAATCTCCCATCGCGTCCTCGTCCTCGGCCGCCGGTTGCCACGTGACGAAAGATCGATCATCAGTACTATAACTCAGGAATCTGTCGACCTTGGCTCGAGAACCTTCGTTCGGGTGCAAGGCGTCGTACTGAATCTCTAAAAACGACAAAAAGCAATGAGTAAATAGAAAGCGACAGAACCAAACAGTGACATATATCGAAAAAGCATACCTCCCATGTTCTAGTAAGGACGAATCCATTTGCTATTGATGTCAAGCGAGTCAGTACGCACGAATACATACCTCGATTTCCACCCACGATCATTGACGCCAGTTCCCAAAACCAGGGTGCGGTCACCCTTAAACTTGGAATACGGACTGTAACGCCAATTCTTGTCTCTCTTAACATGATAAGCCAACCAGAAATCATTCAGGGTCATAGGTGGATCCCACTTTGCAGACAATCGCTCGATAACCAGAAAAACCCGCCAAAGTTGGGGCATCAACTGCCCTGGTGATAGGCCAAAATATCGCATGAAATTCTTAGATAAAACCGAATACAGCCACTCAAACCCTATTTTGAAGGGATACTCGTATATCACGAAGCATCATTCAGGACAATTCTCAGGACGTTTGTCCCCTGGAATGGTTAACTCTACTTCCGCATGGATCTTCGCTAGACTCCTAAAGGCATCTAAATCCTCCTGACTCACGATAGAACTCTCTGGTTCAATCGACATTGTTTATCAAACGAAGGAGACGATTGATAAAAACCAAAGCGGAAAAGCAATGCGTTATATAAACACTCTAAACCTCGAACAATCTCTACTAGGCCGAAGATTTGCAACGATTCGAGTAAGTTGGGACAAAGAATGGAAAGGAATCAAGGCGAAATCTCTTCCCAAATAAACACTTCGAAATATGGCAAGAAAAGATCCGTCGTGATCTTTATTTATACAAACAATCGCATCAAATCGAATCCCTGGATGACCGCCGCGCATCCCCATCCTTTCGCATGCCCGCCCGGATCATCGACACCTGTTCTCGACAGCTGGTAAGCATAATCGTACGTCAGTATGACGTCACAACTTTTCAACTTCTCGGTCAGTTAAAGGCGAACCGGTCTAGTTCCACGACAACCAGGTAAGTCCCTCAACCCAGGTCACAAGTCTTCGACAAGCAAAATTTAAAACTTAAATTTGACATTCAATTTTCAAATTTTGGGGGCAAACTGTTTGGGCAAAAAATCACGTCGCTCGACCGCGACCAGAACAAGTAAGACGCATGTCCTAAGCTATATCTTGTATTAAGATAAGGTCTCAACAAGAACCCAGAAAACATCCGTCGTCTCCCGTAAAAGGTAAGTCGTACGTCCCCCATGACGCTCGACCATAGCATCGCCCGTCCCGTACGACCATCGCGTAAAATCACTGCACCCTCGACCAAACTAACGTTAACCATGATTGTTGATGGTTTATCGCAACCTCTTTCTTGTGATAACCTGACACTGTGGAGGTCAACCGTTTGACCAATCATTTATTGCCACGTGTCACTTGTCTCAAATCCCTATAAATACGATGTGTTTTTTAATCATTTTGTCTTTTTCCAAAACTCTCAACTCTCTCAAGGCAGTGTTCGATTTCTGAGATTTTTCAAAGATTTTTCAAAGATTTTCGTGTTCAAATCGTTTGCATTGTCTTCAGATTCCTTTCAAGGCCAGTATTCTATAATCCTTAACTTGTTTTATCCATTAAATATGTTTCTAGAATCGATTTAGGGTTTACAAATTAAGTCGAACTCATAATTGTCCTTTCATATTCTGTCAAATAATCATTGCATATGTGTTTGTTAGTAGTTAAAAATGATAGGGATATGCTTCTGTGTGTATTGTGAGCCTAGTAGAATAGGCTAAAACTTGATTTTGTGCGAAAAATATTAGATTTATGGGTTGGACACTTAGGATTTATTTCGTGTTCAAAGTTATCGCAACCTTCAGTGTTCTTCGTGTTCAACATTATCGCAACTTTCAGTGCTCTTCAGTGTTCATCTTTATCGCAAGCCCTTAGTTGTGATAACATTTTATCGCATCCTTTACCTTGCGATAAACCCTTCCTTGCGATAATGTTTGTGTGCATTGCGATAAACTCCACTTGCGACAACCTTCTCCTTGTGTCTTGCGATAACCCTAGTACTTAGGTTTAAAAAAATCATTTTTAACACTATACTGATGTCATACTATTCAGATGGTACAAAATGATAGTCATTCTTCTGACGAGAACACGATCATCCCGTCTCACCGATCCTCGCATCCGTCGGTGAACAACCTTGACTTGGACGAAGAACTCTTACCAAGGAGTCTTCATCTTGCTCTATTGGACAACAACCATCACTTGGATCTCAGTGTTGACTTCGAGCACCGCATTATACTGGAGATCATCCGTGGCCATCCTCTTCGCACCACACTTACAAATTTTGTCACCGTACCAGTTATATACTTGCAGCAGTTCTGGCACACTCTGCAGTTCCACCCAGTACACAGAAGAGGCCAACACTTCACTGGCAAAGTTGACCACTTTGATGTCAGACTTACACTGAAAAGACTCCGACGAGCCTTGGATCTTCCATATCCTGCTGACTTTAAAGACATGGTTCCCGAAGAATAACTATTTACCGACATTCGCAATTTAGGATATCAAGATCCGAACAACCCAGTTCTTACAAGTTCTTCCAAATTCAAGTGAAAGTTCCTACCAAGAGTCTGGTATACTCTATGTTCTGTGATCAACCGATGCATGACCTCGAAATACACCAGGCTTGACAAGTGCAACTTAGCTACCCTCAGGATATTCCATGCCGTCGCATTCAACCGCCGAATCGACTATGCCATTATCCTATGGAATGAGCTCATAGAGTTAGTCGAGGACAAGAATAGGCCAATCAAGAACCGTAACTTCGTGCCATATCAGAGGTTCTTCCAAATTATAATTCATCAGATCATGGAAGGCAACCAGGAGATACCCAGACGACCAAACGCAGTCGAACGCCCGAGCCAATGGATGCACTTTCTGAAGATGCCCGCTTCTATCAACTTTGCACACATTGCCGTGATACCCGAAGCTGTTCTAGCATATGCCAACAAGCAGTCTACGGTAGATAGACAGTATAGGTTAGATAATGCACTGATGGTCCAGCCAAAACCGGAGGGACCTACCCACAGTGCCACCCCATTAGGCGGTGAGGGTCTACAAGTCGAGCAGGTTAAGGAACATGGGGTTCCTGAACAGGGAGAGGTGAGGAGAACAGTAAGAAAGAGAGTGGGAAAGGTGGTGAGGACTGCTGGTCTGGCATCTACTTCTAAAGCTACAAATGCTGCAAGAGTCCAAGTCTTTGCTGATGATGTATCATTGGATTCAGAGGACAATCTTGATTATGTTATATCTGCTTCTTCATCTGAGGATGAAGCATCTACCCTACCAAGTCATGATGCTGTTAATGTCGCTGACTCAGATTCCAATTCAGATCATGACCCTGCTGAGCATTTAATACCGAGACATGTTGGTCTACGACAGCGAAAAAGAGTTCCGATGCTGATTCCACCTGGAACGTCAGACTCTCCAGAGATACTGGAGTCATAAGGCGGGAAGAGGGAGATGTAGTTGAAAAGAATGATGATGTGAGCTGAGAGAAGGGAAGAAAAGAAATGGGAGAGCCTGAGACAGGGTCACATAAAGTTTTAACTAGTGACCCTCCCCAAACCGATCTACTCTGTGTAGCCACATCCACTGCCAATGAGCGTTCATCGCTTTTACGCATTGAAACAGCCATGGTGGACCCAGCCATGCAGTGCACAACCCTACAAAGCCACTCATCGGCTTCTCGACAAGCCGATGTTTCAATCAGCACAGGGGATCAAGGACAAACGCTATCGGAAACACATTCGATGTGTGCCGGTATTGAACAAGGTAGGCTCCTTCCCCCGCCACCGAACTTTATTCCGCGCACATCGAGTCTAGTGCCTTTTGGAAGAACTACCTTTCCTAGGACACGAGCGTCGGGGTTTCAACAAGTTGTGGGCTTCTGTGCCCCAACCGGAATACCCAAAGTGAGGCCACCATTTGTTGGTGTCTCGCGAAGACCGGGTGGAAGTCCTGTCATAGCTAACACCATGCCAGCTATGAGCACAGTCCATTCAGTTGCTTCAACTGCAATGCAACCTGAAAACCTAAGTGGTTCGAGTGTTAGATCAGTTTTCCCTAATATGCCAATTAAACAGGTTGTTGCTATGCTAGGCCCGCCCCCATACTATATTACTTTGGACCTACTGGGAGCTTCATTAGCTGCTATCAACACTTCTTACAAGCAACACCGTAAGGCAATGCAAGAGACTGTTGACAGACTTGCAAATAAAGTTAGCAGAGCTGTTAAAGGAAAAGGGGTAGCAAATGAACAAGGTCAGCTCCTGAATCTTAACCATCTGAATCTTAACCCAAATCTCAACCTCCACCATCACAACTCTTACATACCATTCCCACCCTCAAGCTCAAATCTGAGCTCCTAGCCCGGTTACTTGCCCAAGGAGATACTAATACCACCGAAGAGGTAGAATTGATAGGTTTACTCCGAAGACAATCTGAAGCCCAACACCAATTACCCACGAGTACTGACTTTCAAAACCTCCAGGCCTCTATCAAAGAGATGACACAAGCCATGGTTGCATGTTATAAATCTCTATCTGACATAATCACCGTGTTAGAGCAACCTTGTGGTACTCAAGCTCAAGCTTCCAACAAACGAAGACATGATGATCAGGATGATCCTGATCAACATGGGGGGAGAAGAGAGCCAGAGTTGGAGAATCCAGTAGTGCAAACGCTGAAAACGTTGGTGGATCAGATCAGGCAACAATATTTGAGGGGGCAGATGGGGCAAGTGGATAGGAAACTGGTATGGTCCAGGTTGATGATGATACAGTTCTAGCTAATGTCATAACTAGGGTTGAAAAGCCTCAAGTTGTTGACAATAGAATAGAAGAGGAAAGGATGGCTGATGATATGCTGAACGACTATATTTATATTGATTCTGAAGAAGAGCCGGAGACAACAACCGTTCAGATCAAAGAAGAGATAGATGACATATTTGATACCACCGGGGCTCAAGTGATTGTTTCTGATTCTGATGATGATACTTCTCAACCGCAACAGCAGAGTGATCAAGATACAGGCTCTCCAGCTCAACAGGTTCCAGTGAATATTGATGGAAGGATAAGAGATTCAATCATAGAAGCAGAATTCAGATTATATCAGGATGTGATTGATGTTGAACCACAGTATGTCGTGACTGGAGAAAGGGTGAGAATTCTAATTCCATTTGAAGAAAGCATTAGAAAAGACTTGTTCGTAAAGGACGTTTAGAGGATCAATTTGGAAAAGGTGTACATAATTGAGAATTGGTCGTCTCTTCACAAAATCGAATTTATGCATGTAATGAACAACAAAGACTTAAACACATATGTTGTAAGGTTTGACAAAGTAATTGTGAAGGTTTTGAAGGTCGAGTCATGCCGGCTACTCAACGTTTGGTACCCTCTGTTTGGGTAAAATTTCACCAGTCTTGACCACGACCAAAGAAAGGAAAACATTTATTACTTTTTTTTCATAATAAAGCAGAATCATACACACTTTATCATCTAATCAAAGTTGAAATCAAAAGTTACTCACGACACTCGGCCGTCGTAAGGGACCTTACGACCTCGACCAAACCAACATACGATATTACTGTTACGTTTTTGTTTAATGCAGGGTCAACACCATTAATGGCCAACGGACGTAACCGACGGAGATCATTACGAGCATTAAACCCAACAGCCGTTACGACCGTTACCCGAAGCTTTTATGGAATCATTAAAAGCATTCGAAGACTATAAATACAAAGATTCCATCATCATTCCGTGCATCTTGGAATCCCTGAATCAACTACAGTATACGCAAACACTTTCGAAGCAAGAATTCTCTCGAGCAAACTACGCACGACACTTAGCTTCTACGCACGACGCATTTGTTTTTACAATCGACACACTCGTCTACTTTACATTTAAAGTATTTCTTCCACTTGTATTGTAACCATTGTACTCTCGACACTTGGAACATAAGGACATCGCCCCTGTTTGGCGACCATAGTGCAGCAACAACATCTCTAGTCGTCCGCAGGTTTTTTCCTCGTTGAGGTTTTTCCGGCGTCACCAAAATATCCTTGTCTCATTTACATTTTTTTGTCTTCGTCGTACTGTTTGTCGAACGATTTCCATTCTTTAGTAGTTAAGCTCCACAATCAACCTTAAGTTATCCTTCTAGACGATTTTTGGCATTAACAGTTCTGGACAGTTTGGGGCCCCATCTAGAGAAAGTCTTTGACAAACGTTCGTCTTACTAACGATTTCTTGGAATTTCCTCTTCTTTCTGTTTCAGGAAAATGGCAGCCCATGGATATCAAGAGTAGCTCAATGCCCAGATGTATCAGGAGTTGGAAGCCGCGCGAAATCAAATCAACGTCCTTGCTGATCAAAGTCGAAGGGCAGGTGAGGAAATCGCACGACTGAGGATCCAAAATCCGAATGGATCATTCGGACCGCATAACGGTCCAAGACCATTCGTTCAGAATCCAGATCCAGGACCGTTCGATCAGCAGTAGGGTTCGTTCATCCCAAATCCGCAGCAGGGATCGTTCATCCCAAATCCCCAGTTTAGGCCGATTCCTCCTCAGCATCTGAGGCCACCACCCATGCAAAATGGGTCCCAGCCATACTTCATTCCTTTCAACGGGGACGCCAATGGTTCGTCATATGGAAATGGCATCAGTTCTGTATTCAATCCACTAGCAGGTGTGAATTTAGATCCCAATGATCCCGTTGCCCAGCGGTTGAAGATGCTGGAAGATCAGAATGAACGAGTCCTGTCCTTGCTCGCTAGCTACCGGGGGCAGCCGTGCCCGTCGACATCGAGCCTCGTTTAGGGGTATCAGGCGTCGCCTTTCGTTGACAGGATAGCGACTGTCGACGTCCCGAAGAAGTATAATTTCCCCTCTTTCACGCCTAAATATTCGGGAATAACCGATCCGACGGAGCATATCACGCAGTATAAGCAGTTAATGTGGACGATCTTGATCCTGCATATGTATTAAGAGGTTTGCATGTGCAAGAGTTTTGGGGCGACCCTCACAGATCCTGCCCTCCAGTGGTTGATTAACCTCAAACCTAAATCCATCAGGTCGTTCGCGGAGTTAGTCAACCAGTTCTCCCAGCAATTCGCTAGCAGTCGCAAGTTGGAGAAGCAGACCAGCGACCTATATTATGTCGTGCAAAAGGTTGGGGAATCCATCCGAAGTTATTTCAACAGGTTCATTGCAAAAATGATCAGCGTCTATAATTGTGACGTCAAGACCGCGATCGAAGCCTACAAACGCGGTCTAGACGACAGTTTGGGGCTATACACCGATCTGACCAAGTATCCCCAGAGAATTTCGAAGATGTCCGAGCAAGAACCTTGGCATATATGATGGTGGAAGATGATGTTGCTTTTCGTCGAAAGCATACTGATGACAAGAGGTCGTTAAGTGTAAAAAAGCCAGAGTTCAAGACGAAGGCAGTATCCAAGTCAGAGTCGACACGACAGATCTCGAACGTCCAATTCAAGACGAAGGCGGAGTTCAAAACTGCGACCAAGTTTCCTCAGTACCCTAAGATATCCTCCTACAGATTCAAATGGACTACTAAGGACTTGGTCGAGGCTCTAAAGACCGTCCAGGCGACCATCCAGTGGCCGAAGAAGTCCGACAAAGAAGAAAGAAAGAAGGATAAGTCGAAGTGGTGCGACTTCCACGTCGACCATGGCCATGCGACGGACGATTGCATAGCTCTCAAAAAGGAGCTGGCATATCACGTCCCGAAGGGCAACCTCAAAGATATCATCGACGACGTCGTCATTCCAGCTAACGACGTTCGAATGCCGACCCCCGAGCATGCAAAGGTCATTAACTGCATAACTGGTGGTTCCAATGTGTGCGGCCTAACGTATTCTGCAGCCAAATGTCATGCCAGCCAGGCACCTGACGATCGACCTACCCCTCGTTCATTAAGACCCAAAGGAGATCTGGAGTTAAAAGACATGAAGATTTCATTCGACCAAGACGACCTCGGCGATTCGTATCGGAAACATCATGACGGGTTGATCATTCAGCTCACGATTGGTAACTTTCTGACCCGACGAGTCTTGGTCGACGGAGGCAGTTCAACAAACTTCATCTTCCTTGATACCATCAAGACTATGGGAATCGATCGATCGGAAATCACTCGACGCTCGACAACCTTGCCTGTCTATGCCGGAGGAATTAACAAGCAGACCAAGTTCAACGTCACCGACTGTGCGTCGGCCTATAACATCATCTTAGGTCGACCATGGATCCATGACATGAAAGATGCTCCCTCGACGTATCATCAGACCATGAAGTTCTCTACGCCGTGGGGAGTCCAGGAGATCAAAAGTGAGCCAAAAGTCGCCCGCGACTGCTATAAGGCGACCCTGAAGCCGCAGAAGCAGCCCATCTAGCAATTACAGGTCCAGGATGCTCCTGGGACAGCTGACGACTGTTAATGCCAAAAATCGCACCAAAGGGACAACTTAAGGTCGATGTGGACTTAATCAACTAAAGAAAGGATCTTTCGACGAGACGTGCGACGAGGGAAAAAATAAACAAGACAAGGGATTTGATGATGCAGGAAAAACCTCAATCGAGGAAAAAACCTGCGGACGACAAGGGATGTCGTCGATGCACTATGGTCGCCAATCAGGGGCGACGTCCTTGGTACTGGCGTCGGTCGTACGATGATTACAATACAAATGAAGGAAATACTTCGAAATGTAAAGTACAAGTGTTTAAATGTGAAAACAGGTGTTTGTCGTGTGTGAATACAAAGTGTGAACTTTAGGTCGAGGACTGATGTCGTGCGTCGAGACTGAGACTTGAGCTTTTCCTTCGAGTGTTCTTGAGTTCGCTGTAAGATTCTGGCTTTCAGTACTCAATATCCAGAGTTTGAATGTTCTTTGCTATGAGTTTGGATGATTTTCTCTGCTGTTTGATGATGTTCGCTCAAGTGTATTGGGTGTTAACCGATGTGTCTTGAAATGATGCTTTAGCTTGTCTTTTATAGTCTTCGCGTCATTAATTAACCCTATTAATGATTCAATCAACGGCTACAACGGTTGGAAATGGTCGCCGGAGTGATTATCCATGATGATCTTCGTCCGTTACAGCTATCGATCGTTGATGGTTGCGTCGGTTATATCCGTCGCTCTTTAATGACTTTGACTCCTGTATTAAACACTTAAAAAACGTAACAGTCAAGGTTAACGTTAGTTCGGTCGAAGGTACAATGATCTTACGCGATGGTCGTACAGGACGGGCGATACTATGGTCGAGCGTCATGGAGGACGTACGACTTACCTTTTATAGGCGACGCCGGATGTTTTATGGGTTCTTGTCGAGACCTTATCTTAATACGAGATTTGGATTATGACGTGCGTCTTACCTGTTCTAGTCGTGGTCGTACGACGTGATTTTTTGCCCAAACAGTTTGCCCCCAAAATTTGAAAGAAGGATAGCAAATCCGAGTTTTAAATTTTGTCCATCAGACGCATAGGAAATAAGACAAGAGTTAGAAATTACCTCAATCGCCTTGGAGCTAGACTGGTTTGAAAAGGGGACGAGTTCGTGACGTCATACTGACACACGATGATGCTTACCAGCTGTTAAGGACAGGTGGCGACGTTCCGCTGAGTTTATTTTGGAAAGAAATTTCGCCTTGCTCTTCTTTCCATTTTTCTTCCGAATCCCTTTGATTTAGCGGAGATTGTTTGGGATTTAGGGTGTTTATATAATGCATTGCTTCTTCCTTTCAGCTTTCACTGCCTTCTTTCCCCTGGTAAGAAATGTCGACTGACCCAGAGAGTTCCATCGTTAGCCAGGAAGATTTAGACGACTTTAGGCGTCTAGCGAAGATTCCCTTAGAAGTAGAGCTAACAAGTCCGGGGACTGTTCGTCCTAAGGATTGCCCCGAGGGGTATTTCGTGATATACGAATATCCTTTCGAGATTGGCTTCGAATGGCCGTTTTCGACTTTGACTAAGAATTTGATGCGATGCTTTGGTTTGTCACCGGGGCAGTTGATGCCTCAACTCTGGCGGGTTCTTTTGGTTATTGAGCGTTTGTCTGCGGATTGGGACCCCCTATGTCTTTGAATGATTTCTTGGCAGCGTATCAAGTTAAGGGAGATAAGCGTGGGCGTTATAGCCCGTATTCCAGATATAAAGGCGATCGCGCCTTAGTTTTGAATACTGGAGTGAACGATCGGGGGTGGGGATCCACGTATGTGTTCGTACGTGTTGATTCGCTAGATGCCGCCAGCAAGTGGATCCGCCCCGACTGGAATATGGGAGGTATGCTCTTTTTCGATCATAGTATGTTTTTTCTAACCTTTTATTTACTCTTCTCCTTTTGTTATCTTCAGATATAAAGTTCAGCGTTCCGCACCCGAATGAAGGTTCTCGTGCCAAGATTGACAGATTCCTTAGTTACAGCGTCGAGGACCGATCTTTCGCCATGTGGCAACCGGCGACCGAGGACGAGGACGTGGTGGTGGACGTTGTGGAGGAGGAAGAGGGAGAAGGTGAAGAGGAAAGTGGACGACAGGAGTCGACAGGTGGGTGTATTATGGTTTCCTGTCTTTTACCATTTATTTCTTATTCCTGTCTGACGCTTCGCATTTTTCCTGATCAGTGCCAACTGAAAGGAAATCAGTTTCTAGGTCGAGAGGGAAGGAAATCATGCGTGCCCTTCGAGGAGGAGATGTCTCGACAGCTGGGTCGAGCCAGAAGAGAACCAGGAGTACGGTCCTGAGGGAACCGTCGTCGAGGGTTGATGACTCATCGAGAGTTGTTCTGCCCAAGAAGGCGAAGGCGTCATCTAGCCATCCTGGCGTGATGGACGCGACACCAGCAAGTTCTGCGCCTCCGACGACGGTGACGAAACCGGTGTCTCAAGTGTCGATCCCATACCTGCCGACAGGGGCGAGGGATCGTCGGCCGAAGTTATGACGGTAAATTTTACATTGCCGTCTGACTTTATGGCGGATGGTGTCCTAGACGGGACGGCGTCGTTCCCTCATCTAGGGAAGTATTTGCTCCCGTCTTTCGGGGAGCGTTTTCACGGAGTTCCGGCCGGAGAGATGAGATCTCGAGTTGCCAGTCTGGCGTTCACGGTGAGTGTCAATCTTTCATGACTTGTGTAATCTTTGTCGAATGTTCTTGAATGCACCTTTTATTTTTCACAGACATTCCAGTCTTCCTTGGCGTTACATGCTGAGACATCAAGAGTTGAAGATCTGGTGGCATCTGCTCTTGAGAGGGAAGCTGCAGCGTTGGAGAGGGAGAGAGCGGCTTTAGATAGGGAGAAGTTAGCCATGGCGCGAGCCGATGAGCTGGTTTTCCAACTTTTCGCTGCTCAATATGAATTGCAGGAGATTCGTGCGGTAGGAGTGGCAGGTGGAGGCCCTCAGGTCGGGACTTCGAGCGGGGATACGACCAATGTTCCTCCTGTCGTCTAGAAATTTGTTTTCTTTCCTTGTTTGTTTTTGCCACTTTGACCTATCGGGGGTTGAGTATGTATACAGTGGTTTATGAATATATATATATATATATATATATCTTTTTCTTATGCTTTATTTGAATCACGTATGATTATAAAGTCGAACATAGGATACATATGAAATCATGCGACTAAGGCATTCATTGTAATATGATGACAAGAACGTAAAACAAATATAAAAACACGCGATTAAAGCATCCATTCAGTTAAGAAACCTAGGGTAAAGTCGTTTAGACTCTGTGATCGTACGACCGGATCGTACAACGAGTTTGTATCGTATGCCCCTATGGAGAAATAATCAAGTTAAAGACCTGATTGTTTATGTCGTTCGTCCTCGCGATATTAAAGTCATATATTAGACTTAATGACTACTGTCGTGCGATTCTGCGATAATCTGTCGTGCGATTCTGCGATAAAACGATGTTTGGGGTTGGTCGTTGGCTAGCCAACGACCCTCCAATGCTTAAGTCAGTAAATGTTTTGCGAGAAAAAATCGTATGAGAAAGAGTTAGAGAACGTACCATTTCAGACTCTCTCTATTTGCCCCCTGTCATTTATTACCGTATCCTTTTTGGGAGGAAAAGATAGGTTTTAAATGACAGAATGACACGGAGAAATATTGTCCTGCGGTCGACTATGTTGTCGTGCGACGAGGCACCATAGTAGATTTATCCCTGTGGAAAAGATCTTAATTTAGGGATAGAAGAACGAACCTGTCGAGAGCTTGATCTTTCGACTTCGGTTTATTTTCTCGGCTTCAAGGTAGACTTGTAGCATTCACGAGCGACTTTTGGCTCACTCTTGATCTCCTGGATTCCCCATGGCGTCGGGAATTTCAACATTTGATGATACGTCGAAGGAACAGCTTTCATATCATGGATCCATGGTCGACCTAAGATGATGTTATAGGCTGACGCACAGTCGATGACGCTGAAGTTGGTCTGCTTGTTGACTCCTCCAGCGTAGACGGGCAAAATTATCTCTCCAAAGGTGCTCGTCGCTTCTCCATTGAAACCGACCAAAGTCGTCGAACGTCGGGTGATTTCCGAGCGATCGATTCCCATGGTTTTGATGGTGTTGAGAAAAATAACATTTGCTGAGCTGCCCCCGTCGATCAAGACTCGACGCGTTAGACAGTTACCGACTGTAAGCTGAATGATCAATCCGTCGTGATGCTTCTGATACGAGTCACCAAGGTCGACGTGGTCGAACACAATCTTCATAGCTTCTAGCTCCAAATCTCCTTTGGGTCTAGACGAGCGAGGAATAGGCCGACCATCGGGCGCCTGGCTGGCATGACGTTTGGCCGCTGAATACGTCAGACCACACTCATCTGAACCACCGGTGATGCAATTGACGACTTTCGCGTGCTTGGGGTCGACGGTCGATGGCTATTAGTTGGAATAGCGACATCTTCGATGATGTCTTTGATATTTCCTTTCGGAAAATGATATGCTAGTTCCTTCTTCAATGCGATACAGTCGTCTGTCGCATGACCATGATCGGCATGGAAGTCGCACCACTTTGATTTGTCTTTCTTAGCATCGTCCAGGTCGGACTTCTTTGGCCATCAAATGGTAGCTTGGGAACTTTTCAGAGCTTCGACTAGGTCCTTTGCAGATCCTTTGAATCCGTAAGAGGATATTTTGGGGTACTGAGTGAACTTAGCCGCGGTCTTGGCCTCTGCTTTCGTCTTGAAACGAACATTTGAAATTTGGCGCGCTGGCTCTACTCTAGAAACAGCCTTTGTCTTGAACTCTGGCTTTCTGATGCCTAGCGACTTCTTGTCGTCAGTGTGCTTGCGATGAAAGGCTGCATCGTCTTCGACCGTCATATATGCTAAGGTCCAAGCTCGGGCGTCTTCGAAATTCTCCGGGGGATATTTGGTCAGGTCGGTATATAAACCCGAATTATTGTCCAGACCACGCTTATAGGCTTCGATGGCGGTTTTTACGTCGCAATTGCGGATGCTGATCATTTCGGCATTGAATCTATTAAAATAACTTCGATTAGACTCATTAGCTTTCTGCACGATGTAATATAGGTCGCTAGTCTGCTTCTCCATCTTACGACTGCTGGCAAATTGCTAGGAGAATTGATTAACCAACTCAGCAAACGACCCGATGGATTTGGGTTTGAGATTGATTAACCATTGGAGAGCTGGACCAGTGAGAGTTGCTCCAAAACTCTTACACATGCATACTTCCTGGTACATAAATGGGATCGAGATCGTCCACATGAGCTGCTTATATTGCGCGACGTGCTCAGTTGGATCGGTCATACCCGAATACTTGGGAGTGAAAGCAGGAATGTTATACTTCTTTGGGACCTCCACGGTGGCAATCTCATCGATGAAAGGCGACGCCTGATATCCCGAGTGAGGCTCGACGTCGACGGGCACGGCTGCCCCAGGCAATTTGGCGAGCAAGGACAGAACGCACTCATTTTGGACTTCTAACATCTTCAAACGCTGAGCGACGGGATCGTTAAGATCGGGATTTTCCCCTGTCGAGGGATTGGCCCCTGGGCTAGTGCCATTACCATGCGACGAACCATTGGTGTCCCCGTTGAATGGGACAAAATATGGCTGCGACCCATAGTGGAATTGCTGCGGTCCATTCTGAAATGGCTGCGATCCTTGTTGGAAAGGCTGCGATCCACCTTGAGGTCCATTCTGAAATGGATGCTAAAATGGTTGCGACCCTTGTTGGAAAGGCTGCGACCCTTGTAATGGCTGAGATCCATTATTCATGGGTGGTGGCCTTATGTGCTGAGGAGGAACTGTCCTGAACTGAGGATTTGAGTTGAACGGCCCTGGCTGTTGATTCTGCATGAACGGGCCTGGATGCTGATTCTGCGCGGATGAACCTGGATTCGGGACAAATGGCCTAGGGCCATTCTGGTCGAACGGTCTTGGAATTGGGTTCTGTACGAACGACCTAGGATCATTTTGAGGCCCAAGAGGATTTCTTAACCGCGCGATCTCCTCAGCTGCTCTGCGATTCTGCTCTGCCATTGCATTTTGCTGATTCCTGGCGACTTCGAGCTCCTGATACATCTGAGCAACAACTTGTTGCGAATTTCCAGAAGCTGCCATTTTCCTGCAACAGAAAATAGAAGAAACTCCAAGAAACTATTAGTAGGGTGCACGTTCGTCGAGGATTTTCTCTAGATGAGGTCCCACGGATGGCGCCATACTGTTAATGCCAAAAATCACACCAAAGGGACAACTTAAGGTCGATGTGGACTTAATCAACTAAAGAAAGGATCTTTCGACGAGACGTGCGACGAGGGAAAAATTAAACAATACAAGGGATTTGATGACGCAGGAAAAACCTCAATCGAGGAAAAAACCTACGGACGACAAGGGATGTCGTCGCTGCACTATGGTCGCCAATCAGGGGCGACGTCCTTGGTACTGGCGTCGGTCGTACGATGATTACAATACAAATGAAGGAAATACTTCGAAATGTAAAGTACAAGTGTTTAAATGTGAAAACAGGTGTTTGTCGTGTATGAATACAAAGTGTGAACTTCTGGTCGAGGACTGATGTCGTGCGTCGAGACTGATACTTGAGCTTTTCCTTCGAGTGTTCTTGACTTCGTTGTAAGATTCTGGCTTTCAGTACTCAATCTCCAGAGTTTGAATGTTCTTTGCTATGAGTTTGGATGATTTTCTCTGCTGTTTGATGATGTTCACTCAAGTGTATTGGATGTTAACCGATGTGTCTTGAAATGATGCTTTAGCTTGTCTTTTATAGTCTTCGCGTCATTAATTAACCTCATTAATGATTCAATCAACGGCTACAACGGTTGGAAACGGTCGCCGGAGTGATTATCCATGATGATCTTCGTTCGTTACAGCTATCGATCGTTGATGGTTGCATCGGTTATATCTATTGCTCTTTAATGACTTTGACTCCTGTATTAAACACTTAACAAACGTAACAGTCAAGGTTAACGTTAGTTCGGTCGAAGGTACAATGATCTTACGCGATGGTCGTACAGGACGGGCGATACTATGGTCGAGCGTCATGGAGGACGTACGACTTACCTTTTACGGGCGACGACGGATGTTTTATGGGTTCTTGTCGAGACCTTATCTTAATACAAGATTTGGATTATGACGTGCGTCTTACCTGTTCTGGTCGTGGTCGTACGACGTGATTTTTTGCCCAAACAACGACTATCGCTTAGAGGAAGTCGTCCTGGACCAGAACAAGCCTGACCAGAAGATCTTTATAGGTTCATCCATCGATCCCTGCCTTAAAGACAAACTGATATCTTTTTTGCAGGAACGCGCCGACTGCTTCACCTGGTCACACGAAGACATGGTCGGCATAGACCCCAGTGTTATTTCTCATAAGCTCAATGTCGACCCGTAATTTAAGCCTATAAATCAAAAGCGCCGTAAATTTGTTCCTGAAAGGAATAAGGCGATAAACGACGAGGTCGACAACCTCCTCAAGACAGGGAAAATTCGAGAAGTAAACTACCCCGACTGGCTTGCCAATGTCGTGGTCGTGGCGAAGAAAAATGGCAAATGGAGGGTCTGTATCGATTTTACAGATCTCAACAAAGCTTGTCCAAAAGATCCTTTCCCATTGCCACATATCGGTGCCATGGTCGACGCGACAGCAGGGCATGAACTATAGACGTTCATGGATGCTTATTTTGGATACAATCAGATCCTAATGCACGTCGAGGACCAAGAAAAGACTGCATTCATGACATATCGAGGTATTTAATGTTATAAGGTTATGCCTGTTAATGCCAAAATCGTCCAGAAGGATAACTTAAGGTTGATTGTGGAATTTAACAACTAAAGAAGGGAATCTTTCAACAAACTGTGCGATAAAGACATAAAACATAAATGAGATAGAGATTTTGGTGACGCGGGAAAACCTCAACGAGGAAAAAACCCACGGAGGACTATGGAAGTCGTCGCTACACTATGGTCGCCAAACAGGGGCGATATTCTTATGTTTCGGGTGTCGAGAGTACAGAGATTACAATACAGATGAAAGAAAGACTATAAATGTAAATTAAAAAGTGTTTCGAATGTAAAAAACTGGTGCGTCGTTTGTGTAAGTCGTGCGTTGAGAGAGATCTTCTGAGAGAGAATTTTTTGCTTCCAATGTTCTTTGGGAGTTCGGTTGTACTAAGATGTCTCAGATACTGTGTGTGATGTCCCTTGAAATGATGATGGAGCTTGGTATTTATAGTCTTCGGGTGCTTTAATTGACTCCTTAAATGCTTCGTGTAACAGACGTAACGGTCGTCGATTTTAATGCTGTTAATAGCCTTTGTCGGTTGTAGCCATTGGTCATCAATGACATTGAATCCTGCATTAAACACTGAAAAAATGTAACAGTAATATTGCATGTTAGTCGGTCGAGGTCGCAAGGTTCCATACGACGGTCGTGCGAACTAGACGACGTCATGGTCGAGTGTCGTGAGGTGAATAACTTTTGATTTCAACTTTAATCAAAAGATAAAGTACTATGATTTCACCTTACTATAAAAAGTGTAATAAATGTTTTCCTTACCTTGGTCGTGGTCGAGACTGGTGAATTTTTACCCAAACAGTTTGCCCCCAAAATTTGAAAAAAGAATGGCAAATTCAAATTTTAAATTTTGTCAGTCGGACGCCTAGGGCCGTGACACGTGTTGAAAGTTATTCCAGTTGCCTTGGAACTAGATCGGTCCATTTCCAACTACAGGGGAAGTCGAAAAGGGGATAAGATCGTGACGTCACGCTGACGCACGATCATGCTTAGCAGCTGTCATCGCCAGGTGTCATTGATCCGTGGGTGTATACGAAAAGTCAAGGGCACGTGTCGATCATCGAGGGACTCGACCTGACATGATTATTTACATAAATAGCGACCCTTGACGGATCCTTTCCTTTTTACGATTTCATAGAGATTTAAGAGAGAGATTTTATTGCTTTTCTTTAGCGATTCACTTCCAAACATGCAAGAGTTAGAGTTTTTGAGGATTTATAGCGCCATATAAGGTACGACTCTCATCCTTTGTATGCGTCGTAATTCGATAGCTAGAAAGACTAGGAAAAACTGGGATATCTTGGGTTTTTTCGACCGACAAACGTGGTTAACCGGACTATCAATGTCGACAGAACCTAGGAGCACCGTTAGAGATCAGGATGATCTTGATGGCTTTAGGAATCTAGCGAAAATCCCTGCGGGGATTACAGTGAGCAAGGCCGGTCAAATTCAGCCGGAGATGTGTCCCGAGGGGTACGTCGTGATATATGAGTACCCATTTAAGATAGGGTTCCAATGGCCATACTCGCCTTTAGCTAAGGCGTTTATGTGTGAGTTTGACTTGTCGCCAAGGCAACTGATGCCCCAATTCTGGCGCGTTATCCAGGTCATCGAGCGACTTACCTCACATTGGGAGTCGCCGATGAATGTGACGGACCTGCTTACGGCCTACCAGGTTATGAAGGACACATACCATCGCTACAGCCTGTTTTCCAAACACAAAGGCGACCGTACCCTGGTCCTGAAAACTGCGGTCAATGACCGCAAATGGAAGACTAGGTATGTACTTGTGCGGGTGGCGACGCTGGACACCGAAAGTGACTGGATCAGGTCCGGTTGGAACATGGCGGGTGAGTCTCCAGCTTTGGTCGAGCGTTTTTTTATTACCTGTTTTGCTTTGTATCTCGACTAATCTTCTTCTTCTATGCTTTCAGATATTAACTTTGACAAGGTTCTGCCCAACAACGACTCCAAGGCTAAGATCAAGAAATTCTTGGAGATCAGTGCAGACGATCGATCGTTCGTCACACGTCATCTGATAGAGGAAGATGACGACTTAGTCTTTCTGAGCGAGAGACTTCAAGGGGGTCGAGAGGGTGAGGAGGAGGAAGAAGAGATAGAGGAGGAAGAGGAAACATAAGAGGAGGTAGAGATGACTGGTAAGTGTACCCTACTCCGCTCGACTTGCTCTTTCCACTACTTCAGTTACTTAACAGTTCTTCTTTTCCTTCTTTACAGGAGAATCCCAGGCGAAGATGACGCCTGCGGCTACCAAGAAGGCAGCTCAAGCTGAGCTGGCCCGTCAGGGCAGAGAAAAGAGGAAGGTGATCCCGACAACTGGGTCGGGTGTTCTCAAGAAGACGAGGACGACGGTCCTGAGGGAACCGTCTTCGAAGGTCGGCGGCTCGTCGAGAGTTGTTAGTACTGAGAATGCGAAGGCAGCGATCGCGACTCCTGAGAAGACGAAGGTGTCTTCCGATGCGGTCGATGCGACGCCATTCAGCCCGGCGCTCCAGGCGACAAAGACGGCGTCTGCATCCGCAACGTCGACTCGTACAATGGACGACAAGGGCAAGGGTCACACGACCGCGGAGAAGGAAGTCACGACGGTTAATTTTACATTTTCGTCGGACTTCTTAGCTGACAACGTCCTAGACGGGACAAAATTATTTCCCAATTTGGGGAAGTTCCAGGTCCCGTCTTTCGAGGAGCGTTTTAGAGGAGTCTCCGTCGAGTAGAGGAGTCTCCGTCGAGGATACGAGTGCGCATGTTGCCGGACTGGCGTTCATGGTAAGTCTCTCTTTCAAGACTTGAATTATTTTGTCGTTGTTTAACTTTTGTCAAATGTTTGCTAACATGTGTCTTACGTTTTTTCAGACATTTCAGTCTTCTTTGGCTCTGCATGCTGAGACGACGAAGATTGAAGGCCTAGTGGCTTCTGCCCTCAAGAGGGAAGACGCGGCGTTGGAGAGGGAGAGGTCCGCTAAGGAACGGGTTGAGGCCATGTCCGTACGGCTCGACGATGCCTTGAATGCGCTGGAGGCCAAGGGACACGCTAAGGATGAGGCGAACCATCACCTGAAGCTTTCTTTATCCTTGCTTGCCGAGCAAAGGAAAGAGTTGGACAGTACAAAGGAGGCGTTGGCCATAAAGGAAAGAGAGGTCGAGGAGTGTAAGTCCAAGGTGGCGGGTCTCGGGAAGGAAGTCGAAGAGCTGAAGTACGAGGTTAAGTCCTTCTTCGCTTTTGCTAGACTTACTGCGCATGCGGCGATCATGCGACGCCACCTATTGGGCAAGAATCCCCTGGCCTCGGCGTCGGACGAGCTGGACTTCTTCTACAGGGAGGTCGGGACCGAGAGAGATCTCGACTCGGATGATGAGATGGAGGTCGAGGAGGAGGAAGATCCCCAGGGCGAGGCATCAGGCAAGGACGCGACCGACGCTCCTCCCCAGCCTTAGATAATATCTTTGTTATTTTTGTTTCCTGCTATTCGACCGTTGGTGGTTGAGTTATTTGGGATGTAAATGACAGTTTGTTCAATTAATGAAATTTAAATTTCTTTTGGACTTGTGTTTTATACATTTTGTGAATAAATACAACATCAATTGTGAAATTTACCAAGTATAGAATGAACAAGAAATCGTGCGACTTAGGCATCCATCGTAATACATAAGTCATAAGACTTTTTAAATCATGTTGGCAACCATAAGCACATGCGATCACAGCATTTAGAATATGAATTTCTTCTAATGTTAGAAAACTGAAGTCATGGGGTCGTTAGACCTTGTGGTCGTATGACTAGATCGCATGATGAACTTGAATCACGCGTTCCTGTGACGGGATGATCGAGTTATAGACTCGATCGCTTTATGTCGTACGATTCTGTGAGAATAAAGTCGTGTAGTAGACTTAACAACTTATTTCGTGCGATCTACGGTAAAACAATGTTATAGGTTGGTCGTTGGCTAGCCAACGACCCTCCGATGCTTATGTCAGTAATCGTCGTGATAAAAAAATTGTATGAAAGAAGGGAAAGGACTTAGAAAGAATACCTTCTCAGATTGTTCCTGCTTTGAGGGGTGTATTTGCCCCTCGTCATTTATCACCCTATTCCCTTCAGGAGCAAATAGGTTTAAATGACGGGTCGACACTGAGTTTTTGGGAATTGACGCCAAGGTCTATGTCGACCATGTCTTCGTGCGAACAGACAAAACAGCTGATAGGTTTCCATAAGAAAGATATTAGTTTTCCTCTAAGGTAGGGATAGAAAGACGAACCTGTCGAGAGCTTGTGATCAGGCTTGCTTTGGTCTTCCTCGACCCGTGACTGCTAGACGGCCTACTTCCGCAGCTTTAGGGTGGTCTTATAGCAATCACGAGCGACTTTCGGCTCATTTTTTATTTCTTGGACTCCCCACGGCGTAGGGAACTTCAGGGTCTGATGATACGTCGAGGGAACGGCTTTCATTTCATGGATCCACGGCCAACCTAAGATGATGTTGTAGGCCGACGCACAATTAATGACGTTGAACTTGATCTGCTTGTTGATTCCTCCGGCATAGACAGGCAAGGAGATCTCTCCAAAGGTACTCGTCGCAGCTCCATTGAAACCGACCAAGGTTTTGGAGCGTCGGATGATTTCCGATCGACCGATTCCCATGTCCTTGATGGTATCAAGGAAGATGACGTTCGCTGAACTGCCTCCATCGACCAAGACTCGCCTGGTTAAACAATTACCAATCGTGAGTTGAATAATCAACCCGTCATGATGCTTCTGATACGAGTCACTGAGGTCATCTTGGTCGAACGTGATTTTCATGGTTTCTAATTCCAGATCTCCTTTGGGTTTAGATGAGCGCGGGATAGGCCAGTCGTCAGGTGCTTGGCTGGCGTGGCGTTTGGCCATGGAGTACGTCAGACCACATATGTCAGACCCACCAGTTATGCAATTGACGACCTTCATGTGATCGGGGGTCGGCGGTCGAGCGTCGTTAGCTGGAGTAACGACGTCGTCGATGACACTTTTGAGATTACCCCTCAGGACGTGATATGCCAGCTCTTTTTTAAGGGCTATGAAATCGTCCGTCATATGACCATGGTCGACATGGAAGTCGCACCATTTCAATTTGTGTTTCTTATCGTCGTCTTGGTCGGACTTCTTTGGCCATCGGATGGTTGCCTGGACGGTCTTCAGAGCCTCGACCAAGTCCTTAGCAGTTCCTTTGAATCCGTAAGAGGATATCTTAGGGTACTGAGGGAACTTGGTAGAGTTTGCGGTTTTGAACTCTTCCTTAGTCTTGAACCGGACGTTCGAGATTTGTCGCACAGGCTCTGACTTGGATGCTGCCTTTATTTTGAATTCTGGCTTCTTAACACCAAGTAACCTCTTGTCGTCGGTGTGCTTACGACGAAAGGCAACATCATCTTCTACCCTCATATAGGCAAGGGTTCTGGCTTGGACGTCTTCGAAGTTCTCTGGGGGATACTTGGTCAGATCGGTGTATAGACCCGAACTGTCGTCTAGACCACGCTTGTAGGCCTCGATCGCGGTCTTGACGTCACAATTACGGACACTGATCATTTTTGCATTGAACCTATTGAAGTAGCTTCGAATGGATTCATTGGCCTTCTGCACGATATAATACAGTTCGCTGGTCTGCTTTTCCATCTTGCGACTACTGGCGAATTGCTGGGAGAACTGGTTGACCAACTCAGCGAACGACCCGATGGATTTGGGTTTGAGGTTGATCAACCATTGGAGGGCAGGACCTGTGAGGGTTGACCCGAAACTTTTGCACATGCAGACTTCTTGATACATTTGAGGGATCGAGATTGTCCACATGAGCTGCTTATACTGCGCGATATGCTCCGTCGGATCGGTTATCCGCGAATGCTTGGGCGTGAAGGCGGGGATATTATATTTCTTTGGTACGTCCACGGTCGCGATCTTATAGACGAAAGGCGACGCCTGATACCCCGAACGGGGCTCGACATCGACAGGCACAACTGCCCCTTGTAGCTTAGCGAGCAGAGACAGGACGCGCTCGTTCTGATCTTCTAGCAATTTCAACCGCTGAGCGACGGGGTCATTAGGATCGGGATTCGCACCTACCACCGGGTCAACTCCTAAACTGGTGCCATTACCATACGATGAGCCATTGGCGTCCCCGTTGAAAGGGATAAAATATGGTTGCGACCCATTCTGAAACGGCTGAGACCCATTCTGAAATGGCTGAGACCCATTCTGCATGGGTGGCGGCCTTATATACTGAGGAGGAACCGTCCCGAACTGGGGATTTGGGTTGAACGTCCCCGGATGCTGGCTATGCATGAATGGACCTGGTCAAGCGATTTCCTCAGCTGCTCTCCGACTCTACTCAGCCATGGCATTGATTTGATTTCGCGCAACTTTCAATTCCTGGTACATCTGGGCAATGATATGCTCTTGATTTCCAGGGACTGCCATTTTCCTGAAACATAAAACAGAGGAAACTACAAGAAACCGTTAGTAAGACTCACGTTTATCGAAGATTTTCTCTAGATGGGGTCCCACGGATGGCGCCAAACTGTTAATGCCAAAAATCGTCCAGAAGGATAACTTAAGGTTGATTGTGGAATTTAACAACTAAAGAAGGGAATCTTTCGACAAATCGTGCGATAAAGACAGAAAACATAAATGAGACTGAGATTTTGGTGACACGGGAAAAACCTTAACGAGGAAAAAAACCCGCGGACGACTATGGAAGTCGTCGCTGCACTATGGTCGCCAAACAGGGGCGATATCCTTATGTTTCGGGTGTCGAGAGTATAGAGATTACAATACAGATGAAAGAAAGACTATAAATGTAAAGTAACAAGTGTTTCGAATGTAACAAATGGGTGCGTCGTGTGCGTAAGTCATGCGTTGAGCGATCTTCCGAGAGAGAATTCTTTGCTTCCAATGTTCTTTGAGAGTTCGGTTGTACTAAGATGTCTCAGATACTGTGTGTGATGTCCCTTGAAATGATGATGGATCTTGGTATTTATAGTCTTCGGGTGCTTTAATTGACTCCTTAAATGCTTTGTGTAACAGACGTAACGGTCGTTGATTTTAATGCTGTTAATAGCCTTTGTCGGTTGTAGCCGTTGTTCATCAATGGCATTGATTCCTGCATTAAACATTGAAAAAATGTAACAGTAATATTGCATGTTAGTCGGTCGAGGTCGCAAGGTTCCATACGACGGTCGTGCGAACTAGACGACGTCATGGTCGAGTGTCGTGAGGTGAATAACTTTCGATTTCAACTTTAATCAAAAGTTAAAGTACTATGATTTCACCTTACTATAAAAAGTGTAATAAATGTTTTCCTTACCTTGGTCGTGGTCGAGACTGGTGAATTTTTACCCAAATAATGCCTTTAGAACTAAAAAATGCAGGTTCTACCTACCAGCGTTTGGTGAATAAAATGTTCAAGGATCATCTTGGCGACACGATGGAGGTATATATCAACGACATGCTGGTCAAGTCAAAACAAGCAATCGACCATGTCGATCATTTGAGGCAGTCGTTCGACGTCCTCCGAAAGAATAGCATGGAGCTCAACCCGATGAAGTGCTCCTTTGGTGTCACTGCCGGGAAATTCCTGCGCTACATGGTCACTCGTCGAGGAATCGAGGCCAACCCCGACCAGATCAAAGCCATTATCGAGATCAAATCTCCAAGAAATTTCGAAGAAGTCCAAAGGCTCACTGGTCGGGTGGCAGCTCTGAACAGGTTTATTTCTCGATCCTCGGATAGATGTCATTTGTTTTATAACGTCCTCAGGAAAAATAAAGGCTTCGACTGGACCGACGATCATGAGCAAGCACTGCAAAAATTAAAAGAGTACATGACGTCGCCGCCTTTGCTATCAAAGCCTCACGACCATGAGGTCTTGCAGCTATATTTGGTTGTTAGTCATAATGCAGTAAGCGTCGTCCTGACGCGAGAAGATGAAAAGCAGCAATTGCCAATTTACTATGTAAGTAAATCCCTCTTGGACACAGAAACCAGGTATTCCTCTATGGAAAAAATGCTTTTATCGTTAGTCACAGCCGCTAAAATATCGCGACACTACATTCAATCGCATCCTATTACTATCGTGACTAACTTTTCTCTTAAGTCTATCTTGAGGAAGCCTGAGTTGACAGGTCGTTTGGCAAAATGGAGCATATATCTCAGTGGTTACGACATCGATTTTAAGCATAGGACCGCGATCAAATCGCAAGCTTTGGCAGATTTCATTGCTGATTTCAGCCCTGAGCTAGAAAAGGAAGCAGAGCTCGAAGTGTCTACTGTGGCGACTCACGACGACGTACCCTGGACTCTATATGTTGACGGTTCATCCAACCCTAGGGGTTCAGGACTAGGCGTCGTCTTAAAGTCTCCACAGGGGGCAAGATGGTGTATTCCGTGCGATGCGGCTTCAAAACCACCAACAACGGAGCCGAGTACGAAGCCCTGATCGTGGGAATGAATATGGCCCACGACTCGGGGGCAGCCGCGCTACATGTCAAAAGTGTTTCTCTCCTGATCGTGAACCAGATGAATGGAGAATTTACGGCTAAAGATTCAAAAATGACAGCGTACCTAAAGGTAGGAAAAGAAAATTCATACGCTTTAGCAAACCTCGGATCTGCTCTAGTCGAACCAATATTCGACAGCATTCCTATGATCCACCTGGCAACGTCATCCATCGAAAATGACGAAGTTGTCCAGGTCGAAGTCCAAGAAGATGATTGGTCGTGTGACATCAGAAATTTTCTTATGCACGACCAACTCCCGGAAGACAAGATAGAAGCTCGGAAAGTCGGATTCAAGGCATCCAGATATGTCGTGATCGGAGATAGGCTCTATCGACGATCATCGACAGGCTTAAACCTGAGATGCGTCATCAGCAAAAGTCAGGTTCAGAAGATCCTTCAAGAGATGCACGATGGAGAGTGTGGCAACCACTCAGGAGGTCGCAGTTTCGCCAATCGTATCTCTCGACAAGGCTATTTTTGGCCAACACTGCGACCAGACGCCGTCAGGTATGTCCAGAACTGTGATCCCTGTCAACGACATTCAGGTACGTCCCATAAACCTTCTGAACCTTTACACTCGACACTGATCCCATGGCCCTTCATGAGATGTGGAATGAATATTGTCGGCAAGCTACGACCTGCCCCAGGGAAAAAGGTATTCCTCCTCGTACTTACGGATTATTTTTCTAAATGGGTAGAAGCGGCTGCTTTTTCCCAAGTTCGGGACAAGGAAGTCGTCTCTTTTATCCAGACTAACATCATATGCAGGTTTGGGATTCCATCCGAAATTTTCTGCGACAATGGATCCCAGTTCATAAGCAACAGGACTCGATAGTTCTGTGATGACTGCAACATCAAGATGACGACCTCGACACCCAGGTATCCCCAGGAAAATGGACTTGCAGAGTCGAGCAATAAAATCATCATTGCTTCGATCAAGAAAAGGTTAAAAGCTGCAAAGGGAAAGTGGGCCGAAGAACTCCCTTCGGTCCTGTGGGCGAATCACACGACACCACGCACGTCCACAGGACAAACCCCTTTCTCTCTGGTCTATGGTTGCGAAGCAGTCTGGCCGGTCGAGGACCAGCTCCCAACCTCGAGGCATACTTCCGTCGACCATAACCTGGTTGATTTAGGTTATGACCTCTACGCCCTTGAAGAACTTAGAGAATGAGCATTGATCAGAATGGTGTCGCAAAAGCAAGCGGTCGAGCGACATTTCAACAAGAATGTCCGAGCTAAAGTCTTTCAAGAAGGCGACTACGTCCTCCGACGAGTGTTCCAAAGCACTCAGAAGCTTAACGCAGGTAAGCCTTCCACCAAGTGGGAAGGTCCTTATCGTATCTCAGAAGTCGTGGGTAAAGGTGCATATCGGCTCCAAACCGTCGACGGTCGAGATGTCCCACGTAGCTGGAATGCAACACATTTGAAAAGGTATTTCTTCTAAGACCCTTTTTTTCATAAGATTTTTATTCATCATGACGATTAATGACTTAAGCATTGGAGGGTCCATAGTTAACCAACGACCAACCTCTGACGTTGTTTTATCATAGGATCGCACGACACAAGTTACTAAGTCTATCGTACGACTTTAGTTTCGCAGGATCGCACGATATAAGCAATCAGGTCAACTATATGACTTGATTACCTTATCGCAGGGACACATGGTTCAAGATCATCGTACGATCTAATTGCACGATCGTAAGGTCTAGCGACCCCACGATCTAAGTTTTCTAACTTAGAAGAATTTCATGTTTTGAATGAATGCTTTGATCGCATGTACTCACATTTGCTTGTACGACTTAAAAAATATAAAAGTCTTGTGACTTCTGTTCTAATCATTGTGTTACAATGGATGCCCAAGTAGCACGACTTCTTGTTCATTTTATACTTAGTGAGTTTCGCAAATTGATATTATATCTATTCATGAAAAATATAAGTCGAAATAATGCACAAGTTCAAAAGAAATAAAAATTTCATTCATCAAACGATCAGGTACATCCAAATAACTCGACCACCAACGGTCGAGGGATAAAGAACAAAACTAGAGTTTTTCTAAGGATGGGGAGGATCGACAGCCACGTCCTTGCCAGAAGCTTAGCCCTTGAAGCCTTCGTCCACGTCTTCCTCCTTATCTTCCTTCTCATCGACGGAGTCGAGATCCCTCTCAGACCCGACATTGGCCAAGTAGAAGGCCAGCTCATCCGACGCCGACGTAAGGGGATTCTTCCCCGACAGGTGCTGTCGCATGATCGCCGGTCGGGCGGTCAGTCGAGCCAAGGCGAAAACAGACGTCGCCTCGTCCTTGAGGTCCTTCACCTCCTTCTCCAGACTCACCACCTTGGACTTGGATTCCTCGGCTTCTTTTTCCTTTACAGCCAAGGACTCCTTCGTCTTGTCCAGCTCCGCCCTTTGCTCGACAATTAAGGACAGGGATTGCTTCAGACGAGAATTCGTCTCGTCCCTTACACGTTCGACGGCCTCCGACTCCTTCAGAGCATCGTCGAGTCGTACCGACATATCCTCAGCACGCGCTAAAGCCGCCTTCTCCCTGTCCAGTGTCACATTCTCTCTTACGAGAGCAGAGGACACTAGACCTTCTATTTTTGCCGCTTCGGCGTGCAGAGCCAAGGAGGACTGGAACGCCTGAAAAACACAAGAACGCGTTAGTAAAACACTCGATAAAGTTTTAAATTACAAAAGAAAAACAAGTCTTGAAAGAGAGACTTACCATAAACGCCAGTCCGGCGACATGGGATCCCGTCTCCTCAACCGATACTCCCCGAAAGCGCTCACTGAAAGAGGGGAGCTGGTATTTCCCCAGATCGGGAAACAACCTCGTCCCGTCCAGGACATTATTGTTGGACATAGTGTCCAGAGTCATTAACTATTGGTAATATTTCTAATAATAGCAGGGTCCTTTTGGGTTGCCTTTAAGACCCAAATAACAATCAGAAGAATGAAAGGGAGTTAAAGTAGTTAGTTCATTAATTTGTCATTTGATGATAAATTAATTATAAGCTACAATATAATTAATTGGATTAATTATAGGGACTAAATGATAATTGGTTAAAAGAGTTTTTTAACAAGCTTATCGTTTCAAGGGGGCTATGTGTAAATAAGGGGATTATAAATAAACTACTAGGGATCAAACCCTAATGTGTTTTTGATCAATCTCTCTCTCTCTCTCTATTGAGGCCGTAACCTCCCCTCTCCTCCCTCCCAAAATCGTAAACCCTAAATAAGGGTTTAGGGTTTAAAGCTTCAATCTTAATTGTTGGTTTGGTGTTCTTAAGTGTGAGCCACTAGAGGGATTCACACTATTGATCCTTGACATCCAAGAAGCAAGAACAAGGTTAATTCATCTTTGTGTTTTCGACAATCACAAGAAACAAGTAAGTGTTCTTGATTCTTTCTATTGTAGTTAATCATCTAGAACGTATGCATCTTTATAAGTTGTTTGTTTGTATTGCCATGGATGATTCAATTCTAAATATGCTTTCGTTGCCTATATCATGTGGTAGTACGGTTTAACAAAATCTTTCAGTGGTATCAGAGCCAAAGTTCTTAGATTTTAGCTCAATATCTTAAAATTCGTATTGAATTTTCTGGAAAATGCAACAAGCCGTTTTATCTATTCCCGGAGTTTGGACCGTCGGATCGTCGCGATATTTGGACAGTAGTTTCACGACATTACGTTTTACCTTCTGGACGGTTGGATTAAGCGTTTGAGGTCCAGAAGGCACCTGTTTTATTTTCGACATAGTGCAATAAGTTTGTGGCCATTTAATTGCTTAATCCCTAAGTTAGGGTTCATGGTCATAACCTCAAAAGCTATAATTTTGGAAACTGAAAAAAATTCTTGCTTGCATGAAAAAGTTTCTATTTTTAGCGATTAAAGTTTTATTGGTATCCCTAAAGGGTATAGGGTAGTAGTCGTTTTTTTTATGCATGTTGTACCATAATTGTGTATGGCGTAGTAGTCGTTTTATTTTTGCATGTTACACCATAATTATGTATGACTAGTTTCGTAACTTGCCTAAGGAAAAACACATCAATAATAAGCTTTGGAAAATATTGAATGGATAATCTTAAATTGAATAGATAATCCTAATTATGTATGGCTAGTTTCCTAACTTGCCTAAGAAAACACATCAATAATAAGCTATGGCAAATATCGAATGGATAATCTTGAATTGAATAAGATAATCTTAAATACATTCTTACAATAAGCAAATATATTCAAGTTTGAATAAATATTGTAAGATAAACATTGACATTATTTATATAGTGAATATAATTTATATGTCAAATATTCACATTAATTATTAGCATGTGTCCTCACATGTTTAATTGGAATCAAATATGAAAACAATTATATTAATTGTTAAATATGTGCTCACATGGTTAATTAGAATTAATTGGATAATCATAATTTTAAATTGTTTAAAATTCCATTCAATTTTTTTTATATATATATATTAGACCTCAATTATATATATATGATTAAATAATAAATTGATAGTCAAACCGAGACTAGGCGTACTCACTATAAACACTCTAAGGGGGTTTAAGGAGGTTACCTATAATATGGTTACTGAATGAGTCAAGGGTTTTTAAAACGCCATGCGTTACCAAACTCACCGCCTCTTGTGTGGACTAGTGGAATTACCGAAAAGGTTTGATAGGTCAATGTGACAAGTTAAAAGTATTAACTATGAAGTATAAAACGAAAATCCCGTTTTAGATATACTAAGAAATGTGAAAGTCGTATGCTACCCATGATGAAGAACACACATAATCTTATAGTTTGTTAACGGAGCGTGTGCGGTTTGCCGGCACGTTAATGTGAAACTATAGTTGAAAATGATGTAGCGCTCGTGATTCTCAAGCGTACTTGAGCCGAGGGGTCCATGTGTTTTTCCATGGCCGATTCACTATCTTGTTTGTGATCCTCGGCATCCCAGTCACAAAAGGAAGATAAGCATAATCGAGATTAACATGCCATTGACATAAGTCAATGAATCTCAAAAGACCTAGGAGTTTCATAGTGAATGAAATTAACAAATAGCATTTGTTTACCTAAAATAACCTTGTGATGTGATTACGGCATCCCTTTTCACATCATAAGATAAAATATGAATCCTAGCCTTGTTAAATATTTTTGGAAAATTATTTTAAGGGTTAAATATCAAACTAACGAATAATCTATATCTACAGATGGCTGAAAATAATTCTGCTCCTCCTCCTTCTCACTCAACATCCAACCTTACGTTACTCTCTATCCTAAGTAAAGATAAGCTAACTGGGCCAAACTACTTGGATTGGATTCGTGCCTTGAGAATTGCCTTGAGGTACGAAGACAAAGAGTATTTGCTCGACGAGGATCTTCCTATACTTAATGATGATGTAAGCCCTGAAGCAGTAACGGAATACAATAAGCAATTCGCGGAATCCACAAAAGTCGCGTGTCTTATGTTGGCGTCCATGTCCCCGGAACTTCAAAAGAGTTTCGAGAACATGGGGGCGTTTGAACTAAATGAGCAGCTTCGTGAAATGTTTCAGGAGCAAGCGAGGCAAGAAAGGTTCCAAGTCGTAAAATCGCTTATGGAATGTAAGCAACAGGACGGTGCCCCTGTATGTGCGCATGTGCAAAAGATGAAAGCGTACATTGACAGGTTAGGCAATTTAGGTGTCGATTTCCCAAGAGAGCTTGCCATTGACATGGTGCTAAACTCTCTTAGTGGGGCATATAAACAGTTCATAGTGAACTTCAATATGAATAATATGGACAAGACCTTGATGGAGCTCTATGGCATGTTGAGATCTGCTGAAGCAAGTATGGGTAAGACCCAAAGTGGTCACTCAACTGCTCCCGTCCTGGCCATTAGGGAAGGTGGCTACAAGAAGAAGACAGTTTCTCATCCCAAAGGGAAGGGAAAGGCTAAAGTTGTTCCACGCAACCAAGGCCTTAAGAGAAAAGCTGATTCTTTTGACATACCACCCATAAGTGACCCTAAAGAAGCCATATGCTTTTACTGTCAAGGAAAGGGCCATTGGAAGAGAAGCTGCCTAAAATATCTGGAGGACTTGAAAATGAAGAAGGTCAAAGGGTGTGGCACCTCAGGTATTTTTACAATTGAACTCCATAGTACTTCGATTTCTAACTCTTGGGTCCTTGATACGGGATGTGGTACTCACATTTGCTCTAATTTTCAGGGACTAAAGGGAAGTAGGACGTTGAAGCATGGGGAGCTGAATCTGATCATGGGAAACAGGATGACTGCCGCTGTTACCAAGATTGGAGATTTTGAGCTCGTGCTTAGTAGTGGTTTTTCAATAAAGTTATTAGATTGTTTCTACTCGCCAGAAATGGCTCGAAACATTATTTCTTTTCATGCATTGTACAAGGATGGTTTTGAATTTCAATTTGATAATAATGATGGTTGCATTTTGGTTTATAAACGTGGTTGTTTTTATTTTAAAGCCTCTCCTTGTAATGGTGTGTATTAAAGCGTGATTTGTGTTGGTAGAAATAATAATAACTTAACTCTAAATGTTGGTTCCTCCAATAGTGAATTGGATAAATCATCGTTATGGCATCATCGTCTTGGCCACATAAACAAGAAACGCATCGCCAAGCTCCAATCGGACGGGGTCTTGGAACCATTTGACTTAAAGTCTGATGAAGTATGCGAGTCTTGTTTACTTGGCAAGATGACGAAAGCACCTTTCAAATGAAAAATGGAAAGGGGTAAGGATCTGTTGGACTTAATCCACACAGATGTATGTGGACTATTCAGATCTGCCACAAGAAACGGTGAAAGATACTTTGTTACCTTTACTGACGATTTCAGTAGATATGTATTTATCTATCTGATGAAAAACAAATCGAACACCTTTGAAGTGTTCAAAGGATTCAAAAACGAAGTAGAAAACCAACTGGGCAAGAAGATCAAGATGCTCCGATCCGACAGGGGTGGAGAATACTTGAGTCATGAATTCTACGACTATCTAAGGGATTGTGGAATAGTTTCACAATTATCTCCTCCCAGAACACTGATAGGCGGGTATCACCCCCTAAATCTTACCGCAAGTGTACGGGTCGAATCAAGTAATAATGTACGGTAAGTACGAGTATCGAACCAAAGGAACCAGGTGTCAAGTACCATAATGACTGTATAGATTATTAACTAGACTATCGCAAATTGATTTGGGTTGTTACTTATCAGAACACGAATTAAAACTTAATTAATTCAGAAAAGAGAGAGAGTTGGAGGGTTGGATTCCTCAGGTAAACAATTACTTAACGCACAGATTTGACACGATTGACATAACTCCAGGATGACTGGTATAATCACAAACCATCACTATACTCTATCAAGCTATAGCAACATTCATTCAACACTCTGTATCGTCATTCGATCTCAACAAAGATAATTGAACAAACAATGATTAAAAACCCACAAAGTACGAATTATCATATTTCTATCTCAAATTCGACTAAGACATGAAGGATTAGATAAACCTCAAAACTTTTCTCAAACGTTAAAAGATTCATTAAATCAAATAATAGATGATCGGACTATTACAAGCATTAAGAACAATCCCACATGTTTCATCCATAAGAATCAAATCGATCGTATCTACTGTAAACCTAAATAATCATCCAACCATGATTCAAACCAACCCCCCAACATGAACGGATTAGTTCATATTGGGGGTTTCACAACTCAGAAAAGAATTAATAAAAACGAAAGTAAACATGTTGGTTCTTAAAAGAAATGAAATCTAAAACTCCCTGAAAAGCTTAATCCTTCGATGAATGAACTCGATTCGCCTTTTGATTCTCGTTGATTGATGTTTCTTGCCTTCTATTCGTCTTCAAGAATCGCCCTCGTGCTCCCAAAATCGCCCAGAAAGAGTCTACGGCCGTAACTAAGAACAGATCCCCAACCCTAGGTGAAAAAAAAGGCTTTAAAAACGTATCAGGTCTTCTGCGCGTTTGTGTGCGCATTTGGAGGCGCGCAGAGGCGCGCAGAGCACTGGAATATTTGCGAAAATAAGCCTGCGCGTTTGTGGGAGCGTTTGGAGGCGCGCTCAGAGGCGCGCAGAGCACTGATTGGTCCAAAAATAAGCTTGCGCGTTTGTGGGAGCGTTTGGAGGCGCGCTCAGAGGCGCGCAAAGCACTGATTGGTTCAAAAATCTGATTTTTCTCCTTTTTGCACTGGACTGTTGTAGACTTGCTCCGATTGCTCCAAAACTCTTCCAACATCATTCTTCCATATAAACCTGTACTTTCTCATAAAAACCATTAAATTCTACTATTTTTACTCGGGAACTTACAACAAACAGAACAACTTCGGGATCAAAATAATGTCGGAAAACGACATTATCAACAACCCCAAACCGAGTGTTGCTTGTCCCCAAGAAAAATAGCGACACAAATAAGCATTCAACCACAATCCAAACAATCGCAATTTCGTGTTGTTGAGAATATCATTAGCGATCTCTAGTTAACTCAAAAATCACCACGAATTATCTATGAGATGGACGAACAGTGAGCAGACCTAGCTGTGGAATTCTAAACAGCAAAACCTTGGGAAAGGGATCTATCAGGGACCACACCACACGTAAGTGTACCTAGACTAAACACACATATAGAGGATTTCGCCTTGACCCTACCTCACGGTTCTCTCTCTTCGCTTGAGCCCTAGGTTTCACACATGTTGTCATGCTTTCAGAAGTTGGGTACAAGAATTCACAAAGCTTGCATGAACAACAATTAAACAATAACGCACAGTTGTACACAAATTTATCTCAGAAGGAATCCATTATCAAGACTAGGACATAGAAACGTTGCTTCGCCACTCCTTACAAACTCTCCATGCTGAATTTAGATCTTTGAATGGGCCATGGTTGCTAATTCTGGGTGGTGGTCAAAGGATTTATGATGGTATTTGATGAGCCTCCCTTCTTTCTTTCGTTCAAGCTTCCTAACACTTCTCTCAAATTCTTTAAACTGACCCCTCAGTTTTATTTTGCTCTTTTTTTGGCAAAACCCTTTATGACTGATTTACTGGATTTGCATTTTTTTTTATTGAGGGGGTTACACGGGTTTTCATTTGAGAACATTGAGTAGTGAAAAGCAGTGGGATTAGCAGTAACCAATAAGCTTTATGAGTTCTCACATGGTTTGTTCACAAAGATAGGCAGAAGCTTCACTTCTATTCCTATGGATGTCTTTGATAATGGATGCAAGTTATAGCGAGATCAGCTACAACAACGATCAA
This sequence comes from Saussurea involucrata, assembly GCA_033807775.1. Taxonomy (NCBI): domain Eukaryota; kingdom Viridiplantae; phylum Streptophyta; class Magnoliopsida; order Asterales; family Asteraceae; genus Saussurea; species Saussurea involucrata. The sequence goes on along the minus strand of CM066320.1, from coordinate 186,396,612 downwards.
ATGACTAATGAAAAGTGTATCGAGTAGTGTGTAGTCTCTCAGAATCGAAGTTAGCACGTGTATGGCTCAACAAACTCACGGGTGGTCTCCACTAATGTCTCTAATGTGTGCAGTCGCCTAGATCCACCCTCGTGCTATATTATCCTTTCTAAATCCTTTCCCCAAAATCAGTGTCTTCGAACTCTCACACTAAATCATGCTCAACTGGTCGCCCATTCCTCACTATAAACAGGGTGATTATTCAATCCACTGAGATCTACCAATGATAGACTCGACAAATCACCCCAAACCAGAAATCACCATTGTCCCCAATGGAAACAAATAGCACACGAAATAAAATCACGAAATAGCGTTACAGTACAACTAACAGAAATTATGCCACCACAAACGTAATCTCTATATTAGGTTTGTTTTCTCACAAGGAATCATAAAACGATAAAGTTCAAGTGAAAACAGGGACCCCAAACCTTGGTGAAACCGAGGTTTGCAAAGAGGTGTTGTGTAGATACCCTTCAGGATGCACGCACGGGTCACTGTTCACATATTTCTGCCATTCCTTCTCCTGCCTTGCTCTTGGTCATATCGGAATTGCTATCAGGGATCGAAAACTAAACACAAACACACAAAGCACAAAACACAAGAAAACACACAAAACAAAAGAAAGCACACAAAAATAAGAAACTGACTAAAATAAAAATTACGAATTAACCTATGGTGGGTTGCCTCCCACCCAGCGCCGTATTTTCTGTCGTGGCACGACTTTCTTTCCGATCACTCCTTCGGCCTTTCTTGCTCACCAAATTTCTCTTTGCCTCTATCTCTTATCTTTTCGAACATCTTGAACACTTCCCTCTCACCACCAACTCTCAAAGTCATCTCGCCTTCCTACATGTCGATCAGCGCTCGGCTTGTGGCTAGGAAGGATCTTCCTAAGATCAATGGGACTTCTATATCTTCGTCGATGTCCATCACCACGAAATCCACCGGAAAGTAAAACATTCCCACCTTGATGAGCACGTCCTCTACCACTCCATATGGGTACACTATGGATCGATCCGCTAGCTTGAGCGTTATGTACGTCGGCCTCACTTCCCCCAATCCGAGCTTCCTGAAAATAGATAGAGGCATTAAGTTAATACTCGCCCCTAAATCACACAACACTTTATTAAAACGAATATCACCAAATTGAATAGGGATTGAAAAACTCCCTGGATCCTTAAGCTTCGGCGGAAGCTTGTTCTGGATGATTGCACTGCACTCTTCAGTAAGTGCAATGGTCGATTGGTGGTCGATTGCCTTCTTCTTTGATAAGATCTCCTTCATGAACTTGAGGTATGTTGGCATTTGGGCGAGTGCCTCCGCGAAAGGGATATTGATGTGAAGCTTCTTGAATATGTCGAGGAACTTCTTGAATTGTTCCTCATCATTGCGTGCCTTCACTCGATTAGGGAATGGTAGTGGTGGTACAAACGGTTTGACTACCGGCTTTTTCTCTTCACTTTTCTTGTTCTCTTCAATCACAACCTCATCGGCTTCTAGCTCAGTCACTTCTATGATCTCAACCTCTTTCTCTTTAGGATCGGTTCCTTTTGATGTGGGCTCTCGTATTGGCTCTCCATTCAGCTCCTTGCCATTCCTCAGATAAATGGCATTACACTCTTCCCGGTTCCTCTTTTCAGCCATGCTCGGAAATGTGCCGGGAGGTCGGTTTTGTAAGGCTTCCGAAATCTGCCCCACTTGTCTTTCCAAGATTTTGATGGAGGCGGTGTTTTGTTCACATTACCCACTGTACTTGCCAATCCTTCAACCGCACCTTCCATCTTTGTCATGAATTTCATCATCATGTCCTCCAATCCCGGTTTCTTTTCTGAAGATTGCCCCTCTTCATTTCTCCTCTGATTGTAACCTGGGGGACGATAAACATTGTTAGACGAAAAAGAATTCGAAGAGTTAGAATGGTTACCATACTGCTGTTGTTGCTGCTGTTGTTGTTGCATCGTTTCCTTGCTCGGGCCTTGTTGAGGTTGACTCCAAGAAAAGTTAGGATGTCGCTTCCATCCCTCGTTATAGGTGTTGGAAAATGGGTCATTCCTCGACTGATTATTTCGGTTCTGAACGAACTGGATTTGTTCCGGCGATTGATAGTCTTGAAGATTCTGAACATTCGGTTGAATAGCCGCTCCTTTCAACTGATTGGTTAGTGCATTCAACTGTGCCTTTATAGCCTTCAACTCTTCCGTTTCTTGAACGCTTGCAACTTTTCTAGCAGCGGATCTTGGAATGGAATAGTTGTGTTCCGCTAGATTCTCTATCAACTCATACGCATCTTCATATGGCTTGTTCATGAATGCACCACCTGCTGCGGCTGTAAGGTCATTCTTGTACTGAGGAAGCAGTCCTCCATAGAACGTTTGCATAACCATCCATTCTTGTAAACCGTGATGTGGACACTTCTTGAGCATCGCTTTATATCTTTCCCATGCCTCGTACAACGACTCTTGATCCTATTGCGAAAAATGCGTGATGTCGGATAACAGTTGAGCCGTTCGCCCCGGTGGAAAGAACTTGTTGAGAAAAGCCGTCACCATATCATTCCATGTTCGAATCGACCCCGGTGGTATATTCTCTTCCCAAGTAGTGGCTCGGTCCCTCAATGAAAATGGGAACAACCGTATCTTGATCGAGTCTTGATCCGCCCCATTTACCTTGAAGGTATTGCATATCTTTTCAAATGAGCGCAAATGTGCATGAGGGTCTTCAGTTGCTGCACCTCCAAACATGTTCGATTGCACCAATTGGATAGTGCCAAGCTTGATTTCAAAGTTGTTGGCAGCTATCGGTGGTGCGTATGGTCCTCCTTGTGCAGCGCCCATGTTCGGGTTGGCGAAATTCCTCATTGGTACCCTTTGTGGTGGCGGTGGTGGTTGATTGACATTGTGATTGATCCCATTGTTGACACCATTGTTGACATTGTTATTGACGCCATGTTCACATTGTTGTTGTTGTCAACACCGTGGTTGACATTATTGTTGGCGTTATGATTGACGTTGTGGAGACCATGGTTGGCGTTATTGTGGTTCTGATTGTTCGCATTTGCATTTGCATTTGGAATTGGTTGACCATTACCCATGGGCAACCCTTCTCCCCAATCTTCCCCAACATTGATGTTGTTGTCGGCCATTCTGTCTCGTGCTTGTTGTCTCAGATTTCTAGCAGTTCGTTCTATTTCCGGGTCAAGCGGTACTAGTTCCCGAAATAGTCTCCTTTTTGGCATAAACCAGGAAGTAACCTGAAACGGAGAAAAGAGAATCTCAAAACCCAAATATAAATGAACTTTCAAAGCAAAGATAAAATAAAGACAGGGTGTCTAATGTAATAACTTCTACAGCTAGTAGTGATATTCACACAAAACAGGTTCCCCGGCAACGGCGCCAAAAACTTGATAGGCGGGTATCACCCCCCCCCCCCTAAATCTATCGCAAGTGTACGGGTCGAATCAAGTAATAACGTACGGTAAGTACGAGTATCGAACCAAAGGAACCAGGTGTCAAGTACCACAATGACTGTATAGATTATTAACTAGACTATCGCAGATTGATATGGGTTGTTGCGTATTGGAATACGAAATTAAACTTAATTAATTCAAATAAGAGAAAGAGTTGGAGGGTTGGATTCCTCAGGTAAACAATTACTTAACTCACAGATTTGACACGATTGACATAACTCCAGGATGACTGGTATAATCAAAATCCATCACTATACTCTATCAATCTATAGCAACATTCATTCAACATTTTGTATCATCATTCGATCTCAACAAAGGTAATTGAACAAACAATGATTAAAACCCCACAAAGTACGAATTATCATATTTCTATCTCAAATTCGACTAAGACATGAAGGATTAGATAAACCACAAAACTTTTCTCAAACGTTAAAAGATTCGTTAAATCAAATAATAGTTGATCGGACTATTACAAGCATTAAGAACAATCCCACATGTTTCATCCATAAGAATCAAATCGATCGTATCTACTATAATGCTAAATAATCATCCAACCATGATTCAAACCAACCCCCCAACATGAACGGGTTAGTTCATATTGGGGGTTTCACAACTCAGAAAAGAAATAATAAAAACGAAAGTAAACACGTTGGTTCTAAAAGAAATGAAATCTAAAACTCCCTGAAAAGCTTAATCCTTCGATGAATGGACTCGATTCGCCTTTTGATTCTCGTATCTTGATGTTTCTAGCCTTCTTCTCGCCTTCAAAAATCGTCTTCTATCTCCCAAAATCGCCCCAAGATAGTCTCCAAACGTAACTGATTGAGTCCCCCCTCAACCCTAGCAGAAAAAGGCTTTAAAAATGTATCAGGGGCTTGGCGCGTTTGTGGGCGCGTTTGGAGGCGCGCTCATAGGCGCGCAGAGCACTGGAATGTTTTACAAAAATAAGCCTGCGCGTTTGTGGGCGCGTTTGGAGGCGCGCTCAGAGGCGCGCAGGGCACTGTTTGGTCCAAAAAATCTGATTTTTCACCTTTTTACACTGGACTGTTGTAGACTTGCTCCGATTGCTCCAAAACTCTTCCAACATCAACTATTAATAAAAACCTGTACTTTCTCATAGAAACCATTAAATTCTACTATTTTTACTCGGGAACTTACAACAAACAGAACGACTCCGGGATCAAAATAATGTCGGAAAACGACATTATCAAACACCACAACTCAATGGTGTTGCTGAGAGAAGAAATCGAACGCTACTTGATATGGTTCGGTTCATGATGAGTTGTGCTACACTTCCAATATCGTTCTGGGGTTATGCCTTAGAAACTGCAGCTCATATCTTAAACCTCGTTCCAACTAAGAAGGTTGCAAAGACACCCTCTGAAATGTGGACTGGGACTCGTCCCTCGTTGGCACATATAAAGGTCTGGGGTTGTGAAGTCTTCGTTCGGCGCGAAACTAACGACAAGCTAGAGCCTAGAGCAGAGAAGTGTCGGTTCATTGGTTATCCCTACAAATCCTTTGGATATATATTTTACAAACCTTCGGAGAACAAAGTGTTTGTAGCTAGAAGGGGAGTCTTCCAAGAAAGGGAGCTCATTTCCAAAAGGGATAGTGGGAGCAGCATTGATCTTGAAGAAATTCAAGAAACAACCAATGATGAACCTATAGTTGACACTAGCCCTCAACATGAGGTTGAACCACCTGTTGAGGAAACTAACATACCTCCACCACCTCTTCGCAGAACTAGTAGAGTTAGTCAACCTCCTGAGTTTTATTATGGTTTTCATATTACAAAGGAAGGAGACACACTAGTCAATGATAAAACATTTGATAGTGCGGATGAACAATCCAACTACGAGGAAGCGATGGTAGGCCCTGAGGCTGCCAAATGGAAAGAGGCCATGGAAAGCGAGATTCAATCTATGTACGATAACCATGTTTGGAAATTGGTTGATCACACACCAGGTCGCAACACAGTTGGGTGTAAGTGGATCTTCAAAAAGAAGATCGACATGGATGGGAATGTGCACACATTCAAGGCTAGACTGGTTGCAAAAGGTTACACTCAAACTCAAGGAATTGATTATGATGAAACCTTCTCACCAGTGGCAAAGATTAAGTCTATCAGGATATTGCTTGCCATAGCTGCATTTCATGACTATGAAGTGTTTGGCCAAACCCTGACTAGAATTGATTTGTTCAATTGAGTAGTCTGATGAATTCAACACATATCGGAAATCGGGAAACATAATCTTGATCCATGAGATATACATTTATCCATGTCTCAGGTTCATATGATATCTTGTAGAACAAAGGAACATTAAATCACTTATCTTAGGACCGAATATTTATCAGAGTTCGGCAGCTGCATTGGATGGCTTGCTCTCTGCTGATTATTTGAAAGCGTTAAACCAAATAGAGTTAATAACTTGTCCAAGTGGTCGACTGTTGGACATAGTGTCCAGAGTCATTAACTATTGGTAATATTTCTAATAATAGCAGGGTCCTTTTGGGTTGCCCTTAAGACCCAAATAACAATCAGAAGAATGAAAGGGAGTTAAAGTAGTTAGTTTATTAATTTGTCATTTGATGATAAATTAATTATAAGCTACAATATAATTAATTGGATTAATTATAGGGACTAAATGATAATTGGTTAAAAGAGTTTTTTAACAAGCTTATCGTTTCAAGGGGGCTAGGTGTAAATAAAGGGATTATAAATAAACTACTAGGGATCAAACCCTAATGAGTTTTTGATCAGTCTCTCTCTCTCTATTGAGGCCGTAACCTCCCTCTCCTCCCTCCCAAAATCGTAAACCCTAAATAAGGGTTTAGGGTTTAAAGCTTCAATCTTGATTGTTGGTTTGGTGTTCTTAAGTGTGAGCCACTAGAGGGATTCACACTATTGATCCTTGACATCCAAGAAGCAAGAACAAGGTTAATTCATCTTTGTGTTTTCGACAATCACAAGAAACAAGTAAGTGTTCTTGATTCTTTCTATTGTAGTTAATCATCTAGAACGTATGCATCTTTATAAGTTGTTTGTTTGTATTGCCATGGATGATTCAATTCTAAATATGCTTCCGTTGCCTATATCATGTGGTAGTACGGTTTAACAAAACCTTTCAATTATCTACCATGAAGTCTGACGGTAACGTAAAGTTGACCATCAAGACCTCACCATCTCCCGTCTTAGGGCCCTTGCCTTTGTCGGCCGACAAAGGGGTCGACGTGGCAGTAGGAGACGCAGCCGATTTTGTCGGAGGCGTAGAATTGACAGGTGTTGCGTAGATCGCATCAGAAGACGTCCTCGTCTTTTCAGCGGATGCAATTGACACCTTTGCCTTCTCAGGCGTGACGACTCTCGACGAGTCTCCCGTCTTCGAAGACGGTTCCCTCAGGACCGACATCTTCGTCCTCTTCAGGACCCCCGACCTAGTTTTCGGGGCCTCCTTCCTCTTTTATCTCGCCTTGCGAGCCATTTCAGCTTGAGCTGCCCTGTTGGAAGTTGCAGACGTCATCTTCACATGAGATTCACCTGAAAAAACAAAGAAAAAAAGAGGTGTCACGCGACTGAAATAGCAGAAACGATAAGCCGAGCAGAAAAAGGTGCACTTACCGGTCATCTCTTCCTCCTCTTTTCTCGATTCCTCTTACTTCTCAGTCTCTTCTTCCTCCTCTCCCTCTTCTCGACTCCCCTGTCGATTTTCACCCAAGTAGACCAAATCGTCGTCCTCGTCTATCAGATGTCGCGTGACGAACGATCGGTCGTCGGCACTGATCTTCAAGAACTTTTCGATCTTGGCCTTGGAATCGTCTTTGGGCTTCACGTCTTCGAATTTAATGTCTGAAAGCACAAAGAGGAGAGATTAGTTGAGAAATAAGGTAATGAATATAATAAAGACGCTCGACCAAAGCGGAAAACTCACCCGTCATGTTCCAGCCGGATCTAATCCAGTCGGGGTCCAGCATCGCTACACGCAAAAATGCGTACCTAGTCTTCCATTTGCGGTCGTTTACTGCAGTTTTCAGAACCAGGGTATGATCTCCTTTATGTTTCGAGAATAGACTGTAGCGACGGTACTCGTCCATCTTGACCTGGTAAGCCGTCAGCAGGTCGTTCACATTCATCGGCGACTCTCAATTCGAGGTAAGTCGCTCGATGACCTAGATAACACGCCAAAACTGGGGCATTAGTTGCCCCGGTGAGAGGTCGAACTCGCACATGAAGGATTTGGCTAGAGGCGAATAGGGCCATTGGAAGCCTATCTTAAATGGATATTCGTATATCATGACATATCCATCAGGGCACAACTCCGGTCGAATCTGACCGGCCTTACTCAATGTAATCCCCGCATGGATTTTTGCTAAACTCCTAAGGTCGTTGAGATCATCTTGATCTCGAATGGTACTTTTGGGTTCTGTCGACATCCCTAAACCTGGTAACCAAATTTGTCGGTCTGAAAAACCCCAGATATCCCAATTTTTCCTAGGTTTTCTCGCAATAGACTTACGACGCATACAAATGAATAAGAGATCGTACCTTATATAGACGCTCTAAAACCTCGAAAACTTTAAGTCTAATCAAGATTTTGCAGGTTTGGAAGTGATTCGCTGAAGAATAGCAAGAAATCAAGAAGAAGTCTCACTCTAAAACTCTCAGAAATCGTAAAATGGAAAGATTCACTAAGGGTCGTTATTTATGCAATTGATTGTGTTAGGTCGAGTCACTCGATGATCGACACGTGGCCGCATCTCCTCGAAAGCTCGACGGATCGTCGACACCTGGCGTTTACAGCTGTTCAGCATGTTTGTGCGTCAGCATGACGTCACGACCTTATCGCCTTCTCAACTTCCATAGTTCAAATCGAACCGATTTAGTTTCTAAAACCAACGACTTTCGACACGTCTCATGACCCTAGACGTCCGACTGGCAAAAATTTAAAAATTTGAAATTTGAATTTGCCACTCTATTTTTAAATTTTGGGGGCAAACTGTTTGGGTAAAATTTCACCAGTCTCGACCACGACCAAAGAAAGGAAAACCTTTATTACACTTTTTCATAATAAAGCAGAATCATAAACACTTTATCATCTGATCAAAGTTGAAATCGAAAGTTACTCACGACACTCGGCCGTCATAAGGGACCTTACGACCTCGACCAAACCAGCATACGATATTACTGTTACGTTTTTGTTTAATGCAGGGTCAAAACCATTAATGGCCAACGGACGTAACCGACGAAGATCATTACGAGCATTAAACCAAGCAGCCGTTACGACCGTTACCCGAAGTATTTATGGAATCATTAAAAGCATTCGAAGACTATAAATACAAAGGTTCCATCATCATTCCGCGCATCTTGGAATCCCTGAATTAACTACAGTATACGCAAACACTTTCGAAGCAAGAATTCTCTCGAGCAAACTACGCACGACACTTAGCTTCTACGCACGACGCATTTGTTTTTACATTCGACACACTCGTCTACTTTACATTTAAAGTATTTCTTCTACTTGTATTGTAACCATTGTACTCTCGACACTTGGAACATAAGGACCTCGCCCCTGTTTGGCGATCATAGTGCAGCAATGACATCTCTAGTCGTCCGCGGGTTTTTTCCTCGTTGAGGTTTTTCCCGCGTCACCAAAATATCTTTGTCTCATTTACATTTTTTGTCTTCGTCGTAATGTTTGTCGAACGATTTCCATTCTTTAGTTGTTAAGCTCCACAATCAACCTTAAGTTATCCTTCTGGATGATTTTTGGCATTAACACCCTCAATTTACTGTTAAAAGATCTGATGGCACTGGATGCATCTTGATAAGCCACTTGAATGGTTTTCCGCTTATCAGAGTGTCAAAAGGTTCACGCAGAATATACTGAAATTTTCTTACCTTACAGATTTCTAAATGGCCTTAGAAGCTCATCAATCCAGAGTAAACCTCAGAAGACCAAACAAGCAACTGCAAGACATCCAAGGTATTCCTGTCTACACTGTTTTGGAGAAACCTGAACTCGGAGTTGTATACTTCAATCAAGAGATGAAGAAAAGATTCCTGAGAATATGTGAAGTAAACAAGTACAGTGATGGAACCTTCAAGATGGTACAGGTCAATCTTGAGAGCAAGCTGAGACTTGATGAAAGCGAGGATGTAAAGCTCAAGGAAAAGGAGAAGCGGCTGATAAAACAAGTCTTGGATGCTATCACCTGCAGAAGAGAGTACTGGAATGCGTTGAGAAGATTCGAGGTCATCTTTGGGATTCGAAAGAAGTACGTGAACCCGGTGAACGCTTAGATCTAATGCCTCTACATTGGTACAAAGGGGGGGATTGTTAGTGCTCTATTTAGCACCTTGTACCAAGTAGAGGGGCCATATTGAAACTATCTAATTTGCAACCTATTTAAGGTTTTTGTGTTTGTAATTTCACTTTATGTTATTCCCTACACACACAAGTACAGGAGCTTTTCTCTCAACATTTCATCACCATTGTACTTGAAGATTGAGTATTGAGTAATAGAGGGATGACCAATTGATTCATATTGTTTATTGAATGCTTGTTCTGGGATCACATGTCGCACACAACTAGAAAAATCCAACTGACTAAAAATTTGTCAAAAATCTTTACTGTTCGATCTTGATCAAAAGAAGTTTCAAAAACAGTCGAAAATCTTGTGAATTATGGATTGAAATGTGTTCACAAACACAAGTAGTGAGAATCTTAGTAACTAATGTGCATCAAATCACCAAATTTCACCAAAAATCTTCAAGAACATCAAGAGTGGTTCAATAAACCATGATTTCCAAAAACTTCAATTGAATCCACAATCTTCAATCAGACTTGAAATTGTGAAATCAATTCAATTCAGATAAGTTCTATGATGATAACACTGCTAAACAAATGACTTTTACCCATAAAATTTACCTAGAGAAATTTTCGTCGATGGTTACCCAGGGATCACCCAGGACATATCAATGATTCGGTAGAATCCAATGTTTTTTGAGAAAATACCCATAGATCACCTAGAGAATCACTGGGTAATCTGTCACTGATTTGCAATATCCACCAAAAATTTACCGACCAACTTTTGTAACGGTCTTGTGACGAATAACCCTTTAACGACAGATTTCCCAGGGAAAAGTTCGTAGGTAAAAGACTTGCGTTTAGTAGTGTAATCGAATCATATAAGCTTTAAATTAGATCAAAACCCGATCAAATCACACAACTTGTATATCCCAAGTCCGACTTTTTATGAAAACTTCAAGAACATGACCAAATCTTCAAATTTCTTCAAGAATATTGTTCTGAATCCACTGAATCTGCTCCGATGGCAATTGTTATTCTCAGATTCAAGTTCTAAAATAGAAATCATGATTGAAAAATCAAGAATGCTCCAAATGTCCAATCCTTGTCCCTGTCCTACGTCACGCCAAATGTGGAACCGTGATTTTTTGTCTTGTCCCATGTCACACCAAAAGTGGGACAATGAGTTTTGTAATGTCATGTTTTGTCCTGTCCCATGTACCAGACGCAGCATGAGAGCACACAGTTACAAATCTTGGAGCATCTAAAAATATGAGAACAAACTAACACAAAGCTTTATATACCAAGGAAAATCACACATTGACTTCTCAAGGTATTTACAGAAAATTACATTTAAGCCACTTAAATCTTGAATACAACAATTTAGCTCCAACACAACCCAATTATAAAGTTTAAAGTTAAACACAATCTATATAGACATTCTAAAGTCTTATGGGATACCAATCCTAATGTTGCCCAACAAATAGCAACCAATATATATATATATATATAATATACACTAAGATAGATATTTACCCAATTATAAATTTTAAAGTTACACACACTATGTAGATATTCTAAAGTCTTATGCAAAATACTTATCGCAACCCGGTTACACCTCGATGTCACGTACTGTGATCCCAGAACAAGTAATCAATCCATATCAATCAATCAGATGGCCACCAATATATATCAATGAAGAACAATCACACAAAGTACAATAGGAATGTAGAGAGAATGTGGAGAGTGTGTGTGTGTACTTGTGTGTGTAGTAAATGATGACCTAATTAGAAATCTAGGCTAAGCATACAATATATACTATGTAACTTAGCAATTACAATATTGGTCCCTCTACATGGTACAACTATGAATATTAGACACTAACAGTCTCCCCCTTTGTACCAATGTAGAGGCAAAGAGTTTAAGCATCCACCGGGGTCACGTACTTCTTCCGAATCCCAAAGATGATCTCGAACCTTCGTAGTGCATTTCGGTACTCCTTCCGGTATGTAATTGCTTGATCAGGTCTTTCTCCCTGTCTTTTAGCTTCACCTTCCCGCTTGCATCTAGACGCAGTTGACTCTCAAGGTGGATCTGGATAATCTTGAATGTACCGTCACTGAACTTGTTGACTTCACAGATTCTAAAAAATCTCTTCTTTGATGCTTGATTTTTGTAAACCACTCCAAGCTCAGGTTTCTTCAGAACGGTATAAGCAGGAATACCTTGAATGTCGGACAGACGTCTGTTCGGTGCTCTTAGGTTTACTCGGGCTTGGTGTGACTCCAAAGCCATTTGGAAATCCGTAAGATAAGAGAATTTCAGGATATTCCGCATGAACCTCTTAACACTCTTATATGCAGAAGACCATTCAATCTTCTTTTGAGGAGCTCGTGCCAGGGTGTCATATAAACTGCAGAAGTCGTCAAGCTTTAGACTCTTGAAATCTGCTTCTGAAAAGACGTGTACGGAGCCATCGAATCTTTGTACAGTGAATTGCGGGTACCAGACTTTGAACAGCTTGCAGGACTCTATGTTCAGCACCTTCATGATGGCTTTGTCTGACCTTACCAGATTTGTGTTCAGACATTCATTGCCCATGACATGTAGAAATTCAATCCTGCGCAACGATGGCCAGTTTCAACCCCGTATACCTTTGCTATATCGATCCTCTGGACATCCCTAACAAACAGATCTTTCCTTATGCTCTCCTGATAGAGAATCATAATCCTAACCCGTTCACCTGTAGCCACATACCTTGGCTCGGCATCTATAACCTCCTAAAAAATTTCCAGTTCAGCTTGGAGTACAGGATCCCTGATTCTGCCATCGGCTTGCACTTGAATTACTGGAGCATTTTCTTGTACCACTGGAGCCGGAGGAGCGGAAGTACTTTCACTCTGATCAATTGCCATTTGTGGTTGAGTAGTATCATCTGGAGTTTCGTTGTCGGAATCCGAAGCAGCCACAATAATCCCGGTGATGTCGAATAAGTCTTCTAATTCCTCTTTGATCTGGACAGTCGTTTTCTCAGGTTCTTCCTCAGAATCAATGTAAATGTAATCAAAAATCATATGATCCGCCATCCTTTCATCAGTTGTTCTATTGTCAACAACCGGAGGCTTTTCAACCCCAGTTATGACATAAGCTAGAACTTCAGGTTCATCCACTTGTACCATGTCAGTATTCGATCCACCGGCCCCCGTTTCCCTTTCACTAGCTTGCTGATCTGAACCACCAACAGCTTCAGTAGCCGCATCACTGGACTCACCAACCCTTGCTCTCTTCTCCCCTTCATGATGATCAGGATCATCCTGATCATCATGTCTTCGTTTCTGTGAGGCTTGAGCTTGAACCCCACATGCTTGTTCAACAACAGTGATCTGTGTAGATAGGGATTGGTAGCCGATAATGATGGCATTAGTCATGTCTTTTATTGACTTGTTCAAAGCTTTATTTTCAGCGCTAGTAGATGTTGAGGCTTGAGGTTGGGTTTGAGGTTGTGTTTGTTGGGTAGTAATGTAACAAGATCTACCTCTTCAGTCATATTAGAATCGCCTTGGGCTAAGAGTCGGGCTAACAGCTCTGATTTGAGCTGGTTAGTTGGGATTTGGTGTAACGGTACTGGTGGTGGTGTTTGTGGGTCGGAATGTGCGCTGGATGGTTGATTCTGAGGTGTTGACGACGATTCAGCAACTGTTTTGCCCTTGATGGCTCTGCTCACTTCGTTTGCTAACCGTTCAACTGTACTCTGCATGGCTCGTCGGTGTTGCAAATAGGCATTATCAATTGCGCCTAAAGCAGACGCTAGTAATGGAAGAGTGATATAATATGGATGTGGGCCAAGCATTCGTATAACCTGTTCAGGAGGAAAATTGGGAAACATGTGTCTAACATCCGGACCACTTAGGTTACCGGTTGAAGAAGCGGTTGTAGCAACCGTACTGCCTGTGTTAATGGATGGCACAGTGTTGACCATGACAGGACTTCCACCCAGTCCTCGTGGGGCACCAACAAATGGCGGCCGCACGCGGGGTGTTCCGGTTGGAGCACGAAAGCTCACAACTTGTTGGGATGCCGACGCGCGTGGCCTAGGAGAAGATGTATATCCAAAAATGCTCTAGACTCAACGTGCTCGGAATAAAGGGCGGTGGCCGGGGCAGGATCCTACCTTGTTCAATATCAGCAGACACCGAGTGTATCGCCGATAGCAGTTGTGCTTTATCCCCTGTGGAAAATGAAACGCCAGCAAATTGAGATGCCGACGAGTGGCTTATAGGGGTTGGGTCCACCATGGCTTGTTCAATACGCAACGGCGACGTACGCTCATTGGTAGAAGATGTGGCTACCCGGCTTGGATCGGTTTGGGGAGAGTCGGTAGTTAATACTTTATCCGACTCTATCTCTTTCTCTCCCATTTCTTTTCTCGCCACATCACTGCTCACATTTATATTTTCTACTATAACTCCCTCATCCCGCCTTGTGTCACCAAAATCACCGGAGAGTCCGACGTTCCAAATGGGATCAGCATCGGAACTCTCAACATGTCGACTCCGACCGATGTGTCTCAGAATAAGATCCGCATCAGGGTCATGATCAGGATCGGAGTCGGAATCATCATCAGCTCGAGGTTGGTCAGATACTTCATCGTCGGATGACGAAGCATCGTGGTCAAAATCAGAATCATCCTCTGATTCCATCAGTATGTCATCGAGGATAGGAATTCGTACAGCTTCGGTAGAAGATGCCTGACCAGCAGTCCTCGCCACCCCACCCACTCTCTTTCTTAGCGTTCTCCTCACCTTTCTCCGTTCAGGAACCCCAAGTTCTTGAACCTGCTTAACAATTACACCCTCACCGTCTAGTGGGTTTGCACCTTGGGGATGTCCCGTCGGTTCTGGCTGGACCACTAGTGCATTAGCTATTCTATACTGCCTAACTACCTCATACTGCTGGTCGGCATAGGCAAGTACAGGCTCTGGAATCACGGCAATGTGGACGAAGTCATCATGATCTGGCATCTTCAGATAGTGCATCCACTGAGTCGGTCCTCGTACCGCATATGGGCGTCTAGGAATTTCCTGATTGCCCTCCATGATTTGGTGAATGATGATCTGGAAGAACCGTTGATATGGCACGAAGTTTCGGTTCTTTTCCGGGCGTGCTTTGTCTTCGACCAGTTCTTGTAGCTCGTTCCAGAGTATAATATCATAATCTACGTTACGGTTAAAGGCGAAGGCGTGGAACATCCGAAGGGTTGCTAGGTTACATTTGTCAAGGTCGGTATGCTTTGACGCCATGCATCGGTTAAAGATTAAGCATAGGGTGTACCAGACCGGTGGTAGATGTTTTCTTAGGAATTTAGAAGAGTCGGCTAGCACAGGGTTCTGTGGATCTTGGTAACCTAAGCTTTGGATGTCTGTGTATAGTTGGGCTTCGGGAACCATGTCCTCAAAATTTGGGTTAAATGGGAGGTCTAAGGCTAGATGGAGTCGCTTAAGTGTAAGTCGAACATCGAAATGATCGACTTTTGCAGAAAAATGTGGACCCCGTCGGTGTGTAGGATGATATTGTAGTGTATGCCAAAACTGTTGTAGATATATAACGGGCACAGTGACTACCTTCGTGAGCACTGTTCGGAGAGGATGGTCGCGGATGATCTCGATGATAATCTGGTGGTCGAACGCCACGTCGATATCAAGGTTATGGTTTTTGTCGTGAAGGGCAAGATGGAGACTTCTCGGTAGAAGCTCCACATCTAGATCACGGGCGTTGACAAATGGATGCGACGACCGATGCGAAGGTATGACGGTGTTCTCGTCAGATGAATGGCCGTTATTACGAGCCATCTGAACAGTTTACAGTTTAGAACAGTGCCAAAAATTGCTTTTTCTTCAAATATTTTTCTAAGTATTGATGTTATCGCAACACACACAAAAGGTTTGTTGCAACATGTGACCTTATCGCAATGAAGATCTTGCGAGGAAGGTTTATCGCAACACACTAGTTGCGACAAGATGTTATCACAACAAATGGGTTGCGATAGTTTTGAATAAGCGAAGGTTGCGACAAAGATGAACCTCAAGAACATTGAAGGTTGCAATAGTTTTGAACGTGAAGAACTTCTAAGGTTGCGACAGTTTTTAACTCAAAAATATCCTAAGAGGTTTAAGGCTGAGATTCGAGATTTTCGCACAAAATCTATTTATTCCTAGTCTACTAGTGTCGCAAGTCACACAGGAGTAAAGCCCTAACATGTAAATCATCCAAACAGATCCTAAATCTATCGATTCGAGCATGAATATGAAGGGTTTATCGAGTTTAAACTCTAAAACCCTAAGCTCAACTATAAACATAAATTTAATGGATGAAATCGATTGAGATGTTGGAAGGTTTACCTCGATAGTAATCGGAATGGAATGCAATCAACGAAAAGATCCAAAAACACTTCAAGAATCACGAGCCCAAGCAATCAGTTCGAGAGAGAGAGTTGAGAGAAGTTTGAGATTTTGAAAGTTTAGATAAAAAATTCAAACTTCTCTATTTATATCGACTTGATAAAAGACACGTGGCACGATGTGATTGGTCCAAAGGTTGACCGCCACAGTGTCAGGTTATCGCAAGAACAAGGTTGCGATAACCCTCATTGTTATCGCAAGTAACTAGTTGCGACAACAACACTCAACCTTATCGCAATAAGTACTCTTCATTTGTGTTTTTATCGCAACAAAGGGTTGCGACGAAACACTGTTCATCTCTTTATCACAAGCAATAGGTTGCGATAAAGTGAACACTTGGACTTTTTCAGTAAATTTTCAAAAATGATTTTATCACATTGAAAGATGTCCAACTTCCAATTGATTCAGCACTTAAGGTTTTAAACACAGTTTTCACTCCCCCTTAAATGATGCATAGATTTGAAAATTTGTGTTCATTATTTAAGAGTTATTGTTTAAAACAAGTCAGAACACTTACCTTGGCTTCTCGGAAGCAACTGTCACAATGTATCTACACTTACATGATCTGGCAGTTATGCACACTCCCCCTAAATTTGTGCATATGATATGTTCTATAACTCCCCCTGAAACCATGAACATACCTTTGTGCAGATACATGAATCATAACAAATCATAGATGAGACAATTAAAAGAAGAGAAAGAAAGAGCAAGTTGAAGAAATATATATAATACAACTAAGATATGAAAATTTAAATAACATATATTGAGAATTGAATATGATGAAAATTTGAGTGTATCAATCTAGAGACGATGTCTAGATTGAAATACAAATATTTCCATCTATTATATGATCAATATATGGAAGTTAAACTTTCATATTCAGCGTGCCGAGCTTGGATACTAGAAAAATGAAACGTTTTTCATCCAAGGCTTTGGTAAAGAGATCGGCAAGTGATACTCAGCTGTAATAAAATACAATTCAACAGTTCCTTTCTCAACATGATCATTTATGAAATGATACCTTATGTCAATGTGTTTGGTTTTGGTGTGCTGGACAGGGTTAGCAGATATGGCAATAGCACTCTTATTGTCGCAGTAAATGGGGATCTTCTCGTATTTTTACCCATAGTCCATGAGTTGGGTCTTCATCCAAAGGACTTGTGAACAACAGTTCCCCGCGGCAACATATTCTGCTTCCTCCGTGATCAGCATCTAAATATGCAGTGAGTTCGAAGCCGGTTCCTTTAGGATACCACGGTCCTAGGTACGGAGTGCCTTTCAAGTACCGAAAGATTCTTTTGATGGCGCCGAGGTGTGACTCTTTGGGTTTGGCCTAAAATCTAGCACAGAGACAAGTTGAAAACATTATATCTGGACGAATAGCGGTTATATACATTAGAGACCCAGTCATTCCTCTAAAATTCTTGACATCAACATCAATACCGTCAGGATCTGGACCTATCTTAGATCCAGGAGTCATAGGCGTATCGATCGACGTACAGTTTTCCATCTTGAATTTCTTCAAGATGTCAAACACATACTTCGACTGGTTGATGAAGATACCCGTAGAGAATTGTTTTACTTGTAATCCGAGAAAGAAATTAATCTCTCCCATCATACTCATTTGGAATTGAGTCATCATAATACCGAAAACCAATTACAAAGTCCAGGGTTAGTCGAACCAAAAATAATATCGTCAACATAAATCTGAACTAAAAGAATATCACCTCCCTTGCACAGAGTAAACAGAGTTGTGTCGATTGTACCTTTCACAAAGCCAGCTTTTAGTAGAGAGGTAGATAATACTTCATACTAGGATTGGGGGGCTTGCTTGAGACCGTAGAGGGCTTTGTCAAGAATGTATACATGATTTGGATAATCTTAATCCACAAAGCCTTCCGGTTGAGACACGTACACTTCCTCCTTTAGAACACCGTTCAAGAAAGCGGTCTTCACGTCCATTTGATAGACGGTGAAGTTCTTAAAGGCGGAAAAAGACAGGAACATCCGAATTGCCTCAAGACGAGCAACCGACGCATACGTCTCATCATAATCTATCCCCTCCTGTTGCCTATACCCTTTCGCTACCAATCTAGCCTTGTTTCGCACAATTACTCCATCTTCGTCTTTCTTGTTCTTTAGCACCCACTTGGTACCGATAACTGTCTTACCTTTGGGTCGCGAAACTAGTCTACACACCTTCAGAGCTTCAAACTGATTCAGCTCTTCTTGCATTGCAAACAACCAATCAGGGTCATCTAAGGCTTGTTGAACTGTTGAGGGCTCAACTTGACTTAAGAAGAGTGCAAATAAAACTTCGTTTGCAGATGCAGATCTTGTCTTCACTGGTTCAGAAACATCACCAATCACCTGATCAATTGGGTGACTGCGTGTCCACTTCGGGGAATGTGGATGGAGAGATATAGTATCTTTATTGGGTCTACAAGGGTAGGATCCTTATCGAAGTTCAACTCGATCGTCAGCGTCGGTTCCGGTTGTGAGGTGGGTTGCTTGTTAGAATTGACAATCGGCACAGCCTCGAGAACTGATTCGGTAGAGTTGTCAGGATGAAGAAGTACCACTTGTAGATGCATGTTGTCGTGCTTGTGTAGATACCATAGTTGTATTCCTTGGAAAAGTTGTAGGAGTAGTTGCACCAGTATTTGATGAAGTCAGCACCGGCGAAGGGCCTGACACAATAGCTTGCTCTGGTGGTGTTTCAACTTGTATCCTGTTATTGACAGATGAAGAAAGTTTATCACTACCAAAATAGTCATCATAAAAATGTTCAAACAATAAATCAAGTTCGTTAGGTTTAGAATTAGAAGTGGAAGCTTGATCCTTGTTTGAAGATCTAGTCATCGTTGGAGGAATTTGTCTAGATGCTAGTATTCCGGAGATCGCGGGTTCTGTACTGTTTTGCACAGAAGCCAATTCTTCAGTTTCGTCGAATCTGACATTGATGCTTTCCATCACAGTTCTGGATGACTTGAGGTAGACTCTGTATGCTTTAGATGTGAGTGAGTATCCGATAAAGAAGCCCTCAATACCCTTAGGACTGAATTTGTTCAAGTTATCCTTATCGTTCAGCACAATACACCTACATCCAAAGACACGAAAGTAGTGTATTACAGGTTTTCTATTATTAATCAATTCATATAGAGTCTTGCCTAACCGTCGATGTATAATTGAACGGTTTTGTGTATAGCACGCCGTCGCAACAGCTTCAGCCCATAGAAACAGAGGTAGATCAACATAAGACACCGTTCTGGCCGCTTCAACGAGTGTACGGTTTCGTCTTTCAACGACACCGTTCTGCTGAGGTGTTCTGGCCGCAGAATATTGATGAGTTATTCCTAATGACTTAAAGAAGTCATCAAGAGTCTTGTTTTTAAATTATGTCCCGTTATCTGATCTGACGGTCTGAACTGTTCGTTGACGATTCACTTGAAGCTGTTTGATTAACGAAATGATCAAGTCAGGTGTTTCATCTTTTGAGCGTAGAAACTTGACCCATGTGTATCTCGAGTAATCGTCGACGACAACTAACACGTAACGTTTGGCACTAATACTTTGAGTTTTCATCGAACCACAGAGATCCATATGAAGGATTTCCAAAGCTTTGCTTGTGCTGGGATCGGGTTTCGGTGGATGAGGAGTACGCTTCGTCTTCCCCTTCTCACAAGCGGTACAGAAATTGTCTTTCTCAAACTTTAGAACTGGTAGACCTATGACTAAATCACCCAACGTCAACTTTTGAATATAACGGAAGTTGAGATGAGATAGTCGTCTATGCCATAACCAACTTTTCTCCAAAGACGCTTTCGACATAAGACATACGTCATTCTTAGGCTTGAGCGTTGATAGGTCAATAGTGTACAGATTGGACTTCCTAGAACCAACAAGAAGCTCATCTCCTCCGTCGGTAAGAACTGCACAACGGGTCTTCTTGAAATGGACTTCTAGGTCTTTATCACAAAATTGACCTATACTAAACAAATTGTGTCCTAGGCTCTCAACGTAATTGAATTTTGTAATCCTCACATTATCTTTGACAATATCTCCGTAACCCAAAATTGGAGAATATTGATCGTTTCCAAACTTAACTCTACCACAATCCTTTTCCACAAAATTAATGGGCATCTCCTTTCTTCCAGTCATGTGTTTTGAGCAGTCTAAATCTAAATAGCAGACATGACTGGGCTACAAAATGGAAATTAGACGGTTTTAGGTACCCATTGTCAAATGGGTCCTTTATGATTAGTTGGTTTGGACTTGACATTACGTTTTCTATAACCGGTTTTAAAGTAATCATTTGAATAAAACCAACGGTTATATTCAGATTTGCAGATAAAATCATCCACACCACAAGAAGCACAACAAATTTGATCATGGCCAAATTAATCAGTTGCCGCATTGAATAAACCTTGTAAGGAACTACAAGTTTTCGTCTATTGCCAACATCATAATTAATAACATTTGAAACACAATTGTCTTTCTAGGAATTTAAAACATTTAAAACAGCGTGGGATGATTTGATCTGGGCCACATCCTGTGTGGACTCCTTTATTCTCCACTCAGTGTTGTTTCTCAAATTACGATCTGGAACATCAGACAAATAGGAGTTTTAATGTCACACCCCGCTAAAGCAGAAATACGCGATGTCACAGCTAAAGATTTCATTGCGTAAGGTAGAAGACAACACACAATCGTCATAGCATAAAAAGTTTACAAAAGATACATCTTGTTCCAAAATTATAAAGTTTGTCCAAAACACAATTCGACATGATAAGGAAAAACGTGTTGAATGCAGCTACTTGAGGTTCCTTCTAAAGTTCCAATCTTACTTGCTATTTCCTGAAAAGCATGTAAATGAGAGGGTCAACTATTGAATAGTTGGTGAGTTCACAGGTTTTATGAGTACATCAAAGTTTGTCATAGAAACAGTTTTAATCCGCACAAGTGGATATAAGTTTGTCATAGAAAACAGTTTTAATCCGCACAAGTGGATATAACTTTGTCATAGAAAACTGTTTTAATCCGCACAAGTGGATATAAGTTTGTCATAGAAAATAGTTTTAATCCGCACAAGTGGATATAAGTTTGTCATAGAAAACAGTTTTAATCCGCACAATGGATTGAGTAATCGGTTGTAGTTTCAAAGCATATTTGTAAATCCGCACAATGGATAAAGATTTCAGTTGTCAACATGCGCAAGGTATAGTATCGTATGCAATTATATGTTAAAGTAATGAGCCCACTACCCAAACCTAATTACAGAATGCCCCAAACTGCATGTTCCATCACCAACATGCTTACGGAAGATAGTAATTATGCACTCGCGAGGTGAGTGGGTTGTAAACCAAATAACGTTATCCATAATACTAACGGCTCAAAACGTGAGTTAATGGGTAATGTAGAGTATCCGGGGACTTAATAGCAAAACTCTGAATCAACTAACATAAGCATACATACCGTAGCGCATAAGTATACGGAAAAATATTCAGCATTTTGAGTAAACAGTACAATCGGTGCGAAATAAATCGTAACATGCTTTTCACCCCCAAAATGTATAAAATAGTAAAAAGGGGCTGTGAAAACTCACGGTGGTAAGTGTAGATATTCCCAAGAGGTGCGTAATGCAATCCGTGAAACGATCCTACTTCGATCCTACGAACGTAAGGTCACTAGTGAGTTTTAAACTCAAAGGTTCGGTACTAACTATCCAAATCGTCATAAAATGCCTTTGTTGTGATTTAAATATTATAAATCATATGGAGTTACTGAAATTTGTAACCGTAACATATATACTTCATTCTTGTTAGATTAATGTTACCGCAATCTCGCCACAATAAGTAACGAAAAGGGTCTAAAGAAGTTATATATAATATATGTATATACCGCAATTTCATCATAAGAATGATAAAAAGGGTTCAAGACGTAAAGTTAAAGTAATTAAAATGCATATACATATAGTATATTGAGAGTAATCAGGTAACAATATTAAGCACAATATCTTCAATAGATTAAGAGAATTGATAAGATATGAATGAAAACAACAATTCTCTCTTGGAGGCCACACACACACACACACTCTTAGTGGCTATACCAAAATGACCTCTGTCACATGAACAGTGCCATGTCGCAACCATGGACTGCGACATGACAACGTGAACAGTGCCATGTCGCAACCGTGAACTGCGACTTGACAATGTGAACAGTGCCAAATCGCAACTGTGTATTGCGACTTCATCATGTGAACAGTACCAAGTCGCAACCTTCTGTTGCGACTTGATCTTTTATCAGTTCGTAGCTTGTTCACTGCGACTTGATGACACGTGGCAGGTCAAACCTTGAACCAATCATTTTGTGCCACGTGTCCCTCGGTTTGAAAATCGTATAAATTAGGGTTTTGACTTTTCAACCAAGTCTCAACTCGAAAAAAAAACCCCTTTTTCTCTCAAAACCGCCTTTGCGACTTCGATTTTTCAAGACTCATTTCATGATTTATGCTCGGCTAAATCATCTCAGATCGACTCCAAGGTATCATATCTTGATTCTTGTTGATTTTCGTCCAATAAATCGTATGCTAAGTTCGATTTTAGGTTTTAGGGTTCGACTTTTTTTGATAAATCTGCGTAAATCTTGCGTATGTGTGTTTGTTAGGGATTTTAAATGCTTAGGGTTTGTTCACGCTGTATGGACGAGTTCAGTAGTGGTAGTTTTAACATCTTTTGGGCAAAAACAAAATTTTTAGGGCTTGAACACTTAGTTATTTTCAGTGTTCATCCATGTCGCAACCTTGAGACATTCATGTGTTCATGAATGTCGCAATCAACTAAAACTCATATATTCAAACATGTCGCAGTGGCCTAAGCTTCAACCATGTCGCAATGGTCTGTTGCGACATGGACCAAATCGCAACCTTGAGTTGCGACTTCACCATGTCTTAACTTCTTTGCATTGCGACATCGCAATGGCCTGCGACATGCCCTTTCTTGTTGGTTGCGACTTGCCCAAGACTTGGGAAAATTTTGGAAATTTTTTTAAGGCAAAATCCAATTTTGGCACTATTCTAAACTGTTAAGTGGTACAAATGGCTGATCATGATGGAAATTACTCGGATGACAACACCATTATCCGTTCACATCGTTCATCACATCCGGCGGTCAATGCACATGATCTGGACGAAGTAATCTTTCCGAGTACTAATACGGTGCAATTTCTGCACAACAACCATCATCTAGACTTGGCGGTTCCTTTTGACTACGGAGTCATTCTCAAGATTCTTCGCGGTCATCCATTACTGACTGCTTTGACCAGAGTTGAACTTGTGCCTGCGGTCTATCTTAAACAATTCTGGAGTACACTGTTATACCATCCAACCGCCAGAGTACCACATTTCACTGCCAAACTAGACCACTTCGATGTCCGATTCACTCTAAGGGGACTCAGCCGATCTCTAAACCTCCCGAGTGAGAATCTTCAGGATCCGGTTCCTGAATCTCAGCTTTACGATGACATCCGAAGTCTGGGTTATCAGCCTCCACCGAATGCCCCACTTACTGGCTCATCCACTTTCAGACGGAACTACCTACCGAGAATATACTACTCCATATGCTCAATCTTTAACCGGTGCATGACCTCAAAGCATACTGGACTAGACAAGACAAAGCTATCCACACTGCGCATGTTTCATGCATTCGTCTTTAACCACAACATCAACTATGTCGTCTTGATATGGAACGAGATCGTTGAGCTTGTCGCGGATCAGTTAAAACCAAAGGTGAAACGAAACTTCGTACCATTTCAGCGATTCTTCCAGATCTTGATTCATCAAGCTATGGTAGACAACGATCAGATTCCAAGATGAGAGAATCACCCTAGAGGCCCAATCCAGTACATGCACTATCTCAGGATGCCCAAGCAGATCAACTTTGCTCACACCGCCGTTCTTCGTGAAGATCTGCTCGCCTATGCCGACCAACAGTCCAGGGTAGGTAGGCAATATAGGATAGATAATGCATTGATGGTCAATCCAGAACCGGAAGGACCTCCCCACGATGCTAATCCTTTAGGTGGTGAGGAAGTCCAAGTCGAGGGGGTTCAGGAACAGGGGGATGTTCCTGAACAACGAGGGGTGAGGAGAACGAAAAGAAAGAGAGTTGGGAGAAGATTATGGACTGTTGGTCATGCATCCTCTTCCAGACGAGCTCAACTACCACCTCGACCTCCTCCTGTACAGATATTTGATGATGATGTCTCACGGGATGAAGCTTATACAGCTGCATCATCTCCTGATGATGATGCAATCCATCAAGACGATGAGGTAGAACCTTTCTTTCCTGCCTTTGACGATGATGATGATGATGATGACTCAGGTCATGACCCCTTGGTGAATTTAATTCCTAGACATATGGGAAAAAGACCACGTGTTGTGAGTTCGGATACTGAGACCACTCGGAACACCGAACTTCTCGACACTGCTACTGATGTTGTGGGTCCTTCATCTGTGAACGAAGAAGTAGAGAATCAAGAAGAAGTAGAAAAGGTAGTTAGTGGTGAGAATGAGGGGGGAAAATAAATGAGTGAAGTTGTGAAAGAGTCAGATAATGTTTTAACTACTGACTCTCCCCAAACCGATCCAAGCCGGGTAGCCACATCTTCTACCAACGAGCGTACGTCGCCGTTGCGTATTGAACAAGTCATGGTCCGCCCAGCCATGCATAGCACAGCCCCACTCAGCCACTCATCGGCATCTCAATTTGCCGATGTTTCATTTTCCACAGGGGATCAAGCTCAACTGCTATCGGCGATACAATCGGTATCTGCTGGTATTGAAACAGGTAGGCTCCCACCCCGGCCACCGCCTTTCATTCCACGCACATTGAGTCTAGGACAATTTGGTAGAACATCCTTTCCTAGGACACAATTGTTGGAACAACACCAAGTTACAGGCTTTCGTGCCCCAACCGGAACACCCAGAGTGAGGCCGCCATTCGTTGGTACCGCACGAGGACAGGGTGGAAGTCCTGTCATGGTCAACACTTTGCCAGCTATGAGCACAGGCAGTACGGTTGCTACAACCGCTACTTCAACCGGGTACCTAAGTGGTCCGAAAGTTAGCTCAATTTTCCCTAATTTTCCTCATGAACAGGTTGTACAGATGCTCGGGCCACGTCCTTATTTTATTACTCAACCATTACTGGCTTCTGCACTTGGTTCTATATACAGGTCGTACAAGCAACATCGTGCACAAATGCAGAAATCTGTTGATAAGCTAGCATCTGAAGTAAGCAGAGACATCAAAGGCAAGCATATAGCTGAACCATCATCCACTCCTCAGGATCCACCATCAGAAGCTCAACCAGACTTACAAAATCCATCATCTATCCCACTACACCTTATACCTGAAGACCAGCTTAAATCTGAGTTGTTATCTCGCCTTCTAGCCAAAAGCGACTCGAGTACATCTGAAGAGGTTGACTTAGTTTCCTTACTTCGTCAACATACACCACCTCCAAGCCAACCTCAAACTTCAACATCCACCGATACACAACTTCTTCTAGCAAACCAACTTGAGAAGCTTACCAACTCTGTCATAGATATGACTAATGCCGTGATGCATGGATTCACCAACATCAGTAACCGGCTCAAAGTTGTAGAAGAAAGATGTGGTATTGAATCAGAAGTCTCTCAGAAAAGAAGACATGATGATCAGGATCCGCCTGATCAACATGAGGGGGAGAAGAGAGCAGGGGTTGGAGAGACTAGTGTTGCTGCTGCTACTGGCAATGTTAATGAATCAGAAGCTAGGGGAAACGCGGGTGAAGGTGGAGCGGCGACTGATGTTGTTCAGAATGTTGATACAGAAATGCTTGTTCTAGCTGATGTCATAGCTGGGGTTGAAAAGCCTGCGGCTGCTGACAATAGAACAGAGGAAGAAAGGATGGCAGATGAATTAATACGAGATTATATCTACATTGATTCTGAGGAAGAACCAGATAAGCTCAACCACAAGATTAAAGAAGAGATGATAGAAGCTCTGGATGAATTGGATTTTGACTTTGAAACTGGGGATCAGGATTTAGATATCGAGTCTGAAGATGATATTCCGACAGTGGTAGAAGATGCTCCGACACAGGTTGATTCTGCAGGTCCAATCTCAGACACTCCACAGTTAGAAGATGCAGCAGGTCCAAGCTCAGGTACTTTAGTTTCACAAACACCGTTTATACCTGATGGAAAGATCAGAGATAAAGTACTTGAAGCAGAACTCAGTTTTTTCCAAGTTATTATTGATGCTGAACCAAGGTATGTAGCCACTGGAGAGAGAGTATCAATCCAAACTCCCTATCTAGAAACCTTGAGAAAAGAACTGTATGTACGGGATGTTCAGCAGATCAACTTGGAGAAAGTATATGGGATTGAAGACTGGCCATCGCTGAAGAAGATCGAATTTCTATACGTCATGAAGAACAAAGACAAACGATCAGAAGCCGTCAAGTCAGACAACGTGATTATGAAAGTGCTGAAAGTTGAATCTAAGAAGCTCTTTGATGTCTTCTATCCTGAGTTCACAGTCTTGAGATCAGACGGGTCTGAATGCGTATTTTCTGAAGCTGATTTCAAGAGTCTGAGACTGAATGATCTTATGAGCCTTTACAACAGTCTTGATGTCCATCCAGAGAAGAAGCGTCCAAAATATAGAATTCAATACAGGGCTGCCTTTCGAAGTGTGAAGAAGTTTATGAAGAATATTCTGAAGTATTCTTACCTCACTGACTTCCAGATGGGTTTGGAATCTTTTCAAACTCAAGTGAACCTAAAAAGACCAAACAGACGCTTATCTGATATTCAAGGTATCCCCGCCTACACTGTACTGAACAAGCCTGAGCTCGGGGTTGTTTACGTTGATACTGACTCAAAGAAAATATTTATGAGAGTCATTGAGATCAACAAGTACTGTGAGGGTACTTTGAAGATTATTCTGTTTCACTTGGAAAGTAAGCTTCGTCTGGATGCGAATGGAGAGGTAAAGCTCACTGAGAAAGAAAAGGACCTGATCAACGAAGTGTTGAAAGCCATCTCATACCGGAAAGACTACTGCCTTGAACTGCGAAGATTCGAGATCATCTTTGGTATTCGGAAGAAGAATGTGACCCCGATGAACGTCTAAATCTTTTGCTCTACATTGGTACAAAGGGGGAGAATGTTAGTGCTTAAATGTTTATTGTATCAAGTAGAGGGACTATATTTGTTATAGGGGTATTCTATATCCTAGGTATATATTGTTTGCTTCTTCCTTTTAGGGAATTAGGTCATCCATCACACACACTAGCCACACACACTCAAGAGAGAGTTCTTCATTGTAATTGTGAGCTATTGATTCTTTAATGATATAGAGATGGCTTCTTTAACGTTCATAAGGATGATGAAACGGGTTCAAAATGTAAAGTTAAAATATATAAAATGCATATACATATAGTATATATATTTATTCCACAATTTCATCATAAGAATGATGAAACGGGTTCAAGAGTTAGTTTTTAACCATGGCAGAAAGTTAGTCTTGCTGTCAAGAATTTGCTGTCACTTTTGGTTCGTTTTTGGATACCTTCCAGAAACATTTAGGTTATGATATTTCATGTCCAGATAACTCAATGTGTTAGGAAACGTTTGACATAAGATTCATAATTTTTAGAGATGTTTAAGTACATAAAATAATACTTGACGTAAACTACTACAGAAAATGTTACTGTTTGCGCACTGTTTTTGTGAAAAATGTTTGAAGGTCTAAATCTTAATATTTTTCAATGATTCCAGTTGGGTTTGAATCCTAACTCAAAAAAGTAAATTACAGAAAACGAATCACTCCATTTGGAGCATTATTGAGTGAGATATGACTTTTTGAAGAGAAAGGTAAATTCTGGCAGCATGCTGTCAAAACTAGACTTTGTGCATGTGCAATCCTTTTGTCTTTTTATCAATTTTCTTATTCTTCTTTGTTGGGAACTGAAGATTTGCCAAGTATGATTAGTACTGCCAGAACTACATTACTACTGCCAGAACAACCTTAATACTGCCAGAGCATAATTAATACTGCTAGAGTGAAGTTACTACTGCAAGACAAAATTAATACTGCTGGAACTCTGTTAGTACTGCTGATGCATTAATGCTGCTGGATCACTGTTAGTACTGCTGATGCATTAATGCTGCTGGATCACTATTAGTACTGCTGATGCATTAATGCTGCTGGATCAAGTTAATACTGCTGGAACAAGTTAATGCTGCTGGAATGAGTTAATACTGCTGGAATGAATTAGTGCTGCTGGAGAATATTAGTACTGCTCATGCTGAATGAAGATTAATACTGCTGATGTGATAAGTTTGGTATGCGAAGAGATTGGAGATAAAGATGGAATAGATGAAGATATGCTTAAAGAAGATTCAGAAGATCAATTTAATTTTGATAGTTATCTTGTAATTATTGTGTATAAATAGTTGTTGATAGATAGCTATTAGATAGATGAGAAATACACATTACGTAAAGAGGAGAATATACGAGAGTTTTAGAATACGTTCTGTTTTAGAGAGAATTAACCTCAAGGTTTAGAACCCTATTTCTAGAGAAGTAGAAGTCGTCTTGATTGAGCCTGTTCATCAAGATTGAGGTTTGGTTGTAAGCTTGTGAGTCGAATTAGTGAATACAAACAGCTGTGTGTTTTCTGATATATTGTTCATTGATTGTGAGAATTAAAGTTCTTTTCCGCAGATTCTTTAATTCTGAATTCTAAGTATTATTAGTCTTGTTAAGATTCGATCCTGACATTCTTGCATGCAATCCGATTTGACACATCCCCATACAGATATTTTAAGTTTAGAAACATATTTTTGAGCCATTTAGAATACATGCAAGCTATCTATGAAACTCATCTTTTGTAAAAACTTGAAAATGGGTCTTTTTGAAGATTTCTTGGGTGTTTATGCTAAGATCTTCTCCATGCAACTTAAAATTGTATATTTTTGGTTCATGCATGTTGATTTAAACATGTTTTTAGTAGATTCAAAGAGCTACTTATAAAACTTTTGGGTCAAAAAGTATAGATCTTTAAGAACAACTACATGCATGCTATTTAGAGTTCTTCTTTGATCTTAACATGGGTTTGATTATGGATTCATCACCTTTTTAATAACATGCAAAGTGTTATGGTGATGAATCTACAAACATAAGATGTATGAAGAAGTTTCTTAACAAAATTAAAGAAAATGTAGAAGAAGATGAAGAACATTCATAAGAAAAAGTGCAAGAATGAAAATTAGAACAAAAGGGGGTGTGTGGATTTCATCCAACGCACTTGTAGTTACCTTGAACACTTTAATCTCTTGAATGAGATGTGTTTTAGGGGCTGAAGTTTATGGATTTTCTTGAATGAATGTGGTTGTAGATTGAGATGGAAAAGAGAGAAAGTCTAGAGTGAGACTTTAGAGAGAGAGAGAGTGAAGTTGAAAGTGAATTAGAAAAGAGAAGGGAAAACATAAAAAGGGGTAAAGGGGAGAGGTTGGACGATTTTTGGGAGAGAGAGAGAAGAGAAAATGGGGTATAAAATTAAATGTAATAAAATGATGATGTCTTGCTAAAATTGTCAAATCTTGTCTTTTTGATTTAATTTCATGCATGCAACAAATACTTTCAAACTTTAATAACAGAAGTATTAACATTATTTTTGGTTGAATTAATCTTAGTTGTAAAATATAATTATAGTTGTGGTATAATTGTTGTTTACATTGGCATTTTATGAGATTTATGGATATCTCCCTAATTTGAGGGGTTTCTAGGCAAAAATCCTCTGATTTTTCCTACTGTACTGGGTTTATTGCTAAAATTGAACTGTGTGACCTATAATGTGAATAACTGAAACATTCAGTGCAGTTCTAACCTGAAACGCAAAATTGACGGTTGTCACAGTCTCCCCCGGTTAAAAGAATTTCGTCTCGAAATTTAAGAACTTCCGTCCTTAACCGGTTTTGTTAGCAAAAAGGTGAGGATACATATGTTTCATGTAATCCTCTCATTCCCATGTATACTCAGGCCCACACCTTGTGTTCCAATGAACTTTTACAATCGAAATATTACTTTGCTTAAGACGCTTAACTTTTCTATTGAGGATTTCAATTGGTTCTTCCATGATATGCAACTTATCGTTAATCTGAACTTCTTCCAGAGGTATGATTAATGAATCGTCAGCTAAACATTTCTTGAGGTTCGACACATGAAACGTGTCATGGATAGCACTTAACTCCTTTGGCAAATCCAGCCTGTATGCCATTGGTCCAATATATCGATGGCTCAACTTTCCTCGTCTTCCAAACCGGACTATTCATTTCCATGGTGATACCTTTAGAAGCACTCTATCACCAATTTGGAATTCTAAGGGCTTCCTACGATTATCCACATAACTTTTTTGATGATCTCTGGATGTTTTATGTCTATCTCTAAATTCTAACAAACAAAAGGGTTAACAACACTTGCGTCCATACAAAGCTTCAAATGGTGCACACTGAATACTGGTGTGATAGCTATTGCTATAAGAAAACTCGACCAAAGGTAAGTGATTATTCCAACTTCCTCCGAAGTCTAAAACACATGCCGAATCATGTCTTCTAACGTTTGAATAGTTTGTTCACTTTGCCCATCCGTTTGAGGATGGTAGGCAGTACTCAAATTCAATTGCGTACCCAACACTCTTTGGAGTGACTGCCAAAACCGAGATGTGAAACGGCTATCTCTATCTGATGTGATGGAAATTGGGACTCCATGACGTGTAACAATTTCCTTGATGTAGATCTGAGCAAGCTTTTCCATCTTATAATCTTCCCTAATCGGTAGGAAATGTGCAGATTTCGTGAATCGGTCTACTATAACCCAAATCGATTCGTGCCATTTGGCAGTTCTCGGGAGTTTCATTATAAAATCGATGGTTATTTGTTCCCATTTCCACTGGGGAATCTCTGGTTGTTGCAGCAAACCAGATGGTTTTTAGTATAAAGGTTTGACCTTTGAGCATGTCAAACATTTCCCTACGTACAAGGCAATGTCTTTCTTCATTCCTGGCCACCAATAATATTCCCTTAAGTCCTTGTACATCTTATCCGCTCCCGGATGAATTGGATATCTAGACTTGTGGGTCCATAACCATTTCTCGTATGTCGTTGGCTTTCGGAATTCAAATTCTGTCCTTGAAATAACGTACTCCATCAACCTTAGTTTCAAATCTACTTTCCATACCGTGAAGGGTCTCGTCCTTCAGGTTTTCCGTTTTCATTGCTTCGATCTGAGCTTCAAGAATTCGAGTCTTTAAACTCGTTTGTACAAGCGCTCCCATTGCTCGTACACGTGAAGGCTTTACCCTTTCCTTCCTACTCAGGGCATCGGCCGCTACATTGGCCTTGCCTGGATGATAGCGAATTTCATAATAGTAATTGCTGAGTAGTTCTACCCATCTCCTTTGTCTCATGTTGAGCATTTTTTGGTCTAGGATATACGGAAGACTCTTATGATTGGTGAAGATAGTGCATTTAGTGCCGTACAAATAATGTCTCCAAACCTCTAACGCGAACACCACAACTCCAAGCTCTAAATCGTGTGTGGTATAGTTCTTCTTATGAACTTTTAATTGTCCGGAGACGTATGCTATCACTTTATCATTTTGCATTACTACGCAACCTAATCCCTGATGTGATGCATCACAATACACCACAAAATTATTTGTTCCTTCTGGTAACGCTAGAATTGGTGCATTGCACAGCTTTCTCTTCAATAGCTGGAACGCCTCCTCTTGTGATTCTCCCCAACTGAATTTCCTATCATTTTGAGTCAGTGTTGTGAGTGGTTTAGCAATTCTTGAGATGTTCTCGATAAATCGCCCATAATAACCCGCCATACCCAGAAATTGACGAATTTCTGTTGGGGTTTTTGGAGCTTCCCATTTCTTAACGGCTTCCACTTTAGCCGGGTCCACGTGAATTCCTTTCTCTCCAATCACATGACCAAGAAAGTGTACTTCTCTAATCCAAAATTCTCACTTAGAGAATTTGGCGTAAAGTTTATGTTTCTTAAGAAGTTCTAGAATTAATCTTAAGTGATGCTGGTGATCCTCCTTACTTCGAGAGTAGATCAAAATGTCATCGATAAACACGATCACAAACTTGTCAAGTTATGGTCTGCATATCCTGTTCCTTAAATCCATGAACACAGCTGGTGCATTTGTTAATCCGAAAGGCATAACTAAAAACTCGTAGTGTCCATATCGTGTCCTAAAAGCTGTCTTAGGAATGTCCTCATTGCGGACTCTTAACTGGTGATAACCTGATCGAAGATCAATCTTTGAGAAATAAGTTGCGCCTTGCAATTGGTCGAATAAATCATCTATTCGAGGGAGAGGATATCGGTTCTTGATTGTCAACTTATTTAGCTCCCTATAATCGATGCACATTCGAAACGATCCATCCCTTTTTTTTCTGGATGAACAGGACTGGAGCTCCCCAAGGCGAGGAACTTGGCCTAATAAAGTCCTTGTCCAGAAGTTCTTGGAGTTGGCTTAACAACTCTTGTATTTCGGCAGGTGCTAAGCGGTGCCTTAGCTACGGGTGCTGCTCCGGGTATGAGGTCAATTTGAAATTCCACTTGTCTAAACGGGGGAAGTCCAGGCAAATCGTCGGGGAACACCTCTGGGTGATCTTTCACCACCGGAATGTCTTGGATTCGCCTTTCCTCGGATTTCTTCTCAACTATGAGTGCCATAAATGTAACGCACTTCTTCCTCAAATACTTATATACTTTCACACTTGATACTATCTTTAGGCTTCTTCCGACTTTGTTTCCTTGTATGACTAGGGTTTCTCCGTCTTGCAAAGGTACTTGGATAACCAATCCATGTCTATTATCAAAACAACAGATCTCCGCTCGATTCTTGGATAACCAATCCATGTCTATTACTACGTCAAAACTCCCCAATTCAATAGGAATAAGATCAACGCTAAACAATTTATCTGCTAGATTCATGGTACAGTCTATAATTACACCCTTAGTCTAAAATTCATATCCATAGCAACCTCAACAATATAAGCATTCGGCATCTTCTTAGATTTTAGATTGATCAAAGGCCTAAATTCTAACGAAACAAAGCTCCTATCAGCTCCAGTGTCAAATAATACTGATGTATAATTGTCGTTTAGGAGAAACGTACCTGTCACCATATTAGGGTCGCGGCGTGCTTCGTCAGCTCCGATGACAAATACCCGTCCTCGAGCTTGGCCTCCTTGGTTTCCCTGATTGGTTTACCTAGCATGATTCCCACTGTTGCTATTGCTTGGTCTTTTACCCAATCTCGGGCACTTACTCCGGAAGTGATCCTGACTTCCGCACTCGAAACATACCCTTCTCCCATCAATGACACCCTTTTCCATCCTACAGTACTTGGTGTAATGACCCACTCGTTTACAATCGCCACAACAGGGCAGGCTCCTTCATAATGGTAGTTACATTTGTTACACTTTGGGTGTGGACCATTGAACTGCCTAGAGTCTTGAGCCTTTTCTCCGATATTCTCACTATCTTCCTATCCGTGATCCAGATAACATCAATATAAAAATTCATTCCTATTTTTAGATAATGCCACCAATACCAAAATTTCGAGGTTCATCCTACAACAATACTAAAGTTTTTAGATCTAATACAATCAATCACTTAAAATTACCCAAAATACTTAATTTATAATAACCACAAGAAAATGTTTTCCTCTGAACCTAAAAGGCTTATCAAAAGCTTCCAAACTATCAATCATACTAATCAAAACCATCCCAAATACACAACTATCAAAATCATCAACACAAGCATAGCGAGTACTACTCCTCCAATCACTCATGCAAGCTCTGCCCTCATCGCGGTCCGCCTAACAGTCTTAACGCTATCCAAAACTTGACAGCCTTGTAGTTCGGTCGTCATTGCCCTTAAGTGCTGCTCTTCCGCCCAAGGCATTCCGGACACTCGTCCAATTAGCATGCCAGTGATTATACGCGGCGGCTCTGGCGCCTCCGGACGTTCTGACCTAAGCGTTACTCGTATCGGGATCGGGACGCTTTTTCTCGCCGTTTGCCTAATACGGGGCCCTCTAGGGTTCGGTTGGACAATTATTGGGGTCAGTCGGGGTAGTACCAGGGTTGGCGACACCCTCGGTCCGTCGTAAGGATCTCGCTCGCTCGACACTTCCTGTTCTGATTCAGTGCTCCTATGATTCTCATTTTTCCGGATGCTCGGGTGGGTTGACTTGAGGTTGACCAGTGACGTGATCCGACACATCGGTCAAGTAAGAATCGGTAGTGTAGGATGGTGACGATGATGACATAGTGAAACTGAAGCAAAAGTGTACTTAGTAACTAATCGCATAAGTGATATGTCTATCCTATGCAATGTCTACGCACTAAGCATGCTTCTAGAGAGTGCAAGTAAAAATTGACATACTCCTACTATAACCATTTCTAGTCTCGCATTAACCTTCCTTAATCGAACATAGGTGATCAGGCTATGTTTAATTAAAGTCTGTTAATACCATTCTAGACTTAGTTATACTAGTAGTAGGTTCAGTTATTTTCATGTCAGTTTTGGACTTTTGGTTATAGTTGGGTTTTTCCAATGAAAGGCCGGTATTCTCTATAACCTTCGGCTCTGATACCATTTCTGTCACACCCCGCTAAAGCTGAAATACGGGATGTCACAGCTAAAGATTTCATTGCGTAAGGTAGAAGACAACACACAATCGTCATAGCATAAAAAGTTTACAAAAGATACATCTTGTTCCAAAATTATAAAGTTTGTCCAAAACACAATTCGACATGATAAGGAAAAACGTGTTGAATGCAGCTACTTGAGGTGCCTTCTAAAGTTCCAATCTTACTTGCTATTTCCTGAAAAGCATGTAAATGAGAGGGTCAACTATTGAATAGTTGGTGAGTTCACAGGTTTTATGAGTACATCAAAGTTTGTCATAGAAACAGTTTTAATCCGCACAAGTGGATATAAGTTTGTCATAGAAAACAGTTTTAATCCACACAAGTGGATATAACTTTGTCATAGAAAACAGTTTTAATCCGCACAAGTGGATATAAGTTTGTCATAGAAAACAGTTTTAATCCGCACAATGGATTGAGTAATCGGTTGTAGTTTCAAAGCATCTTTGTAAATCCGCACAATGGATAAAGATTTCAGTTGTCAACATGCGCAAGGTATAGTATCGTATGCAATTATATGTTAAAGTAATGAGCCCACTACCCAAACCTAATTACGGAATGCCCCAAACTGCATGTTCCATCGCCAACATGCTTACGGAATTACGGAATTACGGAAGATAGTAATTATGCACTCGCAAGGTGAGTGGGTTGTCAACCAAATAACGTTATCCATAATACTAACGGCTCAAAACCTGAGTTAATGGGTAATGTAGAGTAACCGGGGACTTAATAGCAAAACTCAGAATCAACTAACATAAGCATACATACCGTAGCGCATAAGTATACGGAAAAATATTCAGCATTTTGAGTAAACCGTACAATCGGTGCGAAATAAATCGTAACATGCTTTTCACCCCCAAAATGTATAAAATAGTAAAAAGGGGCTGTGAAAACTCACGGTGGTAAGCGTAGATATTCCCAAGAGGTGCGTAATGCAATCCGTGAAACGATCCTACTTCGATCCTACGAACGTAAGGTCACTAGTGAGTTTTAAACTCAAAGGTTCGGTACTAACTATCCAAATCGTCATAAAATGCCTTTGTTGTGATTTAAATATTATAAATCATATGGAGTTACTGAAATTTGTAATCGTAACATATATACTTCATTCTTGTTAGATTAATGTTACCGCAATCTCGCCACAATAAGTAACGAAAAGGGTCTAAAGAAGTTATATATAATATATGTATATACCGCAATTTCATCATCAGAATGATAAAAAGGGTTCAAGACGTAAAGTTAAAGTATTTAAAATGCATATACATATAGTATATGTATATATATATATTCCACAATTTCATCATAAGGATGATGAAACGGGTTCAAAATGTAATGTTAAAATATATAAAATGCATATACATATAGTATATATATTTATTCCACGATTTCATCATAAGAATGATGAAACGGGTTCAAGAGTTAGTTTTTAACCATGGCAGAAAGTTAGTCTTGCTGTCACTTTCGGTTCGTTTTTTGATACCTTCCAGAAACATTTAGGTTATGATATTTCATGTCCAGATAACTCAATGTGTTAGGAAACGTTTGACATAAGATTCATAATTTTTAGAGATGTTTAAGTACATAAAATAATACTTGACGTAAACTACTACAGAAAATGTTACTGTTTGCGCACTGTTTTTGTGAAAAATGTTTGAAGGTTTAAATCTTAATATTTTTCAATTATTCCAGTTGGGTTTGAATCCTAACTCATAAAAGTAAATTCCAGAAAAAGAATCACTCCATTTGGAGCATTATTGAGTGAGATATGACTTTTTGAAAAGAGAGGTAAATTCTGGCAGCATGCTGTCAAAACTAGACTTTGTGCATGTGCAATCCTTTTGTCTTTTTATCAATTTTCTTATTCTTCTTGCACGCAATCCGATTTGACACATCCCCATACAGATATTTTCAGTTTAGAAACATATTTTTGAGCCATTTAGAATACATGCAAGCTATCTATGAAACTCATCTTTTGTAAAAACTTGAAAATGGGTCTTTTTGATGATTTCTTGGGTGTTTATGCCAAGATCTTCTCCATGCAACTTAAAATTGTATATTTTTGGTTCATGCATGTTGATTTAAACATGTTTTTAGTGGATTCAAAGAGCTACTTATGAATCTTTTGGGTCAAAAAGTATGGATCTTTAAGAACAACTACATGCATGCTATTTAGAGTTCTTCTTTGATCTTAACATGGGTTTGATTATGGATTCATCACCTTTTTAATAACATGCAAAGTGTTATGGTGATGAATCTACAAACATTAAGATGTATGAAGAAGTTTCTTAACAAAATTAAAGAAAATGTAGAAGAAGATGAATAACATTCATAAGAAAAAGTGCAAGAATGAAAATTAGAACAAAAGGGGGTGTGTGGATTTCATCCAACACACTTGTAGTTACCTTGAACACTTTAATCTCTTGAATGAGATGTGTTTTAGGGGCTGAAGTTTATGGCTTTTCTTGAATGAATGTGGATGAAGATTGAGAGAGAAAAGAGAGAAAGTCTAGAGTGAGACTTTAGAGAGAGAGAGAGTGAAGTTGCAAGTGAATTGGAAATGAGAAGGGAAAACATAAAAAGGGGTAAAGGGGAGAGGTTGGACGATTTTTGGGAGAGAGAGAGAGAAGAGAAAATGGGGTATAAAATTAAATGTAATAAAATGATGATGTCTTGCTAAAATTGTCAAATCTTGTCTTTTTGATTTAATTTCATGCATGCAACAAATACTTTCAAACTTTAATAACAAAAGTATTAACATTATTTTTGGTTGAATTAATCTTAGTTGTAAAATATAATTATAGTTGTGGTATAATTGTTGTTTACATTGGCATTTTATGAGATTTATGGATAATTCCCTAATTTGAGGGGTTTCTAGGCAAAAATCCTCAGATTTTTCCTACTGTACTGGGTTTATTGCTAAAATTGAACTGTGTGACCTATAATGTGAATAACTGAAATGTTCAGTGCAGTTCTAACCTGAAACGCAAAATTGACGGTTGTCACATGTAACCTTTGAATTCTGAGCTTGAAAAGAATTAACATGCTTCTTTCTTTTTGTTTTTCTTTTCTTCTTCTGTAATGATTGTTTGGATTTAGATTTCGAATAATAATCATTAACAGAAGGGTTTTCAACTGATTTTGAAGATTCACCCTTAAAGAAATTCTTCTTAGGTGCTTCTTCTTTGATTATAAAATCTGTGTGATCTGCAAGCTTTGCGTTAAAATCAAAGTCAAACTGAACGGATGTTTCATTTACTTCCTTACCTTTCTCATCACAATTAAACTGACTCTTCAATGGAGAAGGAAAGACACTATAAGATGTCGGATAAAGAAAGTTCTTTTGTTCATTTCGAAATGCTTTATCTTCTTCTGTAGGGATATATATCTCAGGATCAAGTTGACTTTCCAAATCCCAAGATTCTAGATCATCTTGGTTATCAACTATCATACTCCTATAGATAGTATTTCCTATAAAAGCTTTGCATGAGGAAACATCTGAATCTGAAGAATGCTTTTCTTTTGAAACTTTTTCTTCAGATATTTCCTCAAGTTTTGTTTTCATCTCTTTTAAGCTTTCCGAAAACACTGTAATCATAACTTCCTTTTCAATCTCAAAAGCAAGCTTTTACCTTCCATTAGTTTCTGTTCAAGAACCATTGGTGGAAAATACCTTTTACCTTCCAAAATTGGTTTTTCAGTATCTTCCTTTTGTGTATTTTCCGTTTCCTCCGGTTCTTTAACAATATAACTCTCAAAGTAATCATTTGGCAAGGTTCTTTCGTTATCTAATGCTTTTGCATTATCAGGACCATACCAAAAAGGAAGTTGCATTTTAACAGTGGTTTTTCTTTTTATTTCTTCCTCAGCCTCATAGTCTTCACCATCCATTTTAATCCATTTGATTTGATAGCTAGGATGTGATGCAAGCATAAACCATTCAAATTTATAAAGAGTGGGAGTTTTTATTAAGGCATTCCTTAGGTATTGTGGATTGTCATATCCTATATCCCACTTTGAATTGAAATACCTGAGCTTACTTGGCTTATGCATATGAATTGTTTGTTCAGTTTGGCCTGCTTTGTACAGTTTATCTTCCAGACCTTTGAAATTTTCACACAGCTCATCATTTCTATCTTTATAAGCATGTAAAAGACTTTCAAACTCACTATTCTTGGTTTCCGAACTCATTAATTTTTCTGATAGTTCAGATACTCGACTTTGAAAATACGCATGACTAATATCGAACTCAGTCTTTTTCTTTTCTAATTCTTTAATTTGACTGTCTTGTTCTATATTAGTCTTTCTTTTTTAGTGGAAATTATTTCATCTGCTCTTTTCTGGTCATTTGTTAGTTCTTCTAACTTCTTTGTCAAATATGCCTGTTGAGTAAAAAATGATTATAGAGATCGAAATGTACCTCATTTGAAGTAGACTTTGATCCTTCATCATCAGTGTTTTTGGTCATGAAGCACATCTTGGTCTGAGCAGCTGCCTCATCATCTGCTTCATCATCAGTCTGATCAAGCCAGTATTCCTCTTCGACCAACAGTGCTATCCTCGATTCCTTCTGTTCAACAAGCATCAACTTGTTCTTGTAATAACTGGAATCCCTTACTTTCAGCTTCCAACATTGTTTGGAGAAGTGACCAGTCATCCCACAATTGTAGCACTTCGGTGTTTCATCCTTCTTCTCAAATATCATCTTCTCATCTGGCCTCTTATCATCTCTCTTATACTCAGCCCTCTTATCATCAAACTTCTTGTTCGATTCAACATGTGCTTTTTGCTCGAAGTTCTTAGAGCCAGACGCATACCTTTGACT
Source organism: Saussurea involucrata (assembly GCA_033807775.1). Classification (NCBI taxonomy): domain Eukaryota; kingdom Viridiplantae; phylum Streptophyta; class Magnoliopsida; order Asterales; family Asteraceae; genus Saussurea; species Saussurea involucrata. The sequence continues at coordinate 186,356,730 of CM066320.1, read as the reverse complement.
GTTAGAACCGGGGATTTTCCCAAACTGTCTTTGAAAAGATCTGGTAAGGAGTATCATAGCTTGCTTAATACTTTCAACATCATCTATCCCATCTGCTTCATTCTGTTCCTCGTCAGACTGATTACCATATTCTTTGAGTACTTCTTGATGGTTTTGTTAGACATTAAAGCAAGTGGATCTACCTCTTCTTCCTTCTTCTCTTTCTTCTTTTTCTTAGCTCTCTTTTCATCAGCATCTTCCTCATCCTGCTTCAAGGTTTCATACATCTCTTGTAGAGGCAACTCAGCTAACTTAGCATTCTGTTTCATTCGGTGAGCATACCTCTGTGGAACACTTTGTTCTCTATTCTTAACAGATGCCTGACAGGGAAAATAGGGAGTATTGACCAGAGCTCACATCAAATCTTGAGCATCATGTATGGGGTTTACTATCATCTTCCACTAGATTATGCGACCATAATGATGCAAGAGATCATAAACACCATCGACAGAAAGAACAACACGAGAAGGCTCAAAGAGAACGATCCCAACTTTCTACCACCTCTGCAATTCCAAAGAATATTTGGAGTACTGTTCGAACCTCTACTACTAATCCAAAACTAGCCAATGGAAGGACCAACTCCCAAACAGTTCCCGATGAACAAGAATACCCCCACTGATCATACTGATGGCTACTCACACTGCAGACCTCTGTCAAAGAAGCTTCTGCGCTACACATCGAATAAATCCCTTAAGAAAGAGTATATACGCGATCATAGAACTCCAAAACCGAGTCCTATGACACCCCCGCGTTTAGGTGTCCCCCTAGGAACAATGATAGCAAAACCTCTTTCTACTCAAGAAGAAAAGGATCAGAAGTTAGCAAAGCACATGGCTATTCAACTCAGCTTTATAGCCAAACGTGCAGAACTTATGGGAAAGAAGTCTTCATCAAAAACCTCTGCATCTACTCCAAAAGCTAAAAGGAGAAAAACTGCAAAAGGCACCTCAACAAGCGCTGCAGAAGATCAACCTTCACCTTCTCATGCCACAGAAATTGGCTCCTCTGCTCCTCCCTCTTCCCCAAAAATGAAGAAGAAAAGAAGATCGAAATCAACAGAGGAAGGGGCACCAAAACCTAAGAGAAGGAAAACCAAAAAGAAGCATGGTAAATCACTTGAAAAGTTGGTCACCATTGCAGAAGAGGAAACTGCTGAAGAAGAAGTTGCAGAAGAAGAAATGGCTACAGAAGAGTATCAATCACCCTATCAATCTCCAGATAGATTTGCTCACCAAGGAGACCTGAACGACTTCTTACAGAACCCTGACATTGCCAACACCCTAAATACAGTAGGGTGGACGGCACAACCTCTCGACCACCACTCTCCAGAAGAACAAGATTTCTTCATTTCTGGCATTGACACACATCTGCAAGAAGATGACACAACACCCAAAGATCAACCAGCCAAAACCCCTGTTATTTTACAGAACCCTTTCATTCAAGGATTGGAAGTCCACAGAAGGAGTCCAAACCCAGCTTCAGAAGAAATAGATCAAACAGAAGCTGAGTGGAATAGAGGTGAAATTACAGAGGCTTCTGAGAAAATGATAGGAGAAGAAAAAGGAAAAGAGGCAGAAGTTGCACACGAAGAGGGATTCAGAACATGGGAGACAACAGAGGAGATCTTAGAGACAGATTCAGATGAAGAAGAAGCTGTCTGGATACGTAAAGGTCTCTATCATCCACATGTCATGAGATTATACGGATCTCATCAAATGTATGACTTCTTACGACCAGAGCAAGGAACTTCAACAGAACCTAGGGAAGAAGCACCAAGCCGAAGGATAGCTACAGAGGATGAAATGATAGACAATGAAGTAGTGCTTGGATGCTTAACAGAGGAAGAAGCAAGAAAAGATGCCTGGATAAATAGAGGCACACAACCAAAACCAACTCCCAGTGCAACCCATATTTCTAACTCCGCTGGTCTAGCTGCAGAAGGAGTTATTGAAAAAGAGCAGCACAGCTCGATCCTAACCCAACCCATCCAGCCAGAGGTTACTCTTTCAACCTCTGTGCCCACAGAAATCGGGGAATCCATTCCTAGGGAGTCTCCTCAAAGAGACTCACCTATTGTTCGTGATCAATCGCCCCAGATCACCCTAGAACACCCTACATAGGAATTCGTTTCCTCTGCCACGCACACATTAGGACCAAAACTTCTTTCAGAGAGAAGTAGTGAGCACAGAGACGAAGAGACTCTAGACAAGTCTCCTAGTCAACAGAAGGACATTCCAATACCCACCTCTGGAGTGGATTTGGACACTGTTCTTCACAGAACTTCTGTAGAGATCGAAACTCAGGTTTCTTCTCGAGGATCAGAAGGAAATCCTTCCACCCCCATCGTACAAACAAGGGTGAACGAAGGTGTCCCAGTAACAGGGACTCACTCTGGAGACGAATGTGTTCCTCCAGAGGTTACACAAGCAACACAAGTATCAAGGGATGAGTTCCAAACCCTTGTCACCTCTGTGAACCAAACAATGAAAGAGTTGCAAAGCTCTTTCAAATCCTTTACAGAGACAACATCTACCGCTATCCTGAATCTGAACACCAAAATGGACAATCTGTCCACAGAGGTAAAAACCGCCATCTCACAGATGAAGTCTTCTGCCGAAACTACTGCCAAAGCTACAGCCACTTCTGCCGCTCAGGAATTCGGAACAACTGCAACTTCTGCTTTCAGGGACTCTGTCAAAAATTTCCTTGAACAAATGAATACGCAATCCAACAGAGCAGAGGGCATTACTCCTGCAGATTTACAGAATGCCCTATCACAAGTCCAAGCAGAGGCAATACGCAACACGACAATGATGCAACCAAAAGACTATATGACCAGAGCACAGCTTACAGAGCTCGGACAGAACGTCATTAACCAGGTCACAGAAGTCATTGTCTCCTTCACAACTGCAAATGCCAACTATGTCAAGGATTTCAGAAAGAGTGTCGGCAGAATGCGTTTCAAAACAGAAGCAGAGCTTGCGACATTGATTGGCCTCTGCGATGATGTCTGTGAAAAGTTGATGGCAGCAGGAGCTGAGTTACCGAAGAAGACCAACACTTCTTGCAGAGCAGAGGGTACTTCTAATAAAAGTCAGGATGATTCTGATGATGACCAACCTGGTCCATCCGATAATCCTGAGGGGGAGAATCTAAGAGAGAAAGCTACGAGAAGAGGAATACAAAGTCCACCAATCGCAGCAGAACCAATCAGCCAAGCCCCTCCAGAACAAACCCACCAAAAACAAACCCAAAAGACCACAGAGACAACACCCATCTCTGTGGAATCATCTCCTGACAAAACCAAAATCCCAGAAGCAGATCAGCAAACCACAGAGGAAACAACCGCCCCTGAGGTAATCATTTTGGAAGAAACAGATGAACAAACCACAGAGAAAACACCCACCTCTGTGGAAACGCCCCAAACCATACAAAGAAGAAAGTCGATTGCCACCAAACCAAAGAAAGAAACGACCTCTGCTTCTGATGTTCTGAAAAGGATGCACACAACAATGAGTGATCGTATGGCGCAGAGAGAAGAAGAAAGGCACAGGTTCACCTTAGCTTTCAGAATGGCAAAAAGATTCGATGTCAATACTTCATCAACAGAAACTGAGCTCACAGAAGAAGTCAACAAACAACCTCCAACAGAGGTTACAGAGCAACTCAAGCCAACAGAACCATCGCCACGAAAGTCCTCTAAATCACAAATGTCAAAACCCACAGAGGCAATCCCCATCAAGCCAACAGAAGTGCCAACCTCCAAACTTACAGAAGCAACAGTTTCTGCCCCGCCAAAAGCCAAAGATAAGGGCAAAGGAATACTGACAGAAGAGCCAAAGAAGAAAACATTGCCAAAGCCAACAGAGAAACTAATGAAGAGTGCGTTTGATGCCTTTCAAACCCCAAAGCCTGAAGAAGTTGACTGGGCACATGGATTGAAGCCTCTGTCAGACGTTCCTCTATCTAGTAGAGCCGCAGAAGTTGTTCAACAGATGGAGAGTCTCAGAAGACAAGTACCACAACCTGGTCCAACATATGAAGAAATGGAAGAAGTGGTATACAAATACCTCTATAAACAATCCTTTCAGACCAATTATCCAACAGATCATGTGACAGGTCCAAGGATCAGAGAAGAATTTCAGAACATCTTCACAAGGACAAAGCCAAGAACCAAAGCAGATGTCTTCTCAATCCACAAGATCAAAAAGGTAATCTTCTGCAAATTCTCCCTCACAAGAACCTATCCAAAGGTCAGGTACAATCTTTACAAATTCAGAAGAGAAGACAATTCAGAAACTACCTTCGCTGATGCTGACTTAAGAAATATCAATCCTTATGATCTACCTGACCTTCTGCAATGGACAAAGGACAACTACAACACAGAGGCAAACACCAGAGCCTATCAAGTGTTGAGAAAAGCGATGATGGAAAAGCTTCTGCTCTACAGCATGATAGATTTCCAGCTGGGAAAGGATCTTGGTCTCAAGCATCTGGATTTACGACCACCAGAGGATCGCTGCCCACCGGACGCCGTACCTAACTCAATCATCATAGAACCACGGTTTGGGTTAGTATTTCAAAACCCTCAAGGCGAAACTAAACTATTTGTATGCATGGACTGTCAGAAGTACGCAACAAGTACTCTGAACAAGTTCAGAGCAAGCCTTGTGAAATACAGAGGTACAAAGAAAATGGATAAAGATACTGCAGATACTATCATCAGAGAGATAGACGCCACAATCCGCCTAAGAGAACTCTGCATCAGATTCTACAAAGTGATCAGAAGAGTCGGAAGAGACAACAGAAGCTACAACGATTTCAAAGATGCCAAAATCTGATTCTCAGACCTCCAATCTCTGCAAACAAAGTTAAAGTTTATCTTTCATTGTACTCAAATGTAAAATGCCTCTGGCATATTTCTAAATGAAAGAAATTTCGAGGTATTGTTTAACCTCTGTCTTGTCTAACTTAGCCTAACTTAACTCAAGTTCAAATTTTTATTTTTCACTACTTAGGGGGATATTGTTATCTTCAATCTTCCTAATCATAGAAGTATTTAGAAGTAGTGAAAAATAGGCTAAGTGAAGAAAAGCATCTTACAGAGGCTCTGCCGACATTACCGAGAAATCAAGGTCAAGAAGCTACAGAAGCAGCATAGGCTTCCTACAGAACCTCTGCTGTACTCAAAGAAGACCCAAGACTCGGAAACAAAGGTGGACTGCTCCACAGAGGACCAGACCACAGAACCTCTGTAACTCATTACAGAGCCTCTGTGGTCCTCACTGAAAGACTTGAAGATATTTATAATATCTTGCTACTGTTACAGGACCCGTTCATCAACTTGCATGGTAGCATGCCCTGTCCAACGTCGACGTGTCAAACTCTGATTGGATTCAATAGGGCTTAGTACATATTAGACGTCTGCTGCATTAAATGCAATACAGCACGTCTGACTGTTCATGCCATCCTTGCAACTGTTCACGACATCCGTTCTACTATTCATACGTACCTTTTGAATAGTAGCATATGCTTTATGGTCCCCTTTAGAGTAGTATATAAGGAAGACTCATGTTGAGTTCTTCCTAACACGCAAAAAAAACACCACTTCAATCGAACATCAAGAACACAAAAGCTTATTCACCTTAAAAGTCATATCTGTATTAAAGTTTTTCTTACTCACGGTTCATAAACCTGTTCTTGATATATATATTCAGTAAACTTTGAGATATAATATTTTGTTCACTGTTTATTTATATTTTGTTCTAAATCTATCAAACATATCTGTTAGTTCTTCAAATACGCTTCCGCATCAAACATTAACTTGAACTAATAGATCTGATAATCTTGTTTAAAGCAAAACGGGAACCAACAATTGGTATCAGAGCAAAGCTTGATTTTCAATATCAAGTGATCCTCGTTTTACAACTTTTTATTTGATAGATTATTTTCTTTCTCTTCATCACCATATTTCTAGATATTAGTTGTACCCAGAAAACCTTCCAGATCTTCATACTTAGAAATCCTCCATCAGATTATCCTTTCCTCAAAATGACAAATACAAATAACTTTTTCTCTGCTGGCTCACTAACCAAACCTCCTACTCTTCTTAGAGATGAGTATCCTCAATGGAAGATAAGAATGGTTCATTTCTTTGAGGGTACTGAAAAAACTCTCAAACAATATCTTTACAATCTTCCTCCAGTTCCGATGATAACTATGCCACGTGTACCAGCTACTGCTGAATCTGCTGAAATCCCTGAACATCAAAAACCTAAGCCAAGAGAAGAATGGTCAAATGAAGATAAGGCAGAAGATGAAGTTGCACAGAAAACAAAGAGAATATTGATCATGGCAATTCCCAACGAACTTTTTCAATCCTTAGATGCATGCGAAACAGCGCACGATCTCTGGAAAGAATTAGAAAGACAGTTGGAAGGGGGTGCTAAAACTCAGAAGAACCGAATGGCACAATACATAAATGAATATCATGCTTTCAGAGCCTCTGCAACAGAATCTCTACAAACAACATACGACCGGTTCAACTCTCTCATAAACAAATGCAAAAAGTCTGGTATTCACAGAACCACGGAAGAAAATAACGTCATGTTTCTAAAGAGACTGAAAGATGAGTGGCTTCAGTTGTCTATGTCTTTACAAACAAATCAAGATCTAGACTCCTGGACACTCTCTGATCTCTATGGAACACTTGCTGCACAAGAGCCTCAAATAGCTCAAGCTAAAACACTAACCATTGTGCCATACGCATTGGTTAGTAAATCTACAGAGGCTGCAGACAGACCAAGAAATGAGAGATCTACAGAGGAGAAAAAGAAGGAGAAAAAGAAGATGGTAATGGTTGATAGCGAAGAAGACGAGCTGATAGAGGAAGAGATAACTCTTGCGTCATTAGCTAAATCAATGGCTCTATTGACAATAGAGTTTAGAAATAACCAAAGGAATTCTGGTAGAAGAGATGATGGAAGAAGAGAAGAATCAAGTGACCGACAGAGGTCAGACTACAGAAATGATGACCTACAGAGGTCGAGCGACAGAAGCTACATAGGAAATGATCGACAGAGATCAGATGACAAGGTAGGCCACACACAAGAATGCTACAAATGTGGTAAACCCGGTCATTACGCAAACGAATGCCGAACAGAGAAAGGTGGAGACCTACAGAAGTCTGACAACCGAACTGGAAACATCTCCGAAGGTTGTTTCAACTGCGGCAAGCTAGGTCATTTCGCAAAAGAATGCAGAAGTAGACCAAATCGCCCACAGAAGGACTCAGCTTTTTACAAAAAGAAGGCCGAGTATTACGCACAAAAATCTCTAATGGCGAACAAAGGGCATTCTGAGGCAAACAAAGAAGACTTCGAATCAGACTCTACCTCTGATGATGAATTTCCCACAAATGCCCTATTATGTGGCATGGTAGAAGTTGACTCCGGCACTGACAATGAGGTATCCATTTCAAACTCTACCTCAAGTACTAATTATGTAGATGATGATTTATTTAAACTTAACATTGAACTGAAAGATATAATTGAAAGCATTCAGAAAAAGCTGACCTTTAATGAGAGAGAAGTAAGGCTTCTCACTCAAGAAAAAGCCAAAATCTTTGAAGAAAAAGGAAAAGTCGAAAAATATTGGAGCAAAAATATAGATCTTTTAAAAAGGCAAATTTCTGATTTAACCTATGCTTTAAAAATCAAAACAAAAGAACTTTCAGTTTCAAGAAGTGAAACTACAGACATAAGAGCTCTCAAAGAATACTTTCAAAAAGAAAGAGAGGTACTTTGGCAAGATCTTTTAAGAAGAGAAGTTTTAATTAAAAACTATAAAGATGCACATAAGGTGTATGAAAAGGTAAACTCTCAAATAGCAAGACGAGGTATAGGGTACAGTGATATTACCTTAGGAGTTGAAAATAAACGACTAAAACCTCTGTCCTCTCTATTTGTTTTGGGAAAAACTAACAAACCAAACTTTCCAAACTTACTCTCTGTAAGTAAAAGGGTTAAAATCTCTGCAGAACCTCACTTGAGAAAACATACAAAGATGATCAATGTGTGGTTTGAAAACACAGATTCATCATCTTCAACCTCTGTCAATAGAGGAATCAAACCAAAGAAATATCTGAAAACACAAGATCAAATTGGTATCTTTAAGTTTGGTAAACCAGAGACTCAAACACAGGTCGCTTTTGTCTGTATGATAAATGTCGAAAAGAAATTGTCAGCAGAAGCTCCTGAGTTTAAACCCATCTTTTCAGAAGAAAAACTTGAAGAATCTATTGAAAAAGAAATTTTGGAAGTTTTGAAATCAAATGTTTTAGAAAATCTCTGTACATCTTCTATAGATCAAAAACTCGCTGAAGAGATCTCATCAGAAACCTCTGCCATCTATGAAAGTTTTTCTACAGAGGAAGAAAGCTCGTATGATACATGCTCAGAAAATCCAGCCTCTGTCGAAAGAAATGACTCAACCTCTGCATATGAGGACGATTCATCCTCTGACGACTCAGAGACTGATTTCAAATCAGGGATAATTCACTGTGACACAGAGGATGTCAAATTCTCCTCTGAAGTTCTTAACAGAACAATTTCTCCAAAAGAGAAAATCACAGAGATACCTATCCATCCAGATTTTCTCAAAATGTGTATACGAGTCAAAACCTCTACAGAGCTTGAAAATCTGAAAAAGGCCTCTGAAAATCCATAAAGCTTAAAATTTTCAAAACCTTTAAGGAAAATCAAAGAGAATCCCACTTGGCAAAAAAGGGAAAATGGCCTGAAGCTAACAAATATTTTTCCTCTGTGACAGTGAAGAAAGATGTTCACCACAGAAAAGAGTCACAGAAGGCAGGAACTAAACAAGACTTTTGCAAACAACATTCTAGTATTCATAGATCTTCTTGTAATAGGAAATCTAATGTAAAGAAAGAGTGTAATGTCTCTGTGGCTCAGTTCAAAGAATTCAATGAAAAGTTCAAACAAATCACATCTCATATTCAATACTGTCATTGTTTTGATCTTATGTTTAAATTGAATAAACACTTCTCAAGTCCAGATTGCTTTCTCACCACTGAAATTCGAAAGTCAGAACCAAAAGAGAAACAATCTGATTCTTCTACAAAAGATAAAATGTATTTCAAGAATGCTAAGGCAAACTTGAAAAATTCTAACAATATTGGACCCATGTGGATATGGGTACCTAAATCTCTGTGATTGTCTTACAGAAACAACATGTGCCAATTTGGTATCTTGACTCCGGATGCTCAAGGCACATGACTGGCACCAGAAGATTACTATCCACATACAAAGAAACACACGATGCTGGATCTGTAACTTTTGGAGACAACATGAAGGGACACATCAAAGGCTATGGAGTCATACAGAAAGAAAATGTCTCTGTATACAAAGTTACATATGTGAATGGCCTCAAACACAACCTACTAAGCGTAAGTCAACTCTGTGATACAGGATTCGATGTGTTATTCAAAAGAACTTTCTGCTCTCTACAGAGTGAAAACACAGGAATGGAACTTCTGCGAGCTGAAAGAAGAGGTGATCTATACCTAATGAATTTTACTTCAAAATCCAAGGACAAAGTTTGCCTAGTAGCCTGCAAAAGTGAAGAAGCGTGGTTATGGCACAACAGGTTCTGTCACTTAAACTTTCACACCTTGGATAAACTAGTAAAACTCAATCTAGTTAAAGGTTTGCCAAATGTTAAATTCAATAAGGATCATTTGTGTTCGGTCTGTGAAATGGGAAAACACAGAAGGGCTTCCCACAAAGGCAAAACAGACTGGTCTTGCACTAGGCCTCTGTACATGCTTCATGTCGACCTCTGCGGTCCCATTGCCATACAGAGCCTAGGTGGCAAGAAATACATACTTGTCCTAATTGATGAGTATTCACGTTTCACATGGGTTGAATTTGTTAGAAAGAAATCAGATGTTCCAAATGTATTGATAAATCTAATGAAAAGAATCCAAGTTCTTTATGACTGCAGAATACAGAAGTTAAGAAGTGACAACGGCACAGAATTTAAAAACTGTGTCATTGAAGCATATCTTTCTACAGAAGGAATATCACAGAACTTATCTGCCGCTCGCACTCCACAACAGAACGGTGTTGTCGAAAGATAGAATCGAACACTTGTAGAAGCCGCAAGAACTATGCTGTCAGCATGCGGATTATCAATGAACTTTTGGGCAGAAGCAATTTCTACTGCGTGTTATACTCAGAATCGTTCAACCGTTGTGAAAAGACACCTCAAGACGCCTTAAGAATTGCTTAACAAAAGGCGGCCAAACATCAAATTTTTTCATGTATTTGGATGCAAATGCTTTGTCTTAAACGACAGAGATTCAAGAGGAAAGTTTGATGTAAAAGCTGATGAAGGCAAATTCATTGGATACTCTGCCACTTCCAAAGCCTACAGAACATTCCTTACAAAGTCTCACAAGATTGTAGAAAGCATCAATGTTTCTTTTGATGATTCATTCCAAATGACTTCTGAGCAAATCAGTTCAGAACTCGGAATTAAAGGGAAATCCTCTGACATCTCAAGAACAAAAGAAGATTTGGATCTTCTATTTTTGGAGATGTTCCACAATAACATTGATCCTTCTGTTGGAACCATTAGAGTTTCTGAAGAACCATCCTCTGTCGGACAAAATCCTACAGGTATGACTCTAACTGGTCCAAATAATGCTTCATCTTCTTCTATAAATACTACAGATGCAATTGCCGAAGCAGAAGAAAGTGCAGAAGATGAAACATCAAGAAAAACGACCACAGAAGCTGCACAAACCACAGAAGAAACAATTACAGAGGAAATCGAGGACCAAGACTATACGTCCTCAGAGGAACAAACTCCACCACCACTCATACCAATCATTCCACAAACGGTAGAATCAACTACCAAGGCACGAAGAACGACAGAGGCTACACAAGAAGAAACACAAGAAGCCTCTGAAGAAAGTTTGGATGACATTGATGATCATCTTCCACGCACAACTCAATGGACAAAAAGTCATCCGCAAAGCCAAATAATTGGAGAACCTTCTGACTCAGTAAAAACAAGGTCTGCCACTGCTAATTTTTGTTTCTTTACAAATTTTATTAGTGTGATAGAACCAAAGAAGATTTCTGAAGCCCTAGATGACCCAAACTAGGTAGACGCCATGCAAGAAGAACTTCTACAATTTGAGCGTAACAGAGTCTGGACTTTAGTACCTCTGCTAAGAGGGAAACAGGCCATTGGGACTAAATGGGTCTACAGAAACAAGAAGGATGAAGATGGAGTGGTCATCAGAAACAAAGCAAGATTAGTAGCAAAAGGATATAGACAAGAAGAAGGCATAGACTACGATGAGACTTTTGCCCCTGTCGCACGGCTCGAAGCAATAAGAATATTCTTAGCCTTCGCAGCCCACAGAGGTTTTAAAGTCTATCAGATGGACGTAAAATCAGCCTTTCTAAACGGTGAAATCCAAGAAGAGGTTTACGTAAATCAGCCACCAGGTTTTGAAAGCTCAAAGTTCCCAAGGCATGTATACTACCTTGAAAAGGCTCTATACGGACTAAAACAGGCTCCAAGAACGTGGTACGAACGACTTTCCACCTTTCTTCTAGAAAATGGCTACAACAGAGGTACAACAGATACTACATTATTTTATAAACGCAAAAATAGTGAGATAATGCTTGTACAAATATACGTAGATGACATAATTTTTGGGTCTACAAATTCAGAAGAGTGCAAAATTTTTGAAAAACTCATGCAGAGTGAGTTTGAAATGAGTATGATGGGAGAATTAACATTCTTCCTCGGAATTCAAGTCAAACAATCTTCAGAGGGAATTTTTATAAATCAAGCCAAATATGTCTCTGACATACTTTTAAAATATAATCTCTCTGACACCTCTGAAATGAAGACTCCAATGGCCACTGGAAATAAGTTATTCTTAGATCCAAATGGTATTTCTGTAGAATGTACTCTCTACAGAGGTATGATTGGATCTCTGTTATACTTAACAGCAAGCAGACCTGACATTATGCATGCCACATGTCTTTGTGCACGTTATCAAGCTAATCCAAAGAAATCACATTATGATGCTGTAAAGAGAATCTTTAGATACCTGAAGGGGACCAACAATCTTGGTCTCTGGTATCCACAGAACTCTGGTTTTAGTCTTAAAGCTTATACAGATTCAGACTATGGAGGATGCATGCTCGACAGAAAGAGCACCTCTGGGAGTTGTCAATTCCTAGGTGGTAAACTAGTCAGTTGGACCTCCAAGAAGCAGAATTGTGTCTCCACATCCACTGCAGAAGCTGAATACGTTGCTGCTACTAGCTGTTGTTCTCAGGTTCTATGGATGAAGACTCAGCTAAAAGACTACGGCCACATCCTATTCAAAATACCCATCTTCTGTGATTCCAAAAGTGCCATTGCTATCTCTGCCAACCCTGTGCAACACTCAAAAACCAAGCATATCGATATAAGGTACCATTTCTTGAAACATCATGTTGAATACGGTACAATCGAAATGCATTTCGTGCCCACAGAATATCAACTCGCTGACTTATTCACCAAAGCACTAGACGAGAAAAGATTCAACTTCTTGGTGGGTAAGTTAGGAATGATTAACATGGTGTGAAAATCCTCTATAAGTATAGCTTTATCTTCTGTAAATAAGTATAAATATCTATTATTACTTAAGTTATTGCTTTGATAAATTTATTTCTGTATATATTTTTTTGTGTGTGCAAAAAAAAAATTATTTCTTGGTTACAGAGCTTCTGTGGGTCTGCTTAGATCTTCTGATAACCCTTACAGAACCTCTGGTAAACATGATCAATTGCTCAATACAAATATTACCATTCTTTGAACCAAGCATAGATCAAGGGGGAGCAAAAGGAAAATTCTTGATCTACAGAAGTGATTAGATCAAGGGGGAGCAAAAGGGACCCTGAAATGATCTACAGAGGTAAATCTTTCAAAGGAAAGCCAAAGAAGAATGTCGATATTTCTCCATCGACAGAAGTAAGACAAAACTGCCGAGAACAGAAGAACCAAAAGAAAACCCCAACCTTGCAAGAGCTATTGAACAACAAGATTCCGGGGACTCAGCAGAATTTGCTCCGACGACACACTTGCAAAACTTCATAGCAAAAGATCACTTCGAAACCATACTTCCTATCAAATCCAACAACTGCTATTTGGTCCCCTCACCCAATGCTTTCGGCGAAGCCCATGCTATTCTTCTGAACATAATGGAAAATCACATCCTCTTCCCTCTACTCTCAAGAACCCCAAACAAAATTCCAGTCCGTTATCTGAACCAATTTTGGCAAAGCTGCCGATTTGATAAAGACGATTCTCTTATCAAAGGGTACATTTCAAGACCTGATAAATCTGAGCATCTTGAAATCAAGTTCAACAGAACAATGTTCTCACTTGAATTCAACCTACCAACGAGAGGTCTTCTGGGATTGAAGAGTTATGCAGAGCAACCAACAGACGAAGAACTCTGTGGCTTCGTGGAAATGCTTGGGTACAACACCCAACTACGGAAGAGAAATGACTTCCGCAGAGGAAGATTACCACCTCTGTGGAACACTTTGTTCTCTATTCTTAACAGATGCCTGACAGGGAAAATAGGGAGTATTGACCAGAGCTCACATCAAATCTTGAGCATCATGTATGGTGTTTACTATGATCTTCCACTAGATTATGCGACCATAATGATGCAAGAGATCATAAACACCATCGACAGAAAGAACAACACGAGAAGGCTCAAAGAGAACGATCCCAACTTTCTACCACCTCTGCAATTCCAAAGAATATTGGGAGTACTGTTCGAACCTCTACTACTAATCCAAAACTGGCCAATGGAAGGACCAACTCCCAAACAGTTCCCGATGAACAAGAATACCCCCACTGATCATACTGATGGCTACTCACACTGCAGACCTCTGTCAAAGAAGCTTCTGCGCTACGCATCGAATAAATCCCTTAAGAAAGAGTATATACGTGATCATAGAACTCCTAAACCGAGTCCTATAACACCCCCGCGTTTAGGTGTCCCCCTAGGAACAATGATAGCAAAACCTCTTTCTACTCAAGAAGAAAAGGATCAGAAGTTAGCAAAGCACATGGCTATTCAACTCAGCTTTATAGCCAAACGTGCAGAACTTATGGGAAAGAAGTCTTCATCAAGAACCTCTGCATCTACTCCAAAAGCTAAAAGGAGAAAAACTGCAGAAGGCACCTCAACAAGCGCTGCAGAAGATCAACCTTCACCTTCTCATGCCACAGAAATTGGCTCCTCTGCTCCTCCCTCTTCCCCAAAAATGAAGAAGAAAAGAAGATCGAAATCAACAGAGGAAGGGGCACCAAAACCTAAGAGAAGGAAAACCAAAAAGAAGCATGGTAAATCACTTGAAAAGTTGGTCACCATTGCAGAAGAGGAAACTGCTGAAGAAGAAGTTGCAGAAGAAGAAATGGCTATAGAAGAGTATCAATCACCCTATCAATCTCCAGATAGATTTGCTCACCAAGGAGACCTGAACGACTTCTTACAGAACCCTGACATTGCCAACACCCTAAATACAGCAGGGTGGACGGCACAACCTCTCGACCACCACTCTCCAGAAGAACAAGATTTCTTCATTTCTGGCATTGACACACATCTGCAAGAAGATGACACAACACCCAAAGATCAACCAGCCAAAACCCCTGTTATTTTACAGAACCCTTTCATTCAAGGATTGGACGTCCACAGAAGGAGTCCAAACCCAGCTTCAGAAGAAATAGATCAAACAGAAGCTGAGTGGAATAGAGGTGAAATTACAGAGGCTTCTGATAAAATGATAGGAGAAGAAAAAGGAAAAGAGGCAGAAGTTGCACACGAAGAGGGATTCAGAACATGGGAGACAACAGAGGAGATCTTAGAGACAGATTCAGATGAAGAAGAAGCTGTCTGGATACGTAAAGGTCTCTATCATCCACATGTCATGAGATTATACGGATCTCATCAAATGTATGACTTCTTACGACCAGAGCAAGGAACTTCAACAGAACCTAGGGAAGAAGCACCAAGCCGAAGGATAGCTACAGAGGATGAAATGATAGACAAGGAAGTAGTGCTTGGATGCTTAACAGAGGAAGAAGCAAGAAAAGATGCCTGGATAAATAGAGGCACACAACCAAAACAAACTCCCAGTGCAACCCACATTTCTAACTCCGCAAGTCTAGCTGCAGAAGGAGTTATTGAAAAAGAGCAGCACAGCTCGATCCTAACCCAACCCATCCAGCCAGAGGTTACTCTTTCAACCTCTGTGCCCACAGAAACCGGGGAATCCATTCCTAGGGAGTCTCCTCAAAGAGACTCACCTATTGTTCGTGATCAATTGCCCCAGATCACCCTAGAACACCCTACAGATGAATTTGTTTCCTCTGCCACGCATATATTAGGACCAAAACTTCTTTCAGAGAGAAGTAGTGAGCACAGAGACGAAGAGACTCTAGACAAGTCTCCTAGTCAACAGAAGGACATTCCAATACCCACCTCTGGAGTGGATTTGGACACTGTTCTTCACAGAACTTCTGTAGAGATCGAAACTCAGGTTTCTTCTCGAGGATCAGAAGGAAATCCTTAAACCCCTATCGTACAAACAAGGGTGAACGAAGGTGTCCCAGGAACAGGGACTCACTCTGGAGACGAATGTGTTCCTCCAGAGGTTACACAAGGAACACAAGTATCAAGGGATGAGTTCCAAACCCTTGTCACCTCTGTGAACCAAACAATGAAAGAGTTGCAAAGCTCTTTCAAATCCTTTACAGAGACAACATCTACCGCTATCCTGAATCTGAACACCAAAATGGACAATCTGTCCACAGAGATAAAAACCGCCATCTCACAGATAAAGTCTTCTGCCGAAACTACTGCCAAAGCTACAGCCACTTCTGCCGCTCAGGAATTCGGAACAACTGCAACTTCTGCTTTCAGGGACTCTGTCAAAAATTTCCTTGAACAAATGAATACGCAATCCAACAGAGCAGAGCGCATTACTCCTGCAGATTTACAGAATGCCCTATCACAAGTCCAAGCAGAGGCAATACGCAACACGACAATGATGCAACCAAAAGACTATATGACCAGAGCACAGCTTACAGAGCTCGGACAGAACGTCATTAACCAGGTCACAGAAGTCATTGTCTCCTTCACAACTGCAAATGCCAACTATGTCAAGGATTTCAGAAAGAGTGTCGGCAGAATGCGTTTCAAAACAGAAGCAGAGCTTGCGACATTGATTGGCCTCTGCGATGATGTCTGTGAAAAGTTGATGGCAGCAGGAGCTGAATTACCGAAGAAGACCAACACTTCTTGCAGAGCAGAGGGTACTTCTGATAAAAGTCAGGATGATTTTGATGATGACCAACCTGGTCCATCAGATAATCCTGAAGGGGAGAATCTAAGAGAGAAAACTACGAGCAGAGGAATACAAAGTCCACCAATCGCAGCAGAACCAATCAGCCAAGCCCCTCCAGAACAAACCCAACAAAAATAAACCCAAAAGACCACAGAGACAACACCCATCTCTGTGGAATCATCTCCTGACGAAACCAAAATCCCAGAAGCAGATCAGCAAACCACAGAGAAAACAACCGCCCCTGAGGTAATCATCTTGGAAGAAACAGATGAACAAACCACAGAGAAAACACCCACCTCTGTGGAAACACCCCAAACCATACAAAGAAGAAAGTCGATTGCCACCAAACCAAAGAAAGCAACGACCTCTGCTTCTGATGTTCTGAAAAGGATGCACACAACAATGAGTGATCGTATGGCGCAGAGAGAAGAAGAAAGGCACAGGTTCACCTTAGCTTTCAGAATGGCAAAAAGATTCGATGTCAATACTTCATCAACAGAAACTGAGCTCACAGAAGAAGTCAACAAACAACCTCCAACAGAGGTTACAGAGCAACTCAAGCCAACAGAACCATCGCCACGAAAGTCCTCTAAATCACAAATGTCAAAACCCACAGAGGCAATCCCCATCAAGCCAACAGAAGTGCCAACCTCCAAACTTACAGAAGCAACAGTTTCTGCCCCGCCAAAAGCCAAAGATAAGGGCAAAGGAATACTGACAGAAGAGCCAAAGAAGAAAACATTGCCAAAGCCAACAGAGAAACTAATGAAGAGTGCGTTTGATGCCTTTCAAACCCCAAAGCCTGAAGAAGTTGACTGGGCACATGGATTGAAGCCTCTGTCAGACGTTCCTCTATCTAGTAGAGCCGCAGAAGTTGTTCAACAGATGGAGAGTCTCAGAAGACAAGTACCACAACCTGGTCCAACATATGAAGAAATGGAAGAAGTGGTATACAAATACCTCTATAAACAATCCTTTCAGACCAATTATCCAACAGATCATGTGACAGATCCAAGGATCAGAGAAGAATTTCAGAACATCTTCACAAGGACAAAGCCAAGAACCAAAGCAGATGTCTTCTCAATCCACAATATCAAAAAGGTAATCTTCTGCAAATTCTCCTTCACAAGAACCTATCCAAAGGTCAGGTACAATCTTTACAAAGTCAGAAGAGAAGACAATTCAGAAACTACCTTCGCTGATGCTGACTTAAGAAATATCAATCCTTATGATCTACCTGACCTTCTGCAATGAACAAAGGACAACTACAACACAGAGGCAAACACCAGAGCCTATCAAGTGTTGAGAAAAGCGATGAGGGAAAAGCTTCTGCTCTACAGCATGATAGATTTCCAGCTGGGAAAGGATCTTGGTCTCAAGCATCTGGATTTACGACCACCAGAGGATCGCTGCCCACCGGACGCCGTACCTAACTCAATCATCACAGAACCATGGTTTGGGTTAGTATTTCAAAACCCTCAAGGCGAAACTAAACTATTTGTATGCATGGACTGTCAGAAGTACGCAACAAGTACTCTGAACAAGTTCAGAACAAGCCTTGTGAAATACAGAGGTACAAAGAAAATGGATAAAGATGCTGCATATACTATCATCAGAGAGATAGACGCCACAATCCGCCTAAGAGAACTCTGCATCAGATTCTACAAAGAGATCAGAAGAGTCGGAAGAGACAACAGAAGCTACAACGATTTCAAAGATGCCAAAATCTGATTCTCAGACCTCCAATCTCTGCAAACAAAGTTAAAGTTTATCTTTCATTGTACTCAAATGTAAAATGCCTCTGGCATATTTCTAAATGAAAGAAATTTTGAGGTATTGTTTAACCTCTGTCTTATCTAACTTAGCCTAACTTAACTCAAGTTCAAATTTTTATTTTTCACTACTTAGGGGGATATTGTTAGCTTCAATCTTCCTAATCATAGAAGTATTTAGAAGTAGTGAAAAATAGGCTAAGTGAAGAAAAGCATCTTACAGAGGCTCTGCCGACATTACCGAGAAATCAAGGTCAAGAAGCTACAGAAGCAGCATAGGCTTCCTACAGAACCTCTGCTGTACTCAAAGAAGACCCAAGACTCGGAAACAAAGGTGGACTGCTCCACAGAGGACCAGACCACAGAACCTCTGTAACTCATTACAGAGCCTCTGTGGTCCTCACTGAAAGACTTGAAGATATTTATAATATCTTGCTACTGTTACAGGACCCGTTCATCAACTTGCATGGTAGCATGCCCTGTCCAACGTCGACGTGTCAAACTCTGATTGGATTCAATAGGGCTTAGTACATATTAGACGTCTGCTGCATTAAATGCAATACAGCACGTCTGACTGTTCATGCCATCCTTGCAACTGTTCACGACATCCGTTCTACTATTCATACGTACCTTTTGAATAGTAGCATATGCTTTATGGTCCCCTTTAGAGTAGTATATAAAGAAGACTCATGTTGAGTTCTTCCTAACACACAAAGAAACACCACTTCAATCGAACATCAAGAACACAAAAGCTTATTCACCTTAAAAGTAATATCTGTATTAAAGCTTTTCTTACTCACGGTTCATAAACCTGTTCTTGATATATATATTCAGTAAACTTTGAGATATAATATTCTGTTCACTGTTTATTTATATTTTGTTCTAAATCTATCAAACATATCTGTTAGTTCTTCAAATACGCTTCCGCATCAAACATTAACTTGAACTAATAGATCTGATAATCTTGTTTAAAGCAAAACGGGAACCAACAATTGGTATCAGAGCAAAGCTTGATTTTCAATATCAAGTGATCCTCGTTTTACAACTTTTTATTTGATAGATTATTTTCTTTCTCTTCATCACCATATTTCTAGATATTAGTTGTACCCAGAAAACCTTCCAGATCTTCATACTTAGAAATCCTCCATCAGATTATCCTTTCCTCAAAATGACAAATACAAATAACTTTTTCACTGCTGGCTCACTAACCAAACCTCCTACTCTTCTTAGAGATGAGTATCCTCAATGGAAGATAAGAATGGTTCATTTCTTTGAGGGTACTGAAAAAACTCTCAAACAATATCTTTACAATCTTCCTCCAGTTCCGATGATAACTATGCCACGTGTACCAGCTACTGCTAAATCTGCTGAAATCCCTGAACATCAAAAACCTAAGCCAAGAGAAGAATGGTCAAATGAAGATAAGGCAGAAGATGAAGTTGCACAGAAAACAAAGAGAATATTGATCATGGCAAATCCCAACGAACTTTTTCAATCCTTAGATGCATGCGAAACAGCGCACGATCTCTGGAAAGAATTAGAAAGACAGTTGGAAGGGGGTGCTAAAACTCAGAAGAACTGAAGGGCACAATACATAAATGAATATCATGCTTTCATAGCCTCTGCAACAGAATCTCTGCAAACAACATACGACCGGTTCAACTCTCTCATAAACAAATGCAAAAAGTCTGGTATTCACAGAACCACGGAAGAAAATAACGTCATGTTTCTAAAGAGCCTGAACGATGAGTGGCTTCAGTTGTCTATGTCTTTACAAACAAATCAAGATCTAGACTCCTGGACACTCTCTGATCTCTATGGAACACTTGCTGCACAAGAGCCTCAAATAACTCAAGCTAAAACACTAACCATTGTGCCATACGCATTGGTTAGTAAATCTATAGAGGCTGCAGACAGACCAAGAAATGAGAGATCTACAGAGGAGAAAAAGAAGGAGAAAAAGAAGATGGTAATGGTTGATAGCGAAGAAGACGAGCTGATAGAGGAAGAGATAACTCTGGCGTCATTAGCTAAATCAATGGCTCTATTGACAAGAGAGTTTAGAAATAACCAAAGGAATTCTGGTAGAAGAGATGATGGAAGAAGAGAAGAATCAAGTGACCGACAGAGGTCAGACTACAGAAATGATGACCTACAGAGGTCGAGCGACAGAAGCTACAGAGGAAATGATCGACAGAAATCAGATGACAAGGTAGGCCACACACAAGAATGCTACAAATGTGGTAAACCCGGTCATTACGCAAACGAATGCCGAACAGAGAAAGGTGGAGACCTACAGAAGTCTGACGACCGAACTGGAAACATCTCCCAATGTTGTTTCAACTGCGGCAAGCCAGGTCATTTCGCAAAAGAATGCAGAAGTAGACCAAATCGCCCACGGAAGGACTCAACTTTTTACAAAAAGAAGGCCGGGTATTACGCACAAAAATCTCTAATGGCGAACAAAGGGCATTCTGAGGCAAACAAAGAAGACTTCGAATCAGACTCTACCTCTGATGATGAATTTCCCACAAATGCCCTGTTCTGTGGCATGGCAGAAGTTGACTCCGGCACTGACAATGAGGTATCCATTTCAAACTCTACCTCAAGTACTAATTCTGTAGATGATGATTTATTTAAACTTAACATTGAACTGAAAGATATAATTGAAAGCATTCAGAAAAAGCTGACCTTTAATGAGAGAGAAGTAAGGCTTCTCACTCAAGAAAAAGCCAAAATCTTTGAAGAAAAAGGAAAAGTCGAAAAATATTGGAGCAAAAATATAGATCCTTTAAAAAGGCAAATTTCTGATTTAACCTATACTTTAAAAATCAAAACAAAAGAACTTTCAGTTTCAAGAAGTGAAACTACAGACATAAGAGCTCTCAAAGAATACTTTCAAAAAGAAAGAGAGGTACTTTGGCAAGATCTTTTAAGAAGAGAAGTTTTAATTAAAAACTATAAAGATGCACAGAAGGTGTATGAAAAGGTAAACTCTCAAATAGCAAGACGAGGTATAGGGTACAGTGATATTACCTTAGGAGTTGAAAATAAACGACTAAAACCTCTGTCCTCTCTATTTGTTTTGGGAAAAACTAACAAACCAAACTTTCCAAACTTACTCTCTGTAAGTAAAAGGGTTAAAATCTCTGCAGAACCTCACTTGAGGAAACATACAAAGATGATCAATGTGTGGTTTGAAAACACAGATTCATCATCTTCAACCTCTGTCAATAGAGGAATCAAACCAAAGAAATATCTGAAAACACAAGATCAGATTGGTATCTTTAAGTTTGGTAAACCAGAGACTCAAACACAGGTCGCTTTTGTCTGTATGATAAATGTCGAAAAGAAATTGTCAGCAGAAGCTCCTGAGTTTAAACCCATCTTTTCAGAAGAAAAAATTGAAGAATCTATTGAAAAAGAAATTTTGGAAGTTTTGAAATCAAATGTTTTAGAAAATCTCTGTACATCTTCTATAGATCAAAAACTCGCTGAAGAGATCTCATCAGAAACCTCTGCCATCTATGAAAGTTTTTCTACAGAGGAAGAAAGCTCGTATGATACATGCTCAGAAAATCCAGCCTCTGTCGAAAGAAATGACTCAACCTCTGCATATGAGGACGATTCATCCTCTGACGACTCAGAGACTGATTTCAAATCAGGGATAATTCACTGTGACACAGAGGATGTCAAATTCTCCTCTGAAGTTCTTAACAGAACAATTTCTCCAAAAGAGAAAATCACAGAGATACCTATCCATCCAGATTTTCTCAAAATGTGTATACGAGTCAAAACCTCTACAGAGCTTGAAAATCTGAAAAAGGCCTCTGAAAATCCAAAAAGCTTAAAATTTTCAAAACCTTTAAGGAAAATCAAAGAGAATCCCACTTGGCAACAAAAGGGAAAATGGCCTGAAGCTAACAAATATTTTTCCTCTGTGACAGTGAAGAAAGATGTTCACCACAGAAGAGAGTCACAGAAGGCAGGAACTAAACAAGACTTTTGCAAACAACATTCTAGTATTCATAGATCTTCTTGTAATAGGAAATCTAATGTAAAGAAAGAGTGTAATGTCTCCGTGGCTCAGTTCAAAGAATTCAATGAAAAGTTCAAACAAATCACATCTCATATTCAATACTGTCATTGTTTTGATCTTATGTTTAAATTGAATAAACACTTCTCAAGTCCAGATTGCTTTATCACCACTGAAATTCGAAAGTCAGAACCAAAAGAGAAACAATCTGATTCTTCTACAAAAGATAAAATGTATTTCAAGAATGCTAAGGCAAACTTGAAAAATTCTAACAATATTGGACCCATGTGGATATGGGTACCTAAATCTCTGTGATTGTCTTACAGAAGCAACATGTGCCAATTTGGTATCTTGACTCCGGATGCTCAAGGCACATGACTGGCAACAGAAGATTACTATCCACATACAAAGAAACACACGATGGTGGATCTGTAACTTTTGGAGACAACATGAAGGGACACATCAAAGGCTATGGAGTCATACAGAAAGAAAATGTCTCTGTATACAAAGTTGCATATGTGAATGGCCTCAAACACAACCTACTAAGCGTAAGTCAACTCTGTGATACAGGATTCGATGTGTTATTCAAAAGAACTTTCTGCTCTCTACAGAGTGAAAACACAGGAATGGAACTTCTGCGAGCTGAAAGAAGAGGTGATCTATACCTAATGAATTTTACTTCAAAATCCAAGGACAAAGTTTGCCTAGTAGCCTGCAAAAGTGAAGAAGCGTGGTTATGGCACAACAGGTTCTGTCACTTAAACTTTCACACCTTGGATAAACTAGTAAAACTCAATCTAGTTAAAGGTTTGCCAAATGTTAAATTCAATAAGGATCATTTGTGTTCGGTCTATGAAATGGGAAAACACAGAAGGGCTTCCCACAAAGGCAAAACAGACGTGTCTTGCACTAGGCCTCTGTACATGCTTCATGTCGACCTCTGCGGTCCCATTGCCATACAGAGCCTAGGTGGCAAGAAATACATACTTGTCCTAATTGATGAGTATTCACGTTTCACATGGGTTGAATTTGTTAGAAAGAAATCAGATGTTCCAAATGTATTGATAAATCTAATGAAAAGAATCCAAGTTCTTTATGACTGCAGAATACAGAAGTTAAGAAGTGACAACGGCACAGAATTTAAAAACTGTGTCATTGAAGTATATCTTTCTACAGAAGGAATATCACAGAACTTCTCTGCCGCTCGCACTCCACAACAGAACGGTGTTGTCGAAAGAAAGAATCGAACACTTGTAGAAGCCGCAAGAACTATGCTGTCAGCATGCGGATTATCAATGAACTTTTGGGCAGAAGCAATTTCTACTGCGTGTTATACTCAGAATCGTTCAACCGTTGTGAAAAGACACCTCAAGACGCCTTAAGAATTGCTTAACAAAAGACGGCCAAACATCAAATTTTTCCATGTATTTGGATGCAAATGCTTTGTCTTAAACGACAGAGATTCAAGAGGAAAGTTTGATGTAAAAGCTGATGAAGGCAAATTCATTGGATACTCTGCCACTTCCAAAGCCTACAGAACATTCCTTACAAAGTCTCACAAGATTGTAGAAAGCATCAATGTTTCTTTTGATGATTCATTCCAAATGACTTCTGAGCAAATCAGTTCAGAACTCGGAATTAAAGGGAAATCCTCTGACATCTCAAGAACAAAAGAAGATTTGGATCTTCTATTTTTGGAGATGTTCCACAATAACATTGATCCTTCTGTTGGAACCATTAGAGTTTCTGAAGAACCATCCTCTGTCGGACAAAATCCTACAGGTATGACTCTAACTAGTCCAAATAATGCTTCATCTTCTTCTATAAATACTACAGATGCAATTGCCGAAGCAGAAGAAAGTGCCGAAGATGAAACATCAAGAAAAACGACCACAGAAGCTGCACAAACCACAGAAGAACCAATTACAGAGGAAATCGAGGACCAAGACTATACGTCCTCAGAGGAACAAACTCCACCACCACTCATACCAATCATTCCACAAACGGTAGAATCAACTACCAAGGCACGAAGAACGACAGAGGCTACACAAGAAGAAACACAAGAAGCCTCTGAAGAAAGTTTGGATGACATTGATGATCATCTTCCACGCACAACTCAATGGACAAAAAGTCATCCGCAAAGCCAAATAATTGGAGAACCTTCTGACTCAGTAAAAACAAGGTCTGCCACTGCTAATTTTTGTTTCTTTACAAATTTTATTAGTGTGATAGAACCAAAGAAGATTTCTGAAGCCCTAGATGACCCAAACTGGGTAGACGCCATGCAAGAAGAACTTCTACAATTTGAGCGTAACAGAGTCTGGACTTTAGTACCTCTGCTAAGAGGGAAACGGGCCATTGGGACTAAATGGGTCTACAGAAACAAGAAGGATGAAGATGGAGTGGTCATCAGAAACAAAGCAAGATTAGTAGCAAAAGGATATAGACAAGAAGAAGGCATAGACTACGATGAGACTTTTGCCCCTGTCGCACGGCTCGAAGCAATAAGAATATTCTTAGCCTTCGCAGCCCACAGAGGTTTTAAAGTCTATCAGATGGACGTAAAATCAGCTTTTCTAAACGGTGAAATCCAAGAAGAGGTTTACGTAAATCAGCCACCAGGTTTTGAAAGCTCAAAGTTCCCAAGGCATGTATACTACCTTGAAAAGGCTCTATACGGACTAAAACAGGCTCCAAGAACGTGGTACGAACGACTTTCCACCTTTCTTCTAGAAAATGGCTACAACAGAGGTACAACAGATACTACATTATTTTATAAACGCAAAAATAGTGAGATAATGCTTGTACAAATATACGTAGATGACATAATTTTTGGGTCTACAAATTCAGAAGAGTGCAAAATTTTTGAAAAACTCATGCAGAGTGAGTTTGAAATGAGTATGATGGGAGAATTAACATTCTTCCTCGGAATTCAAGTCAAACAATCTTCAGAGGGAATTTTTATAAATCAAGCCAAATATCTCTCTGACATACTTTTAAAATATAATCTCTCTGACACCTCTGAAATGAAGACTCCAATGGCCACTAGAAATAAGTTATTCTTAGATCCAAATGGTATTTCTGTAGAATGTACTCTCTACAGAGGTATGATTGGATCTCTGTTATACTTAACAGCAAGCAGACCTGACATTATGCATGCCACATGTCTTTGTGCACGTTATCAAGCTAATCCAAAGAAATCACATTATGATGCTGTAAAGAGAATCTTTAGATACCTGAAGGGGACCAACAATCTTGGTCTCTGGTATCCACAGAACTCTGGTTTTAGTCTTAAAGCTTATACAGATTCAGACTATGGAGGATGCATGCTCGACAGAAAGAGTACCTCTGGGAGTTGTCAATTCCTAGGTGGTAAACTAGTCAGTTGGACCTCCAAGAAGCAGAATTGTGTCTCCACATCCACTGCAGAAGCTGAATACGTTGTTGCTACTAGCTGTTGTTCTCAGGTTCTATGGATGAAGACTCAGCTAAAAGACTACGGCCACATCCTATTCAAAATACCCATCTTCTGTGATTCCAAAAGTGCCATTGCTATATATGCCAACCCTGTGCAACACTCAAAAACCAAGCATATCGATATAAGGTACCATTTCTTGAAACATCATGTTGAATACGGTACAATCGAAATGCATTTCGTGCCCACAGAATATCAACTCGCTGACTTATTCACCAAAGCACTAGACGAGAAAAGATTCAACTTCTTGGTGGGTAAGTTAGGAATGATTAACATGGTGTGAAAATCCTCTATAAGTATAGCTTTATCTTCTGTAAATAAGTATAAATATCTATTATTACTTAAGTTATTGCTTTGATAAATTTATTTCTGTATATATTTTTTTGTGTGTGCAAAAAAAAATTATTTCTTGGTTACAGAGCTTCTGTGGGTCTGCTTAGATCTTCTGATAACCCTTACAGAACCTCTGGTAAACATGATCTATTGCTCAATACAAATATTACCATTCTTTGAACCAAGCATAGATCAAGGGGGAGCAAAAGGAAAATTCTTGATCTACAGAAGTGATTAGATCAAGGGGGAGCAAAAGGGACCCTGAAATGATCTACAGAGGTAAATCTTTCAAAGGAAAGCCAAAGAAGAATGTCGATATTTCTCCATCGACAGAAGTAAGACAAAACTGCCGAGAACAGAAGAACCAAAAGAAAACCCCAACCTTGCAAGAGCTATTGAACAACAAGATTCCGGGGACTCAGCAGAATTTGCTCCGACGACACACTTGCAAAACTTCATAGCAAAAGATCACTTCGAAACCATACTTCCTATCAAATCCAACAACTGCTATTTGGTCCCCTCACCCAATGCTTTCGGCGAAGCCCATGCTATTCTTCTGAACATAATGGAAAATCACATCCTCTTCCCTCTACTCTCAAGAACCCCAAACAAAATTCCAGTCCGTTATCTGAACCAATTTTGGCAAAGCTGCCGATTTGATAAAGACGATTCTCTTATCAAAGGGTACATTTCAAGACCTGATAAATCTGAGCATCTTGAAATCAAGTTCAACAGAACAATGTTCTCACTTGAATTCAACCTACCAACGAGAGGTCTTCTGGGATTGAAGAGTTATGCAGAGCAACCAACAGACGAAGAACTCTGTGGCTTCGTGGAAATGCTTGGGTACAACACCCAACTACGGAAGAGAAATGACTTCCGCAGAGGAAGATTACCACCTCTGTGGAACACTTTGTTCTCTATTCTTAACAGATGCCTGACAGGGAAAATATGGAGTATTGACCAGAGCTCACATCAAATCTTGAGCATCATGTATGGTGTTTACTATGATCTTCCACTAGATTATGCGACCATAATGATGCAAGAGATCATAAACACCATCGACAGAAAGAACAACACGAGAAGGCTCAAAGAGAACGATCCCAACTTTCTACCACCTCTGCAATTCCAAAGAATATTGGGAGTACTGTTCGAACCTCTACTACTAATCCAAAACTGGCCAATGGAAGGACCAACTCCCAAACAGTTCCCGATGAACAAGAATACCCCCACTGATCATACTGATGGCTACTCACACTGCAGACCTCTGTCAAAGAAGCTTCTGCGCTACGCATCGAATAAATCCCTTAAGAAAGAGAATATACGTGATCATAGAACTCCTAAACCGAGTCCTATAACACCCCCGCGTTTAGGTGTCCCCCTAGGAACAATGATAGCAAAACCTCTTTCTACTCAAGAAGAAAAGGATCAGAAGTTAGCAAAGCACATGGCTATTCAACTCAGCTTTATAGCCAAACGTGCAGAACTTATGGGAAAGAAGTCTTCATCAAGAACCTCTACATCTACTCCAAAAGCTAAAAGGAGAAAAACTGCAGAAGGCACCTCAACAAGCGCTGCAGAAGATCAACCTTCACCTTCTCATGCCACAGAAATTGGCTCCTCTGCTCCTCCCTCTTCCCCAAAAATGAAGAAGAAAAGAAGATCGAAATCAACAGAGGAAGGGGCACCAAAACCTAAGAGAAGGAAAACCAAAAAGAAGCATGGTAAATCACTTGAAAAGTTGGTCACCATTGCAGAAGAGGAAACTGCTGAAGAAGAAGTTGCAGAAGAAGAAATGGCTATAGAAGAGTATCAATCACCCTATCAATCTCCAGATAGATTTGCTCACCAAGGAGACCTGAACGACTTCTTACAGAACCCTGACATTGCCAACACCCTAAATACAGCAGGGTGGACGGCACAACCTCTCGACCACCACTCTCCAGAAGAACAAGATTTCTTCATTTCTGGCATTGACACACATCTGCAAGAAGATGACACAACACCCAAAGATCAACCAGCCAAAACCCCTGTTATTTTACAGAACCCTTTCATTCAAGGATTGGACGTCCACAGAAGGAGTCCAAACCCAGCTTCAGAAGAAATAGATCAAACAGAAGCTGAGTGGAATAGAGGTGAAATTACAGAGGCTTCTGATAAAATGATAGGAGAAGAAAAAGGAAAAGAGGCAGAAGTTGCACACGAAGAGGGATTCAGAACATGGGAGACAACAGAGGAGATCTTAGAGACAGATTCAGATGAAGAAGAAGCTGTCTGGATACGTAAAGGTCTCTATCATCCACATGTCATGAGATTATACGGATCTCATCAAATGTATGACTTCTTACGACCAGAGCAAGGAACTTCAACAGAACCTAGGGAAGAAGCACCAAGCCGAAGGATAGCTACAGAGGATGAAATGATAGACAATGAAGTAGTGCTTGGATGCTTAACAGAGGAAGAAGCAAGAAAAGATGCCTGGATAAATAGAGGCACACAACCAAAACCAGCTCCCAGTGCAACCCACATTTCTAACTCCGCAGGTCTAGCTGCAGAAGGAGTTATTGAAAAAGAGCAGCACAGCTCGATCCTAACCCAACCCATCCAGCCAGAGGTTACTCTTTCAACCTCTGTGCCCACAGAAACCGGGGAATCCATTCCTAGGGAGTCTCCTCAAAGAGACTCACCTATTGTTCGTGATCAATTGCCCCAGATCACCCTAGAACACCCTACAGAGGAATTTGTTTCCTCTGCCACGCATATATTAGGACCAAAACTTCTTTCAGAGAGAAGTAGTGAGCACAGAGACGAAGAGACTCTAGACAAGTCTCCTAGTCAACAGAAGGACATTCCAATACCCACCTCTGGAGTGGATTTGGACACTGTTCTTCACAGAACTTCTGTAGAGATCGAAACTCAGGTTTCTTCTCGAGGATCAGAAGGAAATCCTTAAACCCCTATCGTACAAACAAGGGTGAACGAAGGTGTCCCAGGAACAGGGACTCACTCTGGAGACGAATGTGTTCCTCCAGAGGTTACACAAGGAACACAAGTATCAAGGGATGAGTTCCAAACCCTTGTCACCTCTGTGAACCAAACAATGAAAGAGTTGCAAAGCTCTTTCAAATCCTTACAGAGACAACATCTACCGCTATCCTGAATCTGAACACCAAAATGGACAATCTGTCTACAGAGATAAAAACCGCCATCTCACAGATAAAGTCTTCTGCCGAAACTACTGCCAAAGCTACAGCCACTTCTGCCGCTCAGGAATTCGGAACAACTGCAACTTCTGCTTTCAGGGACTCTGTAAAAAATTTCCTTGAACAAATGAATACGCAATCCAACAGAGCAGAGCGCATTACTCCTGCAGATTTACAGAATACCCTATCACAAGTCCAAGCAGAGGCAATACGCAACACGACAATGATGCAACCAAAAGACTATATGACCAGAGCACAGCTTACAGAGCTCGGACAGAACGTCATTAACCAGGTCACAGAAGTCATTGTCTCCTTCACAACTGCAAATGCCAACTATGTCAAGGATTTCAGAAATAGTGTCGGCAGAATGCGTTTCAAAACAGAAGCAGAGCTTGCGACATTGATTGGCCTCTGCGATGATGTCTGTGAAAAGTTGATGGCAGCAGGAGCTGAATTACCGAAGAAGACCAACACTTCTTGCAGAGCAGAGGGTACTTCTGATAAAAGTCAGGATGATTTTGATGATGACCAACCTGGTCCATCAGATAATCCTGAGGGGGAGAATCTAAGAGAGAAAACTACGAGCAGAGGAATACAAAGTCCACCAATCGCAGCAGAACCAATCAGCCAAGCCCCTCCAGAACAAACCCAACAAAAATAAACCCAAAAGACCACAGAGACAACACCCATCTCTGTGGAATCATCTCCTGACGAAACCAAAATCCCAGAAGCAGATCAGCAAACCACAGAGAAAACAACCGCCCCTGAGGTAATCATCTTGGAAGAAACAGATGAACAAACCACAGAGAAAACACCCACCTCTGTGGAAACACCCCAAACCATACAAAGAAGAAAGTCGATTGCCACCAAACCAAAGAAAGCAACGACCTCTGCTTCTGATGTTCTGAAAAGGATGCACACAACAATGAGTGATCGTATGGCGCAGAGAGAAGAAGAAAGGCACAGGTTCACCTTAGCTTTCAGAATGGCAAAAAGATTCGATGTCAATACTTCATCAACAGAAACTGAGCTCACAGAAGAAGTCAACAAACAACCTCCAACAGAGGTTACAGAGCAGCTCAAGCCAACAGAACCATCGCCACGAAAGTCCTCTAAATCACAAATGTCAAAACCCACAGAGGCAATCCCCATCAAGCCAACAGAAGTGCCAACCTCCAAACTTACAGAAGCAACAGTTTCTGCCCCGCCAAAAGCCAAAGATAAGGGCAAAGGAATACTGACAGAAGAGCCAAAGAAGAAAACATTGCCAAAGCCAACAGAGAAACTAATGAAGAGTGCGTTTGATGCCTTTCAAACCCCAAAGCCTGAAGAAGTTGACTGGGCACATGGATTGAAGCCTCTGTCAGACGTTCCTCTATCTAGTAGAGCCGCAGAAGTTGTTCAACAGATGGAGAGTCTCAGAAGACAAGTACCACAACCTGGTCCAACATATGAAGAAATGGAAGAAGTGGTATACAAATACCTCTATAAACAATCCTTTCAGACCAATTATCCAACAGATCATGTGACAGATCCAAGGATCAGAGAAGAATTTCAGAACATCTTCACAAGGACAAAGCTAAGAACCAAAGCAGATGTCTTCTCAATCTACAAGATCAAAAAGGTAATCTTCTGCAAATTCTCCTTCACAAGAACCTATCCAAAGGTCAGGTACAATCTTTACAAAGTCAGAAGAGAAGACAATTCAGAAACTACCTTCGCTGATGCTGACTTAAGAAATATCAATCCTTATGATCTACCTGACCTTCTGCAATGAACAAAGGACAACTACAACACAGAGGCAAACACCAGAGCCTATCAAGTGTTGAGAAAAGCGATGAGGGACAAGCTTCTGCTCTACAGCATGATAGATTTCCAGCTGGGAAAGGATCTTGGTCTCAAGCATCTGGATTTACGACCACCAGAGGATCGCTGCCCACCGGACGCCGTACCTAACTCAATCATCACAGAACCACGGTTTGGGTTAGTATTTCAAAACCCTCAAGGCGAAACTAAACTATTTGTATGCATGGACTGTCAGAAGTACGCAACAAGTACTCTGAACAAGTTCAGAACAAGCCTTGTGAAATACAGAGGTACAAAGAAAATGGATAAAGATGCTGCATATACTATCATCAGAGAGATAGACGCCACAATCCGCCTAAGAGAACTCTGCATCAGATTCTACAAAGATATCAGAAGAGTCGGAAGAGACAACAGAAGCTACAACGATTTCAAAGATGCCAAAATCTGATTCTCAGACCTCCAATCTCTAAATGAAAGAAATTTCGAGGTATTGTTTAACCTCTGTCTTGTCTAACTTAGCCTAACTTAACTCAAGTTCAAATTTTTATTTTTCACTACTTAGGGGGATATTGTTAGCTTCAATCTTCCTAATCATAGAAGTATTTAGAAGTAGTGAAAAATAGGCTAAGTGAAGAAAAGCATCTTACAGAGGCTCTGCCGACATTACCGAGAAATCAAGGTCAAGAAGCTACAGAAGCAGCATAGGCTTCCTACAGAACCTCTGCTGTACTCAAAGAAGACCCAAGACTCGGAAACAAAGGTGGACTGCTCCACAGAGGACCAGACCACAGAACCTCTGTAACTCATTACAGAGCCTCTGTGGTCCTCACTGAAAGACTTGAAGATATTTATAATATCTTGCTACTGTTATAGGACCCGTTCATCAACTTGCATGGTAGCATGCCCTGTCCAACGTCGACATGTCAAACTCTGATTGGATTCAATAGGGCTTAGTACATATTACATGTCTGCTGCATTAAATGCAATACAGCACGTCTGACTGTTCATGCCATCCTTGCAACTGTTCACGACATCCGTTCTACTATTCATACGTACCTTTTGAATAGTAGCATATGCTTTATGGTCCCCTTTAGAGTAGTATATAAAGAAGACTCATGTTGAGTTCTTCCTAACACACAAAGAAACACCACTTCAATCGAACATCAAGAACACAAAAGCTTATTCACCTTAAAAGTCATATCTGTATTAAAGCTTTTCTTACTCACGGTTCATAAACCTGTTCTTGATATATATATTCAGTAAACTTTGAGATATAATATTCTGTTCACTGTTTATTTATATTTTGTTCTAAATCTATCAAACATATCTGTTAGTTCTTCAAATACGCTTCCGCATCAAACATTAACTTGAACTAATAGATCTGATAATCTTGTTTAAAGCAAAACGGGAACCAACAATTGGTATCAGAGCAAAGCTTGATTTTCAATATCAAGTGATCCTCGTTTTACAACTTTTTATTTGATAGATTATTTTCTTTCTCTTCATCACCATATTTCTAGATATTAGTTGTACCCAGAAAACCTTCCAGATCTTCATACTTAGAAATCCTCCATCAGATTATCCTTTCCTCAAAATGACAAATACAAATAACTTTTTCACTGCTGGCTCACTAACCAAACCTCCTACTCTTCTTAGAGATGAGTATCCTCAATGGAAGATAAGAATGGTTCATTTCTTTGAGGGTACTGAAAAAACTCTCAAACAATATCTTTACAATCTTCCTCCAGTTCCGATGATAACTATGCCACGTGTACCAGCTACTGCTAAATCTGCTGAAATCCCTGAACATCAAAAACCTAAGCCAAGAGAAGAATGGTCAAATGAAGATAAGGCAGAAGATGAAGTTGCACAGAAAACAAAGAGAATATTGATCATGGCAAATCCCAACGAACTTTTTCAATCCTTAGATGCATGCGAAACAGCGCACGATCTCTGGAAAGAATTAGAAAGACAGTTGGAAGGGGGTGCTAAAACTCAGAAGAACCGAAGGGCACAATACATAAATGAATATCATGCTTTCAGAGCCTCTGCAACAGAATCTCTGCAAACAACATACGACCGGTTCAACTCTCTCATAAACAAATGCAAAAAGTCTGGTATTCACAGAACCACGGAAGAAAATAACGTCATGTTTCTAAAGAGCCTGAACGATGAGTGGCTTCAGTTGTCTATGTCTTTACAAACAAATCAAGATCTAGACTCCTGGACACTCTCTGATCTCTATGGAACACTTGCTGCACAAGAGCCTCAAATAACTCAAGCTAAAACACTAACCATTGTGCCATACGCATTGGTTAGTAAATCTATAGAGGCTGCAGACAGACCAAGAAATGAGAGATCTACAGAGGAGAAAAAGAATGAGAAAAAGAAGATGGTAATGGTTGATAGCGAAGAAGACGAGCTGATAGAGGAAGAGATAACTCTTGCGTCATTAGCTAAATCAATGGCTCTATTGACAAGAGAGTTTAGAAATAACCAAAGGAATTCTGGTAGAAGAGATGATGGAAGAAGAGAAGAATCAAGTGACCGACAGAGGTCAGACTACAGAAATGATGACCTACAGAGGTCGAGCGACAGAAGCTACAGAGGAAATGATCGACAGAAATCAGATGACAAGGTAGGCCACACACAAGAATGCTACAAATGTGGTAAACCCGGTCATTACGCAAACGAATGCCGAACAGAGAAAGGTGGAGACCTACAGAAGTCTGACGACCGAACTGGAAACATCTCCCAAGGTTGTTTCAACTGCGGCAAGCCAGGTCATTTCGCAAAAGAATGCAGAAGTAGACCAAATCGCCCACGGAAGGACTCAGCTTTTTTACAAAAAGAAGGCCGAGTATTACGCACAAAAATCTCTAATGGCGAACAAAGGGCATTCTGAGGCAAACAAAGAAGACTTCGAATCAGACTCTACCTCTGATGATGAATTTCCCACAAATGCCCTGTTCTGTGGCATGGCAGAAGTTGACTCCGGCACTGACAATGAGGTATCCATTTCAAACTCTACCTCAAGTACTAATTCTGTAGATGATGATTTATTTAAACTTAACATTGAACTGAAAGATATAATTGAAAGCATTCAGAAAAAGCTGACCTTTAATGAGAGAGAAGTAAGGCTTCTCACTCAAGAAAAAGCCAAAATCTTTGAAGAAAAAGGAAAAGTCGAAAAATATTGGAGCAAAAATATAGATCCTTTAAAAAGGCAAATTTCTGATTTAACCTATGCTTTAAAAATCAAAACAAAAGAACTTTCAGTTTCAAGAAGTGAAACTACAGACATAAGAGCTCTCAAAGAATACTTTCAAAAAGAAAGAGAGGTACTTTGGCAAGATCTTTTAAGAAGAGAAGTTTTAATTAAAAACTATAAAGATGCACAGAAGGTGTATGAAAAGGTAAACTCTCAAATAGCAAGACGAGGTATAGGGTACAGTGATATTACCTTAGGAGTTGAAAATAAACGACTAAAACCTCTGTCCTCTCTATTTGTTTTGGGAAAAACTAACAAACCAAACTTTCCAAACTTACTCTCTGTAAGTAAAAGGGTTAAAATCTCTGCAGAACCTCACTTGAGGAAACATACAAAGATGATCAATGTGTGGTTTGAAAACACAGATTCATCATCTTCAACCTCTGTCAATAGAGGAATCAAACCAAAGAAATATCTGAAAACACAAGATCAGATTGGTATCTTTAAGTTTGGTAAACCAGAGACTCAAACACAGGTCGCTTTTGTCTGTATGATAAATGTCGAAAAGAAATTGTCAGCAGAAGCTCCTGAGTTTAAACCCATCTTTTCAGAAGAAAAACTTGAAGAATCTATTGAAAAGAAATTTTGGAAGTTTTGAAATCAAATGTTTTAGAAAATCTCTGTACATCTTCTATAGATCAAAAACTCGCTGAAGAGATCTCATCAGAAACCTCTGCCATCTATGAAAGTTTTTCTACAGAGGAAGAAAGCTCGTATGATACATGCTCAGAAAATCCAGCCTCTGTCGAAAGAAATGACTCAACCTCTGCATATGAGGACGATTCATCCTCTGACGACTCAGAGACTGATTTCAAATCAGGGATAATTCACTGTGACACAGAGGATGTCAAATTCTCCTCTAAAGTTCTTAACAGAACAATTTCTCCAAAAGAGAAAATCACAGAGATACCTATCCATCCAGATTTTCTCAAAATGTGTATACGAGTCAAAACCTCTACAGAGCTTGAAAATCTGAAAAAGGCCTCTGAAAATCCAAAAAGCTTAAAATTTTCAAAACCTTTAAGGAAAATCAAAGAGAATCCCACTTGGAAACAAAAGGGAAAATGGCCTGAAGCTAACAAATATTTTTCCTCTGTGACAGTGAAGAAAGATGTTCACCACAGAAGAGAGTCACAGAAGGCAGGAACTAAACAAGACTTTTGCAAACAACATTCTAGTATTCATAGATCTTCTTGTAATAGGAAATCTAATGTAAAGAAAGAGTGTAATGTCTCCGTGGCTCAGTTCAAAGAAATCAATGAAAAGTTCAAACAAATCACATCTCATATTCAATACTGTCATTGTTTTGATCTTATGTTTAAATTGAATAAACACTTCTCAAGTCCAGATTGCTTTATCACCACTGAAATTCGAAAGTCAGAACCAAAAGAGAAACAATCTGATTCTTCTACAAAAGATAAAATGTATTTCAAGAATGCTAAGGCAAACTTGAAAAATTCTAACAATATTGGACCCATGTGGATATGGGTACCTAAATCTCTGTGATTGTCTTACAGAAGCAACATGTGCCAATTTGGTATCTTGACTCCGGATGCTCAAGGCACATGACTGGCAACAGAAGATTACTATCCACATACAAAGAAACACACGATGGTGGATCTGTAACTTTTGGAGACAACATGAAGGGACACATCAAAGGCTATGGAGTCATACAGAAAGAAAATGTCTCTGTATACAAAGTTGCATATGTGAATGGCCTCAAACACAACCTACTAAGCGTAAGTCAACTCTGTGATACAGGATTCGATGTGTTATTCAAAAGAACTTTCTGCTCTCTACAGAGTGAAAACACAGGAATGGAACTTCTGCGAGCTGAAAGAAGAGGTGATCTATACCTAATGAATTTTACTTCAAAATCCAAGGACAAAGTTTGCCTAGTAGCCTGCAAAAGTGAAGAAGCGTGGTTATGGCACAACAGGTTCTGTCACTTAAACTTTCATACATTGGATAAACTAGTAACTCTCAATCTAGTTAAAGGTTTGCCAAATGTTAAATTCAATAAGGATCATTTGTGTTCGGCCTGTGAAATGGGAAAACACAGAAGGGCTTCCCACAAAGGCAAAATAGACGTGTCTTGCACTAGGCCTCTGTACATGCTTTATGTCGACCTCTGCGGTCCCATTGCCATACAGAGCCTAGGTGGCAAGAAATACATACTTGTCCTAATTGATGAGTATTCACGTTTCACATGGGTTGAATTTGTTAGAAAGAAATCAGATGTTCCAAATGTATTGATAAATTTAATGAAAAGAATCCAAGTTCTTTATGACTGCAGAATACAGAAGTTAAGAAGTGACAACGGTACAGAATTTAACAGAAGCATGATGGCGAATGACTTGGATGATTTTGGTCCCATTGAGATTGAGGAACAACCTATTAATGAAAATTCTTGTGACCTCTCTCATAACTCCTCCTCCAATGATATTAAAGTTGATCATGTTATTGACACTCCTTGCGAAAGGAAGGATAAGCAAGCTCAACAAAAGGATGTTAATTTTGACTTTAGTGCAAAACTTCCAGATCATTCTGACTTTTTGGTCAAGGAAGAGAAACCCAAGGAGAATTTCTTCGAGGGGGAATCTTCTAAAACCGTTGAGAAAAAGAAAAGGAAAAAGAAGAAAAATAAGCGCAAATCTAAATCTTCTAAAGTTCAAAATTCCTACGCTTACGATTCTTATCTTGATTCCATTTCAGGTCGTAATTTAAGAAACAACTCGCAGGTTGAGTGGAGAATAAAGGAGTTCACACATGATGTGGCCCAGAGAAAATCATCTAATGTTGCTTTTAATTCCAGGAAAAACACTTTTGTTTCTAATGTTTGTAATCGTATTACTTCAAACAAACAAAAACTTGTAATTCCGTACAAGATTTCTTCTATGCAACAACTGATTAATTTAGCACATGATCAAATTTGTTGCTCTTCTTGTGGTGTAGATGATTTTATCTGCAAGTCTGATTATTCTTCGTGGTTTGGTTATAACTTCTATGGTTCAAATCGTTTTTATTCAAATAGATATTATAACCACTACAATTCAAAGAAAAAGGTTAATTCTCCTAACCCGAAAGGACCCAATTGGCAATGGATACCTAAAACTGTTTAAATCCCATTTTGCAGCTCCGTCATGTGTGGTATTTGGATTCTGGTTGCTCAAAACACATGACAGGAAGGAAGGAGCTGTTGAGCAATTTTGTGAAACACGATGGAGGGAAAGTTAAGTTTGGAAATGATCATTACGCTCCAATCATGGGTTATGGAGATATTGTGGCTGACAACGTCAGAATAACTAAAGTGAATTATGTTGAAGGCTTAGGGCATAACTTATTTAGTATAGGTCAGTTTTGTGATAAAGACCTAGAAGTCCATTTCAAGAAGACTCGGTGTGCAATTCTAACCGACGGAGGAAATGAACTTCTAGTTGGTTCGCGAAAATCAAATCTTTACACTATTGATCTATCAAAGGTTAAGCCAAAGAATGACGTGTGTCTGTTGACTAAGGCAACTATGGAAAAGAGTTGGTTATGGCATAGACGACTATCTCATCTCACCTTTCGTTACATTCAAAAGCTAACGTTGGGTGATTTAGTTATAGGTCTACCAGTTTTGCAGTTTGAGAAAGACAACTTCTGTATTGCTTGTGAGAAGGGGAAGATAAAGCGAGCTCCTCATCCACCGAAACCCGAACCCAGCACACACAAACCTTTAGAAATCCTTCATATGGATCTCTGTGGTCCGATGAAGACTCAGAGTGTCAGTGCCAAACGATACGTGTTAGTGATTGTCGATGATTATTCAAGATATACTTGGGTCAAGTTTCTTCGATCAAAAGACGAAACACCTGACTTGATCATCTCGTTAATCAAGCAACTTCAAGTGAACCGTCAACAATCAGTTCAGACTGTTAGGTCAGACAACGGGACAGAATTCAAGAACAAGACTCTTGATGATTTCTTTAAATCATTAGGAATATCTCATCAGTATTCTGCGGCTAGAACTCCTCAGCAGAACGGAGTCGTTGAAAGACGAAACCGCACACTTGTTGAAGTTGCCAGAAGGATGCTGTCTTATGCTGATCTACCTCTGTTCTTGTGGGCTGAAGCTGTTGCTACGGCATGCTATACACAAAACCGTTCTATTATCCATCGTCGGTTTGGTAAAACTCCATATGAACTGATTAATAATAGAAAACCTGTGATACACTACTTTCGTGTGTTTGGATGCAGGTGTGTTGTGCTGAACGACAAGGACAACTTGAACAAATTCAGTCCAAAGGGTATTAAGGGCATTTTCATCGGATACTCGCTCACATCAAAAGCATATAGAGTCTATCTTAAATCGTCTAGAACTGTGAAGGAAAGCGTAAATGTCAGATTTGATGAAACTGAAGACTTGGTTTCTGTGCAAAATAGTACAGAACCCGCAATATCTGGAATACTAGCATCTAGACAAATTCGTCCTATGGTGACTAGATCTTCAAACAAGGATCATGCATCTACTTCTAACTCTAAACCTAATGATCTTGATTTTTTGTTTGAATATTTTTATGATGATTTTTTCGGTAGTGATAAACCTACTTCATCTACATCTAACAGGAGCAATGTTGCCACACCACCAGCTAATGCTACATTGTCAGGGCCTACACCGGAACTGACTACTCCTTCATCTGGTGCAACAACTCCTGCTTCGTCTTTAAGTAACACGCATATGGCATCTCCACAAGCAACACAACATGTATCCACGAATGGTGCTTCTTCGTCAGGCACAACTTCTAACGCCAATGGTGAGGATTCTGCAACTCAACATGAGTCATCTTCTGAAGCAGAACCGGAGGCAGTTACTATTGACACTTCTGTCAATGAACCCGCCCGACAACCGGAACCTACCTTGACAATAGAGTTGAACTTTGATAAAGATCCTACCTTAGTGGATCCCAACTATGGTGCTATAATTGTTCATCCTCATGCTTCAAGATGGACTAAGAGTCACCCCATTGAACAAGTCATTGGTGACGTCTCCGAACCTGTGAAGACAAGATCTGCAACGGCTAATGAAGTCCTTTACGCGCTCTTTCTAAGTCAAGTTGAGCCCACAACAGTTCGACAAGCCTTAGAAGATCCGGATTGGATCATTGCCATGCAAGATGAGCTGAATTCGTTTGACGCATTGAACGTGTGGCGTTTAGTTCCTAGACCCAAAGGTAAAACGGTAATTGGTACCAAGTGGGTCCGGAAGAATAAGAAAGATAAAGATGGGATTGTTGTGAGAAATAAAGCATGCCTTGTAGCCAAAGGATATAGGCAACAAGAGGGAATAGACTACGGTGAGACGTATGCACCGGTGGCTCGTTTAGAGGCAATTCGGATGTTTCTTGCATTTGCCGCTTTCAGAAACTTCACCGTCTATCAAATGGACGTGAAGACTGCTTTCCTGAACGGTATATTGAAAGAAGAAGTATATGTTTCTCAACCGGAGGGTTTTGTGGACAAAGATAAACCAGATCACGTCTACATTCTTGACAAAGCTCTCTATGGTCTAAAACAAGCCCCTCGCGCCTGGTATGAAATCTTATCTACCTACCTACTTGGTGCTGGCTTTCGAAAAGGTAAAATCGACACAACTCTCTTCATTTTGCATAAGAATGGTGAGATCCTTCTAGTACAAATTTACGTTGATGATATTATATTTGGTTCAACTGACCCTGGATTGTGTACTTGGTTCTCGGGTATAATGATGACCAGATTCCAGATAAGTATGATGGGAGAGATTAATTTCTTTCTTGGATTACAAGTCAAGCAATTCTCAACAGGTATCTTCATCAACCAGTCGAAGTATGTGTTTGACATCTTGAAGAAATTTAAGATGGAAAACTGTACCTCAATTGGTACACCTATGGCTCCTGGGTCTAAAATAGGTCCGGATCCACTTGGTGAAGATGTAGATGTTAAGAATTACCGAGGTATGATAGGCTCATTAATGTACCTTACGGCAAGTCGTCCAGATATAATGTTTGCAACATGTCTCTGTGCAAGATTTCAGGCACAACCAAAGGTATCACATCGGAGTGCTGTTAAAAGAATCTTTCGATATTTGAAGGGGACACCGTACCTTGGTCTGTGGTATCCAAAGGGAACAGGATTTGAACTCACTGCATATTCTGATGCGGAACATGGAGGTAGTATGCTAGACCGGAAGAGCACATCTGGTCATGTCCAGTTTTTGGGTGATAAACTAGTAAGTTGGTCCTCGAGGAATCAGAACTGTGTTTCAACATCAACTGTGGAGGCAGAATATGTGGCCGCTGCCAGTTGTTGTTCACAAGTTCTGTGGATGAATACTCAACTGTCTGACTATGATTTCAAGTATGAGAAGATCCCCATTTACTGTGATAGCAAGAGTGCAATTGCAATATCAGCTAACCCGGTCCAACATACAAAGACCAAACACATAGACATCAGGTATCATTTCATCAAAGATCATGTTGAAAAAGGTACAATTGAATTATACTTTGTTACAACTGAGTTTCAACTTGCCGATCTCTTTACGAAAGTCTTGGATGAAAAACGATTTAATTTCTTAGTATCCAAGCTCGGCATGTTGAACATGAAAGTTTAATATTCTATATTGATCATTTAATGGATGGAAATATGTGTAGTTCACTCTAGTTATCTCTATCTAGACTGATACATACAAATTTTCATCTCATTCTATTCTCAATATAAGATCTTTTATTTTCATGTCTTTGTTATTTTTCATTGTTTATTCTCTTTGTTACTTTCTATTTCTTGTTATGATATCTATGCCTGCATGAGGTATGTTCATAGTCTCAGGGGGAGTACAAACTAAGGAATATGCACAAGAATAGGGGGGGTGTGCATTTCTGACTGAGCTTGTAAGTGTTGATTTCCTGTGCTCCTTACTTGAAGATCACAAGGTATGTTCTCTAATCTGTTTTTCAAACACAAACCCTTAGATGATGAAAATCATTTTTCTAAAGCTTACTTGCATCATTCAAGGGGGAGTGAAAATGTTTTAATACCTTGCGTGCTTGATCAATTGGAAGTTGGACATCTTCCAATGTGATAATTTTTTCAATTTTTTTTAAAAATTGAAAAATGTTTAAGTTTTATTAAAATCGCAACCAACACTTGCGATTTCACATGTGAACAGTGAGAGATCGCAGCCTTCTATTGCGATATCTCAATGGGCTTAAAATTTTCCAAATCGCAACCGTACACTGCGACTTCAGAGTATGAACAGTGCCAAGTCGCAACCGTGGAGTGCGACTTGACAATGTGAACAGTGCCAAATCGCAACCGTGGACTGCGACTTGACAATGTGAACAGTGCCAAATCGCAACAGTGTATTGCGACTTCATCATGTGAACAGTAACTAGGCGCAACCTTCTGTTGCGACTTGACCTTTTATCAGTTCGTAGCTTGTTCACTGCGACTTGATGACACGTGGCAGGTCAAACCTTGGACCAATCATATTGTGCCACGTGTCCCTCAGTTTGAAAAATCGTATATAATAGGGTTTTGACTTTTCAACCAAGTCTCAACTCGAAAAAACCCCCTTTCTCTCTAAAACTGCTTTTGCGACTTCGATTTTCAAGATTGTGTTTTCGTGATTTCTATTCAAATTCAATCATCTCAGATCGACTCCAAGGTAACGTATCTCGAATCTTATTGATTTTCGTCCATTAAATCGCATGTTATCTCGTTTTTTAGGGTTTTAAGTTCGATTTTTCTTTATCTGCCAAAATCGATGCGTGTGTTGTGTTTGTTAGGATTTAAATGTTTAGGGTTTGTTCTCGGTAGTAGGACGAGTCTAGTGGTATATCATTTAACATGTTTTGAGCGAAAAAGCAGAAATCTGGGTTGAACACTTAGGGTTTAGTTCAGTGTTCGTCCAAGTCGCAACCCACTAGCATTCAAAACTTCAACCATGTCGCAGTGGTCATGCATTCAACCATGTCGCAATGGTCAGTTGCGACATGGACCAAATCGCAACCTCCTGTTGCGACTTCTCTTTGTCTATCATTTACATTGCGACATCGCAATGAGCTGCGACTTTCCCTTTTATGTTGATTGCGACTTGCCCATGACTTAGGAAATTTTTTTGAAAAAAAAAATTTCAAGGCAAAACTGTTTTTGGTTGGTTTCTTAACTGTGTACTATTCCAGATGGCTGATCATGATGGAAATGACTTGGATGACAACACTATCATCCGATCACATCGTTCATCACATTCGTCGGTCAATGCACATGATCTGGATGAAGAAATCTTTCCGAGTACTAATGCGGTGCAATTTCTGCACAACAACCATCATCTAGACTTGGCGGTTCCTTTTGACTTCGGAGTCATACTCGAGATTCTTCGCGGTCACCCCTTACTGACTGCTTTAACCAGAGTCGAGCTTGTGCCTGCTATATACCTTAAACAATTCTGGAGTACACTGAAATACCATCCAACCGCCAGAGTTCCACATTTCACTGTCAAACTAGACCACTTCGATGTCCGATTCACACTAAGGGGACTCAGACGTTCACTAAATCTCCCGAGCGAGAATCTTCAGGATCCGATTCCTGAATCTCAGCTCTATGATGACATCCGAAGTTTGGGTTATCAACCTCCGGCGAATGCCCCACTTACTGGCTCATCCACTTTCAGACGGAACTACCTACCGAGAATATACAACTCCTGTAACGTCCCAAAATTTTCAATAAAATTTAAATCTTTAAATAAACATTTCATTTATAACAACTCATTAAATGATCCCAACGTTTCGTTTGCAAACTCATAATTAATATCTTCATAATAAAAACCAGCGGAATAACCGTTTAATTAATAAAAACCATAAAGCAACCAGCTCTCCTCGCGCGCCAGTGTGTACTCGTCAGGCCTTGGAGCCGCCCGTACCTGGAACCACAGTTTATAGGGAAAGGGTAAGCACGAAGCTTAGTGAATTCAACACCATAAGTAACACAGTTATTTCCACACCACCATAAACAGATAATTGCACATAAACAGCATAGAAGTCTACGAACAAATCATAAACGTGCATACTCACACCAACCCACCTAATAGGCATACGTCGGTCCCACCGACCACACGACAACCGTGCAACCGCAACCCGGCACCCCGGGTTCATACGCCACCCGCGTATACAACCTTCGCAACCCGGCACCCCCGGGTTCATACGCCACCCGCGTATACAACCTTTGGCCCCACCAAGTCACTACGCCACCCGCGTATGTAATCCTTGGCCCCCACCGAACTCCTACGCCACCAGCGTAGCCACCACAATAAAGGTCCGACTAGACACCCCACGATTTAACCCCACACCACAAGCAAATAGAACTACCACACATGCACACAACGTAATGTAAAAATAACCGACATTATTTATAGTGAGAGAACTCACCTCGAATGCGCGCCTAGCTCAACAATACAAATTCAAGCTTCCCAATAACGGTCACTTCCCAGCACCTAAACGCACGTTAAAATGTATCAATATGAGACCCGGACCCTACGACACGACA
The DNA here is from genome assembly GCA_033807775.1 of Saussurea involucrata. Classification (NCBI taxonomy): domain Eukaryota; kingdom Viridiplantae; phylum Streptophyta; class Magnoliopsida; order Asterales; family Asteraceae; genus Saussurea; species Saussurea involucrata. The sequence goes on along the minus strand of CM066320.1, from coordinate 186,312,780 downwards.
CCCGCTTAAACCGTCACTAAAACTACTTCCCGGTCTCGCCAAACAGGTCTGTTCGGGACCTGTTTCGACCTCCTTAAACCCAGTAAATCCTCAATATTATTACATGGTCAGAAAGTACTATGAGTTAGGGTTCCAAGGACATATTATACGCCTCCTAACGATTTTTCTACCATTTATTATGGATTTTACAAAAACAGTTCCCCGAACAGCGAAAATCAGCACCTTTCAGTATAAAATGACATTTTGACCAATGCTACGTCCCGAACTGGGCTTCGCACAAAACATAGAAAAGTTTATAGACTCAAAAAAGGAACTTTTGGCGCTGGTCTCACCCAGACAAGAGTTACTAGCAAAAAGTTATGGTTTTCCCAAGACAAAGGCAGATTCCAGAATTTTTCACATGAAATGACGAATCACTGAACTTACGACCACTTTTCCACCTAGCTAGAGGCCGAACCAGTTTTCCGCTAAAACACGGAAAACGTGCCCGACCCCGAGCTTGAACCGTGGGCGCTAGTTTCGGCTCAATCGGAGTTACGACAGAAAAGTTATGGCCGTCGCAAAAACAGTGGCTGAACAATTACTCACAAGAAGTGACGACTCCAAAAACAACGGTTCGATCGATTTGGCTTAAGCGATTAAGTCACGGCTTAATGGGTTCAACAATGATTATTAATAAGACATGGCCACGCACCACCCTCTGCCCTCCGGCAGTGGTGGTCGCCGGCGGCGCGGTGGTTGTTTTGCCGGAAGAAAAACGAAAAGAAAAGGAAACGAGACGAAGGAAAACGACTTACCTCGTTACAACACTACACACCCGCACCTGCTCCCCTCTCTCTCGAAACCTCCGACGAACAGCAGTGGTGGCGGTGGTCTCCGGCGACAACAGCGGCGAACGGCAGCAAAATCCGGCGATCTCTACCACTCTCTCTCTCGCGTTGCTCTCTCTCTACATCTCTCTCTCGCGCTGTTCTCTCTCTCTCCGGCCAACACCAGCAGCGGCGCTGGTGTGGTGGTGGGGGGGGGGGGTTTCACGGCAGCAGCAACAACACACGAAGAGGACAAAGTTAGGGTTGGAGTGTGGTTTGCGAAGGAAGAAAAAAGAGAAGGGAAAATAGGGGTGTTGTAGGGTTTGCTTTCTTTTCTCTTAGATTGTTGGTCACGGCACCCTACTTCTACAAACATATGGGCATCATTGGTTTATTGCATGGGCCGAACCCATGAGGGGAGGGTTTGGCCTTTGACACCTAAAGCCCCTCAACTTACAAACCCCTCCAAACTAACCAAGAATTCCAATAATTTAACGATTAGACCCAACCCGACTAACCCCGATAACGGAAAATACGATAATTCAAAGATTGAAAGAAAATAATTAAAGCAAGAAAGTACATACCGGGGTACGGGCTTTACAACTCTCCCCCACTTGGATTAGACTTCGTCCTCGAAGTCTACGCCTGCAAACAGCTTCGGGCAGTTCTTCCTCATCTCAACCTCAGTTTCCTAAGTCCACTTGAAATTCCTTCTAAAACCTCTCGAATACTTTTCTAACTAACGTACCCCTTCTAGGACACTGAAAATATGATCGGAAGAACACCCCAACAATTGGAAACATTCCTAGTCAACCGACTTCGTTTGTTCTCCCAACCTTAGATATTCCATACATCTTGCTTCAAATTTCCAGCTCTAACCATTCTAAAAGTGCTCACCAATGTACCCTACCGGATACTCGAAATTGATCATTCCTATCATTAACTGTCGATTAACCTCCACGAGTTCTACTAGACTCCCAAAATTTACCTTACACGAATCGTCAAACCAATAAATTTAAAATCACTCACGAAGGTCATTCCACCATAACCATTCACCACAAGCAAACATCTCAGGATTACTACTACCATCAACATAATTTCCTTAAAATCGGCTACAATTCTCCAATTACCCTAAGGTGTTTGGCCTCAAGCCCAAAATCGACACTTAAGTATACTATTTACTTCAAAAAAAAATCCACGCATTTATCCTCTTTATTACAAAAGGCATCAATCCCTAGCCGATACTATTCGGCCTACAGTACCCACACGCGTGGAATACCCAACCTTCCACCGTCGACGTATCTCCCACACTCGCTCTACAAAGCCTAGTTACACCGTATCAAGATACACCTTAACGTCTACTTCCCAGGTACGTGCTCAAGACTATATCCTCCTAGTGCCCACTGGAAAGTCAAATTCGTAACACATGAATACCGGGGTCCCACCCCGAGATACCCAGCCGACCGTTACCAACGACTGACTGACATGACCAAGGCTCCAATGCAAACAGTCTACCAACAACATGCCTATCTCGGAATGACTCACTCCCCCAAATATGTAAGTACTCAAACTGACACATAACACTTAAAAGCGCCTTACCCAAAATTCTACAACACAATCCAAATAAGAATTGGAAACACAAGAATTAGATAATGCAATTCTATTTCAAAATCAAACTTTGTGCATGACTCAGTCGGCATTCTACGCCTCGACTCCTACTCCTCCAAATCTCTTCGATCCGCTAACGTCATCCGGACATTTAAACCTCTTAGGCAAGATGGGAAATTACGTCAAATAATCCCTACGATTTTTTCCTCGAATCAAAGTCGGCTCTATAAGCCTATATTCTAGCACAATCATCCATCTTGGCCCGAAACAAACATCATCCTCATCGTCACTCCAAGTGACTATTACTAGAATTGTCCTTTTATTCCAACGACTACTAAATTATAACCTTCGATACTACCCCAACGACCATCCCATCAAAGCAAAACAAGTACACACCTGTACTAGTAGGTTTACTATAGTCGTTCCTCCTTGTGATGGCTATTCAGGGTAGATATTACAACGAGTTATTAGCCCATAATAATTCACACTAACAACGCTCACGCTCAACTCCTTGGATTCCTTTTGACTTTCCCCGACTCGAGCATTGATCTTGTGTTTCCGATAGTAGGAGCTCTACTACTACCTTCCATACCTATCATCACTCGTTCCGAATTCCATCCGATGGGTCCAAGTAGTTTCTCGCCGATAACTACACACATATGCCCGCACCGGCATATGTACACATTTCTCCTAGCTCCCTAGGAATTCCACCCAACTCCACTACCCTTGCTATGACGAAATCCCCACTAGTCATGACGGGTCGTCTCGCGAATGCACAGTCGCATACAGTGTAAAACCAGATAGACATTCGAATATAAGATTCCATCCTACAACGGTTGGACTCAAACAAGAGCTGCGCAATAGAACTAAATCTAACATTCTAAGGCTATTCGGTCCCTACCGCATACAACCTATAGTGCATTCACTCAACAACTTATCAGGGCTAGCATGAACTCCTATTAGCAAACAACAAACATGCAGTACAGTGTAATAAGCACCAAACAATCCAGCACACATACTCCTATGTTCTAGAAAGCAATCTAGCATACATACTCATATGTAAACACTCTTCCCAGCTCCCTAGGAATTTCATCTCATCCCACTACCCTTGCTACTACGGAATCCCTACTAGCCATAACGAGTTGCCTCGCGAATACCCAGTTGCATGCAGCGCGAAACAAATAGACATTCGAATATAAGATTCTATCCTAGAACGGTTGGACTCAAACAAGAGCTGCGCAATAGAACTAAATCGAATATTTTAAGGCTATAAATTTCTTACTGCATACAACCTAGAGGGCATTCACTTAGTAACCGATTATAACTAGTATAAATCCCTAATAGCAAGCAGTACAAACTACAGCATAGTATTAACAACATGCAATCTAGCATGCATACCCTATGATCTAGAAAGCAATTTTGCATACGTACTCATATGTAAACACTATTCCCAGCTCACTAGGAATTTCATCTCATCCCACTACTCTTGCTACAACGGAATCCCCGTTAGCCATAACGAGTTACCTCGCGAATACCCAGTCGCATGCAGCGTGAATCAAATAGACATTCGAATACAAGATTCTATCCTAGAACGGTTGGACTCAAACAAGAGCTGCGCAATAGAACTAAATCAAATATTCTAAGGCTATATGATTCTTACTGCATACAACCTATAAGGCCTTCACTTAACAACCCACTATAACTAGCATTGATTCCTACTAGCAAGCAGTCACCATTCAGCATAGTGTCAACAACAAGCAATCTAGCATGCATACCCTATCCCTAGAAAGCAATACAACACTAAGCAATGTACCTTTCCTCCTTGGCTCCGGTTGACTGTACACATTGCGCCCTCGATCACCGTTCCTCAAACGGATTTTTCCTTCTTTTTATTTCCCAAAAAACTTTAAAGAAAGTTTTTATAGCCGCAAACTTGAGATCAAACACACCGAAATGCGTTTGATTCACTCAAGCTGTGCTCTGATACCAAGTTGTAACGTCCCAAAAATGTAAAGCCCGTACTCCGGTATGCCTTTTTCTTTATTATTTTTATTAATTTCTCTTTAAAATCTTCTCCCTAGCTTGGTGTTCGTTAGCAGAATTAGACGAAATGGGACAAAAAGTTAACGGGGTCAACTCGTTTTGGTTTTATGCAAGGAAAGGAAGTTGAGGGCCCATTTGGGTCAATGCACCAAACTTGTGCATGGGACCAGCCATATGACCGATCCCCTTCCCTCACCCCTTTCGTTTTTTCACTTAAGCAACTCCCAAAAACCTTTCCCCATCCCCCCCTTGTTGTGTGTTCGGCCAAGAAGAAAGCTAGAGAGAAAGAAATCGAGAGGGAAAAAGAGAGAGGTCGCCGGCGAGAGGAGAGGGAGGGAGAGCACGTCGACAACCACCCTTCGCCGCTGCCACTACCGCCGGAGGAGTGTAGAAAACGCCGCCGCTTCGCCGTAAGGTAAACCCTCGTTCCTTTTCCTTTTTCTTTTCATTTTCCGGCGAAGCCACCACCGCCGCACGCCGCCGCTGCGGTGGCCGTGGGGGGACGGCTGTGATGGTGTGTGAGTGGGTGGGGCCGCGGCCTAAACCCTAAAAACCAACTGGTGGAACCCTAAGACCGATGTGGTCTTGGCCCGAAACCGCCTAGTCGTTTTGCAAAACCATCTTATGATTTCATGGGAAGTTAGTAATCTGCCACTGTATTGCGTAAGCCGTAACTGTTTACTCGTAGCACGGATTGGGGTGAAATCGGTGCCAAAAGTTCCCATGTTGAGTCTAGTAACTTTTCTATGTTTTGTGCAAAAACCAGTTCGGAACGTAGCTTAGGCCAAATCGTCGTTTCGTACTGAAAGGTTCTGTTTTCGCTGTTCTGCGAACCGTTTTTGTAAAATCCGTATTAAACTGTAGAAAAATCGTTAGGAGGAGTATAATATATCCTTGGAACCCTAACTCAGAGCACTTTCTGGTGATGTAATGTGATTGAGGATTTTTGTGTTTGGGGAGGACGGAACAGGTCCCGAACAGACCTATTTGGTTAGACAGAAAAGTAGTTTTAGCGACAGTTGTTCGTGCGTCATGTTTTAGGGTTCGGACCTCGTGTTAATGCGTTTTAACATTTGTTTAGGTATTGGGAAGTGATCCCGGTTTGGTGGAGCTTGAACTGTTGTTCGTGAGCTAGGCGCGCTTACGAGGTGAGTTCTCTCACCGCGTAGTTAGGAATTTCGTGTATATCGTTATTTTGTGCTACGTGTTATTACGTGTTTACGTGAATTAGTTGGGATGTGATATCTAGTTATGATCTGTTGAATGTGTATGTGAATTATGTATGCTTGTGTACACCTCAGTGGGACTGGGGGGCTCGGTGGGACCGAGGGCTCGGTGGGACCGAGGGCTCGGTGGGACTGAGCTAGTACGATTATATTATCTTTACTCGGTGGGACCGAGGGCTCGGTGGGACTGAGCTAGTACAATTATATTATTTTTACTCGGTGGGACCGAGGGCTCGGTGGGACTGAGCTTGTATCGATATATTTTTGGTGTGCTCGGTGGGACCGAGGTTCGTATTTATACGTTAATTATTATGTGGATTTATATTCGTGGTGATGGTGATGTTGCCTACTGGCGAGTAGGGGCGATATACGTGGGGTTGCTACCTGCGTGTGTGATAGGATTCACTAAGCGTTTAGCTTACCCTTTTCCCAATATGTTGTGATTTCAGGTGCGAGCGGCAGTCGGGCTTGACGGTACACACACTAGGCGCGGAGTGTCGAGAATTATTTAAGTTTCACTTTCAAACCTTTGGATTTTATTTTATGAAATTTCCGCTGCATAAACTTTATTGACTGTTCGAGTTAACGACGTTAACTTCATTTGAGTTACGAATTATTAAATTGTGATTGTTTTATAATGAAATGCATGTTTTAAAATTTTAAATTCCTTGTAATTTTTGGGACGTTACAAAAAATTTCAAGAAAATTTAAATCTTTAAATAAACATTTCATTTATAACAACTCATTAAATGATCCCAACGTTTCGTTTGCAAACTCATAATTAATATCTTCATAATAAAAACCAGCGGAATAAACGTTTAATTAATAAAAACCATAAAGCAACCAGCTCTCCTCGCGCGCCAGTGTGTACTCGTCACGCCTTGGAGCCGCCCGTACCTGGAACCACAGTTTATAGGGAAAGGGTAAGCACGAAGCTTAGTGAATTCAACACCATAAGTAACACAGTTATTTCCACACCACCATAAACAGATAATTGCACATAAACAGCATACAAGTCTACGAACAAATCATAAACGTGCATACTCACACCAACCCACCTAATAGGCATACGTCGGTCCCACCGACCACACAAAAACCATGCAACCGCAACCCGGCACCCCCGGGTTCATACGCCACCCGCGTATACAACCTTCGCAACCCGGCACCCTCGGGTTCATACGCCACCCGCGTATACAACCTTTGGCCCCACCAAGTCACTACGCCACCCGCGTATGTAATCCTTGGCCCCCACCGAACTCCTACGCCACCCGCGTAGCCACCACAATAAAGGTCCGACTAGACACCCCAAGATTTAACCCCACACCACAAGCAAATAGAACTACCACACATGCACACAACGTAATGTAAAAATAACCGACATTATTTATAGTGAGAGAACTCACCTCGAATGCGCGCCTAGCTCAACAATACAAATTCAAGCTTCCCAATAACGGTCACTTCCCAGCACCTAAACGCACGTTAAAACGTATCAATATGAGACCCGGACCCTACGACACGACACCCGCTTAAACCGTCACTAAAACTACTTCCCGGTCTCGCCAAACAGGTCTGTTCGGGACCTGTTTCGACCTCCTTAAACCCAGTAAATCCTCAATATTATTACATGGTCAGAAAGTACTATGAGTTAGGGTTCCAAGGACATATTATACGCCTCCTAACGATTTTTCTACCATTTATTATGGATTTTACAAAAACAGTTCCCCGAACAGCGAAAATCAGCACCTTTCAGTATAAAATGACATTTTGACCAATTCTACGTCCCGAACTGGGCTTCGCACAAAACACAGAAAAGTTTATAGACTCAAAAAGGGAACTTTTGGCGCTAGTCTCACCCAGACAAGAGTTACTAGCAAAAGGTTATGGTTTTCCCAAGACAAAGGCAGATTCCAGAATTTTTCACATGAAATGACGAATCACTGAACTTACGACCACTTTTCCACCTAGCTAGAGGCCGAACCAGTTTTCCGCTAAAACACGGAAAACGTGCCCGACCCCGAGCTTGAACCGTGGGCGACAGTTTCGGCTCAATCGGAGTTACGACAGAAAAGTTATGGCCGTCGCAAAAACAGTGGCTGAACAATTACTCACAAGAAGTGACGACTCCAAAAACAACGGTTCGATCGATTTGGCTTAAGCGATTAAGTCACGGCTTAATGGGTTCAACAATGATTATTAATAATACATGGCCACGCACCACCCTCTGCCCTCCGGCAGTGGTGGTCGCCGGCGGCGGCCGGCGGCGCGGTGGTTGTTTTGCCGGAAGAAAAACGAAAAGAAAAGGAAACGAGACGAAGGAAAACGACTTACCTCGTTACAACACTACACACCCGCACCTGCTCCCCTCTCTCTCGAAACCTCCGACGAACAGCAGTGGTGGCGGTGGTCTCCGGCGACAACAGCGGCGAACGGCAGCAAAATCCGGCGATCTCTACCACTCTCTCTCTCGCGTTGCTCTCTCTCTCTCTCTCTACCTCTCTCTCTCGCGCTGTTCTCTCTCTCTCTCCGGCCAACACCAGCAGCGGCGCTGGTGTGGTGGTGGGGGGGGGGGGGGTTTCACGGCAGCAGCAACAACACACGAAGAGGACAAAGTTAGGGTTGGAGTGTGGTTTGCGAAGGAAGAAAAACGAGAAGGGAAAATAGGGGTGTTGTAGGGTTTGCTTTCTTTTCTCTTAGATTGTTGGTCACGGCACCCTACTTCTACAAACATATGGGCATCGTTGGTTTATTGCATGGGCCGAACCCATGAGGGGAGGGTTTGGCCTTTGACACCTAAAGCCCCTCAACTTACAAACCCCTCCAAACTAACCAAGAATTCCAATAATTTAACGATTAGACCCAACCCGACTAACCCCGATAATGGAAAATACGATAATTCAAAGATTGAAAGAAAATAATTAAAGCAAGAAATTACATACCGGGGTACGGGCTTTACAACTCCATATGCTCAATCTTCAACCGGTGCATGACATCAAAGCATACTGGACTAGACAAGACTAACCTATCTACACTGCGCATGTTTCATGCATTCGTTTTCAACCACAACATTGACTACGGCGTCTTGATATGGAACGAGATCGTTGAGCTTGTCGCGGATCAGTTAAAACCGAAGATGAGACGAAACTTCGTACCATTTCAGCGATTCTTCCAGATCTTGATTCATCAAGCTATGGTAGACAACGATCAGATTCCGAGACGAGAGAATCACCCAAGAGGCCCAACCCAGTACATGCACTATATCAGGATGCCCAAGCAGATCAACTTTGCTCACACCGCCGTTCTACGTGAAGATCTACTCGCTTATGCTGACCAACAGTCTGGGGTAGTTAGGAAATATAGGATAGATAACGCATTGATGGTCAATCCAGAACCGGAGGGACCTCCCCACGATGCAAACCTATTAGGAGGTGAGGGTCCGAATGTCGAGGGGGTTCAGGAACATGGGGGTGTTCCTGAACAACGAGGGGTGAGGAGAACGAAAAGAAAGAGAGTTGGGAGAAGATTACGGACTGTTGGTCATGCATCCTCTTCCAGACGAGCTCAACTACCACCTCGACCTCCTCCTGTACAGATATTTGATGATGATGTCTCATGGGATGAAGCTTATGCCGCTGCATTATCTCCCGATGATGATGCAGTTAATCAAGACGATGAGATAGAACCCTTCTTTGCTTTAAATGACGATGATGATGACGATGACGACTCAGGTCATGACCCGTTGGTAAATTTGATCCCTAGACATATGGGAAAAAGACCACGTGTTGTGAGTTCGGATGCTGATTCCTCTCGGAACACCGAACTTCTCGACACCGCTACTGATGCTGTGGGTCCTTCATCTGTAAACGAAGAAGTTGAAAAAGAAGTTGAAGTAGAAAAGGTAGTTAGTGGTGAGAATGAGGGGAGAAAAGAAATGAGTGAAGCTGTGATAGAGTCAGATAAAGTTTTAACTACTGACTCTCCCCACACCGATCCAATCCGGGTAGCCACATCATCTACCAACGAGCGTACGTCGCCGTTGCGTATTGAAACAGACATGGTGGACCCAGCCATGCATAGCACAGCCCCACTCAGCCACTCATCGGCATCTCAATTTGCCGATGTTTCATTTTCCACAGGGGATATAGCTCAAAGTCTATCGGCGACACACTCGGTGACTGCTGGTATTGAATCAGGTAGGCTCCCGCCCCGGCCACCGCCTTTTATTCCACGCACATTGAGTCTAGTACCATTTGGTAGAACATCCTTTCCTAGGACATAATTATTGGAACAACACCAAGTTGCGGGCTTCCATGCCCCAACCGGAACACCCAGAGTGCGGCCGCCATTCGTTGGTGCCCCACGAGGACAGGGTGGAAGTCCTGTCATGGTCAACACTTTGCCAGCCATGAACACAGGCAGTACGGCTGCTACAACCGCTACTTCAACCGGGTACCTAAGTGGTCCGGAAGTTAGCTCTATTTTCCTAAATTTTCCTTCTGAATAGGTTGTACAGATGCTTGGGCCACGTCCTCATTTTATTACTTTACCATTACTGGCCTCTACACTAGGTTCTATAGACAGGTCGTACAAGCAAAACCGTGCACAAATGCAGAAATCAGTTGATAAGTTAACATCTGAAGTCAACAGCGCCATTAAAGGTAAACATGTTGCCGAATCATCATCCACTCCTCAAGAACAACCATCAGAAGCTCAACCAGATTCACAACATCCATCATCTATCCCACTACACCTTATACCTGAAGACCAGCTCAAATCTGAGTTGCTATCCCGCCTGCTAGCCAAAAGCGACTCCAGTACATCAGAAGAAGTTGACTTAGTTTCCCTACTTCGTCAACATACACCACCTCCAACCCAACCTCAAACTTCAACATCCACCGATACACAACTTCTTCTAGCAAACCAACTTGAGAAGCTTACCAACTCTATCACAGATATGACTAATGCTGTGATGCATGGTTTTACCAACATCAGTAACAGGCTCAAAGTTGTAGAAGAAAGATGTGGTATTGAATCAGAAGTCTCTCAGAAAAGAAGACATGATGATCAGGATCCGCCTGATCAACATGAGGGGGAGAAGAGAGCAGGGGTTGGAGAGTCTAGTGCAGCTACTGCTACTGGCAATGTTAATGAACCAGAAGCTGGGGGAAATACAGGTGAAGGTGGAGCGGCGACTGATGTTGTACAGAATGTTGATTCATAAATACTTGTTCTAGCTGATGTCATAGCTGGGGTTGAAAAGCCTGCGGATGTAGACAATAGAACAGAGGAAGAAAGAATGGCAGATGAATTAATACGAGATTATATCTACATTGATTCTGAGGAAGAACCAGAGCAGCTCAACTACAAGATTAAAGAAGAGATGATAGAAGCTCTGGATGAATTGGATTTTGACTTTGAAACTGGGGATCGGGATTTAGATATCGAGTCTGAAGATGATATTCCGACAGTGGTAGAAGATGTTCCGACACAGGTTGATTCTGCAGGTCCAATCTCAGACACTCCACAGTTAGAAGTTGCAGCAGGTCCAAGCTCAGGTACTTTAGTTTCACAAACACCGTTTGTACCTGATGGAAAGATCAAAGATAAAGTACTTGAAGCAGAACTCAGTTTTTTCCAAGTTATTATTGATGCTGAACCAAGGTATGTAGCCACTGGAGAGAGAGTTTCAATCCAAACTCCCTATCTAGAAACCCTGAGGAAAGAACTGTATGTACAAGAGGTTCAAAAGATTAACTTGGAGAAGGTTTATAAGATTGAAGACTGGCCATCGCTGAAGAAGATCGAATTTCTATACGTCATGAAGAACAAAGACAAAGGATCAGAAGCCGTCAAGTCAGATAACATGATTATGAAGGTGCTGAAAGTTGAATCTAAGAAGCTGTTTGATGTCTTCTATCCTGAGTTCACAGTCTTGAGATCAGACGGGTCTGAATGCGTATTTTCTGAAGCTGATTTCAAGAGTCTGAGACTGAATGATCTTCTGAGCCTTTACAACAGTCTTGCTGTCCATCCTGAGAAGAAGCGTCCAGAGTATAGAATTCAATACAGTGCTGCCTTTCGAAGTGTGAAGAAGTTCATGAAGAATATTCTGAAGTATTCTTACCTCACTGACTTCCAGATGGGTTTGGAATCTTTTCAAACTAATGTGAACTTAAAAAGACCAAACAGACGCTTATTTGATATTCTAGGTATCCCCGCCTACACTGTACTGAACAAGCCTGAGCTCGGGGTTGTTTACGTTGATACTGACTCAAAGAAAAGATTTATGAGAGTTATTGAGATCAACAAGTACTGTGAGGGTACTTTGAAGACTATTCAGTTTCACTTGGAAAGTAAGCTTCGTCTGGATGCGCGTGGAGAGGTAAAGCTCACTGCGAAAGAGAAGAACCTGATCAACGAAGTGTTGAAAGCCATCTCATACCGAAAAGACTACCACCTTGAACTGCGAAGATTCGAGATCATCTTTGGTATTCGGAAGAAGAATGTGACCCCGGTGGACGTCTAAATCTGTTGCTCTACATTGGTACAAAGGGGGAGAATGTTAGTGCTTAAATTGTAATTGTACCAAGTAGAGGGACTATATTTGTAATAGGGCTATTCTATACCCTAGGTATATATAGTTTGCTTCTTTCCCTTTAGGGAATTAGGTCATCTACTACACACACTAGCCACACACACAAGTAATTGTTCTTCATTATATTGTGAGCTATTTGGAGATTATTGAATATAGAGATGGCTTCCTTTGTTGTTTCTATTGATTGATTACTTGTTCTGGGATCACACTTGTCTCAACCAACAAGTTGCGAAAGATGCCAAAACCTTGTCGCAGCAAATAGGTTGCGATACTACTTCAAAAGGATTCTTATTGCAACAGAAGATTGCGATAAGTACTGTTCACAATAAGGATGGTTGCGATAGTTGAGTCTTGTCGCAACAGATAGTTGTGATATGCTACTTTTCACTTAGAAAAATTGTGATTATAACGGCTTGTCGCAACAGAGGGTTGCGATACAATACTATTCACTTCTTGTGGAATGCGATAGTTATGAATACACAAGAACACTGAGAGTTGCGAAAGTTATGAATACTCAAGAACACCGAGGGTTGCGATAGTTATGAGTATCAAATGATCTTAAGTCGATTCTTCAAAAATGATCCAATTACTCTGAAAATTGGTACGCAGGTTCGCAACTATATTCTGGACAACTTTAATTCTTCAAGTTTTGTCCAAAAACCACTAAAACAGTGATTTTCAATCCAAAACAGTAGGTTTTCTCAAAAAGTCCGAAAATACAAGTTTTTCACAAATTGAGACTAATCTTGTGCAATTACGGAATCAAAACACACAGGGATGATAATCAAACACTCCTAGACCAATTCTAATCCATTTGAATCACTCAAATGGATAGAATCAATAAGAAATGAATGAGAAAATGAAGAACACTCAAAATTTGCAAAAAACTTCAAAATCCTAATCTGATCTAAGTGATATACTATGCTCTGATACCAATTATGATCCCAGAACAAGTAATCAATCCATATTAATCAATCAGATGGCCACCAATATATATCAATGAAGAATAATCATACAAAGTACAATAGGAATGTAGAGAGAATGTGGAGAGTGTGTGTGTACTTGTGTGTGTGTGTAGTAAATGATGACCTAATTAGAAATCTAGGCTAAGCATACAATATATACTATGTAACTTAGCAATTACAATATTGGTCCCTCTACATGGTACAACTATGAATATTAGGCACTAACACGTACTCCCCAGTATTCGAAGACGAGGTATTTGAACTCGACCGCTTCTTATGGGTATGATTAAAGAGTTCCAAACCTGTCGGTGGCACACCTTTTGCTTTCGTCTACAAATGTCAAATAATACAAAAATGTGTTAAATATAACATATTAAAAATCAAACTACTAAAATAATGGGTTAATTATAACATATAAAGGTCCTACGCCTCCGTATTTTGGTTCACACGAAAACATACTTCCAATGATCGTTGTTCCAATGATCGATCACCGTGCTCCAGTACCCTGGAGAGATCCAATCGGGGGGAATCTATTCAACAAGTTTATTTTCCTCTAGAAAATAAACCAAAAATTTGTTATTTTTAAATAATATTTCCAACAGATCTTATTATTTTAATTAAAAAATAAAATTTATCGAAAATTTGTCAAAAATTTGTCAAAAATATTTTTTTTAATATTTAAAAATATATATAAATTTATTTTTTTAAAACAACTAAAAAATTAATTGTTAATAATTAAAATTTTCGGCGGATTTTAATTAATTAAATCCTTTAGGAACGTTAATTAATTTTAATTATATTAATTTAAAACTAAATATAAAAAACCGTCGGAAATCCTCTACTTCATTTTTTTAAATATTTCCGAAGATCAACACAATTTGACTTTTTTAATTCCCATTGTATTTGCTTGTTTGTTTAGTAGTGTAATCAATGCATTACAGTCTGAATTACATGACTTCAATTGAATGATCAATACACTCCAAAATAAATGGTTTATATGAGAGTTACACGGGGTTGTAATATTTTACTGGGTTGCAAAATAAACCACTACTAAACAAAACCAGATTTCAGGCGGAAAAATCCGTCGAAAATCCGCCGAAAAACACTGTTTTCGGCGGATTTTTCGGCGGATGCGGTCGCCGGATAAACGGGCGCCGAGATGAACGTTTTTCGACGGAATTTTCGGCGGATTTGGCCGCCGAAAATCCGTCGGAAAAAAATCGGCATAATTAACAAAATTTTAATTAACAACATGATTAAAAAATATATTTTCGGCGAATTTTTCCACCTGAAATATTTTTTTTGTTTATTTATTTAAAAAATAATATTTTCGGCGAAATGTTTTCGGCGGATTTCAGGCGGAATAATCCGCCGAAAATATTTTTAATTATTTTTTTATTTATTGATTTACTATTTTTAATTATATAATCCGTCGGAAATCCGCCGAATATTCTGTATATTTTTTTAAAAAAATTTGATTTTTTATATTAATTAGAAGTTTACCTAAATAACAATTAATATTTATAAATTACTAAACAACACAATATCCAAAATATTAATTAGAAGTTTACAACACAATACCCACTACAATTTCTATCTAATAAGCAATCCTTTTTGCAAACATCAAGAGAATATCATAACCATAAAATTCACCATCTTGGATGCATGGTTTGAATTCAGGCGCACACCTATAGCTCCAATCTTTAGAGTTCACCATCTTGAACCCATGTAAGGAGCTGCATGCATTTTCTACCCATAGCTTTGCCAAAGTATCAATTGTTTTCCATCATGAAGCCCAAAGTTACCAGAGCTTTGGAGTTGTAATTGCACAGAGGAAGAGGAAATGTTAAACCACCATATGGCTGCAAGACCATTCAAACCAGTAGAATATAAGACCAATGACACAGCAAAATGGGAAATACAACCATAAACAGTAGCCTGATTAGTGTTCAACAGAGGATCCAAACTTGAAAAAAAAACCATTGGGTGGGTTAAATCTCGGATGTAAAGATGATAAGGGAACCTATTTTTGTTTCTTGAAAACCTTATTGCATATTGAGCATAAATTTTTCAAATATAACCGAATTGAATATGTATTTCTTCTTCGTGTTAGCTTTTTACTATTCAGTGACATTCAACATATAGAAATATGGTATGCATGGGTTTATTAGAGAATCGAAGCAGAAAATTCTTGATGCTAGAGCAAGAAACATTCAAGAATCAGATAATTCCCTTCCTTAAGGTAACTAGCTACATCAAACCCCCTACAGTAAATGCAAGTTTATACGTAATATGTTAAATAAACAAGTAAAAATGAACATACTTTGGCTGTGGAAGAAATTTGGATAGTGGCATTGTGGCAATAGCTTCATTGGATCAATGTAGAATTGATCTCCTGCACCATATGAAGTTGCTACAATACCTTCCATCATTTTAACTGAGATATCATCCTCCATCTGATCCTTTTGTTTCCTGAGCTGAACAACAAATTAAAGAAAGCTTTTATGCATAAGTAGTCATTCACAAACTAATAAATTTGAGAGTCTTATAAAAATGGAGGAACCTGAAATGTTTGTGTAAAGCCCATGTCCTGGTAGGGTTCGTTAATTTATTTTTCTCTTTTGCTCAGTTAATATAACTGCTTGTATTTAGTAATATTTACGTTTATCGGGAGTAGCACCGTTAGCCTTCAATGTTAATTCTTAAGCTAAGTTGGTTTTAGGCAAGATGATGAAGTTTGAGGGGCTATTCTTGACTTTAGTCCAAAGTGGGCATTGGTTTCGGCCCATGCAATTAGGGGACCGAGATTTTTATTTGTGTGTTTTATTCTTGTTGACTTGCTGCACACACAATCAATCGACCATCCTCTCTCCTTCTCGTTTATTTTCACGGCACAAACAAAGAAAACCTAAGCAACCAACCATTCTCGTTTCTGGATTTGTGCCGCACGCAAGGTGGAACGAAGAACATTAGTTTCTTTCCTTTTCCCTGCCGCCGTGAACCACCCGCCATCAATGCTGCATCGCCGCCGTAGAGAGAGAACAGCGCGGGAGAGAGTGGTAGAGAGAGGTCGTCGGGTTTGCTGCCGTTCGCCGCTGTTGTCGCCGGAGACCACCGCCACCACTGCCGTTCGTAGGAGATTTCGAGGGAAAGAGGAGCAGGTGCGGGTGTGTGGTGTCGTAGCGAGGTAAGTCGTTTCCTTTGTCTCGTTTCCTTTTATTTTCTTTTCTTTTCCGGCAAAACAACCACCGCGACGCCATCGTCGCCGCCGCCGCCGTGCCCCGCTGCCGGAGGTGGCAGTGGGTGGTGCCCGTGGCGGAACCCTAAAACCACCTCTGGCCGTAACCCTAAACCGCCGTAGCGGAACCCAAATCGTATAAACCGAACGCGTAAACCGTTTTATAAAGTTATCATTTTATGTAAAAAAACAGCAGTTTCTGTCCCTGTCTTGCGTTAGCCATAACTTTTTACTCGTAACTCGTATTGGGGTGAAACCGGTGCCAAAGGTTCCCTTTCCGAGTCTAGTAACTTTTCTGTGTTTCGTACGAAATCCAGTTCGGAACGTAGCATAGGCCAAATCGTCGTTTTATACCGATAGCTGCTGTTTTTCACTGTTTTGCGAACCATTCGTATAAAATCCGTATTTAATTGTAGAAAAATCGTTAGGAGGTGTATAATATGTCCTTGGAACCCTAACTCTGAGAACTTTCTAGTTATGTAATTTAATTAGGGATTTTCTGGGTTTATGGAGGTCGGAACAGGTCCCGAACAGACCTGTTTGGTTAAACCGAAAAGTTGTTTTAGTGACGGTTTAAGCGTGCGTCGTGTTTTAGGGTCCGGGTCTCGTGTTGATACATTTTAACGATTGTTTAGGTGTTGGGAAGTGATCTTGGATTTGTGAAGCTTGAATTATTGTTTGTGAGCTAGGCACGCTTACGAGGTGAGTTCTCTCACTATATTTAATATCCGTTGTTTTACATTACTGTAGCTCGTGTGTGGTAGCCTTAATTATTTGTGATGCGGGGCTAGATAGTGGGGTGGCTAGTTAGACCTTTGTTGACATGTATACGCGGGTGGCGTTGTCGTGTATACGTGGGTGGCGTAGGGACTCGGGGGCCGGTGTTTGTATACGCGGGTGGCGTAGGGACTCGGGTGCCGGTGGTTGTATACGCGGGTGGCGTAGGAATTCGGCGGGGCCGAAGATTGTATACGCGGGTGGCGTAGAATCTCGGTGGGGCCCAAGATGTTATACGCGGGTGGCGTAGGGGTAGGTATGCATGTTTATGATTTGTTCGTAGACTTGTATGCTTGTTTATGTGCAACTATCTGTTATAGGGGTAGTGTGGAATAAATGTGTTATCTATGGTGGTTGAATTCACTAAGCTTCGTGCTTACCCTTTCCCAATAAATCATTGTTTCAGGTACGAGTGGCTCCAAGGCGTGACGAGTACATACTGGCGCGCGTGAAGAGCTGATTATTATATCGTTTTATAATTATCATTTTTTTTAAACTATTTATTCCGCTGTTTACTGTTTTTAGAGAATAATTATTCTTGGGTTGTAAACGAAACGTTTTGAGTTATTTAACGAGTTTAATTAATGAAATGTCATTATTAAAAATTTAAATTTTCTTGTAATTTTTGGGACGTTACAACTTGGTATCAGAGCACGGCTTGAGTGAATCAAACGCATTTCGGTGTGTTTGATCTCAAGTTTGCGGCTATAAAATTTTCTTTAAAGTTTTTGGGAAATAAAAAGAAGGAAAAAAATCCGTTTGAGGAACGGTAATCGAGGGCGCAGTGTGTACAGTCAGCCGGAGCCAAAGGGGAAAGGTACGGTACTTAGTGTATTTATCGCTTTCTAGATCATAGGGTATGCATGCTAGATTGCCTGTGTTGTTTACACTGTATTGTATGATGACTTCTTGCTAGTAGGAATCAATGCTAGTTATAGTAGGTTGTTAAGCGAAGGCCCTATAGGTTGTATGCAGTAAGAATCATATAGCCTTAGAATATTTGATTTAGTTCTATTGCGCAGCTCTTGTTTGAGTCCAACCGTTCTAGGATAGAATCTTGTATTCGAATGTCTATTTGATTCACGCTGCATGCGACTGGGAATTCGCAAGGCAACTCGTTATGGCTAACAGGGATTCCGATGTAGCAAGGGTAGTGGGATGAGATGAAATTCCTAGTGAACTGGGAGTAGCGTTTACATATGAGTACGTATGCAAAATTGCTTTCTAGATCATAGAGTATGCATGCTAGATTGCCTGTTGTTAATACTATGCTGTAGTTTGTACTGCTTGCTATTAGGGATTTATACTAGTTATAATCGGTTACTAAGTGAATGCCCTCTAGGTTGTATGCAATAAGAAATTTATAGCCTTAGAATATTCGATTTAGTTCTTTTGCGCAGCTCTTGTTTTAGTCCAACCGTTCTAGGATAGAATCTCGTATTCGAATGTCTATTTGTTTCGCGCTGCATGCGACTGGGTATTCGCGAGGCAACTCGTTATGGCTAGTAGGGATTCCGTAGTAGCAAGGGTAGTGGGATGAGATGAAATTTCTAAGGAGCTGGGAAGAGTATTTACATATGAGTAGGTATGCTAGATTGCTTGGTGCTTGTTACACTGTACGGCATGTTTGTTGCTTGCTAATAGAAGTTTATGCTAGCCTTGATAGGTTGTTAAGTGAATGCACCATAGGTCGTATGCGGTAGGAACCGAATAGCCCTAGAATGTCGGATTTAGTTCTATTGCGCAGCTCTTGTTTGAGTCCAACCGTTGTAGGATAGAATCTTATATTCGAATGTCTATCTGGTTTTACACTGTGTGCGACTGTGCATTCGCGAGGCGACTCGTCATGACTAGTGGGAATTTCGTTGTAGCTAGGGTAGTGTTTGGGGTGGAATTCCTAGGGAGCTAGGGAGAGTGTGTACATATGCTGGTGTGGGCATATGGGTATAGTTATCGGCGAGAAACTACTTGGGCGCTTCGGGATGGGACTCGGAACAGGCAATGATAGGTGTGGATGGTAGTAGTAGAGCTCCTACTACCGAAAGCACAGGTTCAATGCTCGAGCCGGGGAAAGTCACGAGATATCCAAGGAGTTGAGCGTGAGTGTTGTAGTGTGAGTTATTATTTGCTAATAATTCGTTGTAACTTCTACCTCAGATGGTCAACACTAGGAGAAACAACTCTGCTGTTGAGCCAGAGACTGGCGCCGGGATCACTGTGGAGCAGATCCGAGAGATGGTTGCTGCCGAGGTGGCACATGCGATCGGGGAGGCGATCCCCGAGATCATCACTGCCATCCGCAACGAGGTGGTAGTTCTGATGGAGGAACGCATTGCGGCAATCCCATCACCGGCGGGTGGACAACCGCGTGCTAGGGAGTTTCAGTATCGAGACCTCTCTGCTTGTTCTCCGCCTGAGTTCAAGGGAGACCCGAATCCGATCCTCAGCATGCGTTGGATATCGGATATGGAGTGTGCATTTTTGACAAGTGGCTGCCCTGACAACCTGAAGGTTCGTTTCGCTGTGAACTTACTTCGTGACGGAGCGAAGGATTGGTGTGCTACGGCGTTGACGCTTACTGAGCGCACTACCTTGACCTGGGAGGAGTTTGTCATTCGTTTTCGTGCAGAGTACGTGCCTCCGGTAGAGATGGAGCGGATTGCTAAGGAGTTTCTCGAGCTCACGCAGACGACAGAGACGGTGAAAGAGATGAATAAGAAGTTCACCGAGATGGCATTGTTTTGTTCCCAGTATGCCGCCTCGGAGGAAATGAAGATGTATCGGTACAAGGACATGCTACGTACTGAGATTAGGGAATTCGTGAGCACGGTGCAGTACACTTCTTTATCGGCGATGATGGACGCGGCCCGGAGGAGGGAACTGGAGTTGGAGACTCAAGCAAAGAAGAGAAAGGCGGCACAGGCGGTGGCGCCAATCTCTTCGGTACCGATGAAGTCGAGGTTCACGGATTCACGCGCGAGTTCAAGGAGCGATGGGTTTAAGCCCAGGGATACTAGTGGAAAGTGGACTGATGGATGTTTCAAGTGTGGACAGTCCGGTCATTTCAGCCGGGAGTGTAAAATGCCATTTATGGTCTGCTTTAACTGCAAGCAGACGGGCCATGTGAAGGCCAATTGCCCGAACCCAAGGGTAGCTGATGGGAATGTGGCACAGGGGGCTCCTGCGGCTGCCCCTTTGCGTATTACAGATGGTCGTATAGGTCAGGCTGGAACCGAGGCAGCCCGAGGTAGAGTGCATCAGCTGACGGTGGAGGAAGCACAGACTACGCCTAAAGTGGTGGCAGGTATACTTCGTCACTTGTTTTCTTTTATTGGTTGTCGTATGTAGTTGCATTTTTGGATTAAACTGTGTGATTAAGTGTGTTCTTAGTTAACTCGGTGTCTGCTGTAGTGATGTTTGATAGCGGGGCTACTCATTATCTCGTGTCTTATACTTTTAGCGAGCTTTTGGGCCGTAGTGTAGGACGGTTAAGTTGTCCACTTATGGTGGAGGTTGCTGATGTTAGAACCTTGACGGTTACTGTAGTGTGTCGTGGGTGTACCCTGGAAATCTTGGGTGTGAGATTCCCTATTGATTTGTTCCCTATCGCTATGCGTGAGTTGTGCGTGATTGTGGGTATAGATTGGGTGGATACTTTCGATATGAGGATTTGTAACCGGTTTTAAGATAATTATGGTAATGGTAGTAGTAACCCTAAAATGCTCACTTGTGATGAATAGTTATGGTGGAATGACCTTCGTGTGTGTTTATAGAACTGCTGGTTTGATGGTTCGTGTGAAATAAATTTTGGGAGTCTATTAGAACTCGTGGAAGTTAATCGACAGATAATGGTAAGAATGATCGGATCCGAGTATCCTGTAAGGTATATTGGTGAGCAACTTTAGGATGGTTAGAGCTTGAAATTGAATCGAGATGTATAGAATATCTAAGGTTGGGAGGCAACCAAAGTCGTTTGACTAGGGATGATTCCAGTTGTTGGAGTGTTCTTCTGATCATAATTTCATTGTTCTTGAAGGAGTTTTGTTGGTAAGAAATGTATTCGAGAATTTTTTTTTTAAGACGGTGTGAGAAATTTAGTTTCCAGTTAGTGAAAGTCCAGTGGCAACACCGAAAGGGGGTCCGAGTGGACTTGGGAACCCGAGAATGATATGCGAGAGCGCTATCCAGAGCTGTTTGCAGGCGTAGACTTCGAGGGCGAAGTCTGATTCAAGCGGGGGAGAGTTGTAAAGCCCATGTCCTGGTAGGGTTCGTTAATTTATTTTTCTCTTTTGCTCAGTTAATATAACTGCTTGTATTTAGTAATATTTACGTTTATCGGGAGTAGCACCGTTAGCCTTCAATGTTAATTCTTAAGCTAAGTTGGTTTTAGGCAAGATGATGAAGTTTGAGGGGCTATTCTTGACTTTAGTCCAAAGTGGGCATGGGTTTCGGCCCATGCAATTAGGGGACCGAGATTTTTATTTGTGTGTTTTATTCTTGTTGACTTGCTGCACACACAATCAATCGACCATCCTCTCTCCTTCTCGTTTATTTTCACGGCACAAACAAAGAAAACCTAAGGAACCAACCATTCTGGTTTCTGGATTTGTGCCGCACGCAAGGTGGAACGAAGAACATTAGTTTCTTTCCTTTTCCCTGCCGTCGTGAACCACCCGCCATCACTGCTGCATAGCCGTCGTAGAGAGAGAGAACAGCGCGAGAGAGAGTGGTAGAGAGAGGTCGCCGGGTTTGCTGCCGTTCGCCGCTGTTGTCGCCGGAGACCACCGCCACCACTGCCGTTCGTCAGAGATTTCGAGGGAAAGAGGAGCAGGTGCGGGTGTGTGGTGTCGTAGCGAGGTAAGTCGTTTCCTTTGTCTCGTTTCCTTTTCTTTTCTTTTCTTTTCCGGCAAAACAACCACCGCGACGCCATCGTCGCCGCCGCCGCCGTGCCCCGCTGCCGGAGGTGGCAGTGGGTGGTGCCCGTGGCGGAACCCTAAAACCACCTCTGGCCGTAACCCTAAACCGCCGTAGCGGAACCCAAATCGTATAAACCGAACGCGTAAACCGTTTTATAAAGTTATCATTTTATGTAAAAAACTGCAGTTTCTGTCCCTGTCTTGCGTTAGCCATAACTTTTTACTCGTAACTCGGATTGGGGTGAAACCGGTGCCAAAAGTTCCCTTTCCGAGTCTAGTAGCTTTTCTGTGTTTCGTGCGAAATCCAGTTCGGAACGTAGCATAGGCCAAATCGTCGTTTTATACCGATAGCTGCTGTTTTTCACTGTTTTGCGAACCATTCGTATAAAATCCGTATTTAATTGTAGAAAAATCGTTAGGAGGTGTATAATATGTCCTTGGAACCCTAACTCTGAGCACTTTCTAGTTATGTAATTTAATTAGGGATTTTCTGGGTTTATGGAGGTCGGAACAGGTCCCGAACAGACCTGTTTGGTTAAACCGAAAAGTTGTTTTAGTGACGGTTTAAGCGTGCGTCGTGTTTTAGGGTCCGGGTCTCGTGTTGATACGCTTTAACGATTGTTTAGGTGTTGGGAAGTGATCTTGGATTTGTGAAGCTTGAATTATTGTTTGTGAGCTAGGCGCGCTTACGAGGTGAGTTCTCTCACTATATTTAATATCCGTTGTTTTACATTACTGTAGCTCGTTTGTGGTAGCCTTAATTATTTGTGATGCGGGGCTAGATAGTGGGGTGGCTAGTTAGACCTTTGTTGACATGTATACGCGGGTGGCGTTGTCATGTATACGCGGGTGGCGTAGGGACTCGGGGGCCGGTGTTTGTATACGCGGGTGGCGTAGGGACTCGGGTGCCGGTGCTTGTATACGCGGGTGGCGTAGGAATTCGGCGGGGCCAAAGATTGTATACGCGGGTGGCGTAGAATCTCGGTGGGGCCCAAGATGTTATACGCGGGTGGCGTAGGGGTAGGTATGCATGTTTATGATTTGTTCGTAGACTTGTATGCTTGTTTATGTGCAACTATCTGTTATAGGGTAGTGTGGAATAACTGTGTTATCTATGGTGGTTGAATTCACTAAGCTTCGTGCTTACCCTTTCCCAATAAATCATTGTTTCAGGTATGAGTGGCTCCAAGGCGTGACGAGTACACACTGGCGCGCGTGAAGAGCTGATTATTATATCGTTTTATAATTATCATTTTTTTTAAACTATTTATTCCGCTGTTTACTGTTTTTAGAGAATAATTATTCTTGGGTTGTAAACGAAACGTTTTGGGTTATTTAACGAGTTTAATTAATGAAATGTCATTATTAAAAATTTAAATTTTCTTGTAATTTTTGGGACGTTATAGTTTGTGAATCGATCCCAGTGGAAAACGTTGCCATGACAATGGCAAAAATCCCGATTAGGAACCCCTAGAAAGCAAAAGAACGATAAATAAGTAAATGCTAATCATAGGTTGAGTTTGAGGTATAAAATAGAGGGTGCATGTTTGCTTACAAGAACAGTTATCCAATCAGCATGCCCGTTCTCGTGCTTTTCAGGGCTGCATTTGTCGCTGGCAGGCTCACTGGAAACCCGTAAGAGTTATTATCACAAAGGATTTAATCGATCAAAGTACTAATTAATCTGCACTTTATGTTATATTTGATATCAAACCTTCTTAAAGCATACCAACAGAGGAAAACGATATAAGATGCCATGATCCCTGATGATAAAAGACCCTTATTCACCTATTAATTTCAAGTACTCTAAAAGCAGTTAGATTATATTTTCGGATAATAACTATTTGATTGTGGCTGTAGAATTTCATGGAGGAGGACATATATACCTTTGATTGCAAAGATATAACCATCATAACAAGAAGCAAAATTGATGTCCAGGTGATGAAGAATATGTTTAGAGTGCATGAAGTTTTGGATGCATACCATACATACATCACAACGATCCCACATAAAGTTCCCATATAGAACAGTGTTGAAATGAATAATCCACAACACGAGCTGCAAAACATAAAACGCAAACATCATATTGTGAATTCTGACGATGAGAATGGTAATTATAGCAAATCAAATTCAAACCGTTGCTTCTTTCTTTCATCGGGCATCCAGTAAGCATTCCACCATTTCCTCAGTCCTGCGTGTACCTGTTACATTGGAAGTTCAGAAACACGATTATAACAAATCTATTCACAACAAGACACAAGGATTGATGTAAGATGATTCTGTTAGAACAAAGGAACCATGTCACTCTAATTAGAGCGAAAAACTAATTTAGGGTTTGCTTACTTCTTGAGCCTAAGCTGGAGATGCAACCTTTCCAGTTCCAATAGCCCAAACTGGCTCATAGGCCAAAACAACATTATCCCAGCTTGAGATTTTATCTGCAACAAAACGGTTACCAATATTACCAACATTATATGTATCATACTAAAGATAGCCTCTGCTTGTTAAGCAACACTAAAAACTAAAAGTAGTAGTTGGGTATGTTTATAAATAAGAACCGTAAAAAAAGGTGGGGGTAAGTTACTAATCATATCGAGCTCAGCATCCACAAGTAGAAAATGATGAGAGTTAGCAGAAATTTAAGTTTTGAAATCAATACCAGCGATTGCCTTGGTTTGTGCAGCAACAACGTTCTTCCATGGTGGTTCCAGCTTCTCACTGTTCTTCCATGATCGATCAAAAATTTACACCAAAAAAAAAACATAAATTATGGGAGAGAGATGAGAGAAACATGGAGAAGATGCAATGCAATCATAGAGGTAGAGAGAGGCGCGATAGATTTTGTGGGAAATTTTGGCGGAAGAATTAAGGGTGTGGGAAAAATTTGGGGAAAATTTCAAAGAGCCGCCATTTTTGTTAATTTCTATTTGAAATTCATTGAAATTTTTGTATAATTTTAAAGATGAATGTAAATATTGTAATTCCCCATTAAACATCAATGACTAATATTAATATTGGAGATTCAATTAAAAAAATTTAAATTTTAAAATTTAATTATTAATGGATAATAAAGTTTATATATCTTTAAATAGTATAATAAAGTTTATATATTAGATAGTATATATTTTATTTGGAATAATAAAAAGGAAAAAATAGAGGGAAAAATGAGAGGTATCAACCGGGTAAATGCTTACTTAGTTCATTGTTTAAGACTTTTTTAATAAAGTTTATATATTAGATAGTATATAATAAAGTTTATATATTAAATAGTAGGGAATTTAATTAAAATACCCAAAGTTTGACTTTATATATGAAGTGAATGTATATATATGTGAACCGTTATAGGTATGTGACTCGCTATACAGTCCATTAAAGCCCGATACAGTCCATTAAAGCCCGATACGGTCCATTAAAGCCCAATACGTCCCATTAAAGCTCATAACGGTACATTAAGCTCACAAGGGTCCATTGAAGCCCAAAATGATCAATTAAAGGCCAATACGGTCCATTAAAGCACAATACTATTCATAAAGGCCCAATACGGTCGATTAAAGCCCAAACCGTTCCATAAGCCCATTAAAGTTCAATTGAGTTGATTAAACACCTAGTAGATCACTGAAACCCCAATAGGATCCATTAACGGTTATTTGGATCCAATAAACCCTTGTTGGATTCATTAACGACCATTTGGATCCAATAAACCTCTGTCAGATCCATTTGGCAGCCTGAAACGGTCCATTAAAGCCAATACGTTCCATTAAAGCCCATAAAGGTCCATTGAAGCCCATAAAGATCAATAAGTATGTATGTGACGATATATATGAAGTGAATGTATATATATATATATATATATAGAGGAAAACTATTTTACAACCCTTAAAAAGGTTGAAACCATTGCAACCCTCATCATCACCGTTGATTAGATCTTGATAGATTTTGGTTAATTAAATTTAATATTAAATTCGCAGGGGCAAGTTAGTCTTTATGTAAATTTTTTTAATTTATTAATTTAAAAGATTTAGTGGAATCTTTTTCTAAAATTATGGTAACTTCGAATTTTTTTGAATCTGATCCTAAAAATATGGGTGGTGTGTCAACTAACTATGGAATGTATATGCAGGTTTTTTTTATGGTTTATCATCTTTCCTATTTTCTAGTTTAATTATCTTTTAGTTTTTATTGATTTTAACTTGATCTTATACTGATTTCTTTAATGGGGTGTTCTTGGGTTTTTAAATTGAATTTTGTAGGTAATGATTGTCTTTTTGATAATTGATGTATTAAACTTTCTCTTTTTCATCTTTCAATGTTGGAATTGACCACCGTCACATACCCCTAGGTGGTTTTATTTTAAATGTTTTGGGGTATTTCACTTTTGTAATAAATCTTCTTCTCCTCACTTCTGCAAAAAAAATCTCATCTCAAAAATGGAAAACTCCATTTCATCATCATCCGTGGGTTATCTTGAAGAATCGTTGAAGGTTTGTTGTCAGAAGAAGAAAGATTCCGTTGACGTCGTCGATGAAGAAGGGTTTTTTTTTGTTGGATTAGATATTTCCACTTTTTTTTTCTTCATATTGGATTCATCAGATGCTTAAATTATTTTTTGGATGAATTGTTGATTCATGCTTGTTGATTCATGAATGAAATGTTGATTTATGAAGTTAAATTCATTAAAATTGTTTTCATGAAAGAATGAGATGAGATGAATCGTTGGATGAATTGTTGATTCATGCTTGTTGATTCATGCATTTAAATTCATGAATGAAATGTTGATTTATGAAGTTAAATTCATTAAAATTGTTTTCATGAAAGAATGAGATGGGATGAATCGTTGATTCATGCATTTAAATTCATGAAATAATTATATGTATGCCTCAGGTGTGGAAGCTGAACCAGACCGCAAAACAACATAAAAACATCACATGTAGAAGAAAAACATGAAGAAGATGAAGAATTTTTTTGTAGAAGAAAAACTCGAAGAAGATGAAGTTTATTTATTTTTTGCAGAAATTGGTTTTGGTTATGGTTAGTTTTTGAGATGAAATGGAAACCAACTAGAAATGGGCGAGAATTTCGGTGATTCCAAAATGACGTCAGTTTCACTAAATTTTTTTTCCAGAAATGCCCCTTGGCCCGTATAATATTTAAATAGAAAATAGGATTTTTTATTATTAATTAAATTCTAGCCATAAGAAAAATATGGGCCGTGGACTGAATGATTAATGGCTAAGATGTGGGTTGTAATGGTTTCAATCTTTTTAAGGGTTGCACGTTATAGCACCCCTATATATATATATATATATATATGTGTGTGTGTGTGTGTGTGTGAACCGTTATAGGTATGTGACTCGCTATACAGTCCATTAAAGCCCGATACAGTCCAGTAAAGCCTAATACGGTCCATTAAAGCCCAATACGGTTCATTAAATAACCTCTTCGAGTATACGTTAGAAAACACATTTTCATTAAAATGTTAAAAATAATTTATTCCTACTGTAGGGTTTTTTTTTGGAAAAGAATTTAAACTCGTCAAGTATGTATAAAAAACAATTTTAATACCTACAACGACAATTCTTAGTCGTCGCTATAGCTTTTGTCGTTGTAGAGTTGATTTTAGTTTCCTTAGACAGAAATTCGTCCATCGTATGGTTGATTTGCAAACATCTATCTAGAGGATTCAACAATCCGTTCATGTATCGAATTTGAACCCGAAAGCATAACCGGGAAAAGTCGGCCAGAAACGAGATTTTTGAGGGCCAAGGCCCATATTTGACTTTTAATATGTGCTAGGCTCATCTAGTTGGCTAATCCATTTTAATAAGAGATAGGAGATTCTTAATATAAGACAATGATACTTTTCTTGTTTGGTCTACGTAGTACAAGCAAATCCCAACTAAGGTAAATGGTAGTATTATTTACTTATTTATATGTAATATGCTTATTAAGAATAAAAATCTCCAGTCCTAAATTAGCATGTTCCATTCATGTCCACCAATTACATGAATACATGTTATTAACTTAAATTAAATAAAATTAAAAATATATAAAATCTGACGTGTCTTAATTTCATTGGTGGGACATGAATGTGACATGAAATTTTGGGACAGGAGATTTTTATCCGTTTATCAAGTATTTATGCTAAGTTACTTAATACTAACCGTTAATGTTATGATTCGGTTTTGATTTTGATTTTGATTTTGATTTTGATGTTAATGTGTTATGTTAACTGTTATTTATATTGTTTTACATGATGAGTTAGTGTATTAATATGTAACTTGTTTTATTATTTTGCTATGAAAATGTGGAAAGATTTTAGAAGATGAAAGTATTAATACACGTACCCAATTCTGGTGATATTCAACAAACAAGCTTCTGACCTACTCACTAAAATTCTTGCATTTGCCACTACCTCCAACGGTATAGCTAGGTCCTGGGATGTGGTGTAGTGGTTAAGGCCTTGAGAGATATTGTGCAATATCTTATCTGCACAAGATTCGAATCCAGACATACACAACAATTATGGTCACTGAGGTTTAATCTTGACTGATGTCTTACTGTCATAATTTACCTGAATGTATGAGTATTTTAAATTTAAGCATGAAATACTTGAATCTCCTTTTGTGCATCGTCCCCGGATAGCTTATAGATTCATGGTTAATAATCCAAAGATACGGTCACAGGTCAAAGATAACACACTACCTTCGTCCTCATCCTTTTATTTTATATTATATCCTTGTTGAAAAAGAAAGGCATGTCTTAACTTATACGTAAGAAATACCCAATAATTAAGATACGATTAAATAAATAAATTAGTATTTGAACAAGATCTGATAATTTCCTTTGATTCTTGATAACTAATTGAATAATCTGAGTAAAAGTTGTAATTTTTCTCTATATAAATTTAAGATAAATAATAGGGAATTTAATTGAAATATCCAAAGTTTGAATTTGACTTACCAAAATACCCTTATTTTCGTTTTTACCAAAAATACCCATTTTTCTGCGATGGAGGTCCGCGATTGATCGCGGGCAGGGACCAATTTTGAAATTTTTTTATTTCATATTTACACTTTCAGTCCCTGCCCGCGAAGGTGTCCTGCGGTGGTGTCCCGCGATGGGGACCAATTGTGAAAATTATATTTACACTTTCAGTCCCTGCCCGTGAAGGTGTCCCGCGGTGGTGTCCCGCGATGGGGACCAATTTTGAAAATTATATTTACACTTTCAGTCCCTGCCCGCGATCGCGGACCCCATCGCGGAAAAAATGGGTATTTTGGTAAAAAAACGAAAAAAAATTGGTATTTTGATAAGTCAAATTCAAAATTTGGGTATTTTTATTAAATTCTCTAAAAAAATATTTAATTTCTTTGAGCGCCAATGATTCACATGCTACTGTCTAGGGTTAGGGTTTTTTAAGATACAAGAAAGAAATGCTCAAAACAACATTACTGTCAATGGTTGCAACTTTTTAGAGCCGTACATGAAGTAGTATTATATGAGTACAAATCCCAAATTTATTGCAGTCTTTTGTTACATTTGCCTTTATCGTACACTCATCAATCAGCAAGGTAGAAGTACTAAATGCATGTTAGACTAAAGTTTTCCCTTAGAAACACTAAATATCAGATTTTTTGCTCTTCTTCCTATTGATTTTCTTTGAGGACCCTGATGAAGACGAAGAAGAAGACGATGAGGACCTCGACTTATTCGTTGTATCTTTGTTCTTTTGGGGATTTTCATGGTGTGACCCGATCAAATGCGGGAAGTTAAGCAAAGCGTTGGACCCACGATGTTTAAATGCTGCTCGATCATATGCCATCGCTGCTTCCTCGGGTGTTTCATAGGTCCCTAGCCACAATCTTGAACCTTTCTTCTCTGGATTCCGCATCTCCGCCGTGTACTTCCCCCACGGCCGTCGTCTTACCCCTCTATACCTCCTGTCTGGCATTGATGGTAGCTGCTTTGCTGAAATGACATTCATATCCTCAAGAACACCATCATCCATTGCAGTTACTTGATCTGCTTGGTTGTCGTTTCCGCCCAAAAACGCTTCATCATCGAAACCAATTACATGCCCTGTTGTGAAATCCCAGTTTAACGGCTTGCTCGCAGCGCCCTCCATGCCTGAAAGATTAGCATCTGAAAGAAAAAACTCCGGATGCATTTCGTTGGAAACGGGTTGAATTTCGGTGAACTCTATATTGGTATCTGGAATAATTTGTGTGGTGTTGTGTTGGGTATGAGAGGGATTTGATACAGGAAGATTTTCACCACTATTATTATCATCTAAAATACTACACATTTCAAAATCATCAAGATTTAGTGAGGGTTCAACATGATCATATATAGTATATGGAGAAATCATACTTGAACTAGGGCTATACATCTCCGATGAGTTCCATGAATTCAACCCCATGAAAGCACTCGAGATTTCTTCAATTTTTTCCGATGATTCGTCTGAGTTTTCGAGAAAACTCCAATCATCGAAGTTAAAGCCCGGAAAACTACTAGGGTTTTGGTAATTATTATCAGGAAAAAGCTCGCAATGATCATCAAGAAGATGTTTTCGAATGGATTCAAGGTGGGATAGATCGAGTTCGGCTTGTGTGAACATTTTGTTGTTGTTGTTGTTTAGCATATAAGAAGGTTTGTGTAAGCGTGGCAATGCTTGAAAGATGAGAAAAAATGTCAGGGATATTGGCCATATATAAAGGCGAAAGTGCATCATTACATTTATTGACTGATATAAGCATGCACGTGTTGGACCATTGATTCAGTTAACCTACAATTAATATGTAATTATCAGCATTTAACCTTTCTACCAATAAACCTGATTCTTAAAAAATTATAACAATATTGACTATTAAAAAACAAATATATATCGATAATTCTACCAAAAAATAATATCGTGTACGTAGTGGTTAGTTTATTGTTTTTAATGTGTGAGATATTTAGTTCAATTATTTTATTGCAAGTTTTGTTAAATCCGTTCTGCTTTTCCTCTTTAATTCGATAATTGGTATTGTAGCTGGTATATATTCTTGTGATCGGTTTAGTAGGCGTTTTCTTTGATGGTTCATATTCCGTATTGGGTTCATCCCTATAGTAATAGGATGAATTGAGTTGTAGACATGAAAGCATAAGAACTCAACAGATTCCCTTCTTTGTTTGTCTGATTTGAGGGAGAAGGCCCCGTAATCTAAAATTAAAAGTAAAAAAAAAACGTTTACCTAGTCAAATTACCTTACCGGATGAATATGGCAAGGACCAGGCTAAGAACCTTACCCGGTAAGAGCTACAAGGACCGAGAGTGTTACCCGATAAGTGATGATGAAGACTCTTACCACGGTTAACACTTACCAGGAAAATTATTGAATACGATACCGTTTTGGTGAACTAAAATGTTACCCGGTAAGTAATTGATAGTGTTGAATTTTACTGGTAACGCTTGTTGTTCAGCATTTGGTACTGCAGTACTGGACATAACTAAACAAATAACAGTGACCAATTTACCCTTAATAAGTTGTGTATATATTTTATATATTTTGATTA
The DNA here is from genome assembly GCA_033807775.1 of Saussurea involucrata. Taxonomy (NCBI): domain Eukaryota; kingdom Viridiplantae; phylum Streptophyta; class Magnoliopsida; order Asterales; family Asteraceae; genus Saussurea; species Saussurea involucrata. Next base: position 186,281,051 of record CM066320.1, on the reverse strand, counting down.
TTTTGTAATTTATTAAATTATAATGAAATAATTATTTTTTATATAACAAAATAAATTATTAGAAAGCTTTCTTCAAGAGATTAAAGTGACACCAAGATAAAAAAAAATTAGGGAAATTAATCGAAATACCCTAAGTTGACAACTCTTTCATCCATATACCCTATCTCTCTCCCAATTAACCAAAATACCCCGAAAATCTGTGGCCCAACCCGTAGCCCACGGATTATGTTTAGAAAAAGACAAATGGGATGGGAACCCGTGGCCCACGGATTATGTCTATTTTTAATTCAACCCCCATTGCCAATTCTTATTAATTTGGCGAGTTAAATAGTAAAAGCCGTGGCCCACTTATTTTTAATTCAATCCGTGGCCCACTGACTTTTTAATTTACTAATAATTTGATTGACTGAAAATATATATATATATATATATATATATATATATATAGAAAAGTGATGTCGTGGGCCACGGTTTACAAATGGGAAAATTAATTAAAATGCCACAAGTTTGACCAACACTTACCAAAATGCCATAAATCTCTCCCAGTTTGCAAAAATGTCTTTTTTTCCCGCGATCGCAGGCCCAGGGACCATTTTTGACACTTTTTGAAACTTGCAGGGACCATTTTTGAAAAATTCTATCCCGCGGTCGCGGGCTTCCATCGCGGGGGTTTTATTTTTGTGACTTTTCAATTGCAAGGAACCATTTTTGAAAAATTGCAGGGACCATTTTTGAAAAATTGAACCGCGGTCACGGTTGAAAAGTCCGGGGCACAAATGCTTTTTATTGATTTTTAATTGTAATTTACACTTTTAACCCCTATACTTATTTACCTACTTTACTTTATACCTTTTACTTTCATAATTTTAATTTTACATTTAACACATATAATCGTTTATTAACTATAATACGTTAAAAAATTCGTTTTAATTTTAACAAGTTACGCTATTATAATCGTCTCTTCGATACGTTCGAAATGAGCCCAATCTTGAATTTTTTTGGATTTATATATTTTAATATATATCATATACACTACATAAAAAATATTTTTTATATTTAAAATTCATACCCTTATAGTTAATTATTTAATTTATGATACATCTCTTATTTTTTTTTAAATTGAAATGTAAAACAATTTAATTAATGCGATAGTATGAAGTGTAAAACAATTTAATTATGAAGTGTAAAAAAAATGAAAAAAATAAGAGATGTATCATAAATTAAATAATTAACTATAAGGGTATGAATTTTAAATATAAAAAATATTTTTTATGTAGTGTATATGATATATATTAAAATATATAAATCCAAAAAAATTCAAGATTTGGCTCATTTCGAACGTATCGAAGAGACGATTATAATAGCGTAACTTGTTAAAATTAAAACGTATTTTTTTTAACGTATTATAGTTAATAAACGATTATATGTGTTAAATGTAAAATTAAAATTATGAAAGTAAAAGGTATAAAGTAAAGTAGGTAAATAAGTATAGGGGTTAGAAGTGTAAATTACAATTAAAAATCAATAAAAAGCATGTGGCGCGGGACTTTTCAACCGTGACCGCGGTTCAAATTTTCAAAAATGATCCCTGCAATTTTTCAAAAATGGTCCCTTGCAATTGAAAAGTCACAAAAATAAAACCCCGCGATGGGAGCCCGCGACCGCGGGATAGAATTTTTCAAATATGGTCCCTTCAAGTTTCAAAAAGTGTCAAAAATGGTCCCTGAGCCCGCAATCGCGGGAAAAAATGGCATTTTTGCAAACTGGGAGAGATTTGTGGCATTTTGGTAAGTGTTGGTCAAACTTGTGGCATTTTAATTAATTTCCCTTACAAATGGGATAACTTTTTTATATATACAAATGGGATAACTTTCCGTGGGTTCAATCCGTGGGCCACAGGTTCCCATTAGTGATGGACATTTTACCCGTCGGGTCGGGTACCCACGGGTACCCACCCCTAATGGGGCGGGGATTCCCCGGCTAATCGGGTAACTGGGCGGGGTCGGGGTCGGGGATGGTATTACCCGCCCCTAATAATACCCGATATATATTTTTATATATAATTTATTTAGTTTCTTATTCGTTGTTTGATAATTTTATACTTTAAAATTTGTCATGAACTATGATTACACATGGTTGATTATATCATTATATGTTTTTGAAACTTGAGGTTTATTTATTTGTTTTAAAAATTAAAAACTCGCTAATTTCATTTTCTTTAAAAATAACTTGATTTTTTTTTCGTAAACGGGTACCCAACGGGTTCCCCGTACCCGTCGGGGATTTTCTCCCCCGAACCCGTCGGGGCGGGGACTGGGACGGGGGGCTTAAACGGGGGTCGGGGTCGGGGACGGGGGATGCATTACCCGCCCCGTTTCCATCCCTAGTTCCCATCCTATTTCTCCTTTTCTAAACATAATCCGTGGGCCACGGGTTGGGCCACGGATTTTCGGGGTATTTTGGTTAATTGGGAGAGAGATAGAGCATATGGATGAAAGAGTTGTCAACTTAGGGTAATTCGATTAATTTCCCTTTTTATATGTAGTTTTTAATTTTTATTTTCTCACCTTATTTCTATATTTTTTTTTACTATTAGTGTTTAATAATTTACATACATTAGTCAAAACATAGACATAAATATTTTGAGAAAATTAAAGTGAAAGTTTAAAGAGCATAAAATACAATAATAAAATTGAAAAAATAAATAAAATATAAAATAGAAGACGTATTTGATGTTTTAGAAAATAATTATATTTTATTTTAAGGTTATACTGGTAGAACATAAGTCTGTTACACCTTGTTCTAGCTTGTTCGATGGGGTAGGGGTGAAACAAGCATGTTTCACTTTGTTCATGTCTGTTCTACATAAACTTGCCAAACATGGGACAGTGATTCATGTTCTGTTGTGTTCTGTTGTGTTCTGTCGTGTTCTATTTTGTTCTGTCCAGTGTAACAAATGCACCTAACGGAACTTGAATTCGGGTAAAGGGTAGGGTCGTGCCAGGGGGAGGGTGGGTCGGGCGCACGCCCAGGACCCAAAAAAAGTAGAGGCCCAAATTTTTGTAGTATATACTATATAGTATATAGTAGTAGTTCAAAAAAATAAAAGTACAAACTTTTTTTAGTATCTAATAGCACCCAAAAATAATTTAACATTATATTAACGACCCACAAAAAGTAGGGGCCCAAATTTTTTTAGTATATATTGTATAGTATATAGTACTAGTTAAAAAAATAGTCAATAAAAGAGACATTTTTTTAGTATCTAATAGGACTCCAAAAAAAGTTAACATTATATTAAGTACCCACAAAAAGTAAGGGCCCAACTTTTTAGTATTAAGTAGTAGTTCAAAAAAATTAGTCAATAAAGAAGACACAATTGTTTTTAGTATTTAATATGACCCAAAAAGAATTTAACATTATATTAAGGGCATTTATACTAGAATATAGTAGATTTCTTGTTATTTACTAAGAAAACTCATTCCTTTTGAAAAAGATTACCAACCACATAGAACTATATATCCACCATATATCTATATTTAGGATTTCAAAACTAACCTTGTTTTTCCATACATTATAGACTTCCTTATTACCTAATATTGAATGCATACTTTAAGTATTTTCCTATATCTACAACAAGAATAAGATATCTAGTTATAACCAACATGGATTTTTGATTCTAAGATTGATTGTTCGTAAAAGTATGTATTAACTTTAAAAGTTTAGAATGGTGAAAACATTAGTATGAAGTGATAAGGAAACTCAACCGATTTATATTAATTTGCATATAGTGTTACTCTGAATAGTCAATATTGTGATATAAAATGATGTCGGTCTATATATTAAAGGTATAGCATATGATGTGTTTGACGGTGGAACGAATTTATGATGATAGGTAAAAATGATATGATAGAAAATATTAATTTAGAAATAATTATTGATTGATTTTGCGTCTAGGAATTCTCGGAAAAACAGTTTTGCATGAATTATTAATATTTCTTGAACTCAATGTTATTCTAATGATAAAAGACAATATATTGAAAAAATCGTATTTATCGAGGGCCCATTTTTACATCTCACCCATGGCCTACAATATGTCAGGAAAACAACCCTGGTAAAGGGTAGAAGAAAACCTTGCAAAACAACTCTAACAAATGAAACTTGTGTTCTCATTGTAGTTTTTAAAATATATACGTTGACACATAAGTACATAACAAATTGATACGGTGACATTTTTTCCATCCTGTAACTGTTTACACTAATACAGAGGAACGAATATTTTTTACATTACAACAAAGGAACGAAATGATGAAAGAGACCACTGCATGCTCTACACTAGATCCGTCCATGCAACCAAGCATTAAAGCATACCATTAACGAACCCGCTTGGTTCAGAAGACCAACGGAGGTCCCCTTTTATTATTTCTCTATTAATTGTGTGAAAAGAACATGTAATCACTAATTAGCATTTAAAAGCAATGTAAAAAAAGGTGTTACACCAAGTCACTAGCCATCTACACAGCTAGACTAAAAGAACAAAGATATGGAGACAATTATATTGTATAAAACATAGCAGTTAAAAAGGTGGTCTTCTGGTGAACGTTTTATCTTCTACGGCGCTGTATTTTTTGTGGAATTATAATATAAATTGTTAAAATATGACGATGATAAAATCCATGAATTTGAAAATTGTTATCATCTGGTCATTTCAATTAGCTACCTATTTTTGAACGTCCTCGATATATATATTAATATAAACATTTTATGTATTATAATTGCAATAAAATTTAGATAGTATATAACTATATATATATATATAAATGTTAGGGTATTATATTGTATTCAAGATTTACTGTAAAAGCGTTATAAAGTCATAGAAAGTCAAAGTCAAAGTAGCTTAAGTAGAAAGTCAATGTAATTGAGTTTAAGGCCTTGTAATCTTGTAGGTATAAATAGGTTAGGTTTGCTTAGTTGTTAAGTAAGAGCATCTCCAACAGTTTTTCTATAATTTCTCTAAAATAGAGAATGAAAACAAAAAATCTCTAAAAAGAATTTAATTCAACTCCAACAGCTTTTCTATTTTAGAGAACCAATTATGACTTATATTATTAAAATATTCAATATATTTCTCTTTCATCATTAAAATAATATTTCTCTTTTCTTTTTGGTAGAAAATCATTAAAATACTATTTCTCACTCATTTTTTTTGGTGGAAAATCATCAAAATAATATATTTTTCTCATCATTTTAGAGATATAGAGAATTCTCTATATTGAGAGTTTTTCCCATATTGTTCTCTATTTTAGAGAATGAGTTAGAGAAGCTGTTGAATCATTTTAGAGAGAAAAAAAGTTGTTTTTCTCTATTTTAGAGAAGCTATTGGAGATGCTCTAAGTGATTAGAAAAACTCATATTGTTACATCTAGAGAGAGTCTAGAGAGAGAAAGTTCTAAATTCTTATGTAATTCTATATTCTTTCAAGATCATTGAGATTGATAATATTTACCTAATAGATCTAGTTCTTACAGTAAATATTTACGTAAATATAGTATACGATTTGTTTTTAGAAAACCTCATCGAAGATTCTTGATCTAATGGTTAGTGGTTTAGGTGGTCACTGAAAAATTATAACTTGTTGTCCTATCGACATAATTAACAAACGAGGTGTTTTTGTTGTTGACCAATATAATTAGATATTCTTAGAACGTCACCCTAAAATTAGAATGATTAAAAAAATAAAATAACATTTGTTTAAATGAACAAATATAATTTATATCCAAAAGGAACGATTAGATTAACCGCATGTATCCGATAATCATAAAACCCTTGTAGCTTATAATATCGTTTAATTTTTTAATACAAAGATTCAAAACTAAAATATCTAATTGATATAAAAAAAGATTTATTTTTCTTTTATAATATTATACAAATTAATTATCGTTGTTAAAACGTTGCTATAATTATTGTAGAATTTATGTATATTAGAGTTCTTACATTAGATAAAAATCAAACGGAAATACAAAGTAAATACCGTTAATTAGTTATCAAAAAATTAACTATATTAAATTTTAACCAATGAAACCCAAATTTCAATTTTCACGAAGCGTTTTATTTTCTTGAATGAAATATACTGGTTTGTAATTTTTTTGAACGGGTTCAAGGATGTCAAATGGCATGAAATCACGCCATATATAATACTGTTAGGACCAAAATGTCCTAATTATATGATAGTTTTATAAAAAGTTAATAATTGTAATATGGGCTTGGGTATAGAAATTATGGGTTTGGGCTTAAAGGTGTAATAGGTGGGTATATATAGAATGTGTGTGTGTAATTAGGGTTAAGATAATTATTATTACAATGTGATCCACGGTGTATGTGTGTGTTCTAGAGAGAGAACTAGGGCTGTAAACGAACCGAACGAACACGAACGGAGGCTTGTTCATGTTCGTTCGTTTAACTTAACCGAACAAACGAACGAACACGAACGGTAAACGAACGAGATTTTTTGTGTTCATGTTCGTTCGTTAAGAATTTTTGTTTGTTCGTGTTCGTTTATTAAGAGTTAAACGAACGTAAGCGAACGAACTTAAACGAACATAAACGAAGGTAAATGAACGAACTTAAATGAACATAAACGAACGTAAACGGACGACTTTAAATGAACATAAATGAACGAACGAAAATTAACATAAACGAACGAACCCAAATGAACAAAAAACAACCACTGTACTCATCATTTCGTTCATAAAAAATACCTTAACAAAATTAAAAACCGGGTTAACTTATAAGGTATAAAAAATAAATTCTAAAGATCAATTTACTTGATGATTTTACACATTAATTTCATATTATATAAATATGTTTATATATATAAACAAGCATAAACGAACATAAATGAACATAAACGAACATAAACGAACGTAAACGAACATAAACGAACATAAACGAACGTAAACGAACATAAACAATCGAACATTAACGAACATAAATGAACGAACGTTCACGAACATAAATGAACGAACGAGACAATTGTTCATGTTCGTTCATTTAACTAAATGAACAAAAAAACGTGTTCATGTTTGTTCATTTATTAAATAAACGAACATAAACGAACTTCCCGCCGAACGGTTCGCTGAACGTTCGGTTCGTTTACAGCCCTAGAGAGAACCATTCTCTCTCTAGGTAGTCTCTTCCCTTATGAATAAAATACACATTTATCCTATTATCTCATCTTGTTACTCTATCTATCAAATACTTGGATTGTTGCTTGAGTTAATGGGACTAACAAATACAATGGGTTTGCTATGATCTATTTTATTTTAAATTCACTTTTATTGCTTAAATACAATAACATCCAAAAAGTTCAATCCCCTTTAATACGATTATGTTAGTGCTTAAATGTAATTGTACCAAGTAGAGGGACTATATTTGTAATAGGGCTATTCTATACCCTAGGTATATATAGTTTGCTATTTTCCCTTTTGGGAAACTAGGTATATATAGTAGCCACACACACTAGTATTTGCATTGCATTCACCTTGTGAGCTACTTTGATCTTATTGAATATAGAGATGGCTTCCTTTAATGTTTACATTGATTGATTACTTGTTCTGGGATCACAATTGGTATCAGAGCTTGTAAATCTTTGATTTGATTAGGTTTGAGTGAAATATTTCCATATTTGAGTGTTCTTCATTTTCTTCAATTTTTGATTGATTTTAGCCGTTAGAGTTCTTCTAATGGATTGGAATTGATCAAGGTTTGTTTCTAGGATAGTTCTGTGTGTTTTATTCCGCAAAAACACAAGGATCGAAGCTCAGATTGGATTGTTTTCTTCATTTTCGTATTTCAACTTTCTGCACACTGTTTTGGATCGAAAACCCATTTTCTGTTGGTTTTTGGTTAAAACTTGAGGTTCTAAAGTTGCTCAGAATAGCCTCGCGAACTTACCCACCAAATTTCAGCCTTATCCGATCTGTTTTGAAGATCCGACCTTGAATCTTCATACATATCGCAATCCACTAACCTTCATCATTGTCGCAATCGTCTATTGCGACTTGGCTTCCAAATCGTAATCGTCTATTGCGACTTGCCCCAAATCGCAATCCATTACACTTTGAACAGTACCAAATCGCAACCTTCAGTTGCGACTCGGGTGAATTTTTACCTATTGCGATTTCAGTTATTGCGACTTCGGTTATTGCGATTTCAGTTATTGCGACTTCGGTTATTGCGACTTCAGCTGTTGCGACTTCGATTATTGCGACTTCAGCTGTTGCGATTTCAGTGTTGCGACTTCAGTGCGATTGCGACTTGGTTTGGGTTGCGACTTTGAGTGTGTTGAGACATAAACTTGAAACTTTAAAAGGAACTCCTAATCAGACTAATCAGATTTTTAACGATCAACAACAAGTAATCCAAAATGACTGCCAGAGATATGTTGACTATTGGTTCAAAAGATAAACCACCTGTTCTTTTCCCGAAAGACTTTAAAATTTGGAAAGACAGATTTCTTGACTACGTTGAACGACAAGAAAATGGAGCTCTTATCCATGAATCCTTGATGAACGGGGTTCTAGGAGAGGTACGTGAAGAAGACCCAGAAGGTAACAACGTAGTTATTCAGCCAAAGGTCTACACTGGTGACAATTTGTTGAGATACAAAGCCGATAAAGCGGCTAGGTCATTGGTCATGCAAGCCTTAACCAACGACATATATCGAAAGGTTGACAGTTTGAGTGAAACAGGTAAAGGTATGTTTGATGAACTTATCAAATTATACAAAGGGTCAGAAGTGGAAAACCAGCTGAGAGTCTCAAATGTCTTCAATACGTATGAGAATTTCAAGCAAAAGCATGGTGAGAGTTTAGATAAAGCATATGATCGTTTCACAACTATCTTAAATGATCTCAACAGTTACAAGGTATCAAAATCCATCATGGAGACTAATGTGAAGTTCTTGAACGTGCTTCAGCCCGAGTGGAAGAAGTATGCTCATCGAATGAAACAGAATTCTCGACTGGATTCTCTTCCGTTACAACAAATGTTTGAAACTTTAAAGCAAGATGAAGATGATGCTGAGCTGAAGAGGAAGAAGTTGATGAAAAATGAGAAGAATGGTAAGAAGGAAAAGAAGATGGTGGGGTCTGAGAAGAAAGAAGAAGAGGATGAGCTTGATAGTGAACCGTTAGCATTGATGTCAAGAAAGGCTAAGGGTAAGAGTATTCAGAGAGAAGAATATGAGTTAGACCAAACTGACTTGGATGAGGCAGAAAGCTTAAGGCAGGCTATGATACTTCTCTCCAAGGCCTTTCAACACAGATTTGTAAAAACTCCTGGATCAAATAACCAACGTTACTCATCTGGTTCTAAAAACTTTGAACACAAGAATCGGATTGAGTCAAAGAAGTTTGATGATCATAAGGAAGATGGTAAAAGGCCGGAGGTGAAGAAGTATGGTGATAAAAAGGATGAAGAGCAGAAGTGCTACAACTGTGGGAAGACCGGTCATTTCTCCAAAGATTGCTGGAAACCGAAAGTGAAGAATTCTGACTACTACAAGCAGAAGGCATTGTTAGCTGAACAGAAAGAGTCAGGAATTGAGCTTCCAGTTGAGGAAGAGTTTTGGTTGGACCAGACAGATTATGAAGAAGAGGAAGACACAGCTGCTTTTGCTAGGATGTGCTTGATGAGCAGAGATGATGAGGATTCAGAGGCTGATGCGGCGCCTGAGACAGATGAGGTAGATCTCTGCACTATTAATCATTTTGGTAATCAGTTTAAAGTTTTTCAATTAAAACTTGATGAACAAAGCGAGAAACTCATTAAGGCACATAAAACTATTGAACTTCAAAGACAGACAATCATTGACCATAACAAGTTAAATGATGATTTGAAAACGGAACGAGTTGAGATCGAAAAATCTCGAACTTCTTTCCGAAGAAGAATGGATGAAATAGGAGAAAAGGTAAAAATTGCTGAAAATAGGAAGAATGAGATTGAACAAATGTTGCGATCTTATAAAGATATAAACAACGAATTGACCGAAAAAGCAAGTGATCTAGAAGCGAAGCTGTACAAACTTGGTCAATCTGAGCAAACAATTTATCTAAACACTCCAAAGAAATTCAGATATTACAATTCGAAATGGGGTTTGGGATATGACAATCCTCATTATTTGGAGAATACTTTGAAAAAGGCACCTTGTATATACAAGTTTCAATGGCTTAAGTATCTAAAAGATCCTAAATTCAAGATCAAATGGCTTAATGAGGAAGAACAAGGAATTGAGGAAGAAACTAAAAAAAAGACAACTGTAACCATGCAACTTTCTTATTTTTATGATCAGGCAAATAGGAAGGCAATGCAAGATAAGAAAACATTGCCTAATGACTATTTTGAAAGCTATGTTGTTCAGCCACCAAAGGGAACTGTATCAAAACCCGTTTCTGAAGGAAAAATATATTATCCTCCCTTGGTGGTCGAACAGAAGCTTGTCGATCTTGAATTGAATATTAAAAGCAAAATTGAAGAAGTCAGAATGACGATCAACTCGCTTTTGATATTGAAAAGGAAGTGATGCTAACTGTTTTGATAAATAGCATGAAAGACAAGTCTGAAAAGGTCGTTTCTGTTTCGTCTTCAAAAAGCATAGAAGAAAAGAAATCTCTTGAACTTAGATGCTTGAATCTCTCAAAACAAGTCTCCGATTTTCAGAAAATGTTATTTCTTGAAAAAGAAAATTTTGAGAAAGAAAGAGAGATTTAAATTCGAAAGAATATCTTTTGAAATTGAAAATGTTTTTCTTTCAAAGAAAATATCTGATTTAGAAAGCATTCTGATCAAAGAGAGAAATGATCTTGAGTCCAATAAAGAATACTTTCAAAATGAAATCTCAAGACTTATGGGAAAATTGACGAATTTATCCACTGAAGCTATGACAGAGTTTGCTAGCAAAGTTTCCTCTGATTCAGATGCTTCCTCATGCAAAGCCTTCATGGGGAATACTCTAAATAGAAGCATGATGGTGGATGACTTTGATGATTTTGGTCCTATTGATATAGAGGAACAACCTGTTAATGAAAATTCTTGTGATTTCTTTCATAACTCTTCTTCCAATGACATTAAGGTTGATCATGTAATTGACATTCCATGTGAAAGGAAGGGTAAGCAAGTACAACAAAAGGATGTTAAATTTGACTTTAGTGCTAAACTTCCAGATCATTCTGATTTTCTGGTCAAGGAAGAGGAACCCAAGGAGAATTTTCTTCGAGGGGGAATCTTCTAAAACCGTTGAGAAAAAGAAAAAGAAGAAAAATAAGCGCAAATCTAAAACTTCTAAAGTTCAAAATTCCTACGCTTACAATTCTTATCTTGATTCCATTTCAGATCGTAATTTAAGAAACAACTCGCGGGTAGAGTGGAGAATAAAGGAGTTCACACATGATGTGGCCCAGAGAAAATCACCTACTGTCGCTTTTAATTCCAAGAAAAACACTTTTGTTTATGATGTTAGTAATCGTGTTGCCTCAAACAAACAAAAACTTGTTATTCCGTACAAGATTTCTTCAATGCAACAACTGATTAATTTAGCACATGATCAAATTTGTTGCTCTTCTTGTGGTGTAGATGATTTTATCTGCAAGTCTGATTATTCTTCGTGGTTTGGTTATAACTTCTATGGTTCAAATCGTTTTTATTCAAATAGATATTATAACCACTGCAATTCAAAGAAAAAGGTTAATTCTCCTAACCCGAAAGGACCCAATTGGCAATGGGTACCTAAAACTGTTTAAATCTCATTTTGCAGCTCCGTCATGTGTGGTATTTGGATTCTGGTTGCTCAAAACACATGACAGGAAGGAAGGAGCTGTTGAGCAACTTTGTGAAACACGATGGAGGGAAAGTTAAGTTTGGAAATGATCATTACGCTCCAATCATGGGTTATGGAGATATTGTGGCCGACAACGTCAGAATAACTAAAGTGAATGTTGGTCCCGAAAGGCTTAAACAAGTTTGTAGAAGGGGGGGGGGGGGTTGAATACAAACACACTATTTTACTTTTCTAAATTGTTTATTGATAAATCATTAACAATTTACAGCTTGTTGCGGAAACAAGATTAAGGATAAACCTAAATCTAAACAAGTTGGAACACTAAGGTTTTCTTGCACTAAGAAAGATAAGGAGATTACTAATAAAATCCTATCTTGAGAGATTTGAACTTGTCCAGAGTTAGCAAGTTACTTCAAATGAAGTGAGTTCATCTCTTTATATACTGCATGCATTTAATGCAATCCAGTATATACTTTACACGTGTCATTAGCGGATTGGTTGCATGTCATTGACCTTTGATGACAACCTTAGTAGCCGCATGAATGAACAGTGTAGTATCAGAGTGGTTGTACGATTTCAGATTTTCGGAGGTTCTTTTCTGACATTTCGTACGGTGGCGTGCAAGGGAGGTTAAGACAAAAGTACTTTGTACGGAGGACTTCATGATCAGCTTTCGTTGATTCAGCGATTATCATTTACTATTCAGCAGATGATAAAGTTCAGCGATAGCTGAAGTCTTGTACTTGATACTTCACGTTGAGTGGACAAATCTGAGTCTTCGCTGATCCGCATCAGTTCATTAGGAGACTTGTCGCTGGTTCTTGAGCTTGATCTTCGACTTCAGCGTAGAACCTTTGTTGACGTGAATCTTGTCTTCAGGGATCATAAGTAAACAACTAACTTATCAGCGATCACCATAAGGACTGAACAGACTCAGCGATATGGTGAACAGTGTTCGCTGAATGTTTAATCTAAAAGTGCGAGAGTTCCTATCAGCAGTACTGTAAGATCTTAGTACTTATCAGCGATAGTGAAACTCTGATACATATTGTTTACTTACAATTTTCACTAAGTATTTAAGATAGGGTCATTATCAAATCACTGAGGGTTTGGATCAACAATCTCCCCCTATTTGATTATGACATAGCAACAGAGAAAATTGCTATTTAATGAAAACATAAGGATAAAAAGAACTCATAAAATATTTGTCCCTTTTACTGTTTTCTGGGATCTTTTCAGTACTGATGGAGTAAAGTACATTCGCTGAAATCTTTCTTTAAATCTTCGAATCAGGTTACAATATGAATAAGAAAGATTACAAGTACAAGCGAAATAAATTACAAGTACTGAAGGATGACTGATACAATAGAGAAAATGGTGATTGTTGTCAGCCTTCAAAGGGTTCTTCCTTAATGAGAAGTTCATCAAGGGTTGTCTTTTCAGTTGGAATCATCCAGTCAGGAACCTTTTCTCCTTTATTCTTTAGCTTCAGAGCAGCTTCAAAAATCAAGGGTTTTAGGTGTCGTGCCTGAATGTCTTTTCTGAAGTCGCACCAGTAGATGAGATCTTTGAGCTGTTCGATTGGAGTGATTGGAAGCTCAGCGATCCGTTGAAAGCATTTACGTCCGTCGTAGTCAAGAAAGAATATTCCATAAGGATTACTGATGACTTTACCAGGGACGAAAAGTTCACATGGTGGCAAAGAGACATCAAGGGCAGATAGATCAGGATCAGGACCAAGCACTTCAGCGCGAGAGAAACCAATTCCAGTTTCATTTCGTATGACAGGACCTGAGTTTGAATCTTGACGTTTCTTCCTTGGAGAGTCCTTTTTTCTTTTCGGCTTTAGATCAGGAACATGAGGAATATCCACACAAGAAGATATCAAATCGATCTGTCTGTTTATCAGCTTTTCGAAATGATCCTTGTACTTAGATTTTGATGGTTGGATAGCTAACCTCATCTCCAGCCATTCAGAGAGACCATACCTTTTTACAGCGTCAGCACGAAAGGTTTCAGATGAGTCATCTTCTCTGAACAGTTTGATGTCAACAATAGGTACTCCGATGGAGGTTCTTCCAGAGATGAATACCTTGTTGATCTTCGCTGGACGATATCTGAAGTGGATTTTCTCTTTACACCAGATCAGGGTGGTCTGAGAAACTTCAGCTTTCTTTTCCACGATCTTCTGGGCTTGTTCCCAAAGCTTTCGTTGGATTTGAATGGGAATACGCTTCAGCTTGGGGTCTTTGACAGATTCTTGAGTGAGCTTGATGGCGTATTCTCTGTCTTTATCTTCAGCTTCCTTCCTTTCAGCGATGAGGCGTTCAGCTCTGAGATGATCTTGGTATTCAGCTTTTGAAATTCTGAACTTAGGAGGAACTGAAGGTAGTTGATCGCGCCTTAGGATGATTCGTTGATCCTCGAATCGCTTTATCATTTCTTCTCTCCTCTTTTGATCTTCTTCACTCAGCCTTTGAGGAACTGAGGAAGGTCTGTTTCTGTGCGAGAGAGGTTGTTCTTCTGGTTCATCAGTCTCAGAGATTAAATCTAAGACTGGGATTATGTCTTCAGCGGTAGCTGGAATTATTGGTGAAGTCGCAACAGAAGATCTTTCAGCGATATCCTCAAACAGGGGAGAGGACTAGCTGAAACGCAGCGATCTTACAAATAAGAACTGGGTAGAAGAACTTGGGTAGAAAAGATAGAAAAAAATGTGGATGTGTATGGTGTTTGTGGAATGGATAACTGATTGTTCAGAGATGATCAGGGAAGGAAAAATAAGTTTAGTGTACCTGACAAATCGGCTTTGCAAGTAGGATCGCCAGATTATCATCTTCAGCGATGCCTTTGTCTTTGCTTTTCTCAGCGCCAGAGGCTGAGTGCTTTGTCTTTGTCTTCTCCCCTGAAGGTTCTTTTATTGAAATACCTTTAAGAGCTTTGGTTCGAGGAGCAGGTTTGACAACAAAGAAATCATCGTCATCTTCATCATCATCATCATCATCGTTCCTTGGAGAGGAGGATGGTTCAGCTTCAGGGATGTCGAAGTCTTCGTCTTCTTCTGCTTCAGATTCCTCAGCATCTTCTTCGAGTTGCTCCCCCTCAGATACAGAGGCGAGGTTCTCGGTTCCCTCAGGGTTTTCATCTCCCTGAGGTCCAGTAATCCGATCTTCATTACTCTCTCCCCTGATAGATTCATCATGGGAAAGGTCTTCAGCGCTCTTGTTTTGATCTTCAGCGCTCTTCTCCTGTTCAGCGCTCTTCTCCCCCTCTTTCTCATGATGGGCGGGGGAGGAATGGGTAGATTCAGCATTGGTGTTGTCTCTGTCTTCTGGGCCAGAGATTTTCACACAACCTTCAAGCTTAGCTATTCTGTCTTCTAGGCCAGAAATAGCAGGCGTGATTTTCTTCAGCTCTTGGCGATCCTCTGCGGTGAATGAGACCAAAATAGTGTGTTTGTATTCAACCCCCCCTTCTACAAACTTGTTTAAGCCTTTCGGGACCAACAAGTGGTATCAGAGCGGATTTGTTTAATCTCATAAACAAGATCTAATCTAAGATATTTTCTCTTCCTTGCTATTATCTGAAAATGGCCAACTCAAACACAAACACTCACTATATCGACAATGGTTCTCTTGCAAAACCCCCTAGATTTTCCAGAGACAACTTCAACTTATGGAAAAATAGGATGACACTCTTCTTAGAAGGTGTAGACCCTACTATACCTTACTATCTTGAAAACGGTCCACACATCCCTGTAACGATTGATCCTGCCGTTCCAGCCACTGCAACTAGAGCTGCTATTCCAGAAAGGCTGATTCCAAAGGAAATCCATCATTGGACCGATGAAGACAAGAAGAAAGTGGCTATAGATACAAAAGCCAGATCCATACTATCCATGGCCCTTCCTGACGAAGTCTACCATTCCGTCATGAACCTGAAATCCTCAAAGGCCATGTGGGACACAATATGTGTTCAGTATGAAGGAACGTCTGAAGTCCAGGATTCAAGAAAGATCAACCTGGTAAGACAATACGAAAGTTTCATCTCTGGTAAGAATGAAACTCTCTCTGAAGTACATCAACGTTTTAATTGCTTAATTATAGATCTTAAAACGGTTGGTAAGGAATATTCTAACTTTGAAGTTCTGACAAAGTTTTTAGAATGTTTACCTGAAAGCTGGGACAATTATTCCATGTGTCTCAAGCTGTCAAAAGATCTAAGATCAATGACACTGGCTACTTTATATGGCACATTGCTGAATCATGAGCAATCTAGCCATCTTAAGAAGAATCTTGTAAAAGATTCCAAAAGCACCCCTGTTGCTTTAATCTCAGAGGAACCTTCTACTCAGCGACCCGTGGTCACTATCACTGAGTTAGAAAGTAACTCTGAAAGATCATCAGATTCTGATTCTTCAGATGATGAATCCTTGGCTCTCCTAACTAAAAAGTTCAGGAGATTCGCCAAGAAGAAAATGTTTAGAAAGAACAAAACTCTTTCTATAGCTGACAAGCCTAAGTCATCAGCTTTTGTTGATAAGGCTACTGCTACTTGTTTTAACTGCGAAAAGACAGGTCATTTCGCTAACGAGTGCAGGTCAAAGAAAATCATGAGACCTTCAGCCTTTACAAAGAAATCCTTTGTTCCAAGGAATAAAGACGACAAATACTTAAAGCTGAAGGAGAAGTATGCAAAGCTGAAAAGCTTTAAGAAGAAGGGAAAAGGCCTAATGGCTGACTATGATTGGGCTGCTTCTGATGAAGAAGCCTCATCATCTGATTCTGAAGATGATGAAGCAAATCAATGTCTCATGGCCAAGATTGAAGAAGAGGAAGAAAGTTCAGACATTCCCTCCACTTCAACATCTGCCATTCAGGTATCACCTTCCTTCTTTACCAATATTGTAAATATTGATGAAGCTGATAGTCTCCGTAAAATCGAACTACTGACTAGAAGCTTATACGAAGCCATGAACGGCAAAGCTGTGGTTGAAAACCAAAATCTTGATCTCGCTGAAAAGCTTAAAAATTGCCACCTTCAAATAGAAAAGCTTTCTAAATTTGAAGAAGATTTTAAAGATCAAGTCCATTTAAATCAGCTAGTCAAAATTGAACGAGCGGAAGCTATCGCTGCATTAAAAGCTGAACAAGCTACTGTTGAAGGATGGTGTAATTCTTCAACAAAGATCACTGAGATAATTAAGGCTCAGATTCCTCTGAGTGATAAACGTGGTCTGGGTTATAAATATGATACTCCAATACCAACCACTGAACGTTCAATGCTTAAATTTGGAACGTTCGTATCCTCAGTAGCTGACACTTCTTCATCTCAGTACTCCTCGTCGATTACACCAATCCCTGAGGAAACTCCTACCTCCTCAAAAGGTAAGGAGAAAATGGTTTATTCAAAACCTACCTCTGTCTCTAAAGATAAAGGTAAAGGAATTGTAATTTATCAAAATCCTCAGAAGGGTACTTTAGTACCTAAGCTGAATGCTTCCAAAGCCTTAGTGATTCATTCATCTGGTTCTAGAAATCAGACCTCTGGATCAGTTCAGCGACCTACTCCTAGACTCAGAGTAGATGTCCTTGGTAAGAAATCTGAAGAACTGAATGTTCGTCCTATTTCAAAAACCAATAGTGTACTTGGTGCTGGCACTTCTAATTCCAAATTAAAAGCTCAGCACACAAGTGGTCCTAGAACTAATTTTAGTTATAGGAAATGTTATCACTGTGGACTTACCGATCATATTGCAAGTAAGTGTCCCACAGCCACCAAAGCTGATAAGATAGCTAAGGTGAAGATAGCACCAAAGAAGACCAAACCAGTTGCAAGTCAGGTCAAGGTGACTCCTACCACTGAGGTCAAGAAATTGACCAAAGTGAAGAAAGACAAAGCTGAATCTTCAAATGCTGCGAAGACTGCTGAACCCATTCCAACCACTTCCACTGACAAACGCGTATACATGGTGAAGTGGGTACCCAAGCAAAACTAATCTTCCTTTGTATTGCAGGTTAAGAAGGGTATCTGGTATCTCGATAGCGGATGCTCTAGACACATGACTGGAAAGAAAAGCCTGCTCGCTGAATACAAGGAAGAGAAGGGTCCCTCTGTGACTTTCGGTGGAAATGGAAAAGGACACACCCGAGGGTATGGTGTACTTTCAAATGGTACAACATCCTTCAGAAGAGTCGCATATGTTGAAGGGCTGAAGCATAATCTTCTGAGCATCAGTCAGCTTTGCGACATGGATAACAAAGTGATTTTCACCAAGGAATCCTGCTTTGTCTCTGACAAAAAGGAGAAGATAGCTCTCAGCGGTTATCGTTTGGAAAATGTTTACGTTATAAACATGGACTCAACAACCACTGAGAACTCCTGTTTCTTCTCAAAGGCATCTTCTGATGTCAACTGGCTATGGCACAAGAGGCTTTCACATCTCAACTTCAAGACACTGAATACTCTTTCTTCCAAAGAGTTAGTCACTGGTCTACCTCAACATTCATACGCCAAAGAATCCTTATGTTCAGCGTGTGAAAAAGGGAAGCATACCAAGGCAAGCTTTAAGTCAAAGCAAGTTTCCTCAGTGTCATCTCCTCTTCAACTACTCCATATGGATTTGTTTGGCCCCGTTAACAAACAATCCATCGCTGGAAAGAAATATACGCTGGTCATAGTTGATGAATTCTCTCGTTATACATGGGTAATGTTTCTCCGTTCTAAGAGTGACACCCCTGAAGAACTCATCACCTTTGTTCGGAAGATGGAAACTCTGAACAATATGACTGTTCGCTCAATAAGGAGTGATCATGGAACTGAATTCAAAAACAGTTCTCTTGATTCCTTCCTTGAGAGCAAGGGTATTTCTCATAACTTTTCGTCAGTGAGAACACCACAACAAAACGGAGTCGCTGAAAGAAGAAATAGAACAATTATTGAAGCTGCACGTTCAATGCTCAGCGATTCTCACCTGCCTACTCAGTTTTGGGCAGAAGCTGTCAACACGGCTTGTTTTACGCAAAACAGGTCGCTGATAGTCAAAAGATTCAAAAAGACAGCCTATGAACTTTTTCATGGGAGAAAGCCTTCAATCAACTTTCTTCACATCTTTGGTTGTCAGTGTTTCATACTGAACAACAGAGATGCCCTTGGAAAGTTTGATCCTAAGGCTGATGATGGAATCTTTCTTGGATACTCCTCAGTTTCCAAAGCCTTCAGAGTCTTCAACCGAAGAAGACAAACTGTAGAAGAAACTATTCACGTCACGTTTGACGAATCCCGTTCAGCGAACTCTAAACCGAACGCTGATACAGAAGAACTGAATCAATGGATGTTTTCTCATCTTGGTGATTCAGAAGATGTTCCCACTACTCATACTCATACAACTGAAAATGATGGTCCTACTATCATTCCCAATATGCAGAATAGTGAAGCTGAAACATCTTGGGTCTCAGCTGTTCCTATAAATACTATACCCGCAGTTGATCCAAATGTCTCAGAAATTCCATCTATTTCTCAGCAATCAGTGAATGAAGTGACAAATGCAAGCATTCCTCTCTTAGCTGATTATCCAGAAGTAGCTGAAGCCTCATCTTCAGTTTCTCCAGTTCAGACTGAGTCAGCGACGCATGCTCCGGCTCAGCGATGGACTGTAAATCACCCAATCGATCAAATTCTTGGTGATCCCAACGCTGGTATTCAGACTCGTAGAAGTGCAGGTAATATTTGTTTATTTGTTAACTTTATTTCTCTAACTGAACCAAAGAAAATAGATGATGCCCTCAGAGATCCAAACTGGGTCAGCGCTATGCAAGAAGAGCTGACTGAATTCGAAAGAAACAAAGTTTGGAAACTTGTTCGGAGACCAACTGACAAAACAGTGATAGGCACTAAGTGGGTCTATCGAAACAAGTTGGACGAACATGGTACTGTAACTCGCAACAAAGCTCGTCTTGTTGCTCAGGGATACAGACAAGAGGAAGGTATAGATTATGACGAAACCTTTGCTCCTGTAGCAAGACTTGAATCTATTCGTCTTATCTTAGCATATGCTGTACACAAAAACTTCACTGTACATCAAATGGATGTTAAGTCAGCGTTTCTAAATGGAAAGCTGAATGAAGAAGTTTATGTGGAACAACCTCCAGGATTCTCAGATCCTAAGCGTCCAGGTTATGTTTATAAGCTGGATAAGGCACTTTATGGCTTGAAGCAAGCTCCTCGTGCATGGTATGACACTCTTTCTACGTATCTCCACCTTGAAAAATTTGAGAGAGGTAAGATTGACAAAACTTTGTTTTTTAGAAAAATAAAAGGTCATATCATTTTAGTTCAAATATATGTTGATGACATTATATTTGGTTCTACTAACCCTGAGCTTTGTACTCGTTTCGCTGATAGAATGAAAGATGAGTATAAAATGAGTATGATGGGTGAACTAACATATTTCCTTGGTCTTCAGATTAAGCAAACTGAAAAAGGAACTTTTATAAATCAGGGAAAGTATGTTAAAGATATGCTGAAAAAATTCGACTTAACTGAAAGTTCAGCTATGAAAACCCCTATGGCACCACCGCTGATACTTGATAAGGACACAAAGGGTGTTCCTGTCAATGTCACGCTGTACCGTGGGATGATCGGCTCACTACTGTATCTTACAGCTAGCCGACCCGATATTATGTTTGCAACATGTCTGTGCGCACGATATCAAGCTGAACCTAAGATATCTCATATGAAAGCTGTAAAGCGAATCTTTCGATATCTTAAGGGTACAGCGAATCTAGGTCTTTGGTATCCCAAAGATTCAGGATTCGATCTAACCGCCTATTCAGACAGTGATTTTGCAGGTTGCAAAATGGATAGGAAAAGCACCACAGGAGGATGTCAGCTCCTGGGTGGAAAGCTGGTAAGTTGGACAAGTAAGAAGCAAAACTCGGTGTCCACTTCCACAGCTGAAGCTGAGTATGTAGCCGCTGGAAGCTGCTGTTCTCAAGTCTTGTGGATGAGAAATCAACTACTAGACTATGATCTTCAGCTCTCCAAAATTCCAATCTATTGCGACAGCACAAGTGCCATCGCTATAGCAAACAATCCAGTGCTACACTCAAAGACAAAACACATAGAATTCAGATATCATTTTATCAGAGATCATGTGATGAATGGTGATATAGAACTTCATTTTATCCCAACTGATTATCAGTTAGCTGATTTGTTTACCAAGCCTCTTGATGAGACAAGATTCAACTTTCTCATCAGCGAGCTTGGAATGCTGAACTTTGAAGGATAAATCTTCAGCAGTTCACATTTAATCAGCGATACGTTTATACATTCTTGTATAGGCTCTGGATAAAATAATCTAGTACAATCCATTTCATCATCTTCTCTCTGAATAAATTGGGTTAAACTGATATCAAGGTATGTTTTCTCTGACAAAACGCATGAAAATGCAAGATTTCAAATTCTTTCATCGCTGAATAATATCTTGAAATTTCTTAAAACCCTCACTGATATTTCTATTCAGTGCTTCATATTTTCCAAAGAGTACCTGAGTTTTTCTTTCAAAACCTCAGAGACAACGAAAGAATGTGAAAGGACAGTTGTGACATCATTGCAACGGATAACACCAGGCACGCTCTTTTTCTGACACACGTTTGCACGTTTCGTTGTCTATCCAATCAAATGCAAACACGTGTCCGTGTCATGATGAAAAACTTTCCCGCTCAAGTTTTTCTCTCTCTACTCTCTTCCTATATAAACACTCTCAAAGTTTATATTTGTCTTTTATGCGAGTCAATCTTTCTCCGCAAGAAAAGAACACTGTTGCATTTTGTGCTCTCGATCTTCAAGAACTGTTCATCATCTTCTTCATCAAACTCAAGGTCAATATGTTCTTATCTTTAATCAAATGCAAATAACTTGTTTTCGATCTTATCATTGTTTTACACAAGATCAAACAAAAGAACTCAAAATAAAATCATTTTCTTTCATGGTTTTATAAACACAACCATTTCATGGTTGTTCTTCAAGTTTTAAATCTAAAATCTTAAACTTGTTCTTCTTTCGTATCCATTTAAAAAAAAAAAAAAAACTGGAATACAAGGCTTATAGGTGTTATATTCGTTTTTTTAAAAACAAGAAAAACCCTAATCTTCATTAAGACTTTTTTGTCTGAATGAAATGGACAAAATTCGAAAAAACTTAATGGAAATTCTCTTTCCACATTAAGATATTTCTTATTTGTTAACATCTTTGGTTGAACTGATAATACAGTGAAATGGCAACTTCAAAGCTGAATGTTACCGCTGAGTCCATCTCCACTGATTCTGAGGAACTGGAAATCACCAAAGCTCCTCAGGTTAAGTTTGAGCTGGATCAACTTGACTGGACAAAGGCAAACAACCTTTCAGCGCTTCTCGAGTTTCCTCCTCGGAAGCAGGTATCCCATCTAGACGACGCTGTGAATTTTTTGAAGAATAGCCCCATATACACAGCACTGACAATCACACCTCCTGCCAGTCAGCGTCTATTATCCCAATTCTGGTACTCTGCCAGACACACCAACCTACCCTCAGCCAAAGATCCATCTAAAACCATCGACTGCATACTCAGCGATACTGAGTATGGCACCATCAAGATAACCCCCGCAATAATCCGCAAAGCTCTGAAATTCCCTAACGCTACCTCAGAAAATCCTTTCATTCCATTTCCTGACCACAAGAAGCACGCCGACAGGGAAGAAATCACTGCTTTCCTTGATGCGATGGGTTACATCTGGGAGACTGGAAGAGACAAGCTACCTGAGAAGAAGCTGACGCTGATAAAGAAATCCAAGATGCCCAGCGAGATGAACTTCATCTTCGCTCACCTGATCAGCTGCATGACAGCGAAATCCGGATCTTCTGATCAAGCCGCTCAACCTCAGCAGGCCATGGGTTACGCACTGCTGAAAGGTCTCAACATTGACTGGGCCTCCATCATCTATGAAGACCTCATTCAACGTGTTGATTCTGCCGCTGACCGACCAGCATGGGTTCCTTACCCGCGATTCATCAGCGCCATCTTTCAATATGGCCTGAAGGACAGCTATCCTGAAGAGGGTGATCTGAAACTCTCTCAGATTGGCCCTAAAGTTCTCGACTTCAAGCCTGTCGCCAACGAGGTACGTCTCTCTACTCTTCTCACTCTTCTAAATTCTCCGCTTTCTGTGGCTCCTTCAGCGACAATACCCATCGCTGATACCCCGGCCACAAAATCCATTCCTTCTAAGAAAAGGAAACAATCTCTTACCCCTCTTGATTCCAAAAGGATCAAGAAAACCAAGGAGCAACCCCAGCAATTGCATGCTGAAGACTCCTCAGCTTATTCTGAAGAGCTAAAGGAAAGTTCCGTGGTACGCTCTGCCACACCAATTCAAGCCATCCCTTCTAAACCTACTTCAGCGTCCCTAAACGCCGAGGTTAGAACTTTGGAATCTACCCAACCTTCGTCAGTCTCTCAAAAGACTGATGAAGTACTTCTCAGCGAATCCAACGCTGAACTTGAAACCCAACCCCAATTCTTATCCTTCGCTCCTCCCTCTACTTCTTTGGACACTCCTCCAGTCAAAACTGGAGATGCCATCATTCAAGAAGCCGTTGAAGCTTCTCAGCGAATGACGAAGAAAGGACCTGCAGAGATCTCCATCCCTCACGGAACTTTTGAGGGAGATATGGAACACTATGGAGGGACTCGAAACTTTGATGAGTTCGTCAACGCTCCTGCAGGTACAGATCCCACCTTAAACACTGTAACTAAACCTGAAACTTCTGAGCTTTCCTTTCTTCACAAGTACTTATATGTTACAGGTCCTTTTTTGGGAGACATCAACCAGTCTCTGAAGTCTATGGAGATGAAACTTACGGATCTCACCACCGGTCTATCAAATAACTCTACAGCTGTAACAAACGCTGGAGAGAATCTGACGAAGCTGACTACTGTGGTGGACAAGAAGGCCTCCTCTGATGACATCAAAGACCTTGATAAAACTCTCGCCGACTTTGCCAAAGTGCTCTCCGACATCTACACTGACTACACCAACCTCAAATCATCAGTTTCCACCATTTCCAGCGATGTTACAACGCTGAAGAAATCGGTTGGTACACTCGAAGGTGATATGTCAGTGGTCAAGACCGACTTGGGCTCAGTGAAGACCGACCTTGGTTCTGTCAAGACAATGATCGAGACGCTGGTGAACAAGGCAAATAATCCAGCTCCTGCTCCGGCCCCTGCACCTGTTTTGGACTCATTCACCGCAGAGGATCGCCAAGAGCTGAAGAAAATCACGCCTGCTATTTCTGGCCTAGAAGACAGAATAGCTAAGCTTGAAGGTTGTGTGAAAATCTCTGGCCCAGAAGACAGAGACAACACCAATGCTGAATCTACCCATTCCTCCCCCGCCCATCATGAGAAAGAGGGGGAGAAGAGCGCTGAACAGGAGAAGAGCGCTGAAGATCAAAACAAGAGCGCTGAAGACCTTTCCCATGATGAATCTATCAGGGGAGAGGGTAATGAAGATCGGATTACTGGACCTCAGGGAGATGAAAACCCTGAGGGAACCGAGAACCTCGCCTCTGTATCTGAGGGGGAGCAACTCGAAGAAGATGCTGAGGAATCTGAAGCAGAAGAAGACGAAGACTTCGACATCCCTGAAGCTGAACCATCCTCCTCTCCAAGGAACGATGATGATGATGATGATGAAGATGACGATGATTTCTTTGTTGTCAAACCTGCTCCTCGAACCAAAGCTCTTAAAGGTATTTCAATAAAAGAACCTTCAGGGGAGAAGACAAAGACAAAGCACTCAGCCTCTGGCGCTGAGAAAAGCAAAGACAAAGGCATCGCTGAAGATGATAATCTGGCGATCCTACTTGCAAAGCCGATTTGTCAGGTACACTAAACTTATTTTTCCTTCCCTGATCATCTCTGAACAATCAGTTATCCATTCCACAAACACCATACACATCCACATTTTTTTCTATCTTTTCTACCCAAGTTCTTCTACCCAGTTCTTATTTGTAAGATCGCTGCGTTTCAGCTAGTCCTCTCCCCTGTTTGAGGATATCGCTGAAAGATCTTCTGTTGCGACTTCACCAATAATTCCAGCTACCGCTGAAGACATAATCCCAGTCTTAGATTTAATCTCTGAGACTGATGAACCAGAAGAACAACCTCTCTCGCACAGAAACAGACCTTCCTCAGTTCCTCAAAGGCTGAGTGAAGAAGATCAAAAGAGGAGAGAAGAAATGATAAAGCGATTCGAGGATCAACGAATCATCCTAAGGCGCGATCAACTACCTTCAGTTCCTCCTAAGTTCAGAATTTCAAAAGCTGAATACCAAGATCATCTCAGAGCTGAACGCCTCATCGCTGAAAGGAAGGAAGCTGAAGATAAAGACAGAGAATACGCCATCAAGCTCACTCAAGAATCTGTCAAAGACCCCAAGCTGAAGCGTATTCCCATTCAAATCCAACGAAAGCTTTGGGAACAAGCCCAGAAGATCGTGGAAAAGAAAGCTGAAGTTTCTCAGACCACCCTGATCTGGTGTAAAGAGAAAATCCACTTCAGATATCGTCCAGCGAAGATCAACAAGGTATTCATCTCTGGAAGAACCTCCATCGGAGTACCTATTGTTGACATCAAACTGTTCAGAGAAGATGACTCATCTGAAACCTTTCGTGCTGACACTGTAAAAAGGTATGGTCTCTCTGAATGGCTGGAGATGAGGTTAGCTATCCAACCATCAAAATCTAAGTACAAGGATCATTTCGAAAAGCTGATAAACAGACAGATCGATTTGATATCTTCTTGTGTGGATATTCCTCCTGTTCCTGATCTAAAGCCGAAAAGAAAAAAGGACTCTCCAAGGAAGAAACGTCAAGATTCAAACTCAGGTCCTGTCATACGAAATGAAACTGGAATTGGTTTCTCTCGCGCTGAAGTGCTTGGTCCTGATCCTGATCTATCTGCCCTTGATGTCTCTTTGCCACCATGTGAACTTTTCGTCCCTGGTAAAGTCATCAGTAATCCTTATGGAATATTCTTTCTTGACTACGACGGACGTAAATGCTTTCAACGGATCGCTGAGCTTCCAATCACTCCAATCGAACAGCTCAAAGATCTCATCTACTGGTGCGACTTCAGAAAAGACATTCAGGCACGACACCTAAAACCCTTGATTTTTGAAGCTGCTCTGAAGCTAAAGAATAAAGGAGAAAAGGTTCCTGACTGGATGATTCCAACTGAAAAGACAACCCTTGATGAACTTCTCATTAAGGAAGAACCCTTTGAAGGCTGACAACAATCACCATTTTCTCTATTGTATCAGTCATCCTTCAGTACTTGTAATTTATTTCGCTTGTACTTGTAATCTTTCTTATTCATATTGTAACCTGATTCAAAGATTTAAAGAAAGATTTCAGCGAATGTACTTTACTCCATCAGTACTGAAAAGATCCCAGAAAACAGTAAAAGGGACAAATATTTTATGAGTTCTTTTTATCCTTATGTTTTCATTAAATAGCAATTTTCTCTGTTGCTATGTCATAATCAAATAGGGGGAGATTGTTGATCCAAACCCTCAGTGATTTGATAATGACCCTATCTTAAATACTTAGTGAAAATTGTAAGTAAACAATATGTATCAGAGTTTCACTATCGCTGATAAGTACTAAGATCTTACAGTACTGTTGATAGGAACTCTCGCACTTTTAGATTAAACATTCAGCGAACACTGTTCACCATATCGCTGAGTCTGTTCAGTCCTTATGGTGATCGCTGATAAGTTAGTTGTTTACTTATGATCCCTGAAGACAAGATTCACGTCAACAAAGGTTCTACGCTGAAGTCGAAGATCAAGCTCAAGAACCAGCGACAAGTCTCCTAATGAACTGATGCGGATCAGCGAAGACTCAGATTTGTCCACTCAACGTGAAGTATCAAGTACAAGACTTCAGCTATCGCTGAACTTTATCATCTGCTGAATAGTAAATGATAATCGCTGAATCAACGAAAGCTGATCATGAAGTCCTCCGTACAAAGTACTTTTGTCTTAACCTCCCTTGCACGCCACCGTACGAAATGTCAGAAAAGAACCTCCGAAAATCTGAAATCGTACAACCACTCTGATACTACACTGTTCATTCATGCGGCTACTAAGGTTGTCATCAAAGGTCAATGACATGCAACCAATCCGCTAATGACACGTGTAAAGTATATACTGGATTGCATTAAATGCATGCAGTATATAAAGAGATGAACTCACTTCATTTGAAGTAACTTGCTAACTCTGGACAAGTTCAAATCTCTCAAGATAGGATTTTATTAGTAATCTCCTTATCTTTCTTAGTGCAAGAAAACCTTAGTGTTCCAACTTGTTTAGATTTAGGTTTATCCTTAATCTTGTTTCCGCAACAAGCTGTAAATTGTTAATGATTTATCAATAAACAATTTAGAAAAGTAAAATAGTGTGTTTGTATTCAACCCCCCCCCCCCCCTTCTACAAACTTGTTTAAGCCTTTCGGGACCAACAGTGAATTATGTTGAAGGCTTAGGGCATAACTTATTTAGTATAGGTCAGTTTTGTGATAAAGACCTAGAAGTCCATTTCAAGAAGACTCGGCGTGCAATTCTAACCGACGGAGGAAATGAACTTCTAGTTGGTTCGCGAAAATCAAATCTTTACACCATTGATCTATCAAAGGTTAAGCCGAAGAATGATGTGTCTGTTGACTAAGGCAACTATGGAAAAGCGTTGGTTATGGCATAGACGACTATCTCATCTCAACTTTCGTTACATTCAAAAGCTAACGTTGGGTGATTTATTTATAGGTCTACCAGTTTTGCAGTTTGAGAAAGACAACTTCTGTATTGCTTGTGAGAAGGGGAAGATAAAGCGAGCCCCTCATCCACCGAAACCCGAACCCAGCACACAGAAACCTTTAGAAATCCTTCATATGGATCTCTGTGGTTGATAGGTGGGTTTCACCCCCCCTAAATCTAACCGCAAGTGTACGGTGTCGAAATCAAGTAATAACGTACGGTAAGTACGAGTATCGAATCCACGGGAACTAGGAACTAAGTATCACAATTACTATAAGAACTATTAATTGAACTGTCGAATTTGGGGGATTGGTTTGATTTAAAACTACTTAATTGCAGAAAGTAAATTACAACTCAAACACAAACGAAACAAATAACGACTTTGGAAACTTTGATAGAGAGAAAGTTGGGGGTTAGAAATCCTAAGGTTTTCCACATGCAAACGCTTGACTCAAAACAATTACCAATTTATCCCTTTAATGATTCCCAAATCTTTTAAGATCACCGTCGTTCTCTTTCGGACAACAACGGATTTTATTTTGAAAAGGATAAGTTTAATCTCTCGATCTCACCTATGGATTCCAAAACACATTAAGCACCAGATTTATATTAAACGGCTAGATTTCATCTCTCGATTTCAACCTAACGGTTCAATTGGGACTAAGACTTATTCGATATATGTCTATCACCGATTTATCGTCTTAGGCATGCAATTCCTAGTTCTTTTTAACAGTTAATTCTCTCGAACTCAACTGAAAATAATAAATCAATTGAAAGCTAGCTAGACTCTCAAAGGCATTAAACACAAAATCACATGCTTCATTAATAACGGAAAAACTGATAAAATATCAAGTCAATTGTTTACATGCTTAACAAACCTCATTCCAACCCCTAACACGAACCGGTTAGTTCATGTCGGTGGTGGATTCAAACACAAGAGAAATAGATGCGAAAGTGTATGTAAACATGATTAAGCGTAAAAGATGCAATCGTAAACAGTAAGATGATGAACTCCCTTCTCTCGTGCTCGTCTCTACTTCGCGTGTTGAACGTCTCCTTGATCGGCTCTCGATCGTGGCTCCGAAAGCTCCGAGAAGTCTCCAGGAATTGCCCTAAAATCGCCCCTGGCCGTCGTGTGAAAGTTGCGTATCGAATGAATGACCTAAAACCCGATTAATAAAGCTGATTTTCGACAAACAGTGGCTTACGCGGTTTGCCACGCGACTTGCAAGTCGCGTGGTAAGTCGCGCGTATCTTTTTGGCTGCATGGGTTGATTTCTGGTTCGCGGATCGGGTCCTGGTTCGGTTGCGGGTCTTGGGCTTTGCTTTTGGGCTTCCGTTAGGCTTCGTTTGGACTCGTTTTGGGCTCTTTTTAACTTCTTTTCTCGATGATTGCCGCCTTTTAGATAACCTGTATATTTCACTAGATAAAACCATAAAATTCCGCTTTTCTACTTGAATACAAGCCAATCTCATTGGTTTGAGAACTGAAAATAAAGCCAAAAAGTGGCGTTATCAGTGGTCCGATGAAGACTCAGAGTGTCAGTGCCAAAAGATACGTGTTAGTAATTGTCGATGATTATTCGAGATATACTTGGGTCAAGTTTCTTCGATCAAAAGACGAAACACCTGACTTGATCATCTCGTTAATCAAACAACTTCAAGTAAACCGTCAACAAACAGTTCGGACTGTTAGGTCAGACAACGGGACAGAATTCAAGAACAAGACTCTTGATGATTTCTTTAAATCATTAGGAATATCTCAGCAGTTTTCGGCGGCTAGAACTCCTCAGCAGAACGGAGTCGTTGAAAGACGAAACCGCACACTTGTTGAAGCTGCCAGAACGATGCTGTCTTATGCTGGTCTACCTCTGTTCTTGTGGGCTGAAGCTATTGCTACGGCATGCTATACACAAAACCGTTCTATAATCCATCGACGGTTTGGTAAAACTCCATATGAACTGATTAATAATAGAAAACCTGTAATACACTACTTTCGTGTGTTTGGATGCAGGTGTGTTGTGCTGAACGACAAGGACAACTTGAACAAATTCAGTCTAAAGGGTATTGAGGGCGTTTCCATCGGATACTCGCTCACGTCAAAAGCATACAGAGTCTATTTCAAATCGTCTAGCACTGTGAAGGAAAGCGTAAATGTCAGATTTGATGAAACTGAAGAATTGGTTTCTGTGCAAAATAGTACAGAACCCGCAATATCTGGAATACTAGCATCTGGACAAATTCGTCCTATGGTGACTAGATCTTCAAACAAGGATCAAGCATCCACTTCTAACTCTAACTCTAAACCTAATGATCTTGATTTTTTGTTTGAATATTTTTATGATGATTTTTTCGGTAGTGATAAACCTACTTCATCTATATCTAACAGGAGCAATGTTGCCACACCACCAGTTAATGCTACATTGTCAGGGCCTACACCGGAACTGACTACTCCTTCATCTGGTGCAACAACTCCTGCTTCGTCTTCAAGTAACACGCATATGGCATCTTGTTGATCCAAACCCTCAGTGATTTGATAATGACCCTCTCCATTCTACTTAGTGAAAATTGTAAGTAAACAATATGTATCAGAGTTTCACTATCGCTGATAAGTACTAAGATCTTACAGTACCGCTGATAGGAACTCTCGCTCTTTTAAATTAAACATTCAGCGAACACTGTTCATCATTAATGCTCTGAGTCTGTTCAATCATTATGATGATCGCTGATAAGTTAGTTGTTTACTTATGATCCCTGAAGACAAGTTTCACGTCAACAAAGGTTCTACGCTGAAGTCGAAGATCAAGCTCAAGAACCAGCGACAAGTCTCCTAATGAACTGATGCGGATCAGCGAAGACACAGATTTGTCCACTCAACGTGAAGTATCAAGTACAAGACTTCAGCTATCGCTGAACTTTATCATTCGCTGAATAGAAAATGATAATCGCTGAATCAACGAAAGCTGATCATGAAGTCCTCCGTACAAAGTACTTTTGTCTTAACCCCCCTTGCACGACTCCGTACGAAATGTCAGAAAAGAACCTCCGACTGTCTGAAATCGTACAACCACTCTGATACTACACTGTTCATCCATGCGGCTACTAAGGTTGTCAACCAAGGTCAATGACATACAACCAACCAGTTGATGACACGTGTAAAGTGTATACTGACTTGCATTAAATGCATGCAGTATATAAAGAGATGAACCCACTTCTTTTGAAGTAACTTGCTAACTCTGGACAAGTTCAATCTCTTATCTCAAGATAGGTTATTATTAGTAATTTCCTTATCTCTCTTAGTGCAAGAAACCTTAGTGTTCCAACTTGTTTAGATTTAGGTTTATCCTTAATCTTGTTTCCGCAACAAGCTGTAAATTGTTAATGATTTATCAATAAACAAT
This sequence comes from Saussurea involucrata, assembly GCA_033807775.1. NCBI lineage: Eukaryota > Viridiplantae > Streptophyta > Magnoliopsida > Asterales > Asteraceae > Saussurea > Saussurea involucrata. Next base: position 186,249,955 of record CM066320.1, on the reverse strand, counting down.
TTAGAAAAGTAAAATCTGTGTGTTTGTATTCACCCCCCCCCCCCCCCCCTTCTACAAACTTGTATAGGCCTTCGGGACCAACAAGTGGTATCAGAGCAGATTTGTTTAATCTCATAAACAAGATCTAATCTAAGATATTTCTCTTCCTTGCTATTATCTAAAAATGGCCACCAACACAAACACAAATTATATAGACAATGGTTCTCTTGCTAAACCCCCTAGATTTTCCAAAGATAACTTCAACTTATGGAAAAATAGGATGACACTCTTCTTAGAAGGTGTAGACCCTGCTATGCCTTACTATCTAGAGAATGGTCCATTCATCCCTGTAAGAATTGATGCTGCTGTTCCAGCCGCTGAGAATAGACCTGCTATTCCAGAAAGGCTGGTACCTAAGGAAATCTTTCAATGGACTGACGAAGATAAGAAGAAAGTGGCTATAGATACAAAAGCCAGATCCATACTATCCATGGCTCTTCCTGACGAAGTCTACCATTCCGTCATGAATCTGAAAACATCAAAGGCCATGTGGGACACAATATGTGTTCAGTATGAAGGAACGTCTGAAGTCCAGGAGTCAAGAAAGATCAACCTGGCAAGACAATACGAAAGCTTCATTTCTGGTAAGAATGAATCTCTCTCTGAAGTTCACCAACGTTTTAATTGTTTAATTATAGATCTGAAAACTGTTGGTAAGGAATATTTTAACCTTGAAGTACTGACAAAGTTTCTAGAATGTTTACCTGAAAGCTGGGACAATTATGCTATGTGTCTCAATCTATCAAAGGATCTAAAATCAATGACCCTTTCAACCTTATATGGCACGTTGCTGAATCATGAGCAATCGAGCCATCTTAAGAAGAATCTTGTAAAAGATTCCAAAAGCACCCCTGTTGCTTTAATCTCAGAGGAATCTTCTACTCAGCGACCCTCGGTCACTATCACTGAGTTAGAAAGTAACTCTGAAAGGTCATCAGATTCTGATTATTCAGATAATGATGAATCTTTGGCTCTCCTAACTAAGAAGTTTAGGAGATTTGCCAAAAAGAAAATGTTTAGAAAGAACAAACCTCTTTCCATAACTGACAAGCCTAGATCATCAGCTTTTGTTGATAAGGCTACTGCTACTTGTTTTAACTGCGAAAAGACAGGACATTTCGCTAACGAGTGCAGGTCTAAGAAAGTTTCTAGACCCTCAGCTTTTACAAAGAAACCCCTTGTTCCAAGGAATAAAGATGACAAATATTCAAAGCTGAAAGAAAAATATGCAAAGCTGAAAAGCTTTAAAAAGAAGAATAAAGGCCTGACGGCTGACTATGATTGGGCTGCTTCTGATGAAGAAGCATCATCATCTGACTCTGAAGATGATGAAGCAAATCTATGTCTTATGGCCAAGATTGAAGAAGAGGAAGAAAGTTCAGACATTCCCTCCACTTCAACATCTGCTATTCAGGTATCTCCTTCTTTCTTTACCAATATTGCAAATATTGATGAAGCTGATAGTCTCCGTAAGATCGATCTCTTGACTAGAAGTTTATACGAAGCCATGAACGGCAAAACTGTGGTTGAAAACCAAAATCTTGATCTCGCTGAAAAGCTTAAAAACTGCCACCTTCAAATAGAAAAGCTTTCTAAAATTGAAGAAGATTTTAAAGATCAAGTATATCTAAATCAGCTAGTCAAAATCGAACGAGCAGAAGCTATCGCTGCATTAAAGGCTGAAAAAGCTACTGTTGAAGGATGGTGTAATTCTTCAACAAAAATCACTGAGATAATAAAGTCTCAGATTCCCCTGAGTGATAAACGTGGTTTGGGTTACAAATATGAAACTCCAAAACCAACCACTGAGCGTTCAATGCTTAAATTTGGAACGTTCGTATCCTCAGTCGCTGATACTTCATCTTCTCAGTGCTCCTCGTCCGTTACACCAATCCCTGAGGAAACTCCTACCTCCTCAAAAGGCAAGGAGAAAATGGTTTATTCAAAACCTACCTCTGTCTCTAAAGACAAAGGTAAAGGAATTGTTATTTACCAGAATCCTCAGAAGGGTACCTCAGTACCAAAGCTAAATGCTTCTAAAGCTTCATTGGCTCATCCCTCTGGATCAAGGAAGCAGATATCTGGATCTATTCAACGATCTACTCCTAGACTCAGATTGGATGTCCTTGGTAAGAAATCTGAAGAACTGAATGTTCGTCCCATTTCTAAAGCCAATAGTTTACTTGGTGCTGGCACTTCTAATTTGAAATTAAAAGCTCAGCATTCAAATGGTCCTAGAACTACTTTTAGTTATAGGAAATGTTATCACTGTGGACTTACCGATCATATTGCTAGTAAGTGCCCCACAGCCACCAAAGCTGAAAAGATATCTAAGGTGAAGATTGCCCCCAAGGCAAAGAAGACCAACCCTGGTGCAAATCAGGTCAAGGTGAATCCTACCACTGAAGTTAAGAAAGTAACCAAAGTGAAGAAAGACAAAGCTGAATCTTCAAATGCTGCGAAGACTGCTGAATCTTCCATTCCAACTACTTCCACTGACAAATGTGTATACATGGTAAAGTGGGTACCCAAGAAAAACTAATCTTCCTTTGTATTACAGGTTAAGAAGGGTATCTGGTATCTCGATAGCGGATGCTCTAGACACATGACTGGAAAGAAAAGCCTGCTCGCTGAATAGAAGGAAGAGAAGGGTCCCTCTGTGACTTTCGGTGGAAATGGAAAAGGACATACCCGAGGGTATGGTGTACTTTCAAATGGTACAACCTCCTTTAGCAGAGTCGCATATGTTGAAGGGATGAAGCATAATCTTCTAAGCATCAGTCAGCTTTGCGACATGGATAACAAAGTAATCTTTACTAAGGAATCCTGCTTTGTCACTGACAAAAAGGAGAAGATAGCTCTCAGCGGTTATCGTTTGGAAAATGTTTATGTAATAAACATGGACTCAACAACCACTGAGAACTCCTGTTTCTTCTCAAAGGCCTCATCTGATGTCAACTGGCTATGGCATAAGAGGCTATCTAATCTAAATTTCAAGACACTGGACACTCTTTCATCAAAAGAGTTAGTCACTGGTCTACCTCAGCATTCATACGCCAAAGAGTCGTTATGTTCAGCGTGTGAAAAAGGGAAGCAGACCAAAGCAAGCTTTAAGTCAAAGCAAGTTTCTTCAGTGTCATCTCCTCTACAACTACTCCATATGGATTTGTTTGGCCCTGTTAACAAACAATCCATCGCTGGAAAGAAATATACGCTGGTCATAGTTGATGAATTCTCTCGCTTCACTTGGGTAATGTTTCTCCGTTCTAAGAGTGACACCCCTGAAGAACTCATCAATTTTGTTCGGAAGATGGAAACCCTGAACAATCTGACCGTTCGCTCAATAAGGAGTGATCATGGGACTGAATTCAAAAACAGTTCTCTTGATTCCTTCCTTGAAAGTAAGGGTATTTCTCACAACTTTTCTTCTGTGAGAACACCGCAACAAAATGGAGTCGCTGAAAGAAGAAATAGAACAATTATTGAAGTTGCACGTTCAATGCTCAGCGATTCTCACATGCCTACTCAGTTTTGGGCAGAAGCTGTCAACACTGCTTGTTTTACGCAAAACAGGTCGCTGATAGTCAAAAGATTCAAAAAGACAGCCTATGAACTTTTTCATGGGAGAAAGCCTTCAATCAGCTTTCTTCACATCTTTGGATGTCAGTGTTTTATACTGAACAACAGATATGCACTTGGAAAGTTTGATCCTAAGGCTGATGATGGAATCTTTCTTGGATACTCCTCAGTTTCCAAAGCCTTCAGAGTCTTCAATCGTAGAAGACAAACTGTAGAAGAAACTATTCACGTCACGTTTGACGAATCCCGTTCAGCGAACTCTAAACCGTCCGCTGATGCTGAAGAACTGAATCAATGGATGTTTTCTCATCTTGGTGATTCAGAAGTTATTCCCACTACTCATGCTCATCCAGTAGAAGATGATAGTCCTCCTATCATTCCAAATATGCAGAACAGTGAAGCTGAAACTTCTTGGGTCTCAGCTGTTCCTATAAACACTATACCTAACGCTGAACCAAATGTCTCAGACATTCCATCTACTTCTCAGCAATCAGTGAATATAATGACAACTGCATCCATTCCTCTCTTGGCTGATACTCCCGACGTCGCTGACGCTTCATCTTCAACTCCTCCAGTTCAAGTTGAGTCAGCGTCTCACGCTCCGGCTCAGCGATGGACTATAAATCACCCAATTGATCAAATTCTTGGTGATCCAAACGCTGGGATTCAGACTCGACGAAGTGCAGGTAATATTTGTTTATTTGTAAATTTTATTTCACTAACTGAACCAAAGAAAGTAGATGATGCCCTCAAAGATCCAAACTGGGTCAGCGCCATGCAAGAAGAGCTGACTGAATTTGAAAGAAACAAAGTTTGGAAACTTTTTCAGAGACCAACTGATAAAACTGTGATAGGCACTAAATGGGTCTATCGAAATAAGTTGGACGAACATGGTACTATAACCCGCAACAAAGCTCGACTTGTTGCTCAGGGATACAGACAAGAGGAAGGTATAGATTATGACGAAACATTTGCCCCAGTAGCAAGACTTGAATCTATTCGTCTATTCTTAGCATATGCTGTACACAAAAACTTCAAAGTACATCAGATGGATGTTAAGTCAGCATTTCTAAATGGAAAGCTGAATGAAGAAGTGTACGTGGAACAACCTCCAGGATTCTCAGATTCTAAGCGTTCAGGTTATGTTTATAAACTGGATAAGGCACTTTATGGCTTGAAGCAAGCTCCTCGTGCATGGTATGACACTCTTTCTACATATCTCCATATTGAAAATTTTGAGCGAGGTAAGATTGACAAAACTCTTTTTTTTAGAAAAGTGAAAGGTCATATCATTCTAGTTCAAATATATGTTGATGACATTATATTTGGTTCTACTAACCCTGAGCTTTGTACTCGTTTCGCTGATAGAATGAAAGATGAGTATAAAATGAGCATGATGGGTGAACTAACATATTTCCTTGGTCTTCAGATTAAGCAAACTGAAAAAGGAACTTTTATTAATCAGGGAAAGTATGTTAAAGATATGCTGAAGAAATTCGACTTAACTGAAAGTTCAACTATGAAAACCCCTATGGCACCACCGCTGACACTTGATAAGGACACTAAGGGTGTTCCTGTCAATGTCACGCTGTACCGTGGGATGATAGGCTCTCTATTGTAGCCGACCCGATATTATGTTTGCAACATGCTTGTGTGCACGATATCAAGCTGAACCTAAGATATCTCATATGAAAGCTGTAAAGCGAATTTTTCGATATCTTAAGGGTACAGCGAATCTAGGTCTTTGTTATCCCAAAGATTCAAGATTCGATCTAACCGCCTATTCAGATAGTGATTTTGCAGGTTGCAAAATGGATAGGAAAAGCACCACAGGAGGATGTCAGCTCCTGGGTGGAAAGCTGGTAAGTTGGACAAGTAAAAAGCAAAATTCAGTGTCCACTTCCACAGTTGAAGCTGAATATGTAGCTGCTGGAAGCTGTTGTTCTCAAGTCTTGTGGATGAGAAATCAGCTACTAGACTATGATCTTCAACTCTCCAAAATTCCAATCTATTGCGACAGCTCAAGTGTCATCGCTATAGCAAACAATCCAGTACTACATTCAAAGACCAAACATATAGAAATCAGATATCATTTTATCAGAGATCATGTGATGAATGGTGATATAGAACTTTGTTAGAGCATTATTGTATTCAAGATTTACTGTAAAGTCAATGTACTGTATGAGTCTATACAGTATTGTGAATGCCTTTATACCTTGTATGTCATGGGTATAAATAGGCTTGTCTAGTTCATTTGTTAGTAAGCTTTTGTAATCTTTTAGAAACCTTTTGTAATCCTTTGAGATCAATACATGGATGACATATTTGCTCTCTAGATTCTCTCTCACTACATTCATATCTTATTGCTAGAGATCTGGGATTTCACAATTGGTATCAGAGCTAAACAGAAGATTCAAGCAGATCGAAGACCAAATTGAAGAATTTTTACACTAAAGCTGAAGAATTCGGATTGGGTGTTCATCACTATTCATCTGATTTTTTTTAAATTTTGATCTTTTGAATCAATTTCTTGCATCACTAAACTCAGAATTGATTACTGATCATCTTTAATTCTTGGATCAACATCAAAAACTACACATAATCATCTGATTTGATCAATTTTTAAGATTTTGTTCGAAAACCAAAAATTCACTGTTTTGATCTTAATCTGTTCAAATTGATCGAATTGTGAATTGCAATCAACAGAAAAAGTGTGCGGATTTCAATTATGAACAATTTGATATAAGATTCATCACAATTGATCAAGAATTGAAAAAGTTATGGCAGATTAAGTGATTTTGAAGTTCGAAGTGCAGAATTCGGATCATTCTTGGTGAATTCGGATCATTCATACTCAATTCGGATCATTCAAAGGGAATTCGGAGTGTTCTTGGAATCACAAGTATAGAATTCGACTCAAGAAGCATTCGAATTCATAGAATTCGAACCCTGCTACATTCGAATTGAGGTGAATTCGAACCCTGTTAGATTCGAATTGAGAAGTTGTGGATTCATCTGAGTTGAATTTGATTTTCCAAGTATAGAATTCGAACCCTGTTAAGTTCGAATTGAGTGAATTCGAACCAAGTTACATTCGAATTGAGTGAATTCGAACCCAGTTACATTCGAATTGAGTGAATTCGAACCAAGTTAAGTCCGAATTGAGTGAATTCGAACCCTTCAGCATCCGAATTCATTGAATTCGAACCCTTCAGCATCCGAATTCATTGAATTCGAACCCTTCAGCATCCGAATTCATTGAATTCGAACCCTCCTTCATCCGAATTCATTGAATTCGAACCCTTCTTCATTCGAATTCATTGATTTCGAATCCTTATTCATCCGAATTCTTGTGAATTAAAAAAAAAAAAAAACCAGTTTTTTGAGAAAAAAATTTTATCCCGAAATTTTTTCTATAGTGTATTTCATACATTGTAAGAGCTTTTCAAGAAAAAAATTTATATAAATTTTTTTGTAAAGTGTATTTTCATACACTGTCTGCTTGATCTTCTGAACGATCAATTTCTAGCAATTTTCAAAATGGTTTTACAACAAGTTATTGTTAAAAGCAGTGGTGAAGATTTGAAGCAAACTTTGAAAAAGGAGATTTCTCCAATTGCAAAAGTTTTTGTTAAACCAAATAATAAAATGTTGCAACAAGTTATTATAACAGAAACACCTTCTAAACCACATATTTCTGTTAAACCAAATAATGTAGTGTTGCAACAAGTCATTTTAACAGAATCATCCTTAAAATAAAAAAACTTGGAATGCTGAACTTTGAATGATAAAATCTTCAGCGGTTCACATTAATCAGCGATAGGATAAAATCAACTCGTATAACCTATTCAATCATCTTCTCTCTGAATAAAGCTTGGTTAAACTGATATCAAGGTATGTTTTCTCTCCCTGACAATCGCATGAAAATGCAAGATTTCAAAACAAAATGCATCGCTGAATATCTCTTCCTTAACAGCGATATTTTGAAATTTCTTAAAACCTTCACTGAATATTTTCATTCAGTGCTTCATGTTTTCAAAAGTATCCCTGAGTTTTTCAAAACCTCAGAGACAACCAAGAATATGAAAGGACAGTTGTGACGTCATTACAACGGATAAAACCCCGGCACGTTTTCTCTTCCTGACACACGTTTGCACGTCTCGTTCAAACTTCCAATCAAATGCAAACACGTATCCGTGTCATGATGAAAATCTTTTCCCGCTCAAGATTTTCTCTTTCTAAAATCTCTATATAAACAAATTCTTTGTTTATATTTTTTTTACGCGATCAATCTTCCTCCGCAAGAAAGAATTCACTGTTGCATTTGTTATTTCAAAAACTTCAAGAACTGTTCATCATCTTCTTCATCAAACATCAAGGTTAATATGTTCTTATTATTTACCGAATGCAAATAACTTGTTTCTGATCTACTCTTTGTTTTAACAAGATCAAACAAAAGAACTTCTTAAAATGAAATCATTTTCTTTCATGATTTTTTGAACACAACCATTTCATGGTTGTTCTTCAAGTTTAAATGCGAAAATCTTAAACTTGTTCTTCATTCGTTTCCAGAATCTAATTCTTCATAGAAAACTGGATAACAAGAATAAATGGGTTTTACATTTCATTTCTTAAAATCAAGAAAAACCCTAATCTTCATTAAGACATTTGTGTCTGAATGAAATGAATAAAATTTGAACCATCTTAATGGAAATTCTTTCCACATTAAGATAATTCTTATTTGTTAACATCTTTGGTTGAACTGATAATACAGAGAAATGGCTTCATCTAACATTCCTGCTACCGCTGAGAACATCTCCGCTGATTCTGAGGAAGTGGACATCCTCAAGGCTCCTCAAGTCAAGTTTGCCCTTGATAAACTGGATTGGACTAAGGTGAACAACCTCTATGCGCTTTTCGAGTTTCCTCCTCGAAAGAAAGTCACACATCTAGATGATGCTGTGAATTTTCTAAAGAATTGCTGCATCTCTAAAGCCCTGACCATAAACCTCCTGCACATCAGCTTTTGCTCTCACAATTCTGGTACTCAGCCAGACACTCTCAACTACCTTCAGCCAAAGACCCCTCCAAAACAATCGATTGCATCCTCTGCGACATCGAATATGACACGATGAAGATCACCCCTGCCATTATTCGCAAAGCTCTCAGCCTTCCAATAGCTACCAAGGAAAAACCTTTCGTTCCCCTCCCTGACCCCAAGAAAAACTCAGACAGGGAAGCCATCATTGCATTTTTCGATGCAATGGGCTATATATGGGAAATCGGCAGAGACATGAAGGCCGAGAAGAAGCTGACGATTATCAAGAAATCGAAAATGCCCAGCGAGATGAATTTCATCTTCGCTCATCTTATCAGCTGTATGACTGCAAAGAGCGGCTCCTCTGACCAAGCCGCTAAACCTCAGCAAGCAATGGGTTATGCACTGCTGAAAGGTCTCAACATAGACTGGGCATCGATTATCTATGATGACCTAGTTCTAAGGGTGGACACCGTCGCTGACAGACCTCCTTGGGTTCCCTACCCCCGATTCATCAGCGCCATCTTCCAATATGGCCTGAAGGAGAGCTACCCAACTGAAGGTGACCTGAAACTCTCTCAGGTCGGCCCAAAGATACTCGACTTCAAACCGATGGTGAATGAGGTACGTCTCTCTACACTCTTGTCTTTTCTCAACCCTTCTTCTTCTCATTCTGTGGCTCCTTCAGCGACAATACCCATCGCTGATACCCTGGCCACAAAATCCTCTCCTTCTAAGAAAAGGAAACATTCATCTACCCCACTTGGTTCTGAAAGGATCAAGAAAACAAAGGAGCAACCCCAGCAATCTCTTGCTGAAGACTCCTCAGCTCTTTCTGCAGAGCTGAAGGAACGTTTAGTGGTACGCTCTACCACACCTGAACAAGCCATCCCTTTTATCCCAACTTCAGCGTCTCTAAACGTTGAGGTTACAAACTTGGAACCTACCCAACCTCCTTCAGTCTCTCAAAAGACTGATGAAGTGATTGTCAGCGAATCCAACGCTGAACTCATAACCCAAACCCCATTCTTATCCTTCGCTCCTCCCTCCACTCATTTGGTCTCTACTCCAGATCTAACTGGAGCTGCCATCATTTCCTCGGAACCTAAAGCTGATTCTCCAGGAATGATGAAGACAGGACCTGCAGAACAATCCATGGGCACTTTTGAAGATGACATGGAACTTTACTCAGGAACCCATGATTTCGATGAATTCACCAATCCTCCTGCAGGTAAACAACAACCCATAAACACTGTGACTAAACCCCAAACTTCTGAGCTTTCCTCTGTTCACAAGTTTTTATATGTTACAAGTCCTAATTTGGGAGATATCAACGCCTCTCTGAAGTCCGTGGAGACAAAGCTGACAGGTCTCACCATTACTCTCTCCAATAACTCTACAGCTGTAACAAACGCTGGAGAGAATCTGAACAAGCTGACAACGGTGGTGGAGAAGAAGGCTTCCACAGATGACATGAAGCAAGTTAATAAAACTCTCAGCGACTTCGCCAAGGTGCTCGCTGACATCTACACAGACTACACCTCTCTCAAAAACTCAGTTTCGTCCATGTCCAGCGAATTTACATCGCTGAAGACATCGGTTGGACATCTAGAGGGGGATATGTCTACTATGAAGACTGACTTAGGCTCTGTTAAGACCGATGTTGGTTCGATGAAAACGATGATCGAGCAGCTGCTACACAAAGAGAATACTCCTGATCCTGCTCCTGCCCCCGTCCCTGCATCTGACAACTTCACAGCGGAAGATCGCACTGAGCTGAAGAAAATCAATCCTGCTATTTCTGGCCTTGAAGACAGATTAGCAAAGATTGAAGTTTGTGTAGGTCTCTCTGGCCAAGAAGACAGAGAACCTACCAACGCTGCTGAATCTACCCATTCCTCCCCCAGTCATCATGAAAAAGAGGGGGAGAAGAGCGTTGAAGACCTCGCCAAGAGCGCTGAAGACCTTTTCCATGATGAATCTATCAGGGGAGAGAAGACGAATACTGAAGAAACCACCGCTGGACCTTAGGGAGATGAAAACCCTGAGGAAACCGAGAAGCTCGCCTCTGTATCTGAGGGGGAGCAACTCAAAGAAGAAGCTGAGAAAACTGAATCCGAAGCAGAAGATGATGAAGCCATCGACATCCCTGATGATGAACTATCTTCTTCTCCAAAGAATGATGATGATGATGACGAAGATGACGATGACTTCTTTATCGTCAAACCTGCTCCGAAGATCAAAGCTCTTAAGGGAATCTCGATAAATGAACCTTCAGGGGAGCGGACAAAGACAAAGCCCTCAGCCTCTGGAGCTGAGAAAGGCAAAGGCAAAAGCGTCGCTGAAGATGACAATCTGATGATCTTGCTTGAAAAGCCGGTTTGTCAGGTATGCTAAACATCTCTCACTCCATCCCTCCTCTATCATACACTATCAGGTCTACTACCCAAGCCTATACACTTGAACCAATTCTCTCTATCTGATTCTACCCAAGTTCTTACTCGTAAGATCGCTGTGTTTCAGCTAGTCCTCTCCCCTGTTTGAGGATATCGCTGAAGGCTCCACAACTGCGACTTTACCAATAATACTAGCTGCTGCTGAAGAAATAATCCCGGTCTTAGATTTAATCTCTGAGACTGATGAACCAGAAGAACAGCTACTCTCACACAGAGGCAGACCTTCCTTAGCTCCTCAAAAGCTAAGTGAAGAGGATCAGAAAAGAAGAGAGGAAATAATAAAGCGATTCGAGGATCAGCGAATCATTCTGAGGCGTGATCAACTTCCTTCAGTTCCTCCAAAGTTCAGAATTTCCAAAAAGGAATACAAGGAACACCTCAGAGCTGAACGTCTAATCGCTGAAAGAAAAGAAGCTGAAGAAAAAGACAGAGAATACGCCATCCAGCTTTCTAAACGATCAATAAAAGACCCCAAGCTGAAAAGAGTTCCCATTGATGTTCAACGTCAGCTCTGGGAAAACGCCAAGAAGATAATTGAAGAAAAGAGAACTGTGTCTCAGTCAACTTTAGCCTGGTGCAAAGAAAAGGTCAACTACAGAGACTCTCCTGCCAAAATCAACAAGGTATTCATCTCTGGAAGAACAACCCTTGTTTCAATCGCTGAAATCGAGATATTCAGAGAAGATAAGAAGTACGAAAAATTCTATGCTGAAGCCATAACGAAGTACAGTCTCTCTGAATGGTTGGAGATCAGGTTAGCCATCCAGAAGTCCAAGTCGAAATACAAGGAACATGTTGAAAAGCTGATCAACAAACAAATCGACTTAGTCTACTCCTGTGTGGATATTCCTCCTCCTCCTCCTCTCGAAAGTCAGAAAAGAAAGGCCTCAACGAAGAAGAAGAAATATATATCTTCAATTGATGGCCCTGTCATTCGAAATGAAACAGGTATTGGTTTTTCACGTGCTGAAGTCCTTGGTCCTGATCCTGATCTTTCCATGCTTGACACATCTCTTCCTCCTGGTGAGACTTTCATCCCTGGCAAAGTCATAAGCGAACCCTACGGGATATTTTTTCATGACTACGATGGTGGAAAGCTTTTTCAACGCATCTCTGAACTTCACATCACTCCCATCGAACAACTGAGAGATCTCATCTACTGGTGTGACTTCAGGAATGACCCTCAGGCACGACATCTGAAACCCTTGATTTTTGAAGAAGCGCTGATCAAAAGAAAACAAGGTGTAACCGTTCCTGACTGGATGATTCCCACCACATCAATGACCCTTGATGAACTTCTCATTAAGGAAGAACCTTTATAAGCTGATATGATCGCCCTTTTCTCTATTGTATCAGTTATTCTTCTGTACTTGTAATTTATTTCGCTCGTACTTGTAATCTTTCCATTTCTCTTTGTAACCTGATTCAAAGTTTTAAAGAAAGATTTCAGCGAATGTACTTTACTCCATCAGTACTGAAAAGATCCCAGAAAACAGTAAAAGGGACAAATATTTTATGAGTTCTTTTTATCCTTATGTTTTCATTAAATAGCAATTTTCTTTGTTGCTATGTCATAATCAAATAGGGGGAGATTGTTGATCCAAACCCTCAGTGATTTGATAATGACCCTCTCCATTCTACTTAGTGAAAATTGTAAGTAAACAATATATATCAGAGTTTCACTATCGCTGATAAGTACTAAGATATTACAGTACCGCTGATAGGAACTCTCGCTCTTTTAAATTAAACATTCAGCGAACACTGTTCATCATTAATGCTCTGAGTCTGTTCAGTCATTATGATGATCGCTGATAAGTTAGTTGTTTACTTATGATTCCTGAAGACAAGTTTCACGTCAACAAAGGTTCTACGCTGAAGTCGAAGATCAAGCTCAAGAACCAGCGACAAGTCTCCTAATGAACTGATGCGGATCAGCGAAGACTCAGATTTGTCCACTCAACGTGAAGTATCAAGTACAAGACTTCAGCTATCGCTGAACTTTATCATTCGCTGAATAGAAAATGATAATCGCTGAATCAACGAAAGCTGATCATGAAGTCCTCCGTACAAAGTACTTTTGTCTTAACCCCCCTTGCACGACTCCGTACGAAATGTCAGAAAAGAACCTCCGACTGTCTGAAATCGTACAACCACTCTGATACTACACTGTTCATCCATGCGGCTACTAAGGTTGTCAACCAAGGTCAATGACATACAACCAACCAGTTGATGACACGTGTAAAGTGTATACTGACTTGCATTAAATGCATGCAGTATATAAAGAGATGAACCCACTTCTTTTGAAGTAACTTGCTAACTCTGGACAAGTTCAATCTCTTATCTCAAGATAGGTTATTATTAGTAATTTCATTATCTCTCTTAGTGCAAGAAACCTTAGTGTTCTAACTTGTTTAGATTTAGGTTTATCCTTAATCTTGTTTCCGCAACAAGCAGTAAATTGTTAATGATTTATCAATAAACAATTTAGAAAAGTAAAATCTGTGTGTTTGTATTCAACCCCCCCCCTTCTACAAACTTGTATAGGCCTTCGGGACCAACACATCTCCACAAGCAACACAACATGTATCCACGAATGGTGCTTCTTCATCAGGTACAACTTCTAACGCCAATGGTGAGGATTCTGCAACTCAACGGTTGTCATCTTCTGAAGCAGAACCGGAGGCAGTTCCTGTTGACACTCCTGTCAATAAACCCGCCCGACAACCGGAACCTACCTTGACAATAAAGTTGAATTTTGATAAAGATCCTACCTTAGTGGATCCCAACTATGGTGCTATAATTTTTCATCCTCATGCTTCAAGATGGACTAAGAGTCACCCCATTGAACAAGTCATTGGTGACGTCTCCGAACCTGTGAAGACAAGATCTGCAACGGCTAATGAAGTCCTTTACGCGCTCTTTCTAAGTCAAGCCTTAGAAGATCCGGACTGGATCATTGCCATGCAAGATGAGCTGAATTCTTTTGAAGCATTGAACGTGTGGCGATTAGTTCGTAGACCCAAAGGTAAAATAGTCATTGGTACAAAGTGGGTCCTGAAGAATAAGAAAGATAAAGATGGGATTGTTGTGAGAAATAAAGCACACCTTGTAGCCAAAGGGTATAGGCAACAAGAGGGTATCGACTACGATGAGACGTATGCACCGGTGGCTCGTTTAGAGGCAATTCGAATGTTTCTTGCATTTGCCGCTTTCAATCAAATGGACGTGAAGACTGCTTTCCTGAACGGTATATTGAAAGAAGAAGTGTATGTTTCTCAACCAGAGGGTTTTGTGTACCAAGATAAACCAGATCACATCTACATACTTGACAAAGCTCTCTACAGTCTAAAGCAAGCCCCTCGCGCCTGGTATGAAATCTTATCTACCTACCTACTTGGTGCTGGCTTTCGAAAAGGTAAAATCGACACAACTCTCTTCACTCTGCATGAAAATGGTGAGATCCTTCTAGTACAAATTTACGTTGATGATATTATATTTGGTTCAACTGACCCTGGATTGTGTACTTGGTTCTCGGGTATAATGATGACCAGATTCCAGATGAGTATGATGGGAGAGATTAATTTCTTTCTTGGATTACAAGTCAAGAAATTCTCAACAGGTATCTTCATCAACCAGTCGAAGTATGTGTTTGACATCTTGAAGAAATTTAAGATGGAAAACTGTACCTCTATTGGTACACCTATGGCTCCTGGATCTAAAATAGGTCCGGATCCACTTGGTGAAGATGTAGATGTTAAGAATTACCGAGGTATGATAGGCTCATTAATGTACCTGACGGCAAGTCGTCCAGATATAATGTTTGCAACATGTCTCTGTGCAAGATTTAAGGCACAACCAAAGGTATCACATCGGAGTGTTGTTAAAAGAATCTTTCGATATTTGAAGGGGACATCGTACCTTGGTCTGTGGTATCCGAAGGGAATAGGATTCGAACTCACTGCATATTCTGATGCGGATCATGGAGGTAGTATGCTAGACCGGAAGAGCACATCCGGACATGTACAGTTTTTGGGTGATAAGCTAGTTAGTTGGTCATCGAGGAAACATAACTGTTTTCCACATCAACTGCGGAGGCAGAATATGTTGCTGCGGCCAATTGTTGTTCACAAGTTCTGTGGATGAAGACTCAACTGATGGATTATGGCTTCAAGTATGAGAAGATCCCCATTTACTGTGATAGCAAGAGTGCAATTGCAATATCTGCTAATCCGGTCCAACATACAAAGACCAAACACATAGACATCAGGTATCATTTTATTAAAGATCATGTTGAAAAAGGTACGATTGAATTATACTTTGTCACAACTGAGTTTCAACTTGCCGATCTCTTTACGAAAGCCTTGGATGAAAATCGATTTAATTTCTTAGTATCCAAGCTCGGCATGTTGAACATGAAAGTTTAATATTCTATATTGATCATATAATGGATGGAAATATGTGTAGTTCAATCTAGTTATCTCTATCTAGATTGATACATACAAATTTTCATCGCATTCTATTCTCAATTTAAAATATTTTATTCTCATGTCTTTGTTGTTTTTCATTGTTTATTCTCTTTGTTACTTTATATTTCTTGTTATGATATCTATGCCTGCATGAGGTGTGTTCATAGTCTCAGGGGGAGTAAAAACTAATTAGTATGCACAAGAATAGGGGGAGTGTGCATTTCTGACTAAGATTGTAAGTGTTGATTTCCTCTGCTCCTTACTTGAAGATCACAAGGTATGTTCTCTAATCTGTTTTTCAAACACAAACCCTTAGATGATGAAAATCAATTTTCTAAAACTTACTTGCATCATTTAAGGGGGAGTGAAAATGTTTTAATACCTTACGTGCTTAATCAATTGGAAGTTGGACATCTTCCAATGTGATAAAAAAATTTCAAATTTTTTCAACTGAAAAATGTCCAAGATTTATTAAATCGCAACCCACACTTGCGATTTCACATGTGAACAGTGAGATATCGCAGCCTTCTATTGCGATATCTCAATGGGCTTAAGTTTTTTTTTCAAATCGCAACAGTACACTGCGATTTAAGGGCATGAACAGTGCCATGTCGCAACCGTGTATTGCGACATGACATTGTGAACAGTAACATGTCGCAACCTTCTGTTGCGACATGATCAAATGCCAAATCACAACTGTGTATTGCGACTTGACCATGTGAACAGTAACATGTCGCAACCTTCTGTTGCAACATGATCAACTGTCATCTCGTAGCTTGTTCACTGCGACTTGATGACACGTGGCAGGTCAAACCTTGGACCAATCATTTGCTGCCACGTGTCCCCGAATTCAAATCGTATAAAATCTAGGGTTTTGACTTTTCAACCATATCTCAACACAAAACCCTTAAACCCTTTCAAAATCTCTCTCAACTGACTTTTCGATTCAAGGCCGATTTCGTGGTTTCATTCATACAATCATCTCAGATCGACTCCAAGGTACCGTATCTCGAATATTGTTGATTTTCATCCACTAAATCGCATGCTTCAGTCGATTTCTAGGGTTTTAGGTTCGACATTTACTTGAATCTGCTTATTCGATGCGTATGTGTGCTTGTTAGGGAGTTTTAAATGTTTAGGGTTTGTTCACGCTAGAATTACGAGTTTAGTAGTGGTAGTTTTAACATTTTTGGGGCGAAAACATGTTTTTTAGGGCTTGAACACTTAGATATTTTCTGTGTTCATTGATGTCGCAACCTTGTGACATTCATGTGTTCATGAATGTCGCAAGCAACTAACACTCAAATCTTCAAACATGTCGCAATGGCCTGTTGCGACATGGACCAAATCGCAACCTTGTGTTGCGACATCTCCATGTCTTAACTTCTTTGCATTGCGACATCGCAATGGCCTGCGACATGCCCTTTCTTGTTGGTTGCGACTTGCCCAAGACTTGGGAAATTCTTGGAAATATTTTTAAGCCAAAATCCAATTTTGGCACTATTCTAAACTGTTAAGTGGTACAAATGGCTGATCATGATGGCAATGCTTCGGATGACAACACCATCATCCGTTCACATCGTTCATCACATCCGTCAGTCAATGCACATGATTTGGACAAAGAGATCTTTCCGAGTACTAATGTGGTGAAATTTCTGCACAACAACCATCACCTAGATTTCGCGGTTCCTTTTGACTACGGAGTCATTATCGAGATCATTCGCGGTCACCCATTACTGACTGCATTGACCAGAGTTGAGCTCGTGCCCGCAATCTACCTTAAACAATTCTGGAGTACACTCACATACCATCCAACCGCCCGAGTACCACACTTTACTGCCAAACTTGACCACTTCGATGTCCGATTCACGCTAAGGGGACTCAGCCGATCACTAAATCTCCCGAGTGAGAATCTTCAGGATCCGGTTCCTGAATCTCAACTCTATTATGACATCCGAAGTTTGGGTTATCAACCGCCAGAGAATGCCCCACTTACTGGCTCATCAACCTTTAGACGGAACTACCTACCGAGAATATACTACTCCATATGCTCAATCTTCAACCGTTGCATGACCTCAAAGCATACTGGACTAGACAAGACCAACCTATCCACACTGCGCATGTTTCATGCATTTGTTTTCAACCACAACATTAACTATGTTGTCTTGATATGGAATGAGATCGTTGAGCTTGTCGCGGATCAGTTAAAACCAAAGATGAGACGAAACTTCGTACCATTTCAGCGTTTCTTCCAGATCTTGATTCATCAAGCTATGGTAGACAACGATCAGATTCCAAGACGAGAGAATCACCCAAGAGGCCCAACCCAGTACATACACTACCTAAGAATGACCAAGCAGATCAATTTTGCCCACATCGCCGTTCTACGTGAAGATCTACTTGCATATGCCGACCAACAGTCCAGTGTAGTTAGGCAATATAGGATAGATAATGCATTGATGGTCAATCCAGAACCGGAGGGACCTCCCAACGATGCAAACCCATTAGGGGGTGAGGGTCCGCATGTCGAGGGGGTTCAGGAACAGGGGGATGTTCCTGAACAACGAGAGGTGAGGAGAACGAAAAGAAAGAGAGTTGGGAGAAGATTACGGACTGTTGGTCATGCATCCTCTTCCAGACGAGCTCAACTGCCACCTCGACCTCCTCCCCAGATCTTTGATGATGATGTCTCATGGGATGAAGCTTATGCCGCTGCATCATCTCCTGATGATGATGCAGTTAATCAAGACGATGAGATAGAACCCTTCTTTCCTGCCAATGACGATGACGATGATGACGATGACTCAGGTGATGACCCGTTGGTAAATTTGATTCCTAGACATATGGGAAAGAGACCACGTGTTGTGAGTTCGGATGCTGATTCCACTTGGAACACCGAACTTCTCGACACTGCTACTGATGATGTGGGTCCTTCATCTGTGAACGAAGAAGCAGAAAAACAAGTAGAAGTGGAAAAGTTAGTTAGTGGTGAGAATGAGGGGAGAAAAGAAATGAGTGACGTTGTGATAGAATCAGATAAAGTTTTAACTACTGACTCTCCCCACACCGATCCGAGCCGGGTAGCCACATCTTCTACCAACGAGCGTACGCCGCCGATGCGTATTGAACAAGTCGTGGTCCGCCCAACCATGCATAGCACAGCCCCACTCAGCCACTAATCGGCATCTCAATTTGCCGATGTTTCATTTTCCACAGGGGATCAATCTCAACTGCTATCGGCGATACAATCGGTATCTGCTGGTATTGAACCAGGTAGGCTCCCGCCCTGGCCACCGCCTTTTATTCCACGCACATTGAGTCTAGGAACATTTGGTAGAACATCCTTTCCTAGGTCACAATTGTTGGAACATCACCAAGTTGCGGGCTTCCGTGCCCCAACCGGAACACCCAGAGTGAGGCCGCCATTCGTTGGTGCCCCACGAGGACAGGGTGGAAGTCCTGTCATGGTCAACACTTTGCCAGCCATGAGCACAGGCAGTACGGTTGCTACAACCGCTACTTCAACCGGTTACCTACGTGGTCCGGAAGTTAGCTCTATTTTCCCAAATTTTCCTCATGAACAGGTTATACGGATGCTCGGGCCATATCCTCATTTTATTACTCTACCATTACTGACTTCTGCACTAGGTACTATAGACAGATCGTACAAGCAACATCGTGCACACATGCAAAGATCAGTTGATCAGTTAGCATCTGAAGTCAGCTGAGCCATAAAGGGTAAACATGTTGCTGAATCATCATCCACTCCTCAAGAACAACCATCAGAAGCTCAACCAGACTCACAACATCCATCATCTATCCCGCTACACCTTATACCTGAACACCAGCTTAAATCTGAGCTGTTATCCCCCGCTTTAGCCAAAAGCGACTCTAGTACATCTGAAGAAGTTGACTTAATTTCCTTACTTCGTCAACATACACCACCTCCTACCCAACCTCAAACTTCAATATCTACAGATACACAACTTCTTCTAGCAAACCAACTTTAAAGCTTACCGACTCTGTGACAGATATGACGAATGTTGTGATGAATGGTTTCACCACCATCAGTAACAGGCTCAGAGTTGTAGAAGTCAGATGTGGTATTGAATCTGAAGTCTCTCAGAAAAGAAGACATGATGATCAGGATCCGCCTGATCAACATGAGGGGGAGAAGAGAGCAGGGGTTGGAGAGTCTAGTGCTGCTGCTGCTACTGGCAATGTTAATGAATCAGAAGCTGGGGGAAATACAGGTGAAGGTGGAACGGCGACTGATGTGGTACAGAATGTTGATTCAGAAATACCTGTTCTAGCTAATGTCATAGTTGGGGTTGAAAATCCTGCGGCTGTTGACAATAGAACAGAGGAAGAAAGAATGGCAGATGAATTCGTACGAGATTATATCTACATTGATTCCGAGGAAGAACCAGAGCAGCTCAACTACAAGATTAAAGAAGAGATGATAGAAGCTCTGGATGAATTAGATTTTGACTTTGAAACCGGGGATCAGAATTTGGATATCGAATCTGAAGATGATATTCCGACAGTGGTAGAAGATGCTCCGACACAGGTTGATTCTGCAGGTCCAATCTCAGACACTCCACAGTTAGAAGATGCAGCAGGTCCAAGCTCAGGTACTTTAGTTTCACAAACACCGTTTGTACCTGATGGAAAGATCAGAGATAAAGTACTTGAAGCAGAACTCAGTTTTTTCCAAGTTATTATTGATGCTGAACCAAGGTATGTAGACACTGGAGAGAGAGTTTCAATCCAAACTCCCTATCTAGAATCCTTGAGGAAAGAACTGTATGTACAAGAGGTTCAAAAGATTAACTTAGAGAAGGTTTATGGGATTGAAGACTGGCCATCGCTGAAGAAGATCGAATTTCTATACGTCATGAAGAACAAAGACAAAGGATCAGAAGCTGTCAAGTCAGATAACATGATTATGAAGGTACTGAAAGTTGAATCTCAGAAGCTGTTTGATGTCTTCTATCCTGAGTTCATGGTTTTGAGATCAGATGGGTCTGAATGCGTATTTTCTGAAGCTGATTTCAAGAGTCTAAGACTGAATGATCTTCTAAGCCTTTATAACTGTCTTGCTGTCCATCTAGAGAAGAAGCGTCCAGAGTATAGAATTCAATACAGTGCTGCTGTAACAACCCACTCCAAGGCATGCCAAATTAAGACATTAATTAATATATTTATATATATATCGCCAAAACATGACCAAAGGTTCACATCAACAAAATTCCAAAATTTGGGTTTGCGGAAATAACCCTATTCCAACTGAGAGCATCTAAATACTGAAATGTAGGGAAGTCCACTAATGTAAGCCACGCCCGCCCTCACGCCTTCTCTTTACCACTAGAGGAACCGCACTTAACCTGCTTACCTGAAAAGGATTTCAGTTTTGAAAATGCGAGGGTTAGACCACAAGGTCTAGTGAGATCCCTCAGTTACATCCACACCACATATAGCAATTAAAGAGTTATGCGAAACATAAATCAATATGAAGTTTGGTTAATAACATTCACACAATTGACCAAATCGTCCATCCAGTCACACACACCCGTGGCTTGATCCCAGGGCGCTCAATCACCCTCGTATGGGACACACCCCCCATATATCCGTCACACCATGTCATATGGGTCACACCCCCCATAAGCGTCATACCAAATAGCGTATGGGACACACCCCCCATAAGCATCACACTACGACATATGGGCCACACCCCCCATAAGCGTCATACCACAACAGATGGGACACACCCCCCATAAGCATCACACTATGACATATGGGCCACACCCCCCATAAGCGTCATACCACAACATATGGGACACCCCCCATAAGCATCACACTATGACATATGGGCCACACCCCCCCATAAGCGTCATACCACAACATATGGGACACCCCCTATAAGCATCACACCTTAATGATTGGGACACGCCCCCCATATACCTCGCACCAAGCATAAGTAATTTATATGCAACATATATTAAGCAAACACACATGTACGAGTAAATGAACAAGTACCATCAAGCTTCAGTTAGAAAAACTCACCTGTTACGCTTACGATCCTTTCCTACTCTGACCTGCACTTCCAGATGGTCTACCTGAGCAAAAGGGTAAACTCATAAGCTGATCATCTCAACTCCCCGGACGACACTCTATTCCGGACAGCACACTTATCCGGACAACTCCCATATCCGGACAACACACCTATCCGGACAACACCTCTATCCGGACAACACCCTTATCCGGACAACACGCCTATCCGGACAACACCCTTATCCGGACATCACCCTATCCGGACAACACTCTATCCGGGCATCACCCTATCCGGACAACACTCTATCTGGAATACCCAACCATCCGGACACACACACGACTACCGGACACTTACCCGGAAACCTTCAACCGTTCAATGTGTCCGGACGTCCCGAAAGTTGTCCGGACGTCGACCTGACCCTTATTTGGACCGAGAAATCACGGAAATGGCCAAAATCTCACAGATAGAGATTAGCAACGGCAATAGGGTCAATAAGCTCAACTACTGCTAAAATATTAGCTGCAAAAGATAAGATTTGACACCTAATATCTTCCATTTAGTTCCAAACCCAACTTTTAACAAAAACCCCCAAATAACTCATTAACAACAAGAATCAGGGATTAGAGAAGAGGAGAAGTGATTACCTGCTTGAATCCAAAAGAAGTACACCTTCTATTTCTCCCAACAAATCTGCAACTGATCCTTCTTTCTTGATTTCACCCTTTTTCTTCTTCTTTCTCCTTTCCTTCTCTCTTTTCCCTCCTCTCTCTCTAATTCACTCCAGCGGCCACCAACCACACACAAAATCAGTAATATGGAATGTTCTCTAGGGTTTTGTGCCCAATTTATACCCTATCTCATAATTGCAAAATACTCCCCTCAACTTCCACTTTATTAAATTTCCACCACAAGACTTGGAAACTCTTTCTTTTGGACACGGTTACTACAACACTCCCCCCTCAAAAGAATTCCGTCCCCGGAATTCCGTTCTCGAAAGGTGAGGGCACTTGGACATCATATCCGACTCCACTTCCCACGTAGCCTCTTGTCCCTTATGATACTTCCACTGAACCCTCACTAGACGAGTCTCCCTATTCCTTGATTTCCGGACCTTACTGTCCAAATTAACTATTGGTTCCTCTTAGTACCCCAATTTCTCATCGATATGGACATCTTCTAACGGAGTAGCCACATCCGTCTCGGCCAAACATCCCCTTTTTGTGGTCTAGGGCCACCCTTAACTTCCTGCGAACCTAAATGGCTTATCAGTAGCCGACCGCGCGACCTCCGGTCTCACATAACGTCTCTTTCCCGCGATACATCTTTACTCACGGAAAGTTCACAGATAACTGCACATGCCGACCCCTTTGCTTTTCTAAGGATTTTCTTACTTCCACTTGCATAACCCTTCAACAACAAATCGTACGCCAACAATTTCCACACTTTCGAAAGATTACAACTCCTACTCTAGGAAATTTGCGTACCACAACTATGACGCCTCAGGTCAACGGTACATGGTACCGTCCACACACTTAGACGCACGGTTGCAACAAATTTAGAATTTTATTCCACAACTTCACTCCCGTGACAGCACAAGTTCCAACGGTTAGAGTCACAACAACATCAATTTCTTAACGAACCTTCAATTCACCAACCTAGCACAAGACCACCCTCGAGTATCACCTTAGCTCACAGACATAATCCTCTTCGACTGATAACACACAATTCTACGATCACTTTCCCCACCTCAAAACACGTATAAGGCAGATAACACTTTCTCACCTGAACTGTGTTGCCCACGGTTCATCAATAATAATCAATTCACACCCTTTCGCCATAGCAACACCCCCACACTATACAGAGCCAAAAGTAGAAACCTCCACACTTTAACATCTGACGTACCCATCAATCCAACCCGAACCAATCTTGAAGTCACGCATCCGAATTCTCCTTGCATCTAACAGTCGTCCATCCACATGTGAGATAATTCAGGGTTCACTCGCTACCAGCAAGGAGCAACTATGCTCACACAAAAATATTCTTACTAGCTTAACACTGAACGACAAAGTTTACTTGGAACATTTCTCACACTACTACCAAGTCAACTCCAATGGTCCTTTTTGCGAACACTACTTTCGACTACATCCTTCCACTTCCTTTTCACTCCTAAAACACGATTCCAAAGATCGGCTCACGGGAAGGTGCACACTCTTGATCAACCACACAAGCTGACTTTCCTTGACTCGAAAACCAATCACATACATGCCAATCCCCCTTTCTCATACTCCCACTAGGAGTTCATGCACCCGACGGTGACGTTCTTGAAAACATTACTTCCACTTTTCGTGCCACTTGCCACACCTTCTACTTCACGCTTACACACCCATCCCAACCTACCGTCCCAATTACCCTATGGACATTTCTCATCCAACATTTACCACTCCATACACGCAATTTCCACGGTTACTATGCCCAACCAACAGTTTCACCATCTTTCATACGAGAAACTCCACCCAGTCAATCCGAAACACACTCGATGTTCGAAGCGACCACACATTTCTCATTCCTCAAAGATATTAACTCACCCCTTTGCATTTCCTTTATAAACAAGGATTAGCCCAGTATACCCAAAGGTTTCATATTTACAACGAAACACTGTAAACTACTCAATCCAAGACCACACCATCTCCCTCTTAGCTAGCCACCAACTTCCACCCCAATATCTTGTTTTCGGATAAAAGCACCACACCCAACTCTAGCCACATAGAACAACTTATCAACAAATCCCGAGCAAGGATCTCCACTTACGCTCATCTCATAACAACACTAATCCACCACTTAACCTCACAACACTTCATTCCCCCATGCTTCGCATGCTTACTAAATATAAGTTACCGCCTTCATATCTACACAACCCCACACACTAGAGGTTCAATCCTCACGACTACTGTCCGCTCACTAGGCCATGCTTTCTCCCGCCAAACATCACATATATTTGAAAGAGTTGGCGAAAACATTAAGCAATAACTAATCTTGCAATTCAACATCCTCACACGAATAACGGAAATTCCTGGCTGGTCACTACACACCTGTGACCTGAACCAGGGCTCACACCCGCCCTTGGGAACAGATCAAGTCTATTCGAACAAACCACATGGGACGCACCCCCCATGTATTTTACACCATCAACCTGAGATTTACACACTTATATAAACCAAATGCAAACACACAATAATAAGTATGCACGTTCAACTAACAAACATGTACTACCAAGATTTGATTTAGAAACTCACAACTTTGCCTTCCTCCCATCTAGATGAACCACAAATTTATGACCATCTACCTCACTCAATCGAGCCCTTAATTCCGACCGACTCTTCGGATCCACTTGAGACACGCTCAAGTAAATCAAACTATAAGACACACCCTTGCAATCCAACATAGTCTAATTGTCCCACATTAGTTAGCTAACCACCTCCTTCGCAAATGACATAACCGCCATATAGGATGAATCACTTATCCTACTAACACATCTCCACCTTCAAACACATCTCCACCTTCAGGACATTTACAAAAGGCGGCACATCCTCTTGACAGATGCATACCTTTCCACACCGACCTCTCATCTCCGCGCACATGCCCGATGAAGTGATCACTCAAAGGCAACCTTTCAAATTCAAATCTCTCGACAACGAATTCAACACCCGCCGCTGACTTCAACCTCAATGCCCGACAATTAGTCTAAAGGCAAGTTAACCACGACCCCGGCTTCATGCCGATACTGTTTCATTCACGTACCACGACGTTACCTTTCAAAGTAATTTGTCTACTTCGAAATCACCCGGAACACACCTCCCCCGTCGACAGTCATATGTCGACTTACCAAAAGAGTAAGGACTCCCACCACACAAGCATTTCCATGGTCAAAGACCAAGACTACAGGTAGACACGGTCCTCCCTATACTGTAACACTAAGGTCACAAATCAACCATCGACGACTCAACCACCTTTTCCACTCCCGGAACTTCGCACCTTCTTAGGCCCGATATCGCTTACTACCTAGCGAGTTCATAAAATCATACACGGATATAGGTCCGCCCCTTTATAAAACATTCACGGAATAAGGTCCGCCCCTCGTAAATTGGCACCCTACAGTCACCCTAGGGTGACAACGAGTCAGTCTCATGCTGCCTTACAGGGCCACACTACCCTTAGCATAAACGGGTCACACCTCCCGACACGAGCTGGCGGGCCACACCCCCCGACTTAGCCAATTTACACCTCGAACAATGTATGACTCACTTAACATTGAAGGCTATTTGCTCCAGCAGGGTTAACCTTTTTGCAATTACAACAATTCGACGCCGACACCCTACTTCCAACCAAACCATTCGGTTCCTTACAGTAGAAACAACCTTCGGTACCGATACTTTCCTTCACACTTGGATGCTCCAACCCCACAGTCCACTTGACTATAAATACGGCTTCACCTCGGTCCAAAATGGTTGGCCGACACCAGTGTTACCAATCCATGCATCTATCACTTCTCATCCACTCCTGTCACTCTTCCACTAACTCGAGAGTGAGACGGCACATCTCCAGTATCCGATCCTTGAGTTGAAACTCTCAAGATCTCAATTCGCCGACATCGGGGACTCCTAGAATAAGGACTCATCAGAGATTAGGAGCTCATCTCCAATCATTTATTTCCCTTAAGAACTCTAAAGGTTCTACTTCACACAGACACTCATATCGAATACGATGCCTCTTCTAGGTAGTATCATCCATCACGCCAAGAATAATCTGCACAACACACTAAACCGTTGCCATAATGACAAGGTTAAACTCTACACACAACACAGATTAACAACCGTCCCAAAATAACAAGGCAAGAATGATCGCCGTCATGCACCTGTAAATTCACAATTACACTGGCCAGGTGTAATCCCGAACTTACCTTACATGATAGTTTTCACCACCCTGTTATTCACGCTTCCCAGTGAGGTCTTCCTAGGCCTTCCTACATTCTCAGTTGTACTTCTACAGTTTAAGTTTAGGCCCATCCGGTCACCTAAATCCCTTAAACTACGGCTCTGATACCAACTGTAACAACCCACTCCAAGGCATGCCAAGTTAAGACATTAATTAATATATTTATATATATATCGCCAAAACATGACCAAAGGTTCACATCAACAAAATTCCAAAATTTGGGTTTGCGGAAATAACCCTATTCCAACTGAGAGCATCTAAATACTGAAATGTAGGGAAGTCCACTAATGTAAGCCACGCCCGCCCTCACGCCTTTTCTTTACCACTAGAGGAACCGCACTTAACCTGCTTACCTGAAAAGGATTTCAGTTTTGAAAATGCGAGGGTTAGACCACAAGGTCTAGTGAGATCCCTCAGTTACATCCACACCACATATAGCAATTAAAGAGTTGTGCGAAACATAAATCAATATGAAGTTTGGTTAATAACATTCACACAATTGACCAAATCGTCCATCCAGTCACACACACCCGTGGCTTGATCCCAGGGCGCTCAATCACCCTCGTATGGGACACACCCCCCATATATCCGTCACACCATGTCATATGGGTCACACCCCCCATAAGCGTCATACCAAATAGCGTATGGGACACACCCCCCATAAGCATCACACTACGACATATGGGCCACACCCCCCATAAGCGTCATACCACAACAGATGGGACACAACCCCCATAAGCATCACACTATGACATATGGGCCACACCCCCCATAAGCGTCATACCACAACATATGGGACACCCCCCATAAGCATCACACTATGACATATGGGCCACACCCCCCATAAGCGTCATACCACAACATATGGGACACCCCCC
The DNA here is from genome assembly GCA_033807775.1 of Saussurea involucrata. Lineage (NCBI taxonomy): Eukaryota > Viridiplantae > Streptophyta > Magnoliopsida > Asterales > Asteraceae > Saussurea > Saussurea involucrata. The sequence goes on along the minus strand of CM066320.1, from coordinate 186,222,452 downwards.
ATAAGCATCACACCTTAATGATTGGGACACCCCCCCCCATATACCTCGCACCAAGCATAAGTAATTTATATGCAACATATATTAAGAAAACGCACATGTACGAGTAAATGAACAAGTACCATCAAGCTTCAGTTAGAAAAACTCACCTGTTACGCTTACGATCCTTTCCTACTCTGACCTGCACTTCCAGATGGTCTACCTGAGCAAAAGGGTAAACTCATAAGCTGATCATCTCAACTCCCCGGACGACACTCTATTCCGGACAGCACACTTATCCGGACAACTCCCATATCCGGACAACATACCTATCCGGACAACACCTCTATCCGGACAACACCCTTATCCGGACAACACGCCTATCCGGACAACACCCTTATCCGGACATCACCCTATCCGGACAACACTCTATCCGGGCATCACCCTATCCGGACAACACTCTATCCGGGCATCACCCTATCCGGACAACACTCTATCTGGAATACCCAACCATCTGGACACACACACGACTACCGGACACTTACCCGGAAACCTTCAACCGTTCAATGTGTCCGAACGTCCCGAAAGTTGTCCGGACGTCGACCTGACCCTTATTTGGACCAAGAAATCACAGAAATGGCCGAAATCTCACAGATAGAGATTAGCACCGGCAATATGGTCAATAAGCTCAACTACTGCTGAAATATTAGCTGCAAAAGATAAGATTTGACACCTAATCTCTTCCATTTAGTTCCAAACCCAACTTTTAACAAAAACCCCCAAATAACTCATTAACAACAAGAATCAGGGATTAGAGAAGAGGAGAAGTGATTACCTGCTTGAATCCAAAAGAAGTACACCTTCTATTTCTCCCAACAAATCTGCAACTGATCCTTCTTTCTTGATTTCACCCTCTTTCCTTCTCTCTTTTCCCTCCTCTCTCTCTAATTCACTCCAGCAGCCACCAACCACACACAAAATCAGTAATATGGAATGTTCTCTAGGGTTTTGTGCCTAATTTATACCCTATCTCATAATTGCAAAATACTCCCCTCAACTTCCACTTTATTAAATTTCTACCACAAGACTTGGAAACTCTTTCTTTTGGACACGGTTACTACAGTATGTAGCCACTGGAGAGAGAGTTTCAATCCAAACTCCCTATCTAGAATCCTTGAGGAAAGAACTGTATGTACAAGAGGTTCAAAAGATTAACTTAGAGAAGGTTTATGGGATTGAAGACTGGCCATCGCTGAAGAAGATCGAATTTCTATACGTCATGAAGAACAAAGACAAAGGATCAGAAGCTGTCAAGTCAGATAACATGATTATGAAGGTACTGAAAGTTGAATCTCAGAAGCTGTTTGATGTCTTCTATCCTGAGTTCATGGTTTTGAGATCAGATGGGTCTGAATGCGTATTTTCTGAAGCCGATTTCAAGAGTCTAAGACTGAATGATCTTCTAAGCCTTTATAACTGTCTTGCTGTCCATCCAGAGAAGAAGCGTCCAGAGTATAGAATTCAATACAGTGTTGCCTTTCGAAGTGTGAAGAAGTTTATTGTAACAACCCAAAAACACATCACATAATATTAAAGCCAAAAGCCCATAAGGGTCCCAAATACATCATAAACTCCAATATCAATTACATTGATTAAGGTCTTCAAGCAAATACAACCGAGATGCTAACTAAACAAAAACTGGAACTTGACGGTCTCTAATCTCGCACCTCCGTCTCAAGCCTTCTCATTTCCCTTGCAACAAGCACCTAAGCCACCCTTTCCTGAAAATGGTTTTTAAGTTTTGAAAGCGAGGGTTAGACCATAAGGTCTAGTGAATTCCCTCCTTACAAGCGTAACTGCAAAACATTTAAAAAGCACTTTTCCATACACATAACACTTGACAAGTTTGAGCTCAAACAAGGGTATACACAGTGGGGCGGACCAATAACACCTTACAAAGCCAGGCACGACAACTCAACACCTTACAAAGCCAGGCACGGCAACTCAACACCTAACAAAGCCAGGCACGGCAACTCAACACCTAACAAATCCAGGCACGGCAACTCGGGGGTCCTCCACTGTGCAACCCGACTCTACCACAAGCATAAACATTTAAAACATGCTTTAAAACTTACTCGAGGAATATCCTCCTTCCACTTGTAAAATAACACTTTTCATGCATGAGAAAACATATGATTCATGATGATCAAGTAAACTCATTTTCAGTTATATCAATTCTTCGCAAATCATTTTAGGAGATAGAAATAATGCATATAGGGAACTCACCTGGTACTCGGTTAAAAGACACCCTACTAAAAGATCACTTAATCACCAAACGATCACCTGAATTGGGTTTAACAAATGAGGTATTAGACTCCCCATTTATGTTCTAAAACATTCCCCATACTGTCCTAAGACAATCCCCTAAACCAAGCCTCGAACCCAAGCCCAAACGACCAACGAAGCAAAAACGTAAAATCACGAAACAGAGCCTGGCGCCGATGCTGGCGCCAGTCCATCGGCGCCGCCATCGACGCGGACCTCTGGACAGACTTTTTCCTGCACGAGAATTCTTTCCAAAACTCAAAGATTTCTCAATCCCAACTTCCCCAAATCAGTTCTAGTTCTCCCAAAACAATATTTCAGTCCCAAACTCAAAATGGAAGGACAAAACCTATAACCCTCCATTGGAAAGGTGAAATATCACCAAGAGGTCTCAATCTCCTCAAGGGATTCATCAATCTCACCCTTCCAATTGGTTTTGCCTCCAAAACACTTAAATAAAGAAAGAGATTGCAACAAATTCCTACACAAAAGCCCCATTTCCAAAACAAACCAAGAGATTAAGATGGAAGTATACCTTAGAAGCAAACTCCTTCAATCTCCAGCCCCAAAACCTTTCCAAACCTTCAATGGGGGAAAACTTGAGCTCTTTCTCCTCTCCAATTCTCTCCAGCCGAAATGAGTGAAGGAATAGGGTTTTAGGGAGGGTTTTATCTTAATAAACTTTCCTTCTTCACAACCCAGCCACCAAACTTTCAGTTCTTTACACAAGCACCCCAAAGTTCCTTATTTCTGCACTAAAACCACCAAGTATGGAATATGGGGTGTTACAACACCTCCCCCTTAACAGGATTCCGTCCCCGGAATCTCATCACTGAAAAGGTGTGGGTACCTTGCCCTCATCTCGGTCTCAGTTTCCCATGTCGCTTCACTCCCCTTGTGGAAACGCCACAACACCTTCACCAGGCTAATCTCCTTGTTCCTTGTTCTTCGAACCTTACGGTCGGTGATAGCTTCGGGCTCCTCCACAAAGTTCAATTTCTCATCAATCTGGACTTCGTGCAGAGGTATTGCCATTTCGACTTCCGCCAAGCATTTCCTCAAATTCGACACGTGAAAGGTATTATGAATTCTTTGCAATTCTACTGGCAATTCCAACTTATAAGCTACTTCTCCGACGCGCTCAATGATCTTGAACGGTCCTATATAGCGGGGGCTCAACTTTCTCCTCTTCCAGAATCTGATTACTCCTTTCCAAGGGGATACTTTTAGCATCACCTTATCCCCAACTTGGAACTCGATATCCTTACGCCTCTTGTCGGCATAACGCTTTTGTCGGTCGCGAGCAACTTTCAGCCGTTCTCTCACCTGGTCGATTTTGTCGGCAGTCAACTGTACTATTTCGGGTCCAGCCAGTTGTTTCTCTCCGACCTCGTTCCAACAAAGAGGTGTCCGACACTTTCTACCATAGAGTATCTCGTAAGGAGCGGCTTTTATGCTTGCGTGGTAACTATTGTTATACGCAAACTCGATCAACGGCAGGTGGTTCTCCCACGAACCCTGAAAATCTAACGCGCAAGCTCTCAACATGTCTTCCAGGGTCTGGATGGTTCGCTCGCTCTGACCATCCGTCTGAGGATGATATGCGGTGCTCATCTTGATTTGAGACCCCATTTCTCGCTGGAAGCTCCTCCAAAAAGTCGACGTGAATCGACTATCGCGATCCGAGACTATTGACGACGGCACCCCATGACGGGTCACTATCTCGTCGATGTACAACTTTGCCAATTTCTCCATCGGGTATGATTCCTTTATTGGAAGGAAATGCGCCGACTTGGTGAGTCGATCTACAATTACCCATATGGCATCGAAGCCCTTTGGAGTTCTAGGCAACTTTGTCACGAAATCCATCGCAATTTGATCCCACTTCCATACCGGAATATCCAAGGGTTGGAGTTTTCCGTACGGTCGTTGGCGCTCTACCTTCACCCTTAGACAAGTGTCACACCTTTCCACGAAGTAAGCTATATCCTTCTTCATACCCGGCCACCAATAGTCTTGCCGCAAATCACCAAACATCTTGTTCGTCCCTGGATGGATGGAGTACTTTGACCTGTGAGCCTCCTCTAGTATCAACTTCCTCACGTTCCCCAACTTCGGAACCCATACTCTACCGTTGAGGCATTTCAGTCCTCGGCTATCTTCTACTAGGGAGTTCACGTTCCCCACCATCCGCTCTTTCTTGAGGTTCTCAACCGCAAAAGCTTCCCCTTGCCATTTCTTTATTTCACCCAACAGATTAAATGTGACCTCAGCCCTTAAGGCTATGATCTTCGAGGCTTCTCCTCTTTCTTTACGGCTCAAGGCGTCCGCCACTACATTAGCTTTTCCGGGATGGTACTCAATCTCGCAATCGTAGTCTGACAACAATTCCATCCACCGGCGTTGCCTCATGTTTAGCTCTTTCTGATCGAAGATGTGACGAAGGCTTTTGTGATCGGTGAAGATCTTACACCTCGTACCATACAAATAGTGCCTCCAAATCTTTAAGGCGAAAACAACGGCCGCCGGTTCTAAATCATGGGTGGGGTATCGCTTCTCATGCTCCTTCAATTGACGGGACGCATAAGCGATCACTTTACCACGCTGCATCAAGACACACCCCAAGCCCAATTTAGAGGCATCGCTGTACACCACAAAGTCTTCCGTTCCTTCGGGTAAGGTTAGAATCGGAGCCTCACTCAACATTTCTTTTAACCTTTGGAAGGCTTCTTCTTGCCCTTCGGTCCAATTGAACTTGGTGTTCTTCTTGGTCAAAGAAGTCAACGGAGTAGCAATTTTCGAGAAGTCTTTGATGAACTTCCGATAATACCCCGCTAACCCAAGGAAACTACGGACTTCGGACGATGTTCTGGGCGGTTCCCAGTTCTTGATAGCTTCTACCTTTGCCGGGTCCACCTTGATTCCACTCTGGGTCACCACATGTCCCAAAAACTGCACCTCTCGAAGCCAAAATTCGCACTTCGAAAATTTGGCATAGAGTTTCTCCCGCTTCAACAATTCTAGCACAGCTCTCAAATGCTCCCTATGCTCTTTCTCCGACTTCGAGTAGACGAGAATATCATCTATGAAGACGATCACGAATTTATCTAAATAGGGTTGACACACCCTATTCATCAAATCCATGAACGCGGCGGGGGCATTCGTTAATCCGAACGGCATCACTAAAAACTCGTAATGACCGTATCGGGTTCGAAAAGCCGTCTTTGGAATATCTTCTCCTCGTACCTTGAGTTGGTGGTACCCCGATCTCAGATCTATCTTTGAAAAGTAGCTAGCCCCTTGCAACTGATCGAACAGGTCGTCAATCCTGGGGAGCGGATACTTGTTCTTGACAGTGACTTTGTTGAGTTCGCGGTAATCAATACACATCCTCATAGTCCCGTCCTTCTTCTTCACGAAAAGCACCGGCGCACCCCACGACGAGGTACTCGGTCTCACGAACCCTTTGTCTAGCAACTCTTGGAGTTGAGTCATCATCTCCTTCATCTCGGAAGGTGCCAATCGATATGGTGCACGAGCTATTGGTGTAGCTCCTGGCACCAAGTCAATTCGGAACTCGATCTGGCGATCTGGTGGTAGATCACACAATTCGTCCGGAAATACCTCCGGGTATTCACTCACGATCGGTACATCTCCTACCTCGCGCTTCTCTTTCTTTACATCTACCACATAAGCTAGGTAACTCTGACATCCCTTCCTTAGACATTTGGTAGCCTTAGCCAAGGAAATAAGATTAGACTTCCTATCTCGACGGTTCCCATAAATTACTACCATTCCCTTATCCGGCAATTGCACCCGAATCAACTTTTTGTTGCAAACGATGGTAGCATTATTCTTCGCCAACCAATCCATTCCCAACACTACATCAAACTCTCCCATCGGCATAGGGTACAAACTTATCGGTATCAAACTCCCTTCTATGTCTATACAACATCCCTCCACCACACTACTAACTAGCACCACGTTGTCATCGGCGGTCTCCACTTCTATGGCACTACCCAAACGCTTAGGCCTCACCCCCAAACGTTTCACGAAATCAGGAGATACAAAGGAGCGATTCGCCCCCGAATCAAATAACACATTGGCACATAAAGAGTTCACCAAAAAGGTACCTGTCACAACATCCGGAGTTTCCTCCGCCTCATTCGCTGTCATACGAAATGCACGACCCTTCGCGCGAGCCGGTTCTTCCTTCTTCTCAACCCCTTGCACCCCCTGACGATTCCCAAACTGACCCGATCCTCCTCTCCTAAGCTTGGGACAGTCATACCGTTTATGATCCATCGACCCACATTGGAAACAACCCTGCTTCTGCGGGCAATCCCTTGACATGTGCCCCGGCAGCCCACAGTGAAAACACGTCCCCGAGTCCGCCTTACACTCTCCTCTATGCATCCGATGACACTTCCCACACGGCTTGTTACCAAAATTCCGATTCCCACGCGGCTCCGGCCTAGAAACTTTCCCTTTCCGAGCATCATTCCCCGGTCCATCCCATTTCCTCTTTTCCCCGGCCCTCTCAGATTGCTGACGATCTCTTTCCCTTTCTACCAACTCGGCCGCATTTATAGCCGCTTGGAATGTGCTAGGATTCCTTGCCATTACCAACTCCCGTACACTGCTCTTCAATCCATAGAGGTACCTCTCTACTCGACGCTCCTCGGTTGGGACATACAACTCCGCAAAACGAGCTTTCTCAATGAACTTGGAAGTGTACTCTCTCACGGTCGAGTCCCCTTGAGCTAGGTTCAAGAACCCCTCTTCCAACTTCTTAATCGCCGCTAGAGGGCAAAACTGAGCCTTGAACCTCCTCACGAATTGCTCCCATTTCATGGTCTTGGCCACTGACGATCCCAAACCCCCGGTTTCGGCATCCCACCAAAAGATGGCCTCCGACTTCAACATAGACAGGGCGTAGATCACCTTGTCCTCTTCGGCACACTTACAAATGTCAAAGACCAACTCCATTTCTCGAACCCACTTTATGGCTAGTACCGGGTCGCATTCTCCCTGAAAGGTAGGAGGTTTGCAAGATGAGAATGCTTTGTGACTACATCCTCTAGCTGCCGACTCGTTCACTACTAGCGTCGTGGATTGTTTGTGGCTACCAACTTCCGTGGGAGGCGGACTAGACAATTCGGTGACTGCCTTACTCTCACTGTTCTCTTTACTTCCCGCTGCCGAAACATCATGATGATTCATCCACCGGTCTAACTTTTCCTGCAGCTTCAACATTTCGGTGGCGAAGGCCTCTTGAGTCACAAAGGCGCGATTCTCCGCTGCCGAGCCCTCTCGATGAGACTTTTCCCGATCGGACGGTGCCTCCACACTCTTAGTTCGACGAGCAGCCGGAGTTTTCTTCTTTGGGCGAGTACCCTCCACATTGGTAGTAGCCCTACGTGGAATGGTCTCACGCCCCCTTCCACGACCTCTTCCTCTACCCCGGGCAGCCGGCGCCCTCGGGGGAACCACGGGTTCGTCCACTTGAACCTCCTCCGATGGAACCATTCTTACACTCGGTACAGACCTGCTCCTTGTCGATCTTCCAGTCATGACGAAACTGATACAAAACACAAAAAACAAACACTTAATACCAGTGTCACTCTCTTGAGGTAATTCAAGTATCCCCACGTGCCTGTAAATTCGAAATTATATTGGCCAGGTATAATTCCCAGTTTACCTCACATGATGATCCTCGACACCCCATTCCACTCAAACCGCTTATGTCTCCTCCTATGGTCCTCCTATATCTCGGTTGTGTCCCTACTCCAAAGTTTAAGTCTAGGCCCAATCGGTCACCTAAATCCCTTAAACTACGGCTCTGATACCATTTGTAACAACCCAAAAACACATCACATAATATTAAAGCCAAAAGCCCATAAGGGTCCCAAATACATCATAAACTCCAATATCAATTACATTGATTAAGGTCCTCAAGCAAATACAACCGAGATGCTAACTAAACAAAAACTGGAACTTGACGGTCTCTAATCTCGCACCTCCGTCTCAAGCCTTCTCCTTTCCCTTGCAACAAGCACCTAAGCCACCCTTTCCTGAAAATGGTTTTTAAGTTTTGAAAGCGAGGGTTAGACCATAAGGTCTAGTGAATTCCCTCCTTACAAGCGTAACTGCAAAACATTTAAAAAGCACTTTTCCATACACATAACACTTGACAAGTTTGAGCTCAAACAAGGGTATACACAGTGGGGCGGACCAATAACACCTTACAAAGCCAGGCACGGCAACTCAACACCTTACAAAGCCAGGCACGGCAACTCAACACCTAACAAAGCCAGGCACGGCAACTCGGGGGTCCTCCACTGTGCAACCCGACTCTACCACAAGCATAAACATTTAAAACATGCTTTAAAACTTACTCGAGGAATATCCTCCTTCCACTTGTAAAATAACACTTTTCATGCATGAGAAAACATATGATTCATGATGATCAAGTAAACTCATTTTCAGTTATATCAATTCTTCGCAAATCATTTTAGGAGATAGAAATAGTGCATATAGGGAACTCACCTGGTACTCGGTTAAAAGACACCCTACTCAAAGCTCACTTAATCACCAAACGATTACCTGAATTGGGTTTAACAAATGAGGTATTAGACTCCCCATTTATGTTCTAAAACATTCCCCATACTGTCCTAAGACAATCCCCTAAACCAAGCCTCGAACCCAAGCCCAAACGACCAACGAAGCAAAAACGTAAAATCACGAAACAGAGCCTGGCGCCGATGCTGGCGCCAGTCCATCGGCGCCGCCATCGGCGCGGACCTCTGGACAGACTTTTTCCTGCACGAGAATTCTTTCCAAAACTCAAAGATTTCTCAATCCCAACTTCCCCAAATCAGTTCTAGTTCTCCCAAAACAATATTTCAGTCCCAAACTCAAAATGGAAGGACAAAACCTATAACCCTCCATTGGAAAGGTGAAATATCACCAAGAGGTCTCAATCTCCTCAAGGGATTCATCAATCTCACCCTTCCAATTGGTTTTGCCTCCAAAACACTTAAATAAAGAAAGAGATTGCAACAAATTCCTACACAAAAGCCCCATTTCCAAAACAAACCAAGAGATTAAGATGGAAGTATACCTTAGAAGCAAACTCCTTCAATCTCCAGCCCCAAAACCTTTCCAAACCTTCAATGGGGGAAAACTTGAGCTCTTTCTCCTCTCCAATTCTCTCCAGCCGAAATGAGTGAAGGAATAGGGTTTTAGGGAGGGTTTTATCTTAATAAACTTTCCTTCTTCACAACCCAGCCACCAAACTTTCAGTTCTTTACACAAGCACCCCAAAGTTCCTTATTTCTGCACTAAAACCACCAAGTATGGAATATGGGGTGTTACATTTATGAAGAATATTCTGAAGTATTCTTACCTCACTAACTTTCAGATGGGTTTGGAATCTTGTCAAACTCATGTGAACTTAAAAAGACCAAACAGACGCTTATCTGATATTCAAGGTATCCTCGCCTACACTGTACTGAACAAGCCTGAGCTCGGGGTTGTTTACGTTGATACTGACTCAAAGAAAAGATTTATGAGAGTTATTGAGATCAACAAGTACTGTGAGGGTACTTTGAAGATTATTCTGTTTAACTTGGAAAGTAAGCTTCGTCTGGATGCGCGTGGAGAGGTAAAGCTCACTGTGAAAGAAAAGAACCTGATCAACGAAGTGTTGAAAGCCATCTCATACCGGAAAGACTACCGCCTTGAACTGCGAAGATTCGAGATCATCTTTGGTATTCGAAAGAAGAATGTGACCTCGGTAGTCGTCTAAATCTTTTGCTCTACATTGGTACAAAGGGGGAGAATGTTAGTGCTTAAATGTAATTGTACCAAGTAGAGGGACTATATTTGTAATGGGGCTATTCTATACCCTAGGTATATATAGTTTGCTATTTTCCCTTTTGGGAAACTAGGTATATATAGTAGCCACACACACTAGTATTTGCATTGCATTCACCTTGTGAGCTACTTTGATCTTATTGAATATAGAGATGGCTTCCTTTAATGTTTACATTGATTGATTACTTGTTCTGGAATCACAGATTATATGTAATTTGATAAATACTAACTGAGAAAGAAGATAAAAACGTGAAATTATATAAAATTATATCACTACAAGAAAAATAACTTTTAAAAAATGTTTAATTTTATACTTAAAAGTCTAAAAAACGTCTTTTAAAAGTGTTAAGAGAAGCTTTTCAATTATATTAAAAAGTTTCCTATATACGGGTGGCTAATTGTTTTAAGGAGGACTTTCGAAGGATATGTTTTTCCAACTTTTAGATACATTTTTTATGCTTTGAAAGCTTCTATTGACGGCAGTTAATTCTTTTCGAAAAGTTTCTCTAAAAAGCATGACGCTTTTCAATCACTAGTGACAACTTGTAGGTGTCACTAAAAGGTACTTTCAGAAAAGGTTTTGGAAAAGATTTTATAAATGTATAGGTTTAGTGATACTTTTAATAAACCATCCCTAGAAGTATCGTTTAGATACATTTTTACAAACCTTCTATATACGTTGTCATTAGATATGCTTAATAGAAACATTCTTTAAAGGCTATTTTTAGTTTCTTTGATAAAAATCAAGTCTTTCTCTAAAATGTATATGATATATATTTTTGTCCATATTTAAGCTCTATATTTGTATATGATTATATATAACCATAAGATGAATAATAAATAAAAATCTCAATCAATAGAAGTATAGAACCAATATAAAAACCCTAAAACAATAAAATTTCATATATTTGTCATATAAAAGACATAATTTTTCAAAACAAACCCTAACATTCAACCAATCCGTACATTCGTCCAAAATTTTAAAATAACATACTAAATCATATTACTAATGTTCCAATTTTGGTGCATTCGAACCCTCTTATCAACTCATCTGCAACAACATATGATTAAAGTTTGTATAATATTGCAGAAAAAATCTATTGTTAAACTATACGTTTGAATTAAAGATGGTATACCACCACCGACATCATCCGTCATGTTGAAATCATCTTCATCATTATCAAAATCAATGTTCTGCTTAGTTCATATATTTACCATAAATACATATGCATTTATTCAACAAATGCCATTAGCCATCCGTAGCGGAGCGGGTACCATGGCCGGGTTCAGCTGAGGTGGCATGTGGGTAGGGGAGGGTAGCATCGGGTTGGCGCTACGGGGTTAATCGGGTAGGGGGCGGGTAGGGTTGAGCGGGTAGGAGTGGGTTCATGAACCCGGGGAACCCGAGCACTACACAGTGTTGTTTTACTTTTTTTAATGTTTTTAGGGGTATCGGGTAGCATTGGGTTCATTGGGTACTGGTACTCCACTTTTGGGTAAGGAGGGTAGGAAAGAGAAAAGCTGATGTGTCGCTGAGGTGGCAAGTGGGTTCATTGGGTACGGATACTCATGGTCTTACGCAAGTTCTAAAGGACAACCAAAGCGTTTAACTTTAAACAATAGAAACTCCAAAAATTGACAACCATACATACATATATATAAAAAAACATATATGTTCATAGTCGTCACCGTCATTCTCTTCCTCATCTTCAACATTTTCATTGTTTTCATCCTCATCATTGTTAGTGCTCTATTTAGCACCTTGTACCAAGTAGAGGGGCTAAAGTGGAACTTTATATTTGCAAACTTTAAATAGATTTTCCTTTGTAATTTTACATTATGCCATTCCCTACACACACATAAGTACACAGTATTCCACTTTCTCTTCTCTACACCATTGTACTTGAAGATCTTGCATTGATTAATAGGGGTGACCAATTGATTCAGATTGTGAATGTTTGTTCTGGGGTCACAACCCTCATCTTCTTTTTTCTCCTTATCACCATCATCTTGACCCTAGGCAACATAAATCAGATTACATCATGCTTTGTCTAAAAGAAAATTCAAATTTTGAAAATGGTAAAAGAAAATTAACAGAGGCCCCCGATCCAGCGTAAATCGCCAAGGAAGAACAGAGAAATCTTGATAGAAATAAAAAAACTAAGTTGATCGATAAATTAAACTGGCCAAACCACACTAGTATTCAGAAATCGAAACCCTAATGTACTAAGAAATTGAGAAATCACCTATAGCCTGAGATGATGAGAGAGAGAGAGAGAGAGGTACCACTTTATGGTCTGAGAAGACGACGAGTGGGTGAGTGAGAGAGAGAGACCGTGCAATTCTTCCAAATTTCTTTTTACCTAAATAAAATCTTTAGATACAGTTATCTTACAAATTAAATGAAAAACGTACCTGATTTTTATTTAAAATATGTAATTTTATTTCACAATACGTTGCTGAAAATTTCTTTACTTATTTAATGATACACTTTTTATTAATGTTACCAAAAGCTTCTCTAAAACATACTTAAGTTATACTTTTAAAGCTTCTCTAAAAGTTCCTTGTTTATAACCCTTTAATGTTGTAGTATTTAATAATTACTCCATTACATGTAATAACCGAAAATCTTTATATATATAAAAGCAAAAACCATAAAAAATGACATGGCACGATGTGGATTGAGATTTCTCAAATATTGAATTGTGGTTTACTTTGGCTATCCCACATTGATAAAAAATTGAAATGTTGGAACATGAAGTTGATTATAAAAGGATAATAATGCCAACTTTTTTTACATGACTTATGATTTATTTTAATCCCTTTTGGATTAAAGAGTTAATTTTAGTTGCAAATTTTCTTAATGTTGAATATATAGTATATATTGCATTACAATTAAGAGTATCTCCAATGGAGGTTCTTATAAGAACCTTCTTTTTGTACATTCTTTTAAATAATCACATCATTATTCCATTTCGTCATCTTCTCACCAATGTGGGATAAACAAGACACAACATTTCACGATTTGATTTAGACTCGAATCTCATAATGATTCAAGTGTTTAATGGAAAATGACTATTACTTTTTGAAAATAATTGAAATAAACTAATTCATATTATAAAATTGTGGTGCTTATAGAACTTTCTCGCCACCGCGCGAGCGCGGTGCCACACACTAGTTTTATTGAAAAGATAGAAGGGTTGTGGGAGAAACTTTAAAGTTTAAAGATTAGGGGTCAGATTGTAAATGTGGGAAGAGGGTATAAAACCCTCCATTATTGGCTCAAAACCCTAGAGAATTATTTCCTTCCGTTTTGCGGCTGAGAGAAAGAGAGTGCAGTGAAGGAGAAATTAATTCTTTTGCAAGTAGAGAAGAAAGCATCATCAATTGGGAGAAGAAAAGGGACCTGGAAGCAGGTAATATCATCTTCTAGTCCCTATTTTTGCATAATTTGAGAAGGTCAGATGAATGAATCTTGAGTCATTGGGTTTCAATGTATACAGTAATCAATGGGTAGTAAGTTGCTCAAAATAAGATTTAATTGGATTAATAGAGAGAGAATACCTATTTTGTTTGGGATTGGACTAGTTAATCGATTCATAATGGATTAATCCTCGGTGTTAATTTTAATCAGAATCGCATCGCCATGTTTCTTACTGGGTCCCGGAATTAATTAAGATCCGGTATAGGAAAATAATGTGTTCCGGAACTGGGTAATAATAAGGTGTTCCGGAACTGAGTAATAATTTGTGTTCCGGAATTATTAAATAAAAAGATCCGGAACTGGGTATCAAAAGTGGATCCGGAACCTTATTTATTGGATCCGAAAGGTGAGTAATTTAAATACCGGAGTTGGGCTTAATAGTTGGGATCCGGAATTAAATATTGAACCAAGAGATCCGGAATGTGAGTTTTAATAAAGAACCGGAATGTTTAAATTGTTGGACTGTTCCGGAAATTCAAGACCCAGAATCCAAGACTGGATCCGGTATTTAATGTCTTAGATCCGGAACTATTGTTATTTGAAGCTCGGTATTATACTTTTGGGCCCTAGTCCGGAATTGAGGAAAAAGAGACCCGAAATGAAAAGTGAGGATCTGGTGTTGTTGAGGATCCGGTGTGTTTAATTAATGCAATCCGAAACCTGCTTGTCACGTGACCAACTTTAAATGCAATCCATATTGAGTAAATAAAATTGGAAGTGGGCCTCTGCTGGATCCGATATGTTTTAAAATCAAGTTCCGGTAGTATTGTAGAATGGATCCGGAATAGGAATCGTTGGGCCACGTGATAGGTAGCATCCACTAATCTCAATTCAAATTGTTGGGCCACGTGAAAGGTAACCTCCATTAATTGCAATCCATTTTGTTTAGCCCAAGAACCCGAAAGTGGTTTTAATTGTTTGAGATCCGGTTTTTAATTTGAGTACGATATTTAACTAAAGATCCGGAATACTATTTCACTTGGGCCTTGTAGCAAAGTTCAGAATTCGATTTTTCGGCTAGAAGTATAACTTATCAATTTAGATAATTTGGATTAAGATCGGAAGTAAGCTCGAGTATTAATTGTTAGATTTACGAGATACGTTTCCTACAATTTTAGGTGTTTCACCTAGAGGTCAGGAGCGTAAGTAAGAAGTCTTGAAGCGAGAAGTTTGCTAAAGCGTCAGGTGAGTTTTTCTAACTAAAAATACGTGATTTTATACGTGTTTTCCAAAGAAAGTGATTGAGTAGAAATGCCATGTTATTTTACATGAATGTTTACTTGTTGAAAGTTATATGAGATGTATGCATACATTGTGGTAGACGTAAAATGGCTAAGTCGGGGGGAGGTTCCGCCAGTGCTCACGTCGGGGGGAGGTTCCGTTTATGCCATGGGAGGTGTGACCCAGTAAGGCAGCGTGGGACTGACTCGTTGTCACTCTTGAGTGACTTCAGGGTGCCATTTACGGGAGCGGATTTATCCATGAAAGGTTATGAAAAGATATGTGAAAGTCTTATATGTGAGAGTTTTATATGTGAAAGTTATAAATCGTTTTTAAATGATTTTTTTGAGAACTGTCAGGAGGGAGCTCACTAGACCTCATGGTCTAACCCTCACATTTTCCAAACTAACCTTTTTAGGTAAGCAGTAGGAGGCTCTAGTAAGTGAGTAGAGCAGAACGTGAGTACAGATGCAGTTAGAGACAGTGCCATTGACACGTTTAGAGACTAGTATGTTCTCAGTTGTGTATAGGTTGTTTCCGCCAACCTAAGTTTTGAGACAGATGTAATGAAATTTTGGGACCCAGATTTGTAATTCTTTAAATTTAAATTCTTTGTATGTTTTATTTAGACTGGGTTGTTACAATTGGTATCAGAGCCATAGTTTAAGGGATTTAAGCCTAAATGCTTTATAAGATAGTATAGATTAAAAAAAATAGTATAAAGATTGATAACATAAATAACATATATTAAAAAAAATTAGTAAATTTAAAATAATTAATTGACTAACCAACTGCTATATCTTCAAGAATAATCTTTGATATCACGTTTTGATAGTTGACAAATGAAAACCCCAATAGGGAACCATTAAAATCCAAGCAGCTGGTAACCGAAGTTTTGTAATACAAACTTAATTTGTTTGTATTATCAATTAACTTGTACTTTGACATTGATTTTTGTAGAACATTAGCATGGATTTTAGTGCCCTGAAAAAATTGATATGGAAAAATCATAATTATTGACAAATAAGAAGCTATGATGAATACGAAGCTAAAGATTCGAATATAAGTATTAATTACCTTTTCATCCATTAATATCATCTCGATGGAATATATTTGTTCAGGATTCTTGAACAATGGTTGATTCCACAAACGAATTATTCTAACCTTGACAGTAAAATCATCTTCTTGTATATCAAGGTCGTTAATAAGAGTAATATTCTTCCCATCCATTATTCTGTAATACATAAAAAATTAATTAAATAAATGGTTAATCAATCCTTCATTTGGATGAAACCTACACAATTCATAGAGGTTATAGCGCATACAGTTAAAACACAAGATTGTAGCGTATACCATAAAGAACAAGCAGACTGGAGCAAAAAAACCAAGCATAAGTAGAGAAACCAAATCGTTGGAAGTTTAAAAATTGAGATCAGAAAACTTACCTGTTGTGAAGCAAACCAGATTTCCAGAATTCGTTGGAGTCTTGATAGAGGTGCTTACCAGATTTCCAGAATTCGCAATAGCTAAAATATTGTTTTTAGCCAAAATATATACGAGGAAGAAGGGGTTGCCTATTCAATTTCCTTTAATAATGGGCTTTATTTTTTGGGCTTAATAGTTACTAAAAGTAAAAAAACTCAAAATTGATGCAAAATCAAACTCAAAATGAATGTAAAATCAAACTCAAAATTAACGCAAAAGGAAATCACGTTTCAAAATTAATGCAAATAAAACCTACTCATAATCTCTTTCTTTATAACAGGAGTAACTCTAGTTAAGAAAATGTTTTTAAGGAAATTACTTTCAAAATTAATGCAAAACGAAATTAATGTTTTTTAATTGAAATCAGAAATGTTTTTTTAAGGAAATTACGTTTCAAAATTAATGCAAAATTAATCAATTTTGATTATTCAGTTTCATTTAATAATGAGCTTATTTTTTGGGCTTAATAGTTACTAAAAGTAAAAAAAAAACTCAAAATT
Organism: Saussurea involucrata; assembly: GCA_033807775.1. Classification (NCBI taxonomy): domain Eukaryota; kingdom Viridiplantae; phylum Streptophyta; class Magnoliopsida; order Asterales; family Asteraceae; genus Saussurea; species Saussurea involucrata. The sequence continues at coordinate 186,205,583 of CM066320.1, read as the reverse complement.
GATGCAAAATCAATCTCAAAATTAATGCAAAATCAAACTCAAAATTAATGCAAAAGTAAATCACGGTTACGTTTTAATTGAAATCAGAATTACAATGGGAAATAAACTGAAAAGTTGTTTTTAAAACTTTAAGACTTTATGCATAAATATGTTGTACTCTAAAATATTAGATTAAAATATTTCCCTGTAACAAAATAAAAATACAATAAATACAAGTGGGTCAGACATGACTCAAACAGCACACCGATTTGGTCCAGTAACAGCCCATCTTAAAACCCAACAGGCATCTGATGTTGTAAAATATAAAGTGTAGACTCATTCATGACCCACTTACGTGTGGCCCATAACCTTCTAGCCCAATTCTCCGAATTCAATTTCAGATATCTATAACAGGAGTAACTCTAGTTAAGGAAATGTTTTTTAAGGAAATTACGTTTCAAAATTAATGTTTTTTAATTGAAATCAGAAATGTTTTTAAGGAAATTACGTTTCGAAATTAATGCAAAACTAATCAATTTTGATTATTCAGTTTCCTATAATAAATATGTTGTACTCTATGCTTAAAACCTTGTTTTTTAAGACTTTAAGACTTTATGCATAAATATGTTGTACTCTATGCTTAAAACTTTGTTTTTAAGACTTTAAGACTTTAAGCCTAAATGCTTTATAAGATAGTAATTTGCAAGTAGAGTTTCATGCATTGAGTTCTTATATGTGTACATGAGATTTTTCGTAAGTAAAGTAAATGTGTAAATATCAATTTTGATCGGAAATGATTCAGCGTGTGCAAACATATGTTTAAAGAAAGATGCAATTCCATTTACGTCGCACAATGAAATCCTGAGGTTTACGATTTGCAAAATATTCCACTCTTTTCATGATAAGCTAAATTGTTGCAAAAAGTCAAGAAAACGTTTGAATGCAAAACTTTTATAAACAAAAAGGGTATTGACATGTTGATGTCCTATAAATGAGTGTGAGAACCGACTGGTTTACTTCATATCGGCAAATTCTTTCAGGATTCTGTCGTATAGAAAGATTTTCATTCAATATATTACCGTTGTAACAACGTTGTTTTGATTGAGTAAGATCGAGTTTTTCGAAAGATTGCGTGCGAACGATTCTCGAGATCGTTGTGCAGCGCATTAGAGTTATGAGAGTGCTGGGGTCATGTGTACCCAGGTTGTTTCCAAGTGTTGTTTCTTTAAAATGATAAAAAGTGTGAAATTATTTATTTATCACGTTGTCATGCATGAAGGCTATGAACTCACTAGGTCGTAGAGTATTACATTTTAAGCTAAGGAAGAACTCCGAGAGTGGAGAGGTGTTGGACAAATCAGGGGAGAATGTTTGTAGTTTTGGTATTTGTGTTCAAGAGGAGAGGTGAACAGTGGAAGAGTCGGAAGTGGACTTTAGTGTCGGTTGTATGGGGGTCTGTACCCTTGTTCGGTGACTGGAAATGCAGTTGCCGAGGGACAGTTGTGTTCTGAAGAAGGACTAGTAGTCATCAAGGTGCTGGTATTAGCAACTTGTTATGAGTAGTGTGGTGAGGCAGAAATGAAATATCCTCAACGTCGAGTAAGAGTTTTAAGACTATCTTGTAATATTGACGTTGCGAGTAAGTTTTGAAATGAGGCCGAAGGAATAGGAAGTTGAATATGATATGTTGGAAGGATTAGGTTCAATAAGGAACCTTGTTGACGAAAAGGTTAGGGAAGTATCAACAGGTCGACTTTTGATGTTGAAGTCGACAGCTGGGTAAGGTGTCCGAAGCCGAAGACTTGATTCAGAAGGTTGAAAGTTGAGAAAATCGCTCTGGTATGTAGACGCAAGAAGTCATCTAGGAAAGATAGGCACATGCATGGTGGTGGACCACCTTGTATGGGTGTTAAGGTGATGAAAGACTGCTGTTATGGATAAGCATTTTACCTACGAGGTTTGGGCGGTTCGTAAGAGGATGAGGTGTTTAGCACAAACGAAGTGAGTGTGTAGATTACATTGATTTGTGAGGGAATGTGCCCTGTCTATGTAATGGTTTGAGAAAGACAAAGTAGCGAGATAGACTCGGTTATTTATGCGGAGGAATGTGAAGGCAAGTTCGAATTGTGTACGAATGACCACGAGAGACCTGGTCTACAGTGTGATGTTATGGGTAAAGAATGTACGTGTGAGTAGTGACATCAATTTCCAAGATAAATGTGCCAGCCGGGTTGTAGTAATGTGATGTTAGAAAGAGGAAGCATCAGGTGGAAGCCTTTTCGAGGATTTCAGATGAGGTGTACGATTTGTTAATCAAGTTATTGGAGCACGTGGTTTGTAAGTTGGCGTTGTGATATGTCTATTTATCGGAATAGAATGTCGGAGCGGTAGTGGGTGGTTACCCAAATGGAAAACCAAGTGTTTTTGGTTGTGTGAGTCTCTAAGTAAGTACATTTTGGAATCATTGGAGGTTTAAAGGAGATGATGGATGGGTTAGTCAAAAATGCGGTGTAGTAGATGCGAAATCTTTAAAGAATGTGAATTGTTTCTTATGTGTGAAGGAATTATCCGAGAAGGTAATAGTTGGAGATCAAGAATGTGTAGTGACTTCGAACACCGGTGTCATTTCAAGGTAACTTGGTTGGATACCTCAAGTTAGAATTTGGGGTGCGATCGTTTGGTTATGTATAATAACAAGAGAGTGTTGTCAGCATGTAGAAAGATCGGAAGAGAGGGGCAAGTAATGTTTGGTGGGCGGTGCTCCACGCTAACGTGGGGAGGTGAAGATAGTATATCGGACTAAGGGAGTAGGTTAGAAGCAGTAAGCTTGGCTGTAACACCGAAAAGGTGGAGTAGTGTGTGTAGATTGACATCGGTAAGTGTGCAAACTCTTGGAAAGAGTATGGAGGAAGGGGATTTGTGTATGTTTTAAGTGCGGGAAAGAAGTGGAAAAAGGCAGTTGAATGAATTTGAGTTGGTGATGTCATGAGAAATGTTCAAACAAACTGGTCGTTCAGTGATAAGCTTTTGAGAATGGTTTGGTGTGACCATGACTACTCCTCCTAGTCGAGTGAGGGTAACCGAAGTTATCTTATACATGTCGAAACGCTTTTGGCAAGCAGTGAAGAATTGATGTGTTTTTTTTTCCATGATAAGTTCAATTCGGATAGGTGAACACTTCAAAAAAAAGGATCATGGAGGTTTCCTGCTGTTACTCACGTTAAGTGTGAAGTGATGAAGTGGTGAGAACGTACGAAGTAGTTGTCGAGCTGTAGCCGATGTGATTCGGGAAGGAAGTATGATCTGCATAGACTTATGTCGGTTGGAAGAAGTAATCTAGAATTTGCATGAAATCCAATGAAGGAATTCCTGGATGTGTGTTTGTTAGGATGTACGAGGTTGGCCTTGTACCAAGTTGTCTAGTGAGTGATTGTTTCCTAGTAAAAGGAAGTAAAGATGTATGAGAAACCTTAATTAGACGTGTTTTAAAACCGTGAGTCCCGGTGTGTGGACGGAAGCGAGCAGATTGAGGTGCGACTGACCTTGAGTTTATCAGGTAGTTTTTTTAGCGAGTATAATGATCGGAGAGGTTACAAGTATTTGGTGGGAGATGGCACGAGATAGCAAGTGGTGACTCACCGAGGCGATTCCGAAGTATGGAGTACGGTTATGTTTTCCAACCAAACGGTTTGGGAGAAAAGTGAAGTGGACTACGTTTCTGGGAACCGTTGAAGTTATGGAAGTTGAGAAGGTAGTGTACAATCTTGTGGTGTCCGATGAGATTTTAGAAGAAATCATAGTGCGATGCACGTATCTATTTTTAGAGAGTAAATGTTGGAAGTTGAGATGATGGCGACCTTACAAGAAATACTGACGATAAGGAGTTGACTTTCGCCATTATTGAACGAGTTGGAGCCGTGGCATACAAGTTAGACTTGTCGGAAGAATTAAAGGGAGTTCATCCAACGTTTCGTGTCTCGAACATAAGGAAGTGTTTGGCAGAAGCAGATGTAGTTGTTCCCTTGGTGGATATCAGCGTTAATGAAAGGTTGACTTATGTTGAGGAACCGATAGAAATCGTGGATGGTAAGGTTTGCAAAATGAGTGACAAAGAGGTTTGAATAGTAAGGGTTCAGTGAAAATGTCATAAGGGACGGGAGGCAACTTGGGAAGTAGAAACGGACATGAGGTCTGATAATGTCATTTTCCGACATTATTTTGATCCCGAAGTTGTTCTGTTTGTTGTAAGTTCCCGAGTAAAAATAGTAGAATTTAATGGTTTTTATGAGAAAGTACAGGTTTATATGGAAGAATGATGTTGGAAGAGTTTTGGAGCAATCGGAGCAAGTCTACAACAGTCCAGTGCAAAAAGGAGAAAAATCAGATTTTTGGACCAATCAGTGCTCTGCGCGCCTCTGAGCGCGCCTCCAAACGCTCCCACAAACGCGCAGGCTACGTGCCTCTGAGCGCTCCCACAAACGCGCAGGCTTATTTTCGCAAACATTCCAGTGCTCTGCGCGCCTCTGAGCGCGCCTCCAAACGCGCCCACAAACGCGCCAAGCCCCTGATACGTTTTTAAAGCCTTTTTCTGCTAGGGTTGAGGGGGGAATCGATCAGTTACGGCCGGAGACTCTTTCTGGGCGATTTTGGGAGCACGAGGGCGATTCTTGAAGACGAATAGAAGGCAAGAAACATCAATCAACGAGAATCAAAAGGCGAATCGAGTTCATTCATCGAAGGATTAAGCTTTTCAGGGAGTTTTAGATTTCATTTCTTTTAAGAACCAACATGTTTACTTTCGTTTTTATTATTTCTTTTCTGAGTTGTGAAACCCCCAATATGAACTAATTCGTTCATGTTGGGGGGTTGGTTTGAATCATGGTTGGATGATTATTTAGGTTTACAGTAGATACGATCGATTTGATTCTTATGGATGAAACATGTGGGATTGTTCTTAATGCTTGTAATAGTCCGATCATCTATTATTTGATTTAATGAATCTTTTAACGTTTGAGAAAAGTTTTGAGGTTTATCTAATCCTTCATGTCTTAGTCGAATTTGAGATAGAAATATGATAATTCGTGCTTTGTGCGTTTTTAATCACTGCTTGTTCAATTACCTTTGTTGAGATTGAATGATGATACAAAATGTTGAATGAATGTTACTATAGCTTGATTGAGTATAGTGATGAATTGTGATTATACCTGTCATCCTGGAGTTATGTCAATCGTGTCAAATCTGTGAGTTAAATGATTGTCTACCTGAGGAATCCAACCCTCCAGCTTTTTATCTTATCTGAATTAATTAAGTTTTAATCCGTGTTTTTAATACACAACAATCCAACTCAATTTGCATTAGTCTAGTTAATAATCTATACAGTCATTGTGGTACTTGACACCTGGTTCCTTTGGTTCGATACTCGTACTTTATAAGTACTATTACTTGATTCGACCTGTACACTTGCGGTAAGATTTAGGGGGGGTGATACCCGCCTATCAAGTTTTTGGCGCCGTTGCCGGGGAACCTGTTTTGTGTGACCGGGGAACCTGTTTTGTGTGAATATCACTACCAGCTGTAGAAGTTATTACATTAGACACCCTGTTTTTATTTTATTATAATCTGTTTTAAAGGTTCATATATTTTTGGGTTTTGAGATTCTATATTCTCTGTTTCAGGTTACCTCTTGGTTTATGCCAAGAAGAAGACTGTTTCGGGAATTACTACCTATTGACCCGGAGATAGAACGAACTGCCAGAGATCTGAGAAGACAAGCACGGAACAGAATGGGTGACAACAACGTCAACAACTTCGAAGAAGATTGGGATGAGGAGATGGTCATGGGCAATGTTCCACCAAATGCAAATGCAAACAATGGTCCTCCTCCTAATAATCAGAACAATCAGAACCACAACAATGCCAATGCCAACCACAACGTTAATCATGGTGTCAACAATGGGGTCCATAACAATGTCAATCAACCACCACCACCACCACAAAGGGTACCTATGAGGAATTTTGCCAATCCAAACATGGGGGCTGCACAGTATGGCCCATATGTTCCTCCGATCGCAGCGAACAACTTCGAGATCAAGCTTGGCACTATCCGATTGGTGCAATCGAACATGTTTGGAGGTGCAACAACTGAAGACCCTCATGCACATTTGCGCTCATTTGAAAAGATATGCAATACCTTCAAGGTAAATGGGGCGGATCAAGATTCGATCAAGATACGGTTATTCCCATTCTCATTGAGGGACCGAGCCACCACTTGGGAAGAGAATTTACCACCGGGGTCGATTCGAACATGGAACGATATGGTGACAGCTTTTCTCAACAAATTCTTTCCACCAGGGCGAACGGCCCAACTGCTGTCAGATATCACTCATTTTGCCCAATGGGATCAAGAGTCGTTGTACGAAGCATGGGAAAGATATAAAGCAATGCTCAAGAAGTGTCCACATCATGGGTTACAAGAGTGGATAGATATACAAACGTTCTATGTGGGATTGAACCCTCAATTTAAGAATGACCTCACAGTTGCTGCAGGTGGAGCTTTAATGAACAAGTCCTATGAGGAAGCGGTCGAATTGATAGAGAATCTGGCAGAACATAGCTATTCCACGCCAAGATCTGCTGTCAGAAAAGTGGCAAATGTACAAGAAGCAGAAGAGTTGAAGGCTATAAAGGCACAGTTGAATGCGTTGACTAATCAAATGAGAGGAGCGACTATGCAACCGAATGTTCAGAATTCTCAAGACTATCAATCGCCGGAACAAGTCCAGTTCGTTCAGAATCAGAATAATCGGCCGAGGAATGACCCATTCTCTAACACCTATAACGAGGGATGGAAGCGACATCCTAATTTTTTTTGGAGTCAACCTCAACAAGGCCCAGCTAAAGAAACAATGGGACAGCAGCAGCAGTATGGTAACCATTCTAACTCTTCGAATTCTTTTTCGCCTAACAATGTTTATCGTCCCCCAGGTTACAATCAGAAGAAATTTGATGAGGGGCAATCTTCAGAAAAGAAGCCGGGATTAGAAGACATGATGATGAAATTCATGTCAAAGATGGAAGGTGCGGTTGAAGGATTGGCAAGTACAGTGGGTAATGTGAAGGCGACAACTGACCAGAATACCGCCTCAATCAAGATGTTAGAAAGACAAGTCGGACAAATTGCGGAAGCACTACAATCCAGGACTCAAGGTCAATTCCCTAGTCAGACTGAACGAATACCAAGAGAGGAGTGCAAGTCTATTTATCTGAGAAGTGGAAAGGAGTTAATTATACACCCTACCCGAGAACCTTTAACTGATGACAGTAAAGCTTAAGGTACTGAAATGGGTCCCATCAAGGTAGACGAGGAGATAGAGAGTGAAATGTCAAAGAATAGAGATAAGGGGAAGGAAGCCGGTGAAGAAGGTATGACGAAGGAAAACCCGGAGGATGGAGAAAAGAAGAAGAAGCAACCACCAGTCAACCCGTATGTGCCACCGCTACCATTTCCAAATCGGTTGAAGGCACATAAGGATGAGGAACAACTCAAGAAATTTCTTGACATTTTCAAGAAATTACACATCAATATTCCATTTGCGGAGGCACTGGCAAAAATGCCAAGTTATCTCAAGTTCATGAAAGATATCTTGTCCAAGAAGAGAAAGATCGAGGAGCATGCCACGGTTGCACTTACTGAAGAGTGCAGTGCTATCATTCAGCACAAGCTTCCCCCAAAGCTTAAGGATCCAGGGAGTTTTACTATCCCTGTTCAAATAGAAAAATCTAATTTCAGTAAGTCATTATGTGATCTTGGTGCAAGTGTTAATTTAATGCCTTTATCCATTTTCAGGAAACTTGGCTTGAGGGAAGTGAAGCCAACGAACATGACACTTCAACTTGCAGATAGATCGGTGAAGTACCCTTATGGAATCGTGGAAGACGTTTTGGTAAAGGTTGGAAAATTTTATTTTCTAGTTGATTTTGTAGTTCTAGATGTGGAGGAAGATGTTGAGATACCGTTAATCTTGGGAAGACCATTCTTAGCCACAAGCAAGGCTTTGATAGACATGGAAGAAGGGGTAATGACTCTTAGAGTTGGGAATGAGAAAGTAACCTTCCATGTTCTCAAGAGAGTAGAAGATAGAGGTGAACCAAGAACGGGGCAAAATGGATCAGAAAATGGTAAGAATGGGAAAACGCATGTGGAGGAAATCAGGAACAATCGTATGTGTGGGAGAGTCAATTCCGCAAGCGATATCGAGCCAAATTGAGAGCCACACAGTCGTGCCACGACATAAAATACGGCGCTGGGTGGGAGGCAACCCACCATAGGTTAAATCTTAATTTTTATTTTGGTCAGTTTCTTATTTTTGTGTGCTTTCTTTTGTTTTGTGTGTTGTTTTTATGTTTTGTGTGTTTGTGTTTAGTTTTTGACCCCTGATAGCACTTCTGATATGACCAAGAGCAAGGCAGGAGAAGGAAGGGCAGAAATAGGTGAACAGTGATCCGCGTATGCTCCCTGAAAGGTATCTACACAACATCTCTTTGCAAACCTCGGTTTCACCAAGGTTTGGGGTCCCTATTTTCACTTGAACTTTATTGTTTTATGATTCCTTGTTGTGAAAACAAACCTAATCTAGAGATTAGGTTTGGGGTTGCGTAATTACTGTTAGTTGTACCGATTCGCTATTTCGTGATTCTTTCTTTTATATGTTATTTGGTCCATTGGGGACAATGGTTGTGTCTGGTTTGCGGTGGTTTGTCGATTATATCATTTGTTGATCTCAGTGGATTGAATAATCACCTTGTTTATAGTGAGGAATGGGCGACCAGTTGAGCATGATTTAGTGTGAGAGTTCGAAGACAATAATTTTGGGGGGAGGAGTTAAAAGGGATAATATAGCACGAGGTTGGATCTAGGTGAATGCACACATAAAGACATTAGTGGAGACCACCCGTGAGTTGTTGAGCCACACATTTGCGAACTTCGATTCTGAGAGACTACACACTACTCGATACACCTTTCATTAGTCCTTTGATCGTTGTTGTAGCTGATCTCGCTATAACTTGCATCCATTATCAAAGACATCCATAGGAATAGGAGTGAAGCTTCTGCCTATCTTTATGAACAAACCATGTAAAAACTCATCATGCTTTTTAGTTGCTGCTAATCCCATTGCTTTTCACCACTCAAGGTTCCCAAAAGAAACCCATTGTACCCTCCTAAAAAAACGCGAACCCAATCAATCAGTCATAAAAGGGTTTTGCCAAAAACAAGAGCTAAATAAAACTGAGGGGTCAGTTTAAAGAATTTGAGTGAAGTGTTAGGAAGCCCGAACGAAAGAAAGAAGGGAGGATCACCAAATATCGTCATAAATCCTTTGACGTCCACCCAAAAGCAGCAACCATACCCATTTAAAGATCTGAATTCAGCATGGAGAGTTTGTAAGGAGTGGCGAAGCAACGTTTCTATGACCTAGTCTTGATAATGGATTCCTTCTGAGATCAATTTGGTTACAACTGTGCGTTATTGTTTAATTGTTGTTCATGCAAGCTTTGTGAATTCTTGTACCCAACTTCTGAAAGCATGACAACATGTGTGAAACCTAGGGCTCAAGCGAAGAGAGAGAACCGTGAGGTAGGGTCAAGGCGAAATCCTCTCTATGTGTGTTTAGTCTAGGTGCACTTAAGTGTGGTGTGGTCCCTGATAAATCCAGTTCCCAAGGTTTTGTTGTTTAGATTCCATAGCTAGGTCTGCTCACTGTTCGTCCATCTCACAGGTAATTCATGTTGGTTGTTGAGTTAACTAGAGATCGCTAATGATATTCTCGACAACACGAAATTGCGATTGTTTGGATTGTGGTTGAATGCTTATTTGTGTCGCTATTTTGCTTGGGGACAAGCAACGCTCGGTTTGGGGTTGTTGATAATGTCATTTTCCGACATTATTTTGATCCCGAAGTTGTTCTGTTTGTTGTAAGTTCCCGAGTAAAAATAGTAGAATTTAATGGTTTTTATGAGAAAGTACAGGTTTATATGGAAGAATGATGTTGGAAGAGTTTTGGAGCAATCGGAGCAAGTCTACAACAGTCCAGTGCAAAAAGGAGAAAAATCAGATTTTTGGACCAATCAGTGCTCTGCGCGCCTCTGAGCGCGCCTCCAAACGCTCCCACAAACGCGCAGGCTGCGCGCCTCTGAGCGCGCCTCCAAACGCTCCCACAAACGCGCAGGCTTATTTTCGCAAACATTCCAGTGCTCTGCGCGCCTCTGAGCGCGCCTCCAAACGCGCCCACAAACGCGCCAAGCCCCTGATACGTTTTTAAAGCCTTTTTCTGCTAGGGTTGAGGGGGGAATCGATCAGTTACGGCCGAAGACTCTTTCTGGGCGATTTTGGGAGCACGAGGGCGATTCTTGAAGACGAATAGAAGGCAAGAAACATCAATCAACGAGAATCAAAAGGCGAATCGAGTTCATTCATCGAAGGATTAAGCTTTTCAGGGAGTTTTAGATTTCATTTCTTTTAAGAACCAACATGTTTACTTTCGTTTTTATTATTTCTTTTCTGAGTTGTGAAACCCCCAATATGAACTAATCCGTTCATGTTGGGGGGTTGGTTTGAATCATGGTTGGATGATTATTTAGGTTTACAGTAGATACGATCGATTTGATTCTTATGGTTGAAACATGTGGGTTTGTTCTTAATGCTTGTAATAGTCCGATCATCTATTATTTGATTTAATGAATCTTTTAACGTTTGAGAAAAGTTTTGAGGTTTATCTAATCCTTCATGTCTTAGTCGAATTTGAGATAGAAATATGATAACTCGTGCTTTGTGGGTTTTTAATCACTGCTTGTTCAATTACCTTTGTTGAGATTGAATGATGATACAAAATGTTGAATGAATGTTACTATAGCTTGATTGAGTATAGTGATGAATTGTGATTATACCTGTCATCCTGGAGTTATGTCAATCGTGTCAAATCTGTGAGTTCTACCTGAGGAATCTAACCATCCAGCTTTTTATCTTATCTGAATTAATTAAGTTTTAATCCGTGTTTTTAATACACAACAATCCAACTCAATTTGCGTTAGTCTAGTTAATAATCTATACAGTCATTGTGGTACTTGACACCTGGTTCCTTTGGTTCGATACTCGTACTTTATAAGTACTATTACTTGATTCGACCCGTACACTTGCGGTAAGATTTAGGGGGGGTGATACCCGCCTATCAAGGTCCAAGTATCCTCATCTCTTTGATAAAGGAATTCCGGGGACGGAATTCTTTTGAAGGGGAGTGTTGTAATAACCGAGAATTTTATTGAAAAGATTGAAGGGTTGTGGGAGAAATTTTAAAGTTTATAGATTAGGGGTCAGATTGTAAATGTGGGAAGAGGGTATAAAACCCCCCATTATTGGCCTAAAACCTTAGAGAATTATTTGCGGCTGAGAGAAAGAGAGTGCAGTGAAGGAGAAATTAATTCTTTTGCAAGTAGAGAAGAAAACATCATCAATTGGGAGAAGAAAAGGGACCTGGAAGCAAATCCATTCAGGTAATATCATCTTCTAATCCCTATTTTTGCATAATTTGAGAAGGTCAAATGAATAAATCTTGAGTCATTGGGTTTTAATGTATACAATAATCAATCGGTAGTAAGTTGCTCAAAATAAGATTTAATTGGATTAATAGAGAGAGAATACCTATTTTGTTTGGGATTGGACAAGTTAATCGATTCATAATGGATTAATCCTCAGTATTAATTTTAATCAGAATCGCATCGCCATGTTTCTTACTAGGTCCCGGAATTAATTAAGATCGGTATAGGAAAATAATGTGTTCCGGAACTGGGTATCAAAAGTGGATCCGGAACCTCATTTATTGGATCCGGAAGGTGGGTAATTTAAATACCGGAGTTGGGCTTAATAGTTGGGATCTGGAATTAAGTATTGAACCAAGAGATCCGGAATGTGAGTTTTAATAAAGAACCGGAATGTTTAAATTGTTGGACTGTTCCGGAAATTCAAGACCCGGAATCCAAGACTGGATCCGGTATTTAATGTCTTAGATCCGGAACTATTGTTATTTGAAGCTCGGTATTATACTTTTGGGCCCTAGACCGGAATTGAGGAAAAAGAGACCCGAAATGAAAAGTGAGGATCCGGTCTTGTTGAGGATCCGGTGTGTTTAATTAATGCAATCCAGAACCTGCTTGTCACGTGACCAAATTTTAAAGCAATCCATACTTAGTAAATAAAATAGGAAGTGGGCCTCTGCTGGATCCGATATGTTTTAAAATCAAGTTCCGGTAGTATTGTAGAATGGATCCGGAATGGGAATCGTTGGGCCACGTGATAGGTAGCATCCACTAATCTCAATTCAAATTGTTGGGCCATGTGAAAGGTAACCTCCATTAATTGCAATCCATTTTGTTTAGCCCAAGAACCCGAAAGTGGTTTTAATTGTTTGAGATCCGGTATTTAATTTGAGTCCGATATTTAATTAATGATCCGGAATACTATTTCACTTGGGCCTGGTAGCAAAGTTCAGAATTCGATTTTTCGGCTAGAAGTATAACTTATCAATTTAGATAATTTGGATTAAGATCGGAAGTAAGCTCGAGTATTAATTGTTAGATTTATGAGATACGTTTCCTACAATTTTAGGTGTTTCACTTAGAGGTCAGGAACGTAAGTAAGAAGTCTTGAAGCGAAAAGTTTGCTTAAGCGCCAGGTGAGTTTTTCTAACTAAAAATATGTGATTTTATATGTGCTTTCCAAAGAAAGTGATTAGGTAGAAATGCCATGTTATTTTACATGAATGTTTACTTGTTGAAAGTTATATGAGATGTATGCATACATTGTGGTAGACGTAAATTGGCTAAGTCGGGGGGGAGGTTCCGCCAGTGCTCACGTCAGGGGGAGGTTCCGTTTATGCCATGGGAGGTGTGACCCAGTAAGGCAGCGTGAGACTGACTCGTTGTCACTCTTGAGTGACTTCAGGGTGCCATTTACGGGAGCGGATTTATCCGTGAAAGGTTATGAAAAGATATGTGAAAGTTTTATATGTGAGAGTTTTATATGTGAAAGTTATAAATCGTTTTTAAATGTTTTTTTTTAGAACTGTCAGGAGGGAGCTCACTAGACCTCATGGTCTAACCCTCGCATTTTCCAAACTAACCTTTTCAGGTAAGCAAGCAGTACGAGGCTCTAGTAAGTGAGTAGAGCAGAACACGAGTACAGATGCAGTTAGAGACACTGTCATTGACACGTTTAGAGACTAGTATGTTCTCAGTTGTGTATAAGTTGTTTCCGTCAACCAAAGTTTTGAGACAGCTGTAACGAATTTTCCCAGTTTTGTAATTCTTTAAATTTAAATGCTATGTATGCTTTATTTAGACTGGGTTGTTACATTACAACATAAGGGATTTGGAATAACAATAAAAACGCTTTTGAAGTTTATTGATAAGCTACTTCAAGGTCATGTTTGATAACTATAAACTACAAAAAATAGTGTTTCAATAAACATTATACGACTTTTTCCATTTTGTTTTCTAATTATGATCCTAATATTCTACCTAAGAGAATATTTCTAAATAAAATCCCCTCAAATCTGATTATTATAATTAGAGTAAACTACGGATTTGGTCCATGTGGTTTCAAATTTTCTTGGATTTAGTCCCCAAAATTTTTATTACAAAATAGACCCCAGAGTCTACATTTTCGTGACACATTGATCCCCGTCACTAACGGCTGTTAACTGTCATCCGTTAAATAAGGGGCATTTTGGTCCTTTTAACATGTTTACGTTTTTCCAGCATCCTATTAAATTATAAAACCACAAAGACTTAACTTGTAATTTACTCTCTCTATATATAGGTCTATAAATACATATACACACAAAAGTCAACACAAAGCACTAGTATAGCTTTGTGCCATGTTGTTCCAAATTCAAGCTCCAAAATACAAAATCAAGAATGTCAAATGCCATATATTTATAGAGAGAGAATTTTTTGTAATTGAGGGCTTTGTTTTTGCACACACTTCACGCTCACAGATCTTACAAGAGCTATGAGACTTACAAAGACAAAACTGTTTATACTTGGGAAGTCAAACATTAACTTCTCAACGCATTTACCTTAAATCTTGAATACAACACATTTTAGCTTTAAATTTTAATAATCTTGTTAGTGCTCTATTTAGCACCTTGTACCAAGTAGAGGGACCATATTGAAACATTAATATTTGCAACCTATAAATAGGTTTTCCCTTTGTATTTTGCAATATGTCATTCCATTTTCCTCTCTAGTACATTGTTGCACTTTCTCTCCATATTCATCATCATTGTGTACTTGAATATTTGTTCTTAATAGAGGGATGACAACTTGAGCTATATTGTTTGATTGAATGCTTGTTTTGGGATCACAATTGGTATCAGAGCTCAACAATTCATTCTGATCCAGAGTTTATTTTTGAGATTTTGAGCTATTTTGAGTGTTCTTCATTTTCTCACCATTTTGATTGATTTTGATCATTTGAGTTCTTCAAATGGATCAGAATTGATTAGGATTAGATTGGTGATTGTTTCTATTTGATAATATTCCACATTTACTCTCAAATCAATCCAGAATTGATAGCTTAGCTTAATTTCGGGAAAAAGACCTTAAACACTGTTTTAGGATCGAATCTCCTATCTCTGTTGGTTTTTTGGACAAAAGTGGTAGTATTAAAGTTGTCCAGAATCATATCGTGAACCTTCGTACAAATTTTCAGCCTATTTAGAGTTATTCTGCGAATTGGACTTATTCCATTCAATCTTTGAGAACACGTGGGAATCTCTATGAATGTTAAGAGAGGAAAACTTATTCCATGTGTGTTTTTGCATGTGTTTGAAATAATTGAAGCACCTTATGCTTTATTAGGCTCAAAATGTGTAAATTGTTGAGACACAACATGTTTTCCACAGGCTCAATGTGCATGACTGAACTCCAAAAGTGGGGAAAACTTTCTTCTTTTTCAATATCCAAATCTTCTAAATGAAGACTGGATAGATTATATGTTGCTTCCCCATGAAAATATGAAACATCTCTTTGTTAAGAAAGAGATGAGTAACTAGTGGGGTTAAATCAAGAGTTGTCATGGGCTCACTGCTTGTTTTAGTGATATCCACTAACGAGTTGTGAACCAACAGTAGATGTGGACGCCCAACTAGAAGTGATTGGGGCAGAGTTCTCTTTTTTTTTACAAGAATTTCTAGCTTTACAAGAATTTCTAGCTTTAGAAGTGATATCCACTAAAGATTTTTCTTTGCAAGTGACAATAAATCTGAAACATAGATCATTTCATTTTTATTGATATTGTTCAGAGTACAATTGCCCTTATTACAAGAATTTCTAGCTTTGAGTTCAGAAGTAGATTTCATTCTAAGCTTCTCAAGATCCCTTTTCAGATCATTCAACTTTGCAAGATCATCTTTCCTTTTGCTTTCTTCTTTTTCTGAAAAATTCAAGTTCTTTTTGTTAGAAGAATTAGATGATTCACCTTTTTCATATGTACTTGATTCATTAAAGAATTTATCATTTTCTCTTGAAGCATTAATTTTAAAAAGATCATACTCAGTCTTCAGTTTTTCAAGCTCTGTTATTTTCTGAATAAAAATATTCTTTTCTTTCAAAGCTTCTTCAAGTTTAGTATCCACCTCACAGAAATCATTTTCAAGTTCATCATAAGCTTTCCTTAAGTCCTCAAGTTCTTGACTCACAAGATTAAATCTCTTTTCAAGTTGCAAAAATTCATCTGATTTTGTTTCAGAAGATCCAGTTGAATCAGACTTCTGACTACTTGAGTCAGAGTTCTGATTTACAGACTCAGATGTCTGATCTTTAGGCTCAGAGTTCTGACTACAAAGTTCAGAATCCTGACTAGAAGTTTCAGACTTCTGATTGACTGTTTCAGAATTTTTACTTGTGTCAAATATGCTCTCAATGTCATGATATGAAAAACTTGGTTGTTTATTTTTGTAGCTGACATTTAAAGAATCATACTTGAATTTAGTATCATTGTATCTTGGCTTCTCATCTGTTGGTTTAGAAACTTCTTTCTTAACCTTTTCTTCTGCATCAACTGACTTTTCTGTTTTAGACTCAGAAATTTTCTCATCTGACTTTTTAGAGTTTGGTCTTTGCAAATTGTCAGGACTTGTTATAGAACTAGCAGGTCTTATGAAAACTTCAACAATTTCTGGGATTTTTGACTTAGAAATTTGAAGTTTTTCATACAAGTTGATTGGAGCTCTTTTTAAAGTGACATTTTCTTCCAATCCCAATCCCTTCTTTGGGTTGTAAAATCTTGTATCTTTAACATTGCTTAACAAAAGATTTAGTGTTTGCTGAGTCTGACCCCTTTTCAAATTCAGATCTTCTAATTCTTTAATTTTGGTGTATAAATTATTTCTTTCTTCAAATAACATATCAAATTTTATTTGTAAATCACCTTTTTCATCTTTTATTTTTGAAAACTCAACTTTTAGTTCAGAAATCCTTTTCATCAATTCAGAATTTTCATCTTTAACTTTTTGTTTCTCAGCCTCAGATTCTTCATATTGTTCTTTTATTACTTCTTTTTCAATTCTGAATTTGTTAACCAAATTTCTTTCTCCTTTAATCTGTTTTCTTAGATTAGCAAATTCAGTTTTCATTTCACCAATCTGTGTCATTAACTCTAATTCAAGTGAAGAATGTACCTCAGCAGATGACTCAGAATCAACATCTTCAAAATCAGAATCATCCTCATTCCTCATTTTTGCCATATAGCTCTACATCTGTGGAAAGTTGATATGATCATCTTCATCAGAAGTATAGTACAACCAATTCTCTTGTTCAGCCAATAAAGCAATTTTATCATCTCTCTTCTTTGCAAGCCGAGCCTTCTTAGTGTAGTACTCATAGTCTTTCACAATTTTAACTCTGCAATCCTTAGCATAGTGGCCAGATTTTCCACACTTGAAACACAGATTCTTTTCTTTTCTTTCATCCTTCTCTTCATTGTTTTCTTCACTTCTCTCTACTCTCTTTTCAAACTTATTTTCTTCTCTGTCTTCTTTCTTCTTATAATCTGAACTCCCAACTCTCTTATAATTTCCTTGAAATCTACCCTACCCATACCTTTTATTGAAAGTATTTGTCAACAAAGCTAGTTTCTCAGCCATTATCTTGATATCTTCATCATCTTCTGATCCTTCTTCCTTGTCAGATTCTTCCAGATTTGGTATCTCTGATAGATATGCAGTCTTTTTGGGTGCTTTGATTGCTTTGGACTTTGATAAGAACGCTAACTGATCAGCAACATTTTTCTTCTCTTCCACAACTAACTTGACAGAGTCTTCATGTTGATTAAGAACACAGAATAGATCATTTAAGTCTTCTTCACACATATCCTTGTTCATTTGCAGACTTATAGCAAATGATGACCATTCTGAATTTAGACTGTTCAGAAATTTGTAATTTATTTCTGACTTCGTTTTCTTCAGTCCATTTCTTCTCAAGTCATTTAGAATAGTGCAAAATTTACTATATGTCTGTGTCAAACTTTCTGACTCTTTTGCTTTGAACGTTTCATAAGCATTTATGCTTTGATTTAACTTTGCCTGAATAGATCTCACAGTTCCTAACATTTGCCTTTCCAATTCGTCCCACATTTCTTTAGCTGATGATCCACTGTCAATCCTGTTAAGAACCTCATTTGGGACAGCCAAAGTCATCAAAGTAATTGCTCTTTTGTCAATAGCATGCCTATTCTTCTGTTCAGCTGTGTATTGGGAATAACTCTTTTTCACCCTGGTCGCTGGAATTTCTGGAGTTGTCTCTGTAGCAGGGGTTGCAGCAACATCGGTGTACACTTCAATTGGACCTTCTCGAATAGAGACCATTAGATTTTCATCCATATTGTCTAGGAATTGGATCATACGAATTTTCCATTGCTGATACTCTTCTGGTATAAGAACCGGCGGTTTGGTTTCAGATCCCATGGCTAGATATTCTTTAGAAGACATGATTGTAAGAAAATTCAACAGAAAGACAAATTCGAGTTTCTTGATCGAAATGTAACAGGAAATTCAAGAATTGCCAAGAATTCAAGAACTAGCCCTAGCAGCGGAATCGAATTTTGAATGAATCAAGAAATCTTCAAGAAATTGATCAATTGATCTTCGCGATAACAATCTTGAACGAATTTGTTTGTTGATTGGCTCTGATACCAATTGAAAGAACAGGATCTAATCTTACAATCAATATAGAAAGCAGTAATTGAGAAGTTGTATGATCAAGCCCAATTGTATTCAATGATGAACAGAATTACAGATCTAAGAGATAGAGAATCTCAAAGATTACAGAGAATGAATACAAAGTTATACGGGAAAAAATCAATCAGTTAGCAACATAGAGCTAACTACTATTTATACTGCAACGGACATCTTAAAGCTACAGTACAAAGAAGAAAGACTAATAAGAACATAACACGTGTCCTAATTAGTTTATAAAATACTAAGTAAAGTATCTCTTCATAAGTTCTGAACAGGTAGTTCAGAACTTCTGAACATTCTTCTGATAAAGCTTCTCAGATCTTCTGACTCCTTAACTCAGACATCTGACTTCTCTTTCCACTGATCAATACTTCTGAGCTTTCACAGTCAGACCTCTGACTTCTCTACTCAGAACATCTGAGTCTTCTTATCAGATCTTCAACACTTGGTTTATTGACAAAACTTCAGATCTAACAACTTTGTTCTCACACCCTATGTTTGTTTATAAATATTCTCACTTCTAACCAAACTCTCATTTCCATTTTACCACTCAATATTATGAGATTGCTCATCTTTTTGAGCTATCTCCCCCACTCTATATTGTAAGACCCCTCACCCCTCAATCACTCTGGGATTCCTTCCTGGGTAGGATCCGTTGTGGTGAATCCATAGAAGTTTAAGATTTTTCTCACAAAAACACATTGTATCGAAAAAAATTGTCCTAAAAGAATATTGTTGTTGTTCAGCAAAAGATGTGATTCTTAAATAAACAAACTGTTGAACAAAAGGAATATCGTCAATATAAAGCAAATTAGAACGAATGCCTTCAAACATCGATCATCGTTATCTGAACTTGGAGAATTCTCAAAAACAAGGATACTGAAAGAATAAATGAACTCTCTAAACTCGTTTGAGTGTCAGATATTGTTACAAATCAAAAGAATAAGATCAGATAGCACAATGAAATGTTAGGGTTCATGAAAGATGTAAATGTTGTTTATATGAACAAGTATACAAACAAACTTGAAAAACTTGAATGAACCATTTAAATTGAAAGAATATATGATGCTTAGATGATGAAATGGAATGAAAACGAGAGTATTACCACCAAATAGGTTTTCTTTATGAGATGTGGTAATAACAAAGATAATAAGAAGCTGAACCGTGGTGTATGATTATTTTAAAAGAAAATACGCAAGTATTTACTTTGAAAACACACGGTCAGTACTCTAAATATTTAAAGCCAAAGTATGAACTCTTTTTTATTAGAATTGTGAAGACTCTTACATGAAAACATTTAAAAGCCAACTTCTAAATTCATAAAATCAGTTTGAGAATAAAGAAGTGGATTGAACATTTTAAAAATTGTTGTCATACTAAAACGTTGTTCGTCTTTTAGGTAATCTAAGTTTAAGATCAGAAGAAACTTACATTCAACACAAATTTGTAGCACTCCCCCTCAAAATATTCTCCAAGAAAAATCATTTTAAGATTAAGAAAATTTTACCCCCCCCTTCTCAAAGAAAAACTACCTGCAAAACAAATTTAGATTTTTGGTACTCATATAGAATGAGTCTTGAATTGTCAGAAATAATCAGAAGAAAATCAGAATGATAACCCCCCTTCAAAAAAGCAAAGGTACAGACATAAAGAAAACCCCCTGAACATGTGCAAAGGAACAATAATTAAAGATTACAGATTTAGTATGCATGAAACATGTTCAAATATATAAATTTACAATACCCAACTTGCAGATAAGAAATTTGAACCTTTTCTCATCAAGAGGTTTAGTGAATAAATCAGCAAGTTGATAATCTATTTGTACGAAATGCATCTCTATTGTTCCTTTTTCAACATGGTCTTTAATAAAATGATATCTAATGTCAATGTGTCTGGTCTTTGAGTGTTGTACTGGATTAACAATAATAACAATAACACTTTTAGAATCACAGTAGATAGGTATCTTGTTGAATGTATATTTGTAATCTTTGAGTTGAATCTTCATCCAAATCACTCGTGAACAACAACTTGCTGCAACTACATATTCTGCATCCGCAGTTGAAGTTGAGACACAATTTTGTTTATTGGAAGTCCAGCTAACAAGTTTTCACCAAAAAAATGACATGAACCAGATGTGCTTTTTCTGTCCAGCTTAAATCCAACATGATCCGCGTTAGTAAACGTTGTCAGCTTAAAACCAGAATCCTTCGGATACCAAAGGTCCAAATCTTGTGTGTCTTTGAGATATCTAATAGCATCTCCAACAACTATACTAATTTTTTTTTCTAAAATAGAGTAAAAAAATTTGCATCCAACTCCAAAAGTTATGCTATTTAGCAACTGTAATATTAATTATATTATTTAAATATTCAATTTATTTAATTATTATTAAATATGGAAAGTTTGGAGAAGAATTTTTTTGGTTTTTAGGGGTAATAATTAGTTTTAGGGGAAAACCATCTATAGAGATTTTTCTAAATTTAGAGAGTTTTACAATCTCTTCTCTTTTCTCTATTTTAGCATATAAGATAGCATAACTGCTGGAACAATATACATGCTAAAATCCCCCTATAAGTGCAGGATCTAATCTTACAATCAATATAGAAAGCAGTAATTGAGAAGTTGTATGATTAAGCTCAATTGTATTCAATGATGAACAGGATTACAAATCTAAGAGAGAGAGAATCTCAAAGATTACAAAGAATGAATACAAAGATATATGGGAATATCAATCAATTAGCAATGTAATGCTAACCAATCTATTTATACTGCAACGGAAATATTAAAGCTACAGTACAAATAAGAAAGACTAATAAGAACATAACACGTGTCCTAATTACTTTACAAATTACTAAGTAAAGTATCTCGTCATAAGTTCTGAACAGGTAGTTCAGAACTTCTGAACATTCTTCTAATAACGCTTCTCAGAGCTTCTGACTCTCTCTCAGAACTCTGACTCTTCTACTCAGAACATCTGAGTCTTCTTATCAGAACTTCAAGACTTGGTTTATTAACAAAACTTCAGATCTAACAATCTCCCCCTTTTTGTCAAATAAACTTGAATTTAGCATCATCCAGGTCTTTCAGAGCAGGAACAATTTTCTGAAGTAGCACATTTCTCAGATTAAGCCTCTTATCAATTTTGAAAATGATTTCTTGAATAATTTCAACTTGCTGATTGATTACTTCTTGAATTATATTTGCTTCCTTCACTTTCAGCATCTTTTTCTCCAAATTATGCTTTATGATTCTTAAAGTTCCAGAACAGTATTTTGCAGTTTCCTTTGCTCTGAAGAAGATCTTTCCACTTTTGTTCTTCAAAAACACACCCAAATCTGGATATTTGTGAACACTTCCAGTTTTTAACACCTTTTTCTGTTCATGATCTGTGTTGGGATTTGCCAGATAAACACATGGCTTTTGTAAGTACAAAGCTATTTGAAAATATGTATAACAGTGCCACCTTAAGATGTAGAACATGGCCTCAATCACCACACTTCTTGCCTTCCTTTCATTTCTGTCTTTGCTTGACTCTTTGAAGCATAGAAAGCTGTGTAATATGTAGAAGTCAACCACTGATAGTTTCTCAAAATCTGCATCAGTAAAGTAATAAACCTTGCCATCTTCTCTCAGAACTTCAAAGGATAAGTACTCCATCTTTCTGAATTTCTTAACCTTCAATTCTCTGATTCCAGTGATTAAAAAATCTGAGTAAACAGCTTGCTTTGTTTTGCCAAGACATCTTAATTTTTCAGCCAACCAGATCTGAGTCTCCTTAGGTCTATCATAATACACGTCCAAGAATTGTACTTCTTTTGGTTTGAAGAACTCAGGTAAATCAAATTCAAGAAAGTATCCATTTAGATCAATGGATATTTCATCTTCTTTAGGTTCAGACTGTTCAGGTTGATCAAAACTAATTATCTGCACATTCTGAGGTGTTGTGTTCTGGACTTCTTCAACTTCATCTGACAGAATTTCATTCACTTCATACTCAGCAGGAAACACAAAATCATTATGTAGAATCTTTTTGGGATTCTCCTCAGATAGCAACCATTCACTACATTTTCTGATTTTTCTTCTAAGATCCAACCTCCTCTTCACATAGTTTATACATCTCTTCTTTAAACTCTCTCTTTCAGTTTCCACACTTACTTCCATTTTAATCAATAACCAATTCAGAGTTGCATCACTGTACTTCACCAACTCTTTTAATCTGAACAATTCAAGCCTTTCGTGAACTATATATGTGAACCCTTCTGTCTCCATTCCTTCATTCACAAATCCCTTCAAATGTAAACCAATTTCTGTTTTCTTTGTGGGAGAACTCAGATTACACTTCTCTTTTCTTTCTTCAATAGCTAATTGGAAGTCATACAAGTATATATTTCTGACATAGATACCCAGAATTCTTCTGTATTCAATTTCCATCAAGGCTTCTTCAGTGCTGGCAAAGAACTTGACTAGAAAGATCTGATCATCAAGAGTCAATCTGTGAAAATCAAAAGTAGACATGGAAACCTTTGTATTTCTTTCTTTCAGTACTTCCATTCTAACAAACATTAAACCATTGAATTCATCTTGTTGAAACATCAGAACTTTCTCAATTCTTTTCTGAATATGCAGTTTTGAGTCAGGAACTCTGAATCTGTTAGAAGCTTCTGAGTAGATCATCTGAGCTCTGTCATCCATAAAACCATCAATATTACTTTCCAAAAGCTCATACTCTCCTTCTGTGTAGTAAAGATTATCATATATTTCCTCAGGAAAAATATCATCATGAAATTGTCTGGCTAATGGCACATCACTTAACTCTAGGATGAAATCACATACAGGTTCTTCTAGTCTTTGCAAGTTAATCTTTGGGATCTCAATTGGTTTTCTGAATACATACTTAGAAGGCATAAAGTAGTCTTTCACTTTCACATACTCTTCTTCTGTATTTAACTCATCACAAAAGTTAAATCTAAAATCATCTTCAAAATCCTGAGTATAATTCACAGTTCTGTCTTCTTCTCCCATTAGATCAATAGGTCTTACCATTTTTATTCCTTGCTGAACTTTTTGAACATTCAAAGCTCTGACTAAATTATTATGCATCCTTCTGATCAACTCTTCACTTAACCTCCTTTCTTCTAATTCAGAATCCGTCATATTTTCTTTGTTATACACCACAATATCTGTACACATGTTGACCACTTTACTTTCCACTGTCTTTTCTGATCTCAATACAGATTCCTCAATAGCTTCAGTTTCATCTGAGTTTCCTTCCATCTCTATGTCTAAGTTCAATTCCTCTGTTTTATCTGAATCACCACCATCTGTACTTTCCAACTCCATTTCCTCTGTATCTGAGCTATCAATCTGAACTATCTGAGTTATTGCCTTTAAATTTTCCTGTGTCTGATCTTCTGAACTTTTTGTACTAGCTAATTGCATATCTGCCATCTCAAAATCTTCTATGCCAATATCATCATCAGAACTTAACCTTTGTCTTTTCTCCCCCTTTTGATGATCATGAGGTTCATTATCATCAAACTTTCTCTTCAAGTTCTTATTAGAAGTACCTTCAGGTTCAGTTTCTGCAATAGGAACAAGATCAAGAGGCGTTGAAGTAGAAGCCAATGATACACTCAGTGCTTTCAGTATAGATTCCTGCATCCCTTGCATTTGTTTTAACATATCTTTTTGAAAACCAGACATTATATCCATGATCTCCTTTTTGTGAGAATCCAAGGATTTCTTTACATCATCTACTTTGGTTTCAACAGAAATCAACTTTTTCTCCAACACAACTTTCAAATCTGACATCTCATCATTCAAATCCTCCACCTTCTTCTCCAAATTTTCTACTTTTTCCCCCATCTCCTTGTTTTGTTTCTGAATCTTTTCAAATTCAGAAGTTTCTAACAGTGAACCTGAACCAACAGATGGTCCAGTTTTCATGTGCCCAGAGGGCTCATGGCCTGTAGATAACACACAGTCATCTTGTACAACAGATGCACGTTTGAATGAGGCTTTTGTAATGTTCACCTCACCAGGACTTCCATCCAATCCTCGACACCCAACATTAGGTATGTCTATGAATGTTGTTTCAGGAATACGAAATTCCTGATTTGTGCAAGTGTCAGAAGGAATTTCAGGCTCAATATGAATAGGACTGTGATATTCAGACTCAATGTGTTGAAAAATAGATTGGGATTTATCACCTCCCTCCAAATGAGTTTGGGATGGTTCCCCGGATTTGTGTGAAACAGTAGCATGTTGAAATGCTTCTGAGTGGATATGGATGGGTTGTTCAAGATCCACCACTAGGTCCATGGTGTTTGTTTCAATATTGGACACCAAGAGATGTGAACCAATAGCATTTGTGGTTACCTGGTCAAGATTAGCTGGTTTAGAGGCATCTCTTTCTGTTTGAACCTCTGTTGACAATCTCTCATCCTCACCACTCTCATTCTGTTTTTCCTCATCAAATCTAACCAAGCTCTCAGAATTTTCCCCCTCAAGTCTCTCAGAATGTTCACCCATCTGAACATCCTCCCCCTCTCTAATTCGACTAGACCCTTCACCTCTCTTCTCAGGTTGGTCCTCTTGGGTAGGGATTTGAGGTAATTCAATTCCCATAGAGGTGCAATAAGCTTTTAAAATCTCACTCTCCCTTGGAATATAGTTCCTAAGTGATTTTGGCAATAGTTTATGATTGGGATAGTTTTCAAGTCTTGTTACTGAGGTCATCTTACCCAAATAAAATGTAGAACCATGCTCTTCATTAGTTCTTCTTGAGATTGTTCTGTTTTCCTGCATGGCATACCAAATAACAATTTGCCAGTACCTTATATAAGGAATGTATGTCAGTGGAGCATCCTTTGTTTTCTTCTGAATTGCTTTCTGATTCTTCTCAAATGTATTCTTCATGTCTTCCCAAAGTATTAAAGTATAGTCATAATGCCTATTCTTCACTAAACCCTGAAAGATCTGAAGAATTTGTTTAGAACCTTGATCAGCAGAACTATTCTTCCCTGACACACATTTATTTACCACATGAAAGAAGCAAGCCCAAATAGGTGGTAATTTGTTTCTTCTGAACAAACTAAGTGTCCTCAATCCTTCATTGTATCCTAACTTCATAAACTCTGCTATTAATTCCTCTGTTAAGGGTGAGTCCTCAAAATCTGTCCTTCTTTGTACATCATCTTTCTCTGGTAAATTCAACATTTCTCTTAGTGCAGAGATAGATAAGGCAAATGTCACTCCTCCAATTTCAGACACAAACTTATTATCTTCTAACCTAAGATGTTTCCACCATTGTTGTATGTACTGAACAGGCACATTTTTACTTCGTGTAAACCATTTTCTGTACGGATGATGTTTGAATAACTCCATGATAATTATGTGTTCAGGCTTAAAACGGCTTTCCTCAAATAATATAACACAGTTATTTTCAGATAATTTCAGCCATTCACTCTCAGGAACAATTCTTTCCACTAAAATAGGTCTATCTGACATAATAGAACCTGCAGCACTCTATTCATGTTCAATATTAACGTTTACCTCATCCGCATTTCCTTTAGATTCATCCATTTGTTCATCTTCTCCATCATTTCTTATTGCTTCTTCCTCTACAGCTCTATTATGTACTTCATCATTATCCGAATCAGATGAATCCATTATCGATTTTGTAGAGTGTAGCGAAATTTGGCCACTCCTTCGTATTCCATACATGATTTAAGAAGAAAACAAACTCAAAGAACTCTGGATTTGATTCGTATCTCACTTTTCGCTCTGGAATTTGAAAAGATTTGAAATAGGGATTTTAAGACCTATTTAAAATCCGCGAAGTTGAAAGGTTTAACGGAAAAGCGAAATCAATGTTATAACGGAGTCAACACATTTGAAATGCCACAGAGGATTTAAATGAAATGCGTGGCATAATCAAACAAATATGAAGCTGACACGTGTTAGTGGATAGAATTTTGACTCAAGTCAAAGATCTGAATAACACGCTCAGATGTTTTGACTTTTCTTTATCAGATATCTGATTGTTCTTCTCAGAAGAATTTTACCTTGTGACCAAAATGTCATTTAAAATCAACTTCTGACAAATATAAAACATTTTGATTATTCAGAAGAGGTTTGAACAGATAGAAACACTTTTTATCATCAAAATTCTGTTCATATTATGATGAATTAAAAAATCATTTAAAATATTATATCTGAATATGAAAAAAAAAATTAATTCAGATATAGTTTGAATAACAACAAAATTTATCATGAAAAGCTTGTTCTTCTTAGAATAATCAGAGATAGAAAATGAAAGCAAATCTTTTAAGCATCACAAAATGATTTCCAAAGGAATTTTGATGCTCCCCCTTGACTTGAGCATGCATTTGACTATTAATGATACATAAAGATGAGATGAAAAGATAATAGAAGAAGCATAATCCACACAGTTGAAGTATTTGTATTTCTCAAAAATAAATTTTTGAAAGCTAGATTGCTGATGTATTGACTCAGAATCTCTGACCGTAAGATTCAGAGGTTCTGATCTCAAGACTCAGAAGTTCTGACCTCAAGACTCAGAAGTTCTGAACTCAAGACTCAGAAGTTCTGAACTCAAGACTCAGAAGTTCTGATCTTAGTACACTACTCAGACAATTTTACTTAGAAAAATTTAGCATTTTTAAGAAAAAAATATTTTCAATTAGGCAGATTAAGCATTCCTATTTTACATATGAGAAAAGAAAACCTTTTGTGATCAAGAGGCTTTGTGAACAAGTCAGCCAATTGATACTTTGTATGCACAAAGTGCATCTCTATAGTTCCTTTTTCCACATAGTCCTTTATAAAATGATACCTCACATCTATATGCTTAGTCTTTGAATGTTGAACAGGGTTCTGAGTAATGGCAATTGCACTTTCTGAGTCACAATAGATGGGAATCTTGTTAAGCTGATATCCATAGTCCATGAGTTGTGTTCTCATCCACAATGTTTGAGAGCATGAAGCAGCAGCAACAACATACTCTGCTTCAGCAGTTGAAGTGGACACACAATTCTGCTTCTTTGATGCCCAACTCACTATTTTATCTCCCAAAAAGTGACAAGCACCAGATGTACTCTTTCTGTCCAACCTACTTCCTGCATGATCAGCATCAGTGAAAGCAGTCAATTTGAAGTCAGTTTCTTTTGGATACCATAAACCTAGATCAGGTGTTCCTTTAAGATATCTTAAAATCCTTTTGACAGCCAACATATGTGATTCTTTCGGGTTAGATTGAAATCTAGCACAGAAACAGGTAGAAAACATGATATCTGGTCTACTTGCAGTCAAATAAAGTAATGACCCAATCATGCCTCTATAGAGTTTGATATCTGCTGAAGCACCTTTGAGATCAGTATCTAACTTTATGTTAGTTGCCATAGGTGTTCTCATAGAAGCACAATCAGACATTTTGAACTTTTTCAGAATATCTCTGACATATTTTCCTTGATTTATAAAAATACCTTTTGGTAATTGTTTGACTTGAAGACCAAGGAAAAAATTCAGCTCACCCATCATGCTCATTTCAAATTCAGATGACATGATTTTTGAAAAATTGTCACATAATTCTGGACTGGTAGAACCAAATATTATGTCATCAACATAAATCTGAATCAGAATCAAATCATCACCCTGTTTCTTTAAAAACAAAGTTGTGTCAATCTTACCTTTCTTGAACCCTGAACCTAACAAGTGTTTAGTAAGAGTGTCATACCAGGCTCGTGGTGCTTGTTTTAGACCATATAAAGCTTTGTCTAAAATATAAACATGATCAGGGAATTCTGGATCAACAAAACCTTCAGGTTGATGAACATACACCTCTTCATTAAGTTTGCCATTTAGAAAGGCTGATTTGACATCCATTTGATACACCTTCTAGTTTGTATGTGCAGCATAGGCCAAAAATATTCTGATTGCCTCTATTCTTGCCACTGGTGCAAATGTCTCATCATAATCAATTCCCTCTTGTTGACAGTATCCCTTAGCAACCAATCTTGCCTTGTTTCTGATAACAACACCTGATTCATCCTTTTTGTTTCTGAACACCCATTTAGTTCCAATAATAGATTTACCTTCTGGCTTTGGAATGAGTCTCCAAACTTTATTTCTTTCAAATTGAAGCAATTCCTCTTGCATTGCTGAAATCCAGTCTGGATCCTCTAGGGCTTCATTAGCTTTCTTTGGTTCAATCACACTCAAGAAACCAGCAAACATTGCTTCATTTGCTGTAGCTGATCTGGTCTTTACTCCTGCTGATGGATCACCTATTACTTGATGAATAGGATGATTTTTAGTCCATTTATTAGCACTAGGGAGTACATCAATCTCTGAATAATTGTTGTTTGCATCATTCTCATCAATGATTGCTTGTAATTCTGAACTGTCCCCTTGTTCTGATGTATGAGTAGGAGTTGCATCCAAGTTTGAATTCTGATCAATGAAGTCAGAATTCTGAGTGACTTGTTCAGAGTTCTGAGTACAAGAATCAGAATTCTGATTACAAGGTTCAGAATTTTCACCACTTGTATTTATTAGATTTGGACATTCCTCTGATGGACCTTTGTCAGAAATTACAGTTGATTGAACTATTTCTGGAGTCTTATTTTTCATCTCTTTGACCATCTTTGGATTTTCATACTCTGCATAAGAATCAGAAATTAGTTCACTAAAAACATCCTTAAACAGTAAATTGAGTTCTGAACAAATAGGATTAGAATTTGTATCAGAAGTCATTTTTGTCTTGTTCTGCATGAGTTCTGAACTGTCTTGTTCAGAAGTCCTGTTTCTGGCTTCATCAAAAGTTACATTTATACTCTCCATCATCCTCTTGGTTTTTCTATTGTATATTTTGAATGCTTTGGAAGTTAAAGAATAACCCACAAAGTATCCTTCATCTGCCTTTTTATCGAATTTGGTAAGATTTTCTCTGTCTCTAAGAACATAGCACCTGCAACCAAAAATATGAAAGAATTTGATTAATGGTTTTCTTTTATTTATCAGTTCATAAGCAGTCTTATTTAATCTCTTATTGATTAAAGTTCTATTCTGTGTAAAACAAGCAGTTGCAATTGCTTCAGCCCATAGGAAAGTAGGAAGATTTGCATAAGCCAGCATTGTTCTCGCAGCTTCAACTAGAGTTCTATTCTTCCTTTCAACAACACCATTTTGTTGAGGAGTTCTGACAGCAGAAAAATTGTGAGAAATCCCAGAACTTTCTAAAAAATTCTGAAGAGTCTCATTTCTGAACTCTGTTCCATTATCACTTCTG
The DNA here is from genome assembly GCA_033807775.1 of Saussurea involucrata. Lineage (NCBI taxonomy): Eukaryota > Viridiplantae > Streptophyta > Magnoliopsida > Asterales > Asteraceae > Saussurea > Saussurea involucrata. Next base: position 186,176,003 of record CM066320.1, on the reverse strand, counting down.
ATTTTCTGAACTGGAAGTTGTAAGAGAACTTGAATCCTTTTGATAAAATTTATCAATGTAGTAACAGCTTCTGACTTAGCTCTTAGGAACTCAACCCATGTGTATCTGGAGAATTCATCAACAATCACAAGCATATATTTCTTTCCTCCCATAGATTGAACTGAAATTGGACCACAAAGATCAGTATGAATCATTTCTAATGGTGCTTTGCAAGATGAGTCCATTTTTAATTTGTGAGAACTCTTTTTCATCTTGCCCATTTCACAAGCTAAGCATAATGATTCTTTTTCAAATTTAAGCTTTGGTAAGCCTTTAACCAGATGTTTTGCAACGAGATTATTAAGATCTTTGAAATTCAGATGAGAACATCTTCTGTGCCAAAGCCAGCATTCATTTGCAGTTGATTTTGATAAAAGACAAACTGTATTTAATGTTTTCAATTTTGAAAAATTAACTACAAATAAGTCCATATGTCTTTTGGCCCAGAAGACTTTAACATCATTTTCAGTTAAAATCATGCAACCTGTTATTTGAAACTTAATTTGACAAAGACTGTCTAAAAACTGACTTATGCTGAAAAGATTATGCTGTAATCCTTCAACATAGAAAACCTTTTGGATAGTCAGATCCCCTTTAGTTAAATCCCCATAACCTTTGACTTGTCCTTTGCTGTTATTTCCAAAGTTTACTGCTCCTCCAGCCTTTTCTGTGAAGTTTGATAGAAAAGACTTCTGACCTGTCATGTGTCTTGAAGCTCCTGAATCTAAAAACCACACATGACAGCCCTGCAAAAGGATCAGTTAGGTTTAGGTACCCATTTTGGAATGGGTCCATCTTTGTTAGCTTTGTCATTGGATTTAACATTAGTACCTTTTACTCTCCACTCAAAATCTTTCTTCAAACACCACTTTCCTTGAACTTTTATGAAGTCAGAACATTTTCTGCTTACAAGCTTGTTCAAATTCTTTTTGAGAGTTGTAACTTTTGGTTTTGCTATATTTTCAACTTTCTTTTGTTTTATCTTTTCTTTCTTCTGAGTCTGAGGAACAGAAATTTTCTTCTTTTCTGTATTTTGAGGAACATAAATTTTCTGAATATCTTTTCTTATGTATGAAACAGAAGTTATTTTGACTTGACATTTATGAGAATATTGGAATGAATCATTTTTACATCTAACACAAACAAGATTTTTCTTTGCAAGTGACAATAAATCTGAAACATAGGTCATTTCATTTTTATTGATACTGTTCAGAGTACAATTGCCCTTATTACAAGAATTTCTAGCTTTGAGTTCAGAAGTAGATTTCATTCTAAGCTTCTCAAGATCCCTTTTCAGATCATTCAACTTTGCAAGATCATCTTTCCTTTTGCTTTCTTCTTTTTCTGAAAAATTCAAGTTCTTTTTGTTAGAAGAATTAGATGATTCACCTTTTTCATATGTAATTGATTCATTAAAGAATTTATCATTTTCTCTTGAAACATTAATTTTAAAAAGATCATACTCAGTCTTCAGTTTTTCAAGCTCTGTTATTTTCTGAATAAAAATATTCTTTTCTTTCAAAGCTTCTTCAAGTTTAATATCCACCTCACAGAAATCATTTTCAAGTTCATCATAAGCTTTCCTTAAGTCCTCAAGTTCTTGACTCACAAGATTAAATCTCTTTTCAAGTTGCAAAAATTCATCTGATTTTGTTTCAGAAAATCCAGTTGAATCAGACTTCTGACTACCTAAGTCAGAGTTCTGATTTACAGACTCAGATGTCTGATCTTTAGACTCAGAGTTCTGACTACAAAGTTCAGAATCCTGACTAGAAGTTTCAGACTTCTGATTGACTGTTTCGGAATTTTTACTTGTGTCAAATATGCTCTCAATGTCATGATATGAAAAACTTGGTTGTTTATTTTTGTAGCTGACATTTAAAGAATCATACTTGAATTTAGTATCATTGTATCTTGGCTTCTCATCTGTTGGTTTAGAAACTTCTTTCTTAACCTTTTCTTCTGAACCAACTGACTTTTCTGTTTTAGACTCAAAATTTTTCTCATCTGACTTTTTAGAGTTTGGTCTTTGCAAATTGTCAGAACTTGTTATAGAACTAGCAGGTCTTATGAAAACTTCAACAATTTCTGGGATTTTTGGCTTAGAAACTTGAATTTTTTCATACAAGTTGATTGGAGCTCTTTTTAAAGTGACATTTTCTTCCAATCCCAATCCCTTCTTTGGGTTGTAAAATCTTGTATCTTTAACATTGCTTAATAAAAGATTTAGTGTTTGCTGAGTCTGACCCCTTTTTAAATTCAGATCTTCTAATTCTTTAATTTTGGTGTATAAATTCTTTCTTTCTTCAAATAACATATCAAATTTTATTTGTAAATCACCTTTTTCATCCTTTATTTTTGAAAACTCAACTTTTAGTTCAGAAAGCCTTTTCATAAATTCAGAATTTTCATCTTTAACTTTCTGTTTCTCAGCCTCAGATTCTTCATATTGTTCTTTTATTACTTCTTTTTCAATTCTGAATTTGTTAACCAAATTTCTTTCTCCTTTTATCTGTTTTCTTAGATTAGCAAATTCAGTTTTCATTTCACCAATCTGTGTCATTAACTCTAATTCAAGTGAAGAATGTACCTCAGCAGATGACTCAGAATCAACATCTTCAAAATCAGAATCATCCTCATTCCTCATTTTTGCCATATAGCTCTGCATCTGTGGAAAGTTTATATGATCGTCTTCATCAGAAGTGTAGTACAACCAATTCTCCTGTTCAGCCAACAAAGCAATTTTATCATCTCTCTTCTTTGCAAGCTGAGCCTTCTTGGTGTAGTACTCATAGTCTTTCACAATTTTAACTCTGCAATCCTTAGCATAGTGGCCAGATTTTCCACATTTGAAACACAAATTCTTTTCTTTTCTCTCATCCTTCTCTTCTTTGTTTTCTTCACTTCTCTCTACTCTCTTTTCAAACTTATTTTCTTCTCTGTCTTCTTTCTTCTTATAATCTGAACTCCCAACTCTCTTATAATTTCCATGAAATCTACCCTTCCCATACCTTTTGTTGAAAGTATTTGTCAACAAAGCTAGTTTCTCAGCCATTATCTTGATATCTTCATCATCTTCTGATCCTTCTTCCATGTCAGATTCTTCCAGATTAGGTATCTCTGATAGATATGCAGTCTTTTTGGGTGCTTTGATTGCTTTGGACTTTGATAAGAATTCTAACTGATCAGCAACATTTTTCTTCTCTTCCACAACTAACTTGACAGAATCTTCATGTTGATTAAGAACACAGAACAGATCATTTAAGTCTTCTTCACACATATCCTTGTTCATTTGCAGACTTATGGCAAATGATGACCATTCTGAATTTAGACTGTTCAGAAATTTGTAATTTATTTCTGACTTCGTTTTCTTCAGTCCATTTCTTCTCAAGTCATTTAGAATAGTGCAAAATTTACTGTATGTCTGTGTCAAACTTTCTGACTCTTTTGCTTTGAACCTTTCATAAGCATTTATGCTTTGATTTAACTTTGCCTGAATAGATCTCACAGTTCCTAACATCTGCCTTTCCAATTCGTCCCACATTTCTTTAGCTGATGATCCACTATAAATTCTGTTAAGAACCTCATTTGGGACAGCCAAAGTCATCAAAGTAATTGCTCTTTTGTCAATAGCATGCCTATTCTTCTGTTCAGCTGTATATTGGGAATAACTCTTCTTCACCCTGGTCGCTGGAATTTCTGGAGTTGTCTCTGTAGCAGGGGTTGCGGCAACATCGATATACACTTCAATTGGACCTTCTCGAATGGAGATCATAAGATTTTCATCAATGTTGTCTAGGAATTGGATCATACGAATTTTCCATTGCTGATACTCTTCAGGTATAAGAACAGGCGGTTTAGTTTCAGATCCCATGGCTAGATATTCTTTAGAAGACATGATTGTAAGAAAATTCAACAGAAAGACAAATTCGAATTTCTTGATCGAAATGTAACAGGTAATTCAAGAATTGCCATGAATTCAAGAACTAGCCCTAGCAGCGGAATCGATTTTTGAATGAATCAAGAAATCTTCAAGAAATTGATCAATCTATCTTCGCGATAACAATCTTGAACGAATTTGTTTGTTGATTAGCTCTGATACCAATTGTAAGTGCAGGATCTAATCTTACAATCAATATAGAAAGCAGTAATTGAGAAGTTGTATGATTAAGCTCAATTGTATTCAATGATAAACAGGATTACAAATCTAAGAGAGAGAGAATCTCAAAGATTACAAAGAATGAATACAAAGATATATGGGAATATCAATCAATTAGCAATGTAATGCTAACCAATCTATTTATACTGCAACGGAAATATTAAAGCTACAGTACAAATAAGAAAGACTAATAAGAACATAACACGAGTCCTAATTACTTTACAAATTACTAAGTAAAGTATCTCGTCATAAGTTCTGAACAGGTAGTTCAGAACTTCTGAACATTCTTCTGATAATGCTTCTCAGAGCTTCTGACTCTCTCTCAGAACTCTGACTCTTCTACTCAGAACATCTGAGTCTTCTTATCAGAACTTCAACACTTGGTTTATTGACAAAACTTCAGATCTAACACCCCCTTTTTCCATTTTAGCACAACTGTTGGAGATGCTCTAAGGATTCTTTTTACATCTGAAAGATGTGACTCTCTAGGGTTTGCTTGAGATCTTGCACACAAGCACGTAACAAACATTATATTCATCCTACTAGCAGTTAAGCAACACAAATATCCACTTATACCTCTGTAGATCTTTTGATCTACAGACTTACCGATTAACTCTGTATCCATTAGAATTCCAATGCCCATTAGAGTTTTCATAGAAGAACTATGAGACATATTAAAAAAATTCAAATTTTCTTTGACATAATTAGATTGATTGAATGAAAGCCCCAAAAATATTGAAAATGGGATAATCAATCCCCACCACTAGATTAGAATTTTGCTTCCCAAAACTTTTTTAATTAAGATAGTTATGAAAAAAATCTAATATTCTAATTTATCTATTTTTCTTTATTTTTAAAATATTGATAACTATGGAAAAACTCTCATATATGAACATGAACATTAATTGGTCGTTTAAAAAATAACCAAACGTAAAAGATCTCAACAAACCATTGATTATCAGGCGATGATCATAAGATGTAAATTGGTTTATATGTAAACATGTAAATTTTAACATAAATTCACTTAAAAATCTTAATTATAACTTGTATGTGAATCAATTTATAACTTATAACCGGGATTTTGAATTAGTTTAAAATCACACACACACACACACACACACACACATATATATATATATATATACATACATACATATATATATAGGGGCTTAATCAAATGAGAACTAATTAGTTTGTGAGAAACTGTAAGAACCAATATATATATATATATATATATATATAAATGATTGGCTGACATTGATTCTTACAGTTCTCACAAACTAATTAGTTCTCATTTGAATGGCCCCCTGTATATATATACACACACCGTTGATCTTAAAATTTTCTTAGTTTTTTTAAATTATTCACTATTTTCTTACACTTAGTTTCTAATGGACGAGATTTTTTTTTCACTTTTTCTACTTTTATAGCCTTTGTATAAGAATGTCTAGCACAAATTAAAAAGTAATGTATTTAGAGCATCTCCAATAGTTGTAATAACCGAGGTCTTGAATGAAAAGAATAAGATGTCATGGAGAATGTTGTAAATTTGTAACTTCAGGGGCTGAGTTGTAAATAATGTAGGAGAGTTTAAAACTCTCAATTTTAGGCACAAAACCCTAAGTGTATACCATTTCTTATTTTGGGCGGCTTGGGTGTGAGAGCAGAGAAGAAGAGGAAGCAAATACAATCTACAATTGGGAAGAAGAAGCAGAAATTGGAGTCTAGTTCTGTATTGGTTTTACCAGGTAATCTCAGATTTCAATCCTTGTACCTAGTTTTTACTGTTGGAATTGGATTGTTTGGGGTTTTGTGGTTAAATAGTTGTAAATGATGCTCTAAGGGGAAATTAGGAATCATCATTGTGTTTAAGCAGCAAAGGGTTTGTAAGAAAAGAGTTAAGTATGGTTATAATGTCATCTTTATCGCGAAATCGATGTGGTTGAGGGTTTGATAGCAGATTTCGATCCCAAATTGTCACAGACCTCGCGTCCGGGAAGCTCTGTGCGGATGTCCGGACAAAGTGTCCGGTAAGGAGTACCCGGACTCCAGTGTCCGAAGGAGTCCGGATAGCTTAGTTTTCCGGATAGCGTAGTGTCCGGATAGCTTAGTTGTCCAGATAGCGTAGTGTTCGGATAGTTATATAGTTATCCGGATAGGGTAGATGTCCGGATAGGTAGCCGTCCGGATAGCATGGTTGTCCGGGAAAGGGAGTCCGGATAGTATGGTATCCGGTAAGTAGCATCCGGACAGTGTGGTGTCCGATGGGTGGTGTCCGGATAGTTTTCGTCCGGGAAGTTTGGTGTCCGGTTAGTTAGTATCCGGTCAGCTTATATTTTTATCCACTTACTAAGGTATCCCAATTGAAGGTCAGAAGTAAAGAAAGAAAAGTTGTTAAAAGCACCAGGTGAGTTTTTCTAACTAAAGTGCGTGTTTTAAACGTGTTTTTCCGAAGTAAGTAAATGAGTAGAAATGTCATGTTTTATCACAGGATTATGTTTGTATGAAAGTTTATTTGAGATGTATGCATACATTGGTGTTAGATGTAAATCGGCTAAGTCGGGGGGGGGGTGTGGCCCGCCAGTGCTCATACCGGGGGGTGTCCCGTTTATGCCATGGGAGGTGTGACCCAATAAGGCAGTGTGAGATTGACACGTTGTTACTTTTGAGTGACTTTAGTGTGCCATTTACATGAGTAGAGTTATCTGAAAGTTTTGTTTAAAGTTGTTATATTTGAAAGTTACAAACTGCTTTAAATATAAGTTATCAAACTGTTGAGGGAGCTCACTAGACCTCATGGTCTAATCCTCGCATTTCCTAACGAAACCTTTTCAGGGAAACAAATAGTAGGGAGCTCCGGTAAGAGTCAAGAGAAGAATTAGAGACCGGACGCTTCTAGAGATAGTGCTGCACTTTCACTTGTTAGACTTTATTTTATTCTTAGTTGTGAATAGGTTGTTTTCGCCAACCTAGATTTTGAAGACAGTTGTATTGAAAATTTTGAGACTGGTTTTGGGATGTTTTATCTTATTATGAATGATATGCTTTATTTTTGGTTTGGGTTGTTACAATTGGTATCAGAGCCGTAGTTTAAGAGATTTAGGTGACCGGACGAGCCTAGACTTAAACTGTGGAAGTAGAAATCACAACTGAGAATCAGGAATGCGCTAGGAGGGCACTATAATAGGCATAAGACTAATAGGGTAGAGAGGATTGTCATGTAAGGTAGATTTGGGATTACACATGGCTAGTGTAATTGCGAATTTACAGGTACATGTATGTGCTTAAATTGCCTTATTGTTCTGAGTTGTAGTCTTAAGTAATTCATTTTGGTATGTTTCAGTAATCCAGTATGTCTGAAAGAACCTTGAGAAGTAGATTCGTGCCAGTGGTGGGTACAAATCCAGTTGCAGGAGATATTCGCATAGAGGAAATCTTTGAGGAGGAACCCGTGAATCCTCCTAGACGAGCGGCCACCCGCGAAGGGGCGGAGGCCGAGGAAGGGGACGAGGTAGACTGCCATTGCGAGCAACCTCTCAGGCGGTTGGGGCTGGAGTGGCAACCTAAGGAGGGAAAAAGATGTCAACCACCCGTCGAGCTAAGAGTGTGGGAGCGCCTGAAGTGCGTGAGCCCTTGCATCAAGAAAGTGCCGCTTCGGTAGGCGGAGGGAGTCAGTCGGACGGCCCGGGGGGAAACCAGAACCAAGCTTTTGTGACTGAGGAGAAGTTTACGGCTGAGATGGGTAAATTACAAGAGACCTTGAAAGAGTTGTTGGAAAATCAGATCAAGACTACGTCAGAGGGACGAACGCTAAGTGAGAATGAGACGAAGACTGAGGCATCTGGCCTACCTCCGACTGTGGTGGGAGATCATTCATTATCAACTCCGTTTGTGGCTAACGAACCGAAGACAACGAAAGGGTGTACCTTCAAGACTTTTGCGTCATTCAAACCTCCGTCTTTCAGCGGGGAACGCAATCCAGTTTTAGCTCTGAGGTGGATATGCTAGATGGAGTTAGCTTTCGACATGAGCAAGTGTGCCGAGGAAGACAAAGTGTTGTTTACCATGTTTATGTTGAAGGCATATGCTATTTTCTGGTGGGATGTCAAGACGGGAGGTAAGGGTTCGGAGATCGCAAAAACAACTACATGGGAACTGTTTACTAAAAGATTCAAAGCTCAGTTCTGTCTAGTGGCGGCCGTTAAGAAGCTCGAGGATTAGAGCAAGGAACGATGTCGGTCCAAGAATATACGTGAAAGTTTATTGAGAAGGCACTGTTTTCCGAATTGTATGTGCCTACTGAGGAGAGGCGCATCGAGAGATACATCTGGGGACTGAAGAGCAGTGTGAGGAAGTTGGTGCAGGTGAAAGATCCAGTTACTTTGTAGGCCGTGGGAGATACTGCGGAGCTCACAGAAAAGGAGAAGAATAGGCAGATGGCGGAGAGAGTGGGAGACAAGCGGAAATAGGAAGGACCGAACCGTGATGTTAAGAGGCCGAGTGCGCCCAAACCCGAGTTGCGGGCGGGATTCAGATCAGGAGAGAGACCGTGTGGCAAGTGTAATCGGATGCATAAGGGGGAGTGTTTGGCGGATAAGGAAGAATGTTTCAAGTGTGAGAAGACGAGACATATGGCACGAGGTTGCCGTAGTTTGAGATCGTGTTATCAGTACGGTTCGCCAGACCATGTCAAAATGGACTGTCCGCAGTTGAAGAGGGGGTTTGCTGGGGGTTACGGCGGAAATAGTGGAGGAAAAGACGGAGATAGAAAGGTGGAGCCTGCTCGCGCAAAGGCGAGGGCTTTCCATATGTCGACAGAGGAGGCGGTAAATACGACTGATGTGGTGACAGGTACTTTCCCTATTGACTCGATTTTTTGCTAAAGTACTGTTTTATTCGGGCGCCAATCGTTCGTTTGTGTCGCCTAATTTTATTCAGAAATTGCAAGTGAAACCCAAGAGGTTGAACTTTGGGTTTGAGGTAGAAGTAGCACATGATAGTCGAGTCTGGGTGAAAGAGGTCTTTGAGGGGTGTAGCATGGATGTTGATGGCCACTTGTTCCCGTTGTGTTTGTACCCTATGGGAATGCGGGAGTTCGATGTGGTTTTAGGGATGGATTGGTTAGCGGAAAATGACGCTAACATAGTGTGTATTAAGAAGTTGATTCGTATCTCCTTGCCTAATAAGAAAGAAGTAGTAACCTATGGGGATCGTCGAGATAGGAAGTCGTGTTTGATATCTATTAGGGGTGAGCAGCGGAACTGGGTACCCGCCTTTGGAACCAGAACCGCTCCAGAACTGCCGGTTTCGGAACCGGAACCGATGTGATTGGTTCTGGTTTCGGTTCCTAAAATACGGAACCGATTAAGACTGGTTCCGGTTCCGGTTCTCATTTTTTTGGAACCATTACCCGTTGGGTACCCGCCGGGACCGGTTCCAGGACCGGGTACCCGGTCCCGCTGGATACCCAGAACCAGAACCGACGGGTACCCAGTATATTTTAATCGAAAATAAAATATTTATATATTAATTAGATTTAAATTAATTTAGTCTAACTAAAAAGTAAAAACATTTACAAATTGCGAGGTAGCCGCACAACACTACACATTGCATCTCTAATCTTTTAGGGTTTTACAAATTGTATTCACTCTTCTACAATCTTCACAGTCGTCGCCCACCCGCCGTACACTACACACGAATGAGAAGCTCAGTGAAAACTCAGTGAAGTCGAATGAGAAACTCAGTGAAGTCGACGAACACAAGCCACACACAACGTCTAGTTGACCAATCGAAAACTCAGCCACTGCACACGAACTAAGGTATTCGATTTCTGATCGATTTGTCGATTAAGAAGTGTTATAGTTTTCGATTTGTTATAGATGTTCGATTTGTTCGATTAAGAAGAGTTATAGTGTTCGATTTGTGTTCTGTAAATTGTTATAGTGTTCGATTTATTTTCGATTTGCTGCTGTAAATGTAATATCGATTTGTGGTTTGATTTGGTGCTGTAATATCGATATGTGATAAACTGTGGTAATTTCGATTTGCTTATTCATGAACCTCTTATTTTTCATGAGCCTGTTATTTTTCAATTTTCATGAACCTGTTATAGTGTTATTCATGAACCTGTTATCGATTTGCTTATTCATGAACTTGCAAGTGATAAGCTGTGAAAGCAAAATGCAAGTGACAACGGGTACCCGGAACCGGAACCGGTTCCTAGCGGTTCCGGGACCGGTTCCAAATTAAAGAGAACCGATGGGAGCGGTTTTGGTTCCAGTTCTTTCTTTCTAGGAACCGCCGGTTCCGGTTCCATGAAAATTGGTCGGGTACCCGGTATTGCTCACCCCTAATATCTATGGTGAAAGCTAGGCGATGTTTGGGCAAGGGGTGTCTGGGGTATTTAGCTTACGTGCTAGATGCTAAGAAATAGAAGAAGGGAGTCGGGGATGTGCCTATAGTAAGAGAGTACTCGGAAGTGTTTCCGGATGACTTGGCAAGTCTGCCACTAGATCGTCAAGTAGAGTTTAGAATAGATTTGATGCCCGGGGCGGCACCGATTGCACGTGCGCCCTATCGTTTGGCACTAGCGGAAATGAATGAGATGATGACGCAGCTGCGAGAGCTACTCGACAAGGGTTTCATTCGCCCGAGCTCATCGCCTTGGGGAGCGCCGATACTATTTGTTAAGAAGAAGGACGGATCTATGCGGATGTGCATAGATTACCGTGAGCTCAACAAGGTGACTGTGAAGAACAAGTACCCGCTTTCGAGGATTGATGACCTCTTCGACCAGTTGCAAGGTGCGAGCTATTTCTCGAAGATAGACTTAAGATCGGGCTACCATCAGCTGAAGGTGAGAGAGGAAGACGTGCTAAGACAGCCTTTCGTACAAGATATGGACACTACGAGTTTTTAGTTATGCCCTTTGGCTTGACTAATGCCCCAGCAGTGTTCATGGACTTGATGAACAGGGTGTGTAGTTCGTTACTGGACAAGTGTGTAATCGTTTTCATCGATAATATCCTAATCTACTCTCGAACCCAAAAAGATCACGAGGAGCACCTTAGGGCAGCGTTGGAATTGTTAAAACGTGAGAAGTTGTATGCTAATTAAGTTTTCGAAATGCGAGTTCTGGTTAAGAGAAGTGCAGTTTCTAGGTCACGTGGTGTCGGCGGACGGTATCAAAGTGGACTCCGCTAAGATCGAAGCTATTAAAGATTGGGAGCCACCAAAGTCGCCATAGGAAGTGAGAAGTTTTCTTGGTTGGCGGGCTATTACCGAAAGTTCATTCAGGACTTCTCCTGAATAGCCACGCCGTTAACAGCTTTGACGAGGAAGAACGTCAAGTTCGTTTGGACCGACGCTTAAGAAGCCGCGTTTGAGAAGTTGAAGGAAAGTCTGAGCAGCGCTCCAATTTTGTCATTGCCAGACGGATCAGAAGGTTTTGTAATTTACAACGATGCTTCCAAGCTTGGGTTAGGGTGCGTACTGATGCAAAATGGGAAGGTGATTGCCTACGCATCTCGACAGTTGAAAGACCATGAGAAGAACTACCCTACTCACGACATGGAACTAGCGGCAGTGGTGTTCGCTTTAAGATATGGCGACACTATTTGTATGGAGTGAAGTGCCAAATCTACACCGATCACAAGAGTCTTAAGCATCTTTTCGATCAGAAGGAATTGAACATGAGACAAAGGAGATGGATGGAGCTGTTGAACGACTACGACTGCGAAATCCTTTACCACCTGGGTAAAGCGAATGTGGTAGCTGACGCGTTGAGTCGGAAAGAGCGAGGAGAACCGACCAAAGTGGTGTCCTTCAGAGTCGAGGTGACATCGAGCCTCCTGGACGAGGTCAAGAAGTCCCAAGAGGAGGCGTTGTTAGAAGAGAATATAAAGAGTGAAAGGATCGTTGGGATTACGTCCTTGCTCAGTGTCAACAGTGGTGGGTTGAGGTGTATGAAGGACCGGGTGTGGGTTTCTCAAGTTAGGGAACTTGAGAGTAAGTATTTTAGAAGAAGTGCATAAGTCGCGATATTCTATGCACCCGGGGATGAATAAGATGTATCGAGACTTAAGACAGTTTTACTGGTGGCCAGGAATGAAGAAGGATATCGCTCACTTTGTGGAATGATGTGTGACGTGTTTGAAGGTTAAAGCAGAACATCAACGACCGTATGGGGAACTTCAGTCTACGGAGATACCAGTGTGGAAATGGGACAACATCACCATGGATTTTGTTACGAAGTTACCAAGGACTAGGGGTGCTAACGAGCCGAGCCGAGTCGAGTAGCAGGTTATTTGAGCCGAGCTCAAAAAAACAATACCAGGCTCGAGCTCGACTCGAGCTCGATTAATTTTTCAAAGTTGGGCTCGAGCTCGAATATTTTTTCAATGTTCGAGCTCGAGCTCGATGCTCATTTATGAGCTCGAATTCGAGATTGATTAACTCGTTTATGTAGTCAAGGTCAATAATTTTTATATTTTAATTATATAGTTTGTAAACATATAAATATGTGTGGCTCGAAAAAGTGTGGCTCGAATGGCTCGGCTCGACTCGACTCGACTCGTAAAGCTTAATCAAGCTTTCGAACGAGTTGAGTCGAACATCGGTGTTATAGAGCTCGACTCGTTAACTTAAGCGGGTTTTATTTTGTGTTCGAGATTGACTCGAGCTCGACAACTATTAGGCTCGAGCTCGAGATAAACGAGCTCGAGCTCAAGTAGCTCATTAAAAGCTCGACTCGTTAACACCCCTACTAAGGACTCCGAAGGGTAACGATGTGATATGGGTGATTGTGGATAGTCTCACCAAGTCCGCACATTTTCTACCAATCAGGGAGTCGGATCCATTGGAGAATTTAGCTCGGTTGTACATTAATGAGATCGTGTCAAGGTACGGGGTACCACGATCTATCGTTTTCGATCGTGATAGCCGGTTTACGTCATCGTTTTGGAGAAGTCTTCAACGAGAGTTGGGTTCGCAAGTGAAGTTGAGCACAACATATCACCCTCAAACGGATGGCCAGAGCGAAAGGACTATTAAAACGTTAGAGGATATGCTCTGAGCCTGCGTAATTGATTTCAAGAGTTCTTGGGAAGTACACCTACCATTGATAGAGTTCTCGTATAACAATAGTTACCACGCGAGCATCCAGGCAGCACCATTCGAAGGCTTGTACGGACAAAAGTGTCGTACGCCATTGTGTTGGAATGAGGTGGGGGAAAGGCAATTAGCAGGTCCAGAAATTGTGCAAATGACTGCGGATAAGATAGAGCTAATCCGTGAGAAAATGAGGATCGTGCAAGATCGGAAAAGGAAGTATGAAAACAGAAGAAGGAAGCCTATCGAATTTCAAGTGGGTGACAAAGTAATGCTGAAGTCTCGCCTTGGAAGGGAGTAGTACGTTTCGGGAAGAAAGGAAAGTTGATACCAAGATATGTGGGGCCTTTCGTCATTATTGAGCGAGTTGGAGCAGTGGCTTACAAATTAGACTTGCCAGAAGAACTAAAGGGAGTTCCTCCAACGTTTCATGTTTCGAATCTAAAGAAGTGTTTGGTCGAGACAGATGTGGCCATTCCATTGGAAGATATCAGTGTCGATGAGAGACTGTCGTATATAGAGGAACCAATTGAGATTGTGGATAGCAAGATCCGAAAGTTAAGAAACAAGGAGATCGGGCTAGTAAAGGTTCAGTGGCGGTTTCATAGAGGGCAAAAGGAAACTTGGGAAGTAGAAGCGGACATGAGATCCAAGTACCCTCATCTTTTCAATAATGGAATTCCGGGGACAAAATTCTTTTGAGGGGGAGTGTTGTAATAACCGAGGTCTTGAATGAAAAGAATAAGATTTCGTGGAGAATGTTGTAAATTTGTAACTTCAGAGGCTGAGTTGTAAACTATGTAAGAGAGTATAAAACTCTTAATTTTGGGCACAAAACCCTAAGTGTATACCATTTCTTATTTTGGGCGGCTTGGGTGTGAGAGCAGAGAAGAAGAGGAAGAAAATGCATATACAATTGGGAAGAAGAAGCAGAAATTGGAGTCTAGTTATGTATTAGTTTTACCAGGTAATCTTAGATTTCAATCCTTGTACCTAGTTTTTACTGTTGGAATTGGATTGTTTGGGGGTTTGTGGTTAAAAAGTTATAAATGATGCTCTAAGGGGAAACTAGGGATCATTATTATGTTTAAGCAGCAAAAGGTTTGTAAGAAAAGATTTAAGTATGGTTATAATGTCATCTTTATCGCGAAATTGATGTGGTTGAGGGTTTGATAGCAGATTTCAATCCCAAACTGTCACAGACCTCGCGTCTGGGAAGTTCTGTACGGATGTCCGGACAAAGTGTCCGGTAAGGAGTACCCGGACCCCAGTGTCCGAAGGAGTCCGGATAGCTTAGTTGTCCGGATAGCATAGTGTCTAGATAGCGTAGTGTCCGGATAGCTTAGTTGTCCGGATAGCGTAGTGTCCGGATGGTTAGATAGTTGTTCGGATAGGGTAGATGTCCGGATTAGGTAGCCGTCCGGATAACATGGTTGTCTGGGAAAGGGAGTCCGGATAGTATGGTATCCTGTAAGTAGCATCCGGACAGTGTGGTGTCCGATGGGTGGTGTCCGGATAGTTGTCGTCCGGGAAGTTTGGTGTCCGGTTAGTTAGTATCCGGTCAGCTTATATTTTTATCCACTTACTCAGGTATCCCAATTGAAGGTCGGAAGTAAAGAAAGAAAAGTTGTTAAAAGCACCAGGTGAGTTTTTCTAACTAAAAATGCGTGTTTTAAACGTGTTTTTCCGAAGTAAATAAATGAGTAGAAATGCCATGTTTTATCACATGATTATGTTTGTATGAAAGTTTATTTGAGATGTATGCATACATTGTTGTTAGATGTAAATCGGCTAAGTCGGGGGGGGGGGGGGGGGGTGGCCCGCCAGTGCTCATACCGGGGGGTCCCGTTTATGCCATGGGAGGTGTGACCAGTAAGGCAGTGTGAGACTGACACAGAGTGACTTCAGTGTGCCATTTATATGAGTAGAGTTATCTGAAAGTTTTGTTTAAAGTTGTTATATTTGAAAGTTACAAACTGCTTTAAATATATGTTATCAAACTGTTGAGGGAGCTCACTAGACCTCATGGTCTAACCCTCGTATTTTCTAAACTAAACATTTTCAGGGAAACAGATAGTAGGGAGCTCCGGTAAGAGTCAAGAGAAGAATTAGAGACCGGACGCTTCTAGAGATAGTGCTGCACTTTCACTTGTTAGACTTTATTTTATTTTCAGTTGTGAATAAGTTGTTTCCGCCAACCTAGATTTTGAAGACAGTTGTATTGAAAATTTTGAGACTGGTTTTGGGATGTTTTATATTATTATGAATGTTATGCTTTATTTTTTGTTTAAGTTGTTACAATAATTATACTATATAAGAAATTTTGGTTATTTAAGAGAGATTTGTGCTCGAATAACTATGATATATGGTATTGTAAAATAGAAACAAGAAGCTAGAGAATGTAAAAAATTTTAAATTAAAATAAATCTCTAAAAACTTTTTATAGAATAGAGAAATGGTGTTTTATCATTTTCCTACCAATAAGATGTATTCAGAATAGATGTATAGAATTTTTTTATTAAATATTTTAATATTTTAATGATATAGTTAATGTCAGATAGGAATTTTGAATTGAACTTTTGTAGATGTTTTAAGTTCTACTACTTTATTCTAAAATAGTTATAATATACCTGTTGAATGGATTTAGTGAAGTTATTATATACCTTTTCTCCATAAACTTCCAAACTCATGATGTTTGGAAACAATTACCACAAAGGGGCCGTTTACAAAACGTTTATTCGGGTAAGTGCTTATTAAGTCACATTAGTTTACCGGATGAATATGGCAAGGACTAAGGATCTTACCCGGTAAGAGCGGAAGCAAGGACCGAGAGTCGAAAGCAAGGACCGAGAGTTTTGCCCGGTAAGTGAGTGTGACGGCTCTTATCACGGTTAGAGCTTACCGGCTATATTGTTGCATACAATGTCATTTTGGTGGACTAAAATCTACTTGGAAAGTAAGTGATAGTGTTGGATTTTACCTGTAAGTACTTACCCAGATAAATGATTAGGTAAACGGCCCCTAACTTAAGAGTCGTAATGACATACGTAACTTATAAAAATTAAAAGTATTTTAATCAGTAGAAAAATTGGAAAAGGGTAAAAAGATTATAATATATAGTATCTTACAGATAGTTAAGTGCAAGTGTGCAACTAGTCAAGAGTCAAAAGTGGCGCCGGCGAAAGAAAATGTCACTCAGACTCAATTAAAAGGATTTGAATTTTTGTAAATTTCAGCACCTGGCTTTGATTATTTGTCTGTATTTTAACCTAAGCTAATAGTATAAAACCTTATATATGTCCAATTATATATTGTCTGTCTGGCCCTCAACTGTAAATCGATTGACTGAATAAACTCATATCTAATTACTTGAAAAGATTTGAAAATCAACATCGACACCTTGTTCTCTACATATACATGATTACGTGGTTCTTTGAATAACCATGCACACAATGCTTGTTAGGTGGGGCTGTTTGTTTACCTCTTAATGGTTCTATTAAGAGGCAACCTCTGAATCGCTAAGAGATAAATCTTGTTTGGCAAAAAAAAATGTCTGCCTCTTAATGGTTCTTAAACCCTCTGAATGATTTAGCATCTCAGGTCTCCCTTAACCATTCAGCACCCTGATTTCATTCTAAACAATTACCAAACAACCATACTTCATTTTGCACTATATCGTAAAAGCCTCTTAATCATTCTGACCACTTAATCATTCTGCACTAAACCATTCAGCAACTGCCAAACAGCTATACACACATGTACCTATGCGTATACGTACCCTTCTGTTTAATTAAAATTTTAATGTATAATTGGACAGAGGGTTAAAGGAATTTAGTGAATTACTTTGATCTTTGATATTAATAAATATGATCAAAGTAAGAAAGTCATGGGTAGACAATTCAATTTCTTGAATATTTTTTTGTCATATTATGACTAATTGACTATGAGAAAGTGAGTAACAAATATTAATCACTCACCGAAGAATGTTATAGTTACCATTTTGTAAAGGGAAATAAAAAGGCCTATCAAAATTATTTTAGTAGAATAGAATTAAATAAATAGATCTTAAATATTCTATTTTTCATACGTATACATCTCTATACATAGAATGATTCGAATCAAACGAACATGAACGGAGGCTTGTTCATGTTCGTTCCTTTAACTTAACTTAACAAACAAACGAATACGAATGGTAAACGAATTGGATTTTTGTATTTATGTTTGTTCGTTAAGAATATATGTTTGTTCGTGTTCGTTTATGCTCGTTCATTAAGATGTTGAACCAACGAACACAAATGAACAGAAAACAACCACCATTAATCATCATTTCATGCTAAAAATAACGTAACAAAATGAGAAACGACCGGGTAAATTTCGGATAAAAAAGGAATTCTAAAAAATTAATTTATTAATAATTTTATATATTAATTTCATAATATATAAACATATTTATATATAAACGATCATAAATGAAATATATATATAAACAAATGTAAACGAACATTCACGAACATAAATAATCGAACGTTCACGAACATAAATGAACGGACAAGACCATTGTTCATGTTTATTCATTTAAATAAACGGACGAAAAAATGTGTTCTTCGTAGGTTTTCTATATGCCCATTTATTTTAAATATATATTACAGAGATCAAATAACCCTATGAGGATCGCACACATAGAATACGTATGTTTTGAACTAGATCATGATGATCTTGAACCATGTGAGATAATATTAATTACCTGTTGTGATAATAAAAGATAATTATTATTCTAGAATAATAATAATAACTTTAAAGTTGTGTGTAAAATATAATTAATATTACGTCATTTAGACTTAATTAGGATAACTAATTATTAAGTTAATAATTTAGGCTTTAAAGCCACAGTTAGTTAAATAATGTTTTATTTAGGCCTAATAAGTAATTAATTACTTGCTTAAAATTAATTAAGCTATTAAGGCCTTAGAGCCGAAAATTTGTTATTAAAGGGAGATTCGACCCATATATGAAAATAATGGATATATATAGAGGCTCCTTCATTTGCAAAACTTCTAAAAGTTACAAACAATACAAATCGGGTATTCTTTTATAAAATTCGTATTTTTAAAGACAACCAACTTTCTTAATAATTAATTTGAATTATCTATTTTTGGTTATAATCTCTCTATATTTTTCTCAATTATCTCCATCTCTCTCTCTCTATCTCTCTCTCTCTCTCTCTCTCTCTCTCTCTCTCTCACACACACACACACACACACACACACGATCCACCATCACCATCCAATTCTGGTGACCTCCTCCCACTTCGACGAACCGAGACATGACTCTGTTTCATAGTTTTGCAACTATGAAGTATGATTATTCATATGGAAGAAAAAAATATGAAACTTAAAAATCTTATAAATTTCGAAAATATATGATTATTTAGAAATCTGATTATTCATATGGGGAAAAATATGTCTAACTTAAAAATCTGAATATTCTTATGGAAGAAAAATATATGAAACTTCGAAAATATATGATAATTTTGAAAAAATCTATTAATTCATATGAGATAAAATATATGAAACCATTCATGAAACTTGAATATTAAAAACCCAACAAACAGATTATGAAATCATTTATGAAACTTGAGAATTTCGAAAAAGCAGTTTATAAAACTTAAAAATCTTGAAAATTTCGAAAAAACAGTTTATGAAACTCGAACAAAGAATTTATGAACTTGAAAATTTCGAGAAAAAAAAAACAGTTTATGGAAGATGAAAATTTCATATAGTCAATAAATAAATAAAAGTTCATAAAATCGCAGGTATTAGGAGGAGGTCGCCGGAATTAAATGGTGATGGTGGATCGTGAGAGAGAGAGAGAGATGGAGATAATTGAGAAATATATGGAGAGGTTATAACCAAAAATAGATAATTCAAACTAATTATTAAAATTAAATCAAAAATATTTAAAACCTATTCCCAAACTATCCTATCCTTATTTAAAACCTATTCCCAAACTATCCTATCCTTATTTTTAGAATAAATTTAAATCCAAAAATTACTCAACCGTTGATCAAAAAATCGGATGGCCTAGATGAGTTTGTACAACTTGTAACTTTAGAAAGTTTGCAAATGATCACGCGCACGCACACACACACACACAATGAGATTGAATATGTTATAATTTTTTCCTGTTTCCATCAATGATATTGAATATGTTATAATTTTTTATCAAGACTTTATAAAAGTGTATTTGGATAATTAATTTATAAAATATTTTAATTATATAATTATTGTTGAAATTGCTAAAATAAAGTAATTGTTGTAGTCGTATGTAATTACTTTTAAGATTTTGATTTTTGATATTATACTTTCGAAAAATTATAATACATCTATTGAAGATGTTCTTAGTTTTCAATAATCACCTCAAATGTACTTACGTGGCTTTTTGTTCATATAGTGGAATCTGTCGAAATTTGAATTTGGCTAAAGAATTGGAATTTGAAGGAAATTTGAATGAAAGTTAACCATGTCTGACCATGTGTTTGGTTGGCAGTAATTAGAATGGAATATCACAAAAGAATTTGAATTTGTCTGTTTAGTTTGTTGAATGTAACAGTGGTGGTGGGTTGGAGGCAGAAATAGTGTCGATGGTAGTTACGGTGGCGGCAACGGTGGCGGCAACGGTGGTGGCATGGTGGCGGTCGTGACAGTGGTAGTGGTGGTGACGATGGTGGCGGTGCATGTGACAATAGTGGTAGGGGGTGAAGGCGACGTCAGTGGTAGGGGTGAAGGCAACAATGGTGAGCGCAGTGGTGATGATGGTGTTAACCATCATGGTGGGATAAAAATGAGATGAAGCAAAATAAAAACATCATAATTTTTATTAAAAGATGGGATGAAGGAATTGAAATTTCAAGCCAAATTACATTCCGTCTTAAGTGGAAATCGAATTCCCAAACATCAAAGATCGAACCTAACGCGTGAATGAAAATTAGTCAATGGAATTGACCATTCAAATTCGTTGGATTCAAATGAGCCAAACACCACCTTAGTTTTATACTTGAATCCATAATTAGGTTATGATCCAAGGTAGATCAATACCGTCATAAAAATTGTCCTTGTTATTTATGGGTGCTCGTGGTCCGGCTTGGACGGTTTAACCCCCTAAACTACAAATACAAACTGCAATGGCGATTTATGAAAATTTCGAAACATAACGATTTGGCAGCAAGTGACCAGACTTATCAAATCGAACCATAAAAAGACGCTCTGATTAGACTGGTTTAAATGGTTTGGACCTATTATGGGTTTTAAATTAAAGGAATACTATGTCGAAAATAAAATTTCTACCAATATAACATTAAAAAAATACTATAACAGAATTATAAAAGAAACATCTGTCTTCATAAATAAAAAAATCATTGACCAAGTTGAAAAAAAGTTAAACAATTAATACACTAACAATAATTGGAATTTGAGACAAATATTGAGCTAGTTAGAGAATGATTTGGAATTTTGGATATTTATATTTGATTGATTTCGGAATTTTGTCGATCTAGGGAAGGTGTGCAACTGAGAAGTGAAAACTAAAACCCAATGTCTTGGACAAACTTTTTTTAGTTGAGCAATAAAAGTTGAGCTTACGAAATAAGAACTAAACACAATTAATATGTGTATTTTGGTGGTCGGTTCGATTCAAACTGCTAAAAACCGTTCAAACTGCGGATTGGACCAAATCGAGCGGTTTGACCAATTTTCTAACTGTGTTGGACCGCTAAATCGCTCAAACTATCAAAAACAGTAAGATTAAACTTGATTCGGCCGACTTAAGTTGTTCAATGTTTTTTTTTAAAACATCTCTACTTGCTAAAGATGTAACGTCCCAAAAACAAAACAAGCATTCATCTAGAGTTAGGCATTCAAATTACATAATTAAACTTGTCTTTACACCATCCATAAATCATACTATACAAAATTAACAGCGGAAGTCTCTAAATTCCACAGCCGAGAGTTATTCTATAGTCACCATAGCCAAAACTTGAAGTTACTCTAAGCTTCAAGTCCTTCTTATCGCCTCCTAGTTCTTACTTGAAGAACCCTTAACATGCTTACCTGAAAATGTTTTAGTTTTGAAAGCGGGGGTTAGACCAAAAGGTCTAGTGAATTCCCTCCGAAAACAACATGCACACAGTATAAAATCGTTTATAAAAATATCATCGTATACCTTAACATAACATCAGACATGGTACTACACTGTATATGGGATCACATAAACATTCCGCGATCGGGACCCAATGGGCTACCCTCTCGCCCTCAATCGGAGCCTACGCAAACTCCCCTTCCCGGAGCTTACGCAGACCCCCTTTCTACTCGAAATAGGAGGAAACGAATTCCAACCTACCAGTCTGTCATACATATCCAAGGGATCATCAGATCCCGAGGATCTATCTCTGATCCCACAATGTAGACCGACTCCACATAGCACATCATTCATTTCATAAAACATGCAACCTTAAATCCTTTAAATCATCATTCTCATTTCATCATATCAATAATAAGCTTTCTTAAGTAAAACATGTAGTTCATGGAAAAACATGCGTGACGGTTACAAACAGTTCATGCTCGTACATAAAACCATAATCAGTTAAAATATTTACCACTTTACGTCGTAAAAAGGTTTAGGGAACTCACCTCGATGGAACTGAATGCACCATTGCTTTACTCTCGCGTTAACCCAACTTGACACCTAAAAGATCGACAATTCCTTAATCAGACATAGAGATCCAGATCTTACCAAATACCCAGAGCTTTCTGGACACTAACACTTTCCGGATACTGGAGTATTCCGGACACTAACACATTCCGGATACCCAAACTGTCCGGATACCCCAACATCCCGGATACCCGAACTGTCCGGAAGGACATTCACCCGGACACTCTCGAGAAAACTCTACCCGGACACTAGCATTTACCCGGAGACTACTTACCCGGAAACCAAAGGCACTACCCGGAAACCCCCCACCGTCCGGACACTACTATCCGGACGGGGCGACGTCCGAAAACGACGAACTGGCCGAAACCCTCAACTCCAAAACTGATTAAAACTCAGTTTTCTGATAACAATTCGATTAGACAAACTTAAGGGTTCATTCACTAGTCATAATCACTCAATTAATTCCAATTTAAACCACTAAAATCGACATGAAGACAACAAAACCCAAAATGCTCAACATAAAGGTTATTTAGGTGAAGAACCCATTAAACCCTACCGATTCTAGCCCCAAATCCTAGACAACAGAGGATAAGAAACTTGGAATCAACAGAATAAGATGTCTTAGATGATTACCTTGGCAATTTCTTCCTTAACAAGAGTTTTCCCACTTTAGCTTTCTTCTTCCTTTCTCTTCTTAGCCACCAAACACACACAAGGGCCAAAACACTGATTTCTAAAATGAAAACCCTAGGGAAATGGAGCTTTAAATACTTCCCAACAATTGCCAAAAGGCCCCTTAACCTAACTTGCATTCTTTAGACATCGGCCACCAAACTTTCAATACATACTTAAAATTTCGGGTTGTTACAACACTCCCCCCTTAAAAGAATTTCGTCCCCGGAATTCCTTATTGGGAAAAGATGCGGGTATCTTGCCCACACCAAAACTGACACTTCCCCCAAGGTAAAACTATTTCTGACTCAATCAACCACCTCATTAAATTCGAAACAAGAAACCTTGTGTGCACTTCTTTCAGTTCTTGCGGTACTTCTAACTCGAAGGCTACTGTTCCTACTCGATCGGTCTTGACAACAGAAGATTAACCAAGGCTTCTCAAGCATCTATACTTCCTTTAAGAAGGAACTTGGCTAAATCATCCGCCACCACACGAGGTTCATTTACCAAGAGACAAACACCCACTTGACATCTTGGCACCTGGCCAACCCTGTACACCTCGACAACTCACAACCTAGAGTTCCTTTATCGTATCACAACTCTCAACCCTATACCACCCAACAATCGTCTATGCAGATAACGTTTCCCTTTCTCGGACCATTACACATCTCCTCACCACCTCACCACTCCATACTTATACGTAACTAAGAGTAGGAACCTCCAACCCATTGCTGAAGTGTCAACCTACTCGAATTAAACCTATCCTGAAACACGACCATTCCTCGCTGATTGTCACGTTCGTCTAATCATAAAAACATAACTCCGGTTATCCTCACTCAACTGGGAGGAGTAACCATGGTCACACCATACTATTCTCAATAGTTTAATCACCGCACGACCAATTCGTTTAAACATTTCTCACAACGTCACTATCTTAATTCATTCAGTTGTCTCATCCACTTCTTTCCTGTACAAAATCATACACAATTCCCTTCCTCAATACTCTTTCCAACGGTTCGCACACTTATCAATGACAATCTACACAACACTGCACCTTTCGGCATCACCGTCAGGTTTACTACTTCCAACTTACTCACTTATTCCGACATACTATCTTCACCTCCCCACGTTAGCGTGGAGCATTGCCCACCGAGCATTACTTGCCCCTCTCTCCCGACCTTTCCACATGCTGGTATCGCTTTCTCATTACTCACATAACCAAACAGTTGCACCAAGATCTTATCTTAAGGCATTCAACCAAGCCGTCTTGAAACGAGACCAGTGTTCGACGTCACTACACATTCTTTAATCTCCAACTTTTACGTTCTCAGACATTTCTTTCACACATAAGCAACAATTCACATTCTTTAAGGATTTCACATCTATCCCACCACATTTTGACTAACACAACCCTCATCCTCTTTAAACTTCCAATGACCCCAAAGTATGTTTCTTAGTAACGTCCCCTATTCACTCTAATAATCCACCCCCCTTGGATTCCCTATTACAAACGGATCTATTAATTCAGGAACACCCCGAAACTCGGGTTCCACAATTCTTTCGATTAACCACCAAGATCATAAAATCAGATATATATATATATATATATATATATATATATACAGTCATCCCGACTTTCTTACTTAGATTTACCTTAAATAATTCTTTAACAATCAGTGTGTTAATCTCAATAACACTTCCCCAAGAATTCTCGGTAGAATTGTAACACATCCTGTAATAACAAATGAATGTCATTACTTAACAAATCTATAAAATTTTAATCAACCAACCAAAGGCTTATACCTCTATCATGACCTTTCAAATTAACTAATGATCATACTACCACTCCGACCCACAATCATCATCATGTCATTCTTTAAACATAACCAAAATTTCCAACTATTTCCTTCTAGGATCATTCCCTCACGCATAAGAAACAATTTTCATTCTTTAGCGATTTCTCATCTACTATACTACAGCTTGACTAACCTATTCATCATCTTCTTTAAACTTACTCTGCCTTCAAGAATATACTTACTTAACAACATACATAACCACAAAGTTTGGCCTCCCAGTTGGGCAATCACCCATTTCTGCCCCGACATTCCATCCCGATAACAGTCAAAATAAACACCAACTTACAAACCACGTACTTCAACAACTAGGATTGCAAAACGTACACTCTATCCGAAATCCTGAAAGGACTTCCTTCTAATCCTTCATCTTTCTAACATTGCCTTACTACATCACCGACTGAGACAGATAGCTTGACAAATACTGTCACTACACATCCTTACACTCTTTGCCCATAACATCACACTGCAGACCAGATCTCTCATGATCATCCATACACAGTTTAAACTCGCCCTCAAAGTTACCCGCATGAAATCGAGCCTATCTCGCTACTTAGTCCTTTCACAACTTGCTGAACTATAACTCATGAGTTTTCAATTAGCTCAAACACAGACATTCTAGCTAGCTCTTTACGATTCGAGCTTTTACGTAAGCTGGACACAGTCCCTCACTAAACGATAAAGTCTACACACTCGCTTCGCTCGTGCTACTTACCTCATCATTCTATGAACCCTCCATACTTCGCAAATAGAATGCTTATTCAAAACAATAACTTCTCCTCCTCTTAACACCCCTACAAGGTGTTCTATCAACTTCCAACCTTCTGGTTCAAGACTTCGGTCTCGGCCACCTTACACAACTGTCGACTTTTACAACAACAGATAACCTGTAACTACTTTCTTAACTTATTCTTTAACAAGGGTTCCTTACGGAACTTAATCCTACCAATATATCATAATCACTTCATAATACGTCTCCCTCTTTTCTGAACTTACTCCTGTAACATCAATATTACAAACTCACCTCAAAACTCATATCCAACACCGTGGACATTTCATTTCTACCTCTCAACACTACTCAACGGGTTGCTAATACCAACACCTCGATGACTTCTACTCCTTCCCCTGGGCCCAATCCGTCCCTCAACAACCGTACTTCCAGTTACCGAACAAGGGTGCAAACCCTCATACAACCGATACTATATTCCACTTCCGATTCTACCACTGTTCACCTTTCCTCTAGAACACATATACTGCAACTACATACGTTCTCCCCTGACTTATCCAACACCTTTCCACTCTCGGAGTTCCTTCTTAACTTATAACGTAATATTCTACGACCTAGTAGGTTCATAGCCTTCATGCATGACAATACAGTAAATAAATCTTTTCGCACATTTCATCATTTTAAATAAACAACGTTTGGAAAACACTTGGGTACACATGACCCCATCACTCTTATAACTTCAATGCCCTGCATAACGATTCGAGAATCGTTTGCATGCATCTTTCCGTGAACCTTAATCTTACTCAATTCCGAATGATGTTATTACGGCAGTAATACGTTGAGTGAAAATCCTTTCATACGATATAATTTCGAAATAAATTACTGACACCAAGTAAACCAGTCGGTTCTCACACTCTTTTATATGATATCAATCGGTTAAAATTCATTTGATTGTAAAAGTTTTGCTGGCACACGTCTTCTCGACCTTTTGTAATAATTTAACTTATCATGAAAAGTGTGAAATACTTTGTAATCGTTAGGCTCAAAATTTCATTGTGCAATGTGAATGAAATCACCTTTTCTTTAAACATACGCTTGCACATTCTGACTCCTTTTCGATCAAAATTGATATTTACACATTTAATTTAAATCGTGAAAATTTTCATGTTATATTTAAGAAAGCTATGCATGAAACTCTACTTGCAATTGAAGGCTACTCACCCTAGCAAGGTCAACCGCTTTACCCACGCAAGTTATCCTTGACACTCTTCCTTCGACCAATGGTCGCTCTCTCGGTCAAGTACTAACTTGATGTACATGCGTTCCACATCTCACTTACTCAACCATTTCATACTATTTTCGCTTTGATCGACTATCTCACATTCTACTTCTACATGCTTTCAATTCACTATAAGTATCTTATTCCATTTACCCTGCCAATGAAAAGCTAGACTAAAAAGTCAGGGCTCCATTGATACTTTCAAGGTTTTGACACTGTTCGATCTTACCCTCCCAACTGATCTATCCCATGGTTTCCAAAACTAGGACTCTCCCGAAACTGGAGTCTTACTCAAACTCAAACATTCATCCTCTTCGAATCCACGAAGAGCTACCTCTAGACGACTCATAACATTCTTTACAACGTTTCTTCTCTACGATGTCTACATACATCACATCATAATGACTCTTACAAGATACTTCCCCAAACAATGGAGCTCGGTCTATCCCTCAGGGATCTTGCTGACCTATTCCTCAACGCTCTCCCAGCCATAGCGCTAAACTGAAAGAAACCGATAGTTAATCCTTACTAGACGTGACACAACAAATTTGCTATAAGTAAGGTATTGTAAGCACGCACATGTACCTGTAAGTTCATAATTACACTGGCCAGGTGTAATCCCAAACTTACCTTACACGTTTGTCCTTGGCACCTTATTCCTAAGCGCATTTATAGTGATCGTTCCTAGAGGCAATCCTATGTCTCGGCTGTGTTCCTCGTCTTACAGTTTAAGTTTAGGCCCGAATGGTCACCTAAATCCCTTAACCTAAGGCTCTGATACCATTTGTAACGTCCCAAAAACAAAACAAGCATTCATCTAGAGTTAGGCATTCAAATTACATAATTAAACTTGTCTTTACACCATCCATAAATCATACTAAACAAAATTAACAGCGGAAGTCTCTAAATTCCACAGCCGAGAGTTATTCTATAGTCACCATAGCCAAAACTTGAAGTTACTCTAAGCTTCAAGTCCTTCTTATCGCCTCCTAGTTCTTACTTGAAGAACCCTTAACATGCTTACCTAAAAATGGTTTAGTTTTGAAAGCGAGGGTTAGACCAAAAGGTCTAGTGAATTCCCTCCGAAAACAACATGCACACAATATAAAATCGTTTATAAAAATATCATCGTAAACCTTAACATAACATCAGGCATGGTACTACACTGTATATGGGATCACATAAACATTCCGCGATCGGGACCCAATGGGCTACCCTCTCGCCCTCAACCGGAGCCTACGCAAACTCCCCTTCCCGGAGCTTACGCAGACCCCCTTTCTACTCGAAATAGGAGGAAACGAATTCCAACCTACCAGTCTGTCATACATATCCAAGGGATCATCAGATCCCGAGGATCTATCTCTGATCCCACAGTGTAGACCGACTCCACATAGCACATCATTCATTTCATAAAACATGCAACCTTAAATCCTTTAAATCATCATTCTCATTTCATCATATCAATAATAATCTTTCTTAAGTAAAACATGTAGTTCATGGAAAAACATGCGTGACGGTTACAAATAGTTCATGCTCGTACATAAAACCATAATCAGTTAAAACATTTACCACTTTACGTCGTAAAAAGGTTTAGGGAACTCACCTCGATGGCACTGAATGCACCCTTGCTTTACTCTCGCGTTAACTCAACTTGACACCTAAAAGATCGACAATTCCTTAATCAGACACAGAGATCCAGATCTTACCAAATACCCAGAGCTTTCCGGACACTAACACTTTCTGGATACTGGAGTATTCCGGACACTAACACATTCCGGATACCCGAACTGTCCGGATACCCCAACATCCCGGATACCCGAACTTCCCGGATACCCGAACTGTCCGGAAGGACATTCACCCGGACACTCTCGAGAAAACTCTACCCGGACACTAGCATTTACCCGGAGACTACTTACCCGGAAACCAAAGGCACTACCCCGGAAACCCCCCACCGTCCGGACACTACTATCCGGACGGGGCGACGTCCAGAAACGACGAACTGGCCGAAACCCTCAACTCCAAAACTGATTAAAACTCAATTTTCTGATAACAGTTCGATTAGACAAACTTAAGGGTTCATCCACTAGTCATAATCACTCAATTAATTCCAATTTAAACCACTAAAATCGACATGAAGACAACAAAACCCAAAATGCTCAACATAAAGGTTATTTAGGTGAAGAACCCATTAAACCCTACCGATTCTAGCCCCAACTCTAATAGTTATTATAGTTTATCTGTTTGACATTAACTATACTAATGAAACATTCAAATCCTTTAATAAAATCAATCATCAATATATATATTAAAACAAAAACCATCAAGAATGAGGTGACACAATAACATTTGAGTATTCATCAAATCTTGCAATTTGGTGCATTTTGATTATCCCACATTGGTTAGGAGATGATAGAATGATATGGTTATTTATTAGGAGGAGATAAAGTCTTTTGTGAAAACTCATGTGTTAGCTTATTTTAGTTGACCCTCTATATGTACTCATGTGGTTGGCTAATTTTGGCTAACCATCTCAAGTTTTGGGTTGGTTGCTTTTCACTATCCCTTTTATTTATATAATCAATCAATCAATCAATATCAATATATATATTAAAACAAAACCACCAAGAATGAGGTGGCACAATAACATTTGAGTTTTCATCAAATCTTGCAAATTTGGTGCATTTTGGTTATCCCACATTGGTTAGGAGATGATAGAATGAAAGAATGATGTGGTTATTTATTAGGAGAGAAAGTCTTTTGTGAAAATTCATGGGATAGCTTATTTTAGTTGACCCTCTATATGTACTAATGTGGTTGGCTAATTTTGGCTAACCATCTCAAGTTTTGGGTTGGTTGCTTTTCACTATCCCTTTTAATTATATAATCAATCAATCAATATATATCAATATATATCAATATATATATATATATATATTAAAACAAAAACCACCAAGAATGAGGTGGGACAATGACATTTGAGTATTCATCAAATCTTGCAATTTGGTGCATTTTGGTTATCCCACATTGGTTAGGAGATGATAGAATGAAAGAATGATGTGGTTATTTATTAAGAGGAGAGAAAGTCTTTGTGAAAACTCATGGGTTAGCTTATTTTAGTTGACCCTCTATATGTACTCATGTGGTTGGCTAATTTTGGTTAACCATCTCAAGTTTTGGGTTAGTTGCTTTTCACTATCCTTTTTATTTATATAATCAATCAATCAATATATCAATCATCAATATATCAATATATATATATATATATATATATATATTAAAGAAGAAACTACCAAGAATGATTTGGCATCATGAGAGTTGAGTACTCCACAAACATTGAAATGTGGTTGATTTTAGTGTATCCCACATTGATGGAAAGACAAAACTTTTACAATGAATTGTGGATATATAAATGAAGGTTGAGATGCCTTTGTGGCAAATCATGGGGTTGGCTCATTTTGGCTAACCCTCCATACTAATAGGTTAGATCATTTTGGTCATCCTAAAAGTTTTAAAATCTATATAAATTATATATATATATACACACATATTAAAAGAAAAACCAAAATATCAATCATCAATATATATCGAGTATTCATCAAATCTTAAAATTTGGTGCATTTTGGTTATCCCACATTGGTTAGGAGATGATAGAATGAAAGAATGATGTGGTTATTTATTAGGAGGAGAGAAAGTCTTTGTGAAAACTCATGGGTTAGCTTATTTTAGTTGGCCCTCTATATGTACTCATGTGGTTGGCTAATTTTGGCTAACCATCTCAAATTTTGGGTTAGCTGCTTTTCACTATCCCTTTTTTTTATATAATCAATATATCAATCATCAATATATATATTAAAGAATAAACCACCGAGAATGATTTGGCATCATGAGATTTGAGTATTCCACAAACATTGAAATGTGGTTGATTTTAGTGTATCCCACATTGATGGAAAGACAAAACTTTGACAATAAATTGTGGATATATAAATGAAGGTTGAGATGCCTTTGTGGCAAATCATGGGGTTGACTCATTTTGGATAACCCTCCATACTAATAGGTTAGATCATTTTGGCCAACCCAAAAGTTTTAAAATCTATATAAATTATATATATATATATACACATATTAAAAGAAAAACCAAAATATCAATCATCAATATATATATATATATATTAAAAAAGAAACCAAGGATAATGACTTCGCAACATGAGGTTTGAGTATTCCTCATTTCTTGAAATATGGTTGATTTACATCATCCCACATTGGTGGGAAGAAAATGATGGGCATACAAAAGGGTGATGGAAGATTTGAAAATCTATAGCCATGGTTGGAACCAAAACCAATAAAATTGGTAAACTTTATAGTGCAAAATTAAAAGAGAAACCACATATGACGACTTGGCAACATGAGGTTTGAGTATCTCTCAAATATTGAAATAAAGTTGAGTTTCATAATCCCACATTGGTTGAAATATGATGGTTTGGAAGAGAAGATAGATGAAAGAGGGACGAAAGTTTTTTAAATATATAACCATTGTTGGAACCAAAACCAACCAAATGATAAATATTATAAAGCAAATTCAAAAAAGAAACCAAAGACGATGGCTTAGGACCATGAGGTTTGAGTATTTCTTAAATATGATAGTGTGAAAGAAGATGATGTGTATATACCATGGTGGAATAAAAATAAACCAAATGTAATAACCGAGATTTAATTTAGTCAGTAATTGGGAAGTGTGGGAGAAATTCGAATTTAAGAAAGTTGTGTGGTCTAAATGTAAAGAAATTAAAAGTGTGGTGTTTAGTGAGAAAAGTATAAAAGGGATCGAAAACCCTAATTTATTTCACTTTTGCCAAATTGTGTTAAGTGTGTGTGTGTGTGTTTGCGGCTAGGAGAGAGTGCAGGAGAAAGAAGCAATTTCAATTGAAAGGGAGAAAGGAGTATTAGCAGCTGGAACTTTGATTTGATCAGTAGAAATCTGCAAGTATCTTCCAATCTATTCTCCCCTTTAGTTTGGTTAAATGTATTGAGTTTTTGAGGAGAAACTTGGTTTCAGGGAATTATTGTGATCTTCCTCTTTAAATTGTTAAGAAGGGTTTAGGAATGGGTTGGGGTGCTAATCACCGACCCATATTGGTTATCTGGAGGTGTTGGGAGGATTAGGACAAGAGATGTTTAATTTCCCTGCGTTTTGTGTTTTTCGTCGCGTCCGGAAACCTTCAGATCACGTTAGTGTCCGGACGTTTTGTGGTGTCCGGATGAGGTGTAGTGTCCGGGTGAGTCTGTTGTCCGGGTAGGTTGTGGTGGTAGTTTCCGGTAGTTTAACCGGAAACCCTTGAGAACGTCCGGATAGTTTCGGTTGTCCGGATAGTGTTGGTTGTCCGGATCAAGTTTCCGGAAAGTAGCTGTGTGACACTGTAGTGCAGTCTGTTAGTCCAAGGGGTTAACCGTGTGAGTGTGTAGTTCAATCAAGTGACTTATCATGGTAGTGTATCCTTATAGGTGCAGTTGAAGGGAGAATCCATCTAGTAAGAGGATTAAGCAGGACGACAGGTGAGTTTTTCTGATCCTAAAACCCTTTTTAAGTGTGAAACTTTATGCATGTTCTTATTGACAAATGCTCGTACGTTTTCTTTATACCATGCATGAAAAGTGTGATTTAATTGTGTGGGTACAAACTGCTTTTATTTCAAAGCAAAGAGTGAGTGTGTGGCATGATCATTATCTAACTGTGTGCTTTCCAACTGCCTTTATTTCAAGGCGAGTAGTAAGTGTGTGACAATATGTGTGATTTAAATGTGTGTGACCATGCTCTGGCCTTGGTGTGAAATGGGGGTGTGTCCCATAATAATTATATATATGAATTTGTTTCATATATGGGCGGTGTGTGCCCAATTGCGCTGTCACGGTGTGTGTGACTATAGCGTGTGTGCTCTATTGCGCTGTCATGGTGTGTGTGACTATAGCGTACGCCAGTAGCATGTGTCAATGTGTGCATATCATCTTAGTGTGCTTATTACGATTGGTATAAATGCTTTCATAACTGATTTTATAAAATGAAATATTTCCGTGTGACTTGGTGTGGAGGGAACTCACTAGACCTCATGGTCTAACCCTCGCTTTTTAAAACTAAAACCTTTTTAGGTAAGCAGGTAGTCGTGAGCACGTTTAGAGGTTTGGCAAGACATGTGTCGGAGCTTGCGTTTAGAAGGAGTAGAAGAACTTCCTTTTTATGTCTAGTAGATTTCTCAGCTGTATTTAGGGTTATTTCCGCGAACCCTGTGTTGTAAATCTGGATAGTGTGACTTTGTTGAGCCGTTTTTGGCGTTATGAATTAAAGAGGTAGCTCCAAGCTTGTATTTTCAGAAGTGGGTTGTTACACCAAATGATAAAGTTTATAGTGTAAAATTAAAAGAGAAATCAAGGATGAGAACTTGCCAATATGAGGTTTGAGTTCCTTTAAATCTTGAAATAAGTTTGATTTTTATTATCCCACATCGGTGGAATTGTGATAATTTCGAAGAAGATAATGGGTATTAAAAAGAGGGAAAGGGGTTTTGAAATTTAAAACCATTGTTGGAATCAAAACCAACCAAATGGTAAAAATTAAAATGCAAATTTAAAAGATAACCAAAGATGATGACCTTGGACCAAGAGATTTGAGTATTCCTCAAATTTTAAATAAGGTTAAGTTTCATCATCCACATTAGTGGGAATATGATACAAAGAAGAGGTATTGATGGTTTTGGAATCTATAACCATTGTTGGAATTAAAACCAACCAAATGGTAACTATTATAGTGCAAAATTAAAAAGAAATCAAGGATGAAATTAAAAGAGAAATCCATTAAGGATAAAATTAAAAGAGAAACCAAGAACAATGAATTGACAACATGGGGTTTGGTTATTCCTCAAAATTTGAAATAAGGTTGAGTTTCATATCCCACATCGGTGGACAAATAATAGTTTGGAAGAATATGGTGGCTATATAAAAGGGTGATGGAAGGTTTTGAAATCTATCACCATGGTTGGATCAAAACCAACCAAATGGTAAAGATTATAGTGCAAAATTAAAAAAGAAACCAATGATGATGACTTGGGACCATTAGGTTTGAGTATTCCGAAAAAATCTTGAAATATGATTGAGTTTCATCATCCCACATTTGTGGAAATACGATAGTTAGGAAGAAGATGACGTGTAATAAAAGAGGGATGGATGGTTTAAAATCTATAACCATTGTTGGAATTTAAACCAAGCAACAAGTAAAAATTACAGTGCAAAATTAAAAGAGAAACCAATGATGATGACTTGAGACCATGGAAGTTTGAGTATTCGTTAAATATTGAAATAAGGTTGAGTTTTATCATCCGAAATTGGTGGTAATTTGATAGTTTAGAAGACAATAATAGGTATAAGAAAGTGGGATAGAAGGTTTTGAAATTTATAACCAAGGTTGCAATCAAAACCAACCAAATGGTAAAACTTATAATGCAAAATTAAAAGAGAACTCAAGGATGAAAATTTGGCAACATGAGGTTTGAGTATCTCTCAAATCTTGAAATAGGGTTGAGTTTCATCATCCCACATTGGTGGGAATATGATAGTTTGGAAGAAGACGATGAATATGAAAAAAGAGGGATAGATGGTTTTGAAATCTATAACCATGGTTGGAATCATAACCAACAAAATTGAAAAAATTATAGAGCAAAATTAAAAGAGAAACCAATGATAATGATTTAAGACCATAAGGGTTGAGTATTACTCAAATCTTGAAGTAAAGTTGACTTTTATCATCCTATAGTGGTGGAAATATGATAGTTTGGAAGAAGATAATAAGTATTGAAAGTCGGACGGATTGTTTGAAATATATAACCATGGTTGGAATCAAACCAACCAAATGGTAAAAGTTATAGTGCAAAATGAATAGAGAAACCAAGGATGATGACTTGGGACTAAGAGGAGTATTCCTCATATCTTGAAAAAAATGTTAAGTTTCACTATCCCTCATTGGTGGAAATATGATAGTTTTGGAAGAAGATGATGGGATTAAAAAAGAGGGATGCATGATTTTGAAATCCATAACCATTGTTGGAATCAAAACCACCAAATGCTAAACATCGTAATGCAAATTTAAAAGAGAAATCAAAGATCAAGGATGAAATTAAAAGAGAAATCAATAACAATGACTTAGCAACATGTTATTTGAGTATTCCTCAAATCTTAAAACAAGATTGAGTTTCATCATCCCACATTAGTGGATGGATAATAGTTTGAAATCCATAACCATGGTTGGAATCAAAACCAGCGAAATGACAAATATTATAGTGCAAAAATAAAAGAGAAATCAATGATGAAGACTTGGTTTATTGTTTAATCGATTTTATATTAATTGAGGAATTACGTTACACTTTAACTCGGTTCAATACTACTTTAAAAATGATATGATCACCGTGCAACGCACGGGCCCAACACTAATATATATATATTAAAACAAAAACCACCAAGAATGAGGTGGGACATTGACATTTGAGTATTCATCAAATCTTGCAATTTGGTGCATTTTGGTTATCCCACATTGGTTAGGAGATGATATAATGAAAGAATGATGTGGTTATTTATTAGAAGGAGAGAAAGTCTTTGTGCAAACTCATGTGTTAGCTTATTTTAGTTGACCCTCTATATGTACTCATGTGGTTGGCTAATTTTGGTTAACCATCTCAAGTTTTGGGTTGGTTTCTTTTCACTATCCCTTTTATTTATATAATCATCAATAGCCTTAGGTTCAATAGAGAAGTGCAAAGTTTTTGAGAAATAAAGAAGTGATCTTGACCATTCATTCGGTCAAGATAGGTTATAATTGGTCAAAAGTTGCGGCTTTGACCGTTCAAAAGTTGCGGCTTTGACCGGTCAAAAGTTGTGGCTGTTCCAAAAATAGAAGGGCAATTTCGTAACTTTTACAAAAAACACGGGCTGAGTTCATATATGAATCTGTGTGATTCACATATGAACTATACGTTCATATATGAATCTGTGTGATTCACATATGAACTATACGTTCATATATGAACCTTTGTAATTCACATATGAACTCTTTATAACTAATTCATATATGAATCTTGTGATTCATATATGAACCTTTGTGTTTCATATATAAAACTAATTAACTGTAGGTTCATATATGAATCAGTTGAACCAATTAACTGATTCATATATGAATCTTTGTGTTCATATATGAACCTTTGTAATTTACGTATAAACTTTTTTTAACTAATTCATATATGAACCTTTGTGTTCATATATGAACCTTTGTGATTTATATATGAATTTTTTTAAACTAATTCTCATATGAACAAATTAACTGATTCATATATGAATCACAAAGGTTCATATATGAATTAGTTAAAAATATTTTATATGTGAATTACAAAGGTTCATATATGAACACAAAGGTTCATATATGAATCACACAAATTCATATATGAACCTGTCCCGCGTATTTTTTAACGAAACTACCCCACTATCTTGTACAGACCACGCGTAGACCTCGCGAGGAATTATCCTCTGCTTCTCGGTCAAAGCCGCCGATCTTGACCGAATGCATGGCCAAGATCACTTCTCTATTTCTCAAAATATTTGTACTTCTCTTTTGAACCCTTCCCATCATCAATATATATATATATATATATATATATATATATATATTAAAATGAAAACCACCAAGAATGAGGTGACACAATAACATTTGAGTATTCATCAAATCTTGCAATTTGGTGCATTTTGGTTATCCCACATTGGTTAGGAGATGATAAAATGATGTGGTTATTTATTAGGAGTAGAGAAAGTCTTTGGTGAAAACTCATGGGTTAGCTTATTTTAGTTGACCCTCTATATGTACTCATGTGGTTGGCTAATTTTGGCTAACCATCTCAAGTTTTGGGTTGGTTGCTTTTCACTATACCTTTTATTTATATAATCAATCAATCAATATATATATATATATATATATTAAAATGAAAACCACCAAGAATGAGGTGACACAATAACATTTGAGTATTCATCAAATCTTGCAATTTGATGCATTTTGGTTATCCCACGTTGGTTAGGAGATGATAGAATGATGTGGTTATTTATTAGGAGTAGAGAAAGTCTTTGGTGAAAACTCATGGGTTAGCTTATTTTAGTTGACCCTCTATATGTACTCATGTGGTTGGCTAATTTTGGCTAACCATCTCAAGTTTTGGGTTGATTGTTTTTTCACTATCCCTTTTATTTATATAATCAATCAATCAATATGTATATATATTAAAACAAAAATCACCAAGAATGAGGTGAGACAATGACATTTGAGTATTCATCAAATCTTGCAATTTGGTGCATTTTGTTTATCCCACATTGGTTAGGAGTTGATAGAATGAAAGAATGATGTGGTTATTTATTAGGAGAAGAGAAAGTCTTTGTGAAAACTCATGGGTTAACTTATTTTAGTTGACCCTCTATATGTACTCATGTGGTTGGCTAATTTTGGCTAACCATCTCAAGTTTTGGGTTGGTTGCTTTTCACTATCCCTTTTATTTATATAATCAATCAATATATATATATATATATATATATATATATATATATATATTAAAATGAAAACCACCAAGAATGAGGTGACACAATAACATTTGAGTATTCATCAAATCTTGCAATTTGATGCATTTTGGTTATCCCACGTTGGTTAGGAGATGATAGAATGATGTGGTTATTTATTAGGAGTAGAGAAAGTCTTTGGTGAAAACTCATGGGTTAGCTTATTTTAGTTGACCCTCTATATGTACTCATGTGGTTGGCTAATTTTGGCTAACCATCTCAAGTTTTGGGTTGATTGTTTTTTCACTATCCCTTTTATTTATATAATCAATCAATCAATATGTATATATATTAAAACAAAAATCACCAAGAATGAGGTGAGACAATGACATTTGAGTATTCATCAAATCTTGCAATTTGGTGCATTTTGTTTATCCCACATTGGTTAGGAGTTGATAGAATGAAAGAATGATGTGGTTATTTATTAGGAGAAGAGAAAGTCTTTGTGAAAACTCATGGGTTAACTTATTTTAGTTGACCCTCTATATGTACTCATGTGGTTGGCTAATTTTGGCTAACCATCTCAAGTTTTGGGTTGGTTGCTTTTCACTATCCCTTTTATTTATATAATCAATCAATATATATATATATATATATATTAAAATGAAAACCACCAAGAATGAGGTGACACAATAACATTTGAGTATTCATCAAATCTTGCAATTTGATGCATTTTGGTTATCCCACGTTGGTTAGGAGATAATAGAATGATGTGGTTATTTATTAGGAGTAGAGAAAGTCTTTAGTGAAAACTCATGGGTTAGCTTATTTTAGTTGACCCTCTATATGTACTCATGTGGTTGGCTAATTTTGGCTAACCATCTCAAGTTTTGGGTTGATTGTTTTTCACTATCCCTTTTATTTATATAATCAATCAATCAATATGTTTATATATTAAAACAAAAATCACCAAGAATGAGGTGAGACAATGACATTTGAGTATTCATCAAATCTTGCAATTTGGTGCATTTTGGTTATCCCATATTGGTTAGGAGATGATAGAATGAAAGAATGATGTGGTTATTTATTAGTAGGAAAGAAAGTCTTTTGTGAAAACTCATGGGTTAGCTTATTTTAGTTGACCCTCTATATGTACTCATGTGGTTGGCTAATTTTGGCTAACCACCTCAAGTTTTGGGTTGATTGCTTTTCACTATACCTTTTATTTATATAATCAATCAATCAATATATATATATATATATATATATATATATTAAAACAAACACCACCAAGAATGAGATGGGAAAATGACATTTGAGTATTCATCAAATCTTACAATTTGGTGAATTTTGGTTATCACACATTGGTTAGGAGATGATAGAATGAAAGAATGATGTGGTTATTTATTAGGAGGAGAGAAAGTCTTTGTGAAAACTCATGGGTTAGCTTATTTTAGTTGACCCTCTATATGTACTCATGTGGTTGGCTAATTTTGGCTAACCATCTCAAGTTTTGGGTTGGTTGCTTTTCACTATCCCTTTTATTTATATAATCAATCAATCAATATATATATATATATATATATATATATATATATATATTAAAATGAAAACCACCAAGAATGAGGTGACACAATAACATTTGAGTATTCATCAAATCTTGCAATTTGATGCATTTTGGTTATCCCACGTTGGTTAGGAGATGATAGAATGATGTGGTTATTTATTAGGAGTAGAGAAAGTCTTTGGTGAAAACTCATGGGTTAGCTTATTTTAGTTGACCCTCTATATGTATTCATGTGGTTGGCTAATTTTCGCTAACCATCTCAAGTTTTGGGTTGATTGTTTTTTCACTATCCCTTTTATTTATATAATCAATCAATCAATATGTATATATATTAAAACAAAAATCACTAAGAATGAGGTGAGACAATGACATTTGAGTATTCATCAAATCTTGCAATTTGGTGCATTTTGTTTATCCGACATTGGTTAGGAGTTGATAGAATGAAAGAATGATGTGGTTATTTATTAGGAGAAGAGAAAGTCTTTGTGAAAACTCATGGGTTAGCTTATTTTAGTTGACCCTCTATATGTACTCATGTGGTTGGCTAATTTTGGCTAACCATCTCAAGTTTTGGGTTGGTTGCTTTTCACTATCCCTTTTATTTATATAATCAATCAATATATATATATATATATATATATATATATATATATATATATATATATATATATTAAAATGAAAACCACCAAGAATGAGGTGACACAATAACATTTGAGTATTCATCAAATCTTGCAATTTGATGCATTTTGGTTATCCCACGTTGGTTAGGAGATGATAGAATGATGTGGTTATTTATTAGGAGTAGAGAAAGTCTTTGGTGAAAACTCATGGGTTAGCTTATTTTAGTTGACCCTCTATATGTACTCATGTGGTTGGCTAATTTTGGCTAACCATCTCAAGTTTTGGGTTGATTGTTTTTCACTATCCCTTTTATTTATATAATCAATCAATCAATATGTTTATATATTAAAACAAAAATCACCAAGAATGAGGTGAGACAATGACATTTGAGTATTCATCAAATCTTGCAATTTGGTGCATTTTGGTTATCCCATATTGGTTAGGAGATGATAGAATGAAAGAATGATGTGGTTATTTATTAGGAGGAAAGAAAGTCTTTTGTGAAAACTCATGGGTTAGCTTATTTTAGTTGACCCTCTATATGTACTCATGTGGTTGGCTAATTTTGGCTAACCATCTCAAGTTTTGGGTTGATTGCTTTTCACTATACCTTTTATTTATATAATCAATCAATCAATATATATATATATATATATATATATATTAAAACAAACACCACCAAGAATGAGGTGGGATAATGACATTTGAGTATTCATCAAATCTTACAATTTGGTGAATTTTGGTTATCCCACATTGGTTAGGAGATGATAGAATGAAAGAATGATGTGGTTATTTATTAGGAGGAGAGAAAGTCTTTGTGAAAACTCATGAGTTAGCTTATTTTAGTTGACCCTCTATATGTACTCATATGGTTGGCTAATTTTGGCTAACCATCTCAAGTTTTGGGTTGGTTGCTTTTCACTATCCCTTTTATTTATATAATCAATCAATATATATATATATATATATTAAAATGAAAACCACCAAGAATGAGGTGACACAATAACATTTGAGTATTCATCAAATCTTGCAATTTGATGCATTTTGGTTATCCCACGTTGGTTAGGAGATGATAGAATGATGTGGTTATTTATTAGGAGTAGAGAAAGTCTTTGGTGAAAACTCATGGGTTAGCTTATTTTAGTTGACCATCTACATGTACTCATGTGGTTGGCTAATTTTGGCTAACCATCTCAAGTTTTGGGTTGATTGTTTTTTCACTATCCCTTTTATTTATATAATCAATCAATCAATATGTATATATATTAAAACAAAAATCACCAAGAATGAGGTGAGGCAATGACATTTGAGTATTCATCAAATCTTGCAATTTGGTGCATTTTGTTTATCCCACATTGGTTAGGAGTTGATAGAATGAAAGAATGATGTGGTTATTTATTAGGAGAAGAGAAAGTCTTTGTGAAAACTCATGGGTTAGCTTATTTTAGTTGACCCTCTATATGTACTCATGTGGTTGGCTAATTTTGGCTAACCATCTCAAGTTTTGGGTTGGTTGCTTTTCACTATCCCTTTTATTTATATAATTAATTAATCAATATATATATTAAAACAAAAACCACCAAGAATGAGGTGACACAATGACATTTGAGTATTCATCAAATTTTGCAATTTGGTGCATTTTGGTTATCCCACATTGGTTAGGAGA
Source organism: Saussurea involucrata (assembly GCA_033807775.1). Taxonomy (NCBI): domain Eukaryota; kingdom Viridiplantae; phylum Streptophyta; class Magnoliopsida; order Asterales; family Asteraceae; genus Saussurea; species Saussurea involucrata. The sequence goes on along the minus strand of CM066320.1, from coordinate 186,135,033 downwards.
TGATAGAATGAAAGAATGATGTGGTTATTTATTAGGAGGAGAGAAAGTCTTTGTGAAAACTCATGGATTAGCTTATTTTAGTTGACCCAAAGGAACAACCAAGGTGAATGAGGTGGCATGATGAGAGTTGAGTATTCCACCAACATTTATATTCGCTAATGATTCTGGACGTTATGAACTTTGGAGTACATATAGAGGGTCAACTAAAATAAACTAATCCATGAGTTTTCACAAAGACTTTCTCTCCTATTAAATAACCACATCATTCTATCATTCTATTATCTCCTAACCAATGTGGGATAACCAAAATGCACCAAATTGCATGATTTGATGAATACTCAAATGTCATTCCTATTTCAAAACTTTTATCTTTTCACTAATGTTGGATGATAAAACTCACTCACATTTCAATGTTTGTGGAATACTCAACTCTCATCATGCCACCTCATTCACCTTGGTTGTTCCTTTAATATATATATATATATATATATATATATAATGGATAGTGAAAAGCAACCAACCCAAAACTTGAGATGGTTAGCCAAAATTAGCCACCCATATGAGTACATATAGAGGGTAAACTAAAATAAACTAACCCATGAGTTTATGTTCCTAATTTCTTATTAATCATCGATAACTAAGTTATATACCTTTTAAATAAAATTTCTTTTATAATTTATTCTACAAATCCAAATTCCTTAATTCTTAATAAATTATATATTAAAAAACAAGGGCCACATCTAGCTTATTGCACAAGGCCTCTCAAATGTCAGGGTCGGCCCTGCTCTATATTGTATCACTTTAATATATATGAGAACTCCGAGATGAAACACCCACTAATCATATATTAACTATTGTTATTCCGCAACGCACGGGCCCATTTAAAATATAGAGGGTCAAAATATGGTCATTGAAGTAGACAACTCCGAGATGAAACACCCGCTAATCAAAGTTTGATATTCGCTAATGATTCTGGTCGATATTCGCTATAACCTTGGTTGAACTAAAATACAACTAAATAGTAAAAATTAGAGTGCGAAATTAGAGGAAAACCAATGATGATGATTTCACAACATGAGATTTGAGTATCCCTCAAATCTAGAAATAAGGTTGATTTTTATCATCCCACACTGGTGGGAATATGATAGTTTGGAAGAACATGATGAATATAAAAAGGAAGAATGAAGGGTTTTGAAATTTATAAACATGGTAGGAATCAAAATCAACCAAATAGTAAAAAGTGTGGCGCAAATTTAAAAGAAAAACCAAAGATGATGACTTCAAACAATGAGGCTTGAGTATTCCTCAATCTTGAGGTTATGTTTAATTATCCCACATAAGCAGTAATATGATAATTTGGAAGAAAAAATGATGGGTCTAAAAAAGAAGGATGAATGGTCATCTATAACTATGGCTGGAATCAAAACCAACTAAATGGTAAATATTATAGTGCAAAATAAAATAGTAATTAATGATGACGATTTGGTTTATTTTTTGATATATATATATATATATACACATATATATTGATGAATTACATTTCATTTTAATTCAGCTCATTATCTATAAAAATAAATTATAGCCATCATGCAACGCACGAGACCAACAATAGTAATTAATTTCTTTTACACATTTGATTTTAATACCTTTATTGGTGGAAAATAATTGAAAATTATTTATCTCTCGTATATAAAAGTTTAAAGATTTCTCAAAATCAGGTAATTTTCACCTTATGTATCTTCTCTTTCTCTATTTTAACATATTATTTAGGATAGCTATTGAGAAAAAAAATCTTAAATATTAAAGAACTATATGAACATATGTATTAAAGATAATTTCTATCAATTTCCATGTTTGTAATTTAGCTATTTTTTTATAAATGTTTTTCCCCCCAACAACCTAGACGTGTCTTTTTGACTCCCCAATAATGGACTAAAAAGCACATGCTATGTTAAATACAATCAATGACTTTTATTTATTAGTTCCTTGATTATTTTATAAAACGTATGATTGAGAACATTGAGTTTTGATTATATGTGGGATGATATGAAGATGATTTATATTTATTGAAGCTAAAAGACCATTCACATCAATCAAATATCAATGATATTTTTTATATCAATACAAGTTTAAACTCTTTTTAAAAGGGGTTTTCTATCCTTAACCTCCAGCCATTTTATATAGAGGGAGGCTAATGGCACCAAAAAAAAGGCTAATGACACCAAAAATGATTGCATTGTTTTCATAAACAATCATTTTTTGATTTATATATATATATATATATATATATATATTTATTTATATAATATATATATATATATATATATATATTATTTGACATATATATATTATTATTCTTTTTGTTTATATATATAGGAGTGTCAATTTTATACCGAGACAAACCAACCAATTCTCATACCAACCGTACCAATTTAATTGGTACCAATTTAGTTGGTACCGACCTAATTGTTTGGTATATCGTACCAACTATTTAAACTTGGTTGGTACGTGGTATTAGAAGTCGTGTACCACGGTAATACCGTACCGTACCGACTTAGAAATATAGAAATATATATATATAGTTATTCTTTTTTGTTATATATATATATATATATATATATATATATATATATTTAAAATAGGGAAATTAATTAAAATACCCTAAGTCAAATCACGTTTTACTGAAATACCCAAAATCTCTCCCATGTTACAAAAATACCCCAAAAATCCGCGATGGAGCCCGCGATCGCGGGCTCCAGGCCACGTGTCACCAAAGTTTGCCCACTTTGCCCGCGTTGGTCCCTCAAGAATGCTCGTGGTCCAGCTTTCCCCCCTAAGAATGCCCGCGTGTGCAGTTTTGGTCCCTGCCCGCGTTTGACTCTCGTTGACCCCCGCGATCGCGGGCTACACGTGTCCAAAGTTTGCCCACTTTGCCCGTGTTGGTCCCTCAAGAATGCCCGCGGTCCAGCTTTCCCCCCTCAAGAATGCCCGTGTGTGCATTTTTGGTCCCTGCCCGCGTTTGACTTTCTTTGACCCCCGCGATCGCGGGCTCCTGTGCCACGTGTCGGCACAGGGTTAACCCTAAAATCACTTTGACGAACCCTAAACCCTAAATGTTACTTCGGCCGCACTATATAAGGGGGGGGGGACCAAAAAACGGCACTCTCATTTTTTTAATCACTCTCTCAAATTTTAATCAAACTCTCTCAATTTTCTCCCACTCTCTCAATTTTGTCGTGTGGAATACGCGTTCGGGTTTTGTGAAGATGTCTCGTATTACCTCTGTGGTATGTTTTCCTTATGTTATTTGTTATTTTTTGTATGTTATTTTAAGTTAAGATATATGATTTGTAGGTTGTTATAGTGCGTTTATAACTTATGTTTGAATATGTTCTATGTTTAGCATGATATGTATGGTTTTATGTTTGAATGTGATATTTGTATGTTATAATGTGTATGTTGTTATAGTGTGTTTTTTCATAAAAAAATTGTTAAGAGTGTTCTTTTATAAAAAAAATTGTGTTTTTATAAAAAAATCGTTAACAATGTTTTTTTTTTATAAAAACACACTCTTAACAATTTTTTTATAAAAACACACCCTTAACAATTTTTTATAAAAACAGTGTGTTTTTATAAAAAATTGTTAAGAGTGTGTTTTTATAAAAAATTGTTATAGTTTTATGGTTTTTATAATGTGTTTTTTTATAAAAAAATTGTTAATTTTTTTTTATAAAAACAGTTTTTAAAAAAATTTGTTAAAAATGTGTTTTTTATAAAAAATTGTTAAGAGTGTGTTTTTATAAAAAAATTGTTATAGTTTACATCCCCATATGCTTGCATCCCAGACATTGGCTGCTTGGAGTGTTTGAACTAGACACTATGGTCATGACCCTATATGACAGCGAAAAGGACGGTCTCTGCAAACAACAATTGACAGAGCAGATGCAATCGTTTAAAACAAAACTATATACGTTCTTTTCATTGATCGGGGATCATAGACGTCGCGAAATGTCAAGTATCTTTCGCACAAAGATGGCCGGCCAAGTACCCCAGCAGACCGGGTTATATGCGGATTGCGGTGTATGGGTATGCCGTAATGTCCAAAAGTTGATAAATAACGAAGAGATATGGGTACCCCCTAACGAAACTGTAACAACCCAATCCAAGACATGCCCAAAACAAGACATATATAATGATATATCGCCAAAACTTGGCCCAAGGTTCACACCATCAAAATAACAAAACTTGGGTTTGCGGAATAACCCTAATACAACTGAGAGTTTCTAATAACAAAAATGTAAAGGAAGTCCTCTAATGCCACGCCATGCCCGCTCTCACGCCTTCTCTTTACCACTAGAGGAACTGTCCTTAACCTGCTTACCTGAAAAAGGTTTCAATTTTGAAAATGCGAGGGTTAGACCACAAGGTCTAGTGAGATCCCTCAGTTACAAACACACCACATTTATCATTTAAAACTTTGCGAAACATAAATCAATATGAAGTTTGGCAAATAACATATGGGACACCCCCCCATAACACATCACACTATGACATATGGGACACACCCCCCATAAGCGTCATACCATCATATATGGGTCACACCCCCCATAAGCACCGCATCAGATCGTATGGGACACCCCCCCATATAGCTCACATCATGCATAAGTAACATATATGCACATACATTAAGTAAACACGCTCGTACAAGTAAATAAACAAGTACCATCAAGCTTTGGCTAGAAAAACTCACCTGATTTGCTTACGTCCTTCTCCTACTCTGACTCGCACTTCCAAACGACCTACCTGAGCGAAAGGATGAAAACGCATAAGCCGACTGCATCACTTATCCAGACAAAACCCCTTTTCCGGACAACACCCCTTTTCCGGACAACACAATACCCGGACAACTCGATACCCAGACAACTCTATACCAGGACAACTCTCCATTCGGACAACATCACATCCGGACAACTCCTATCCGAACAACATCACATCCGGACAACTCCTATCCGGACACACACATCCGACTGACGAACACTTACCCGGAAACCTTCATCTGAACAACGTGTCCGGACGTCCAGGGAGGTTTCCGGACGTCCAGGGAGGTTTCCGGACGTCCAGGGAGGTTTCCGGACGTCCAGGGAGGTTTCCGGACGTCGACCTGCTCCCTTTTTGGAGCTGAAATTAACTAAATAGATCGAAATACTCGAAAGGAAGATTTGCAGCAATACCAGAGTCATTAACCTCAAAAGTTCCTGAAATCCTAGCAGCTAAATCACACTACAGGTCCAAACTCTCCCATTTAGTCTCATAACCCACTTTCAACACCAAAACCCCAAAATAACCATTCTGATAATCAAACCACAGATTCGAGATTAAAATGAGAGTTTACCTGGTGATTTCCTGCTGCAAATTCGAATCCCAAACACACCCTGGCTTTAGATTTCCAAGCACCAAGCTCCTTCTTCTCCAAAAATCACAAGAGCTCCAAAAAACCCTTCTCCCTTTTCTTTCTCCAAAACACAGCCGACACACTCACTCTAAATCAGTCAAAATGGAATGTTTCTAGGGTTTTGTGCCCATTATATACCTTGTCCTATTTTACAAAATACTACCCTCAACTTCCATTTATAATAAATCCACCACAAGACTTGGAACCCTTCCTTTTTGGACACGGTTACTACAACACTCCCCCCTCAAAAGAATTCCGTCCCCGGAATTCCATTCTCGAAAAGATGGGGGTACCTGGTCCTCATTTCCGATTCCACCTCCCACGTAGCCTCCTTCCCTTTGTGGTATCTCCACTGAACCTTTACTAGACGAACCTCTTTATTCCTCGTCTTCCGGACCTTACTGTCCACGATTTCTATTGGTTCCTCCACGAACGTCAAATTCTCGTCAATACTGACATCCTCCAACGGAATGGCCACATCAGGCTCGGCCAAACATTTCTTCAAGTTCGACACATGAAACGTCGAATGAATTTTGCTTAACTCCTCCGGCAACTCCAACCTGTATGCCACCTCACCCACTCGCTTGGTGATGGCGAAAGGTCCAACGTATCTTGGTTTTAGTTTCCCCCTTTTTCCAAATCGGACTACTCCCTTCCACGGTGATACTTTGAGCATCACTTTATCCCCCACCGCGAATTCAATTGGTTTTCTTCTCTTATTCGCGTACGCTCTTTGACGATCCTGAGCCACTTTCAATCTTTCCCTGATCACATTGATCTTATCGGCAGTTAACTGCACGATTTCCGGTCCTGCCAACTGCTTCTCTCCCACTTCATTCCAGCACAACGGCGTCCTACACTTACGCCCATACAACGCTTCAAACGGAGCCGCTTGAAGACTGGCGTGATAGCTGTTGTTATACGAGAACTCGATCAACGGTAGGTGGGATTCCCACGAACCCTTGAAATCTACCACACATGCACGCAACATGTCCTCCAGGGTCTGGATAGTCCTCTCGCTTTGTCCATCCGTCTGAGGGTGATAGGCGGTGCTCAAACAAAGCCGCGTGCCTAACTCCCTTTGTAGACTCCTCCAAAACGACGACGTGAAGCGACTATCACGATCGGAGATAATGGACGACGGCACTCCATGCCTCGTCACTACCTCGTTGACGTACAATTTGGCCAACCTCTCCAACGAGTCGCTCTCCCGAATAGGTAGAAAGTGAGCCGACTTGGTGAGACGGTCAACTATCACCCATATAGCATCGTGACCCTTCGGGGTCCTTGGTAACTTTGTTACAAAGTCCATGGTAATACAGTCTCACTTCCACACTGGAATCTCTAAGGGCTGCATTTCTCCATACGACCTTTGGTGCTCTGCCTTGACCTTCAAACAGGTTAAACAACGCTCCACAAAGTACGCGACATCTTTCTTCAACCCCGGCCACCAATACAGTTGCCCCAGGTCTCGATACATCTTATTAGTACCCGGGTGAACAGAATATCGCGACTTATGCGCTTCTTCTAAGACCCGCTCACGCAGACCTCCCAACTTAGGAACCCACACTCGGTTTCCAAAACACCTCACCCCACTCTTTTCACACTTCAAGGATGTCACATAGCCGACAATCCTCTCACTTTTCCACTTCTCCTCTACTAGAGCTTCCTCTTGAAATTTCCTGATCTCGTCGAATAGATTAGGAACCATTTCAATCCGAAAGGCCACCACTTTCGTTGGCTCTCTTCTTTATTTCCGACTCAAGGCGTCGGCCACGACGTTCTCTTTACCTGGATGGTAAAGGATCTCGCAATCATAATCACTCAACAACTCCACCCAACGACGCTGTCTCATATTCAGCTCTTTTGATCAAACAAATGCTGGAGACTCTTATGATCAGAATAAATCTGACACTTAACCCCGTACAAGTAGTGCCTCCAAATCTTTAGCGCGAAAATCACCGCCGCTAACTCCATATCATGCGTAGGATAATTCTTCTCGTGCTCCTTCAACTGACGGGATGCATAGGCAATCACCCTTCCGCCTTGCATCAAAACGCACCCTAGCCCCAACTTGGACGCATCACTGTAGATCACAAATCCTTCGGTTCCATTAGGCAAGGATAGAACCGGAGCACTACTCAACTTGTCTTTCAATTTGCTGAACTCCTCCTCCTGGGCCTTAGTCCACACAAACTTAGAATTCTTTTTGGTTAAAGCAGTCAACGGCGTAGCTATCCGAGAAAAGTCCTGAATGAACTTCCGGTAGTAGCCTGCTAACCCAAGAAAACTTCTCACCTCAGATGGCGATCTCGGGGTCTCCCACCCCTTAATGGCCTCCACTTTAGCCGGGTCTACCTTGACACCATCTTCCGACACCACGTGTCCTAAAAATTGGACTTCTTTAAGCCAAAACTCGCACTTAGAGAATTTCGCAAAAAACTTCTCTCGTCGCAACAGGTCTAGCACTAAGCGAAGATGCTCTCTGTGCTCACTTCCAGATTTGGAATAAATGAGGATGTCGTCGATGAACACAATCACACATTTGTCTAACAGCGCACTACACACCCGATTCATCAGATCCATGAATACCGCCGGAGCATTAGTCAACCCGAAGGGCATGACTAAGAACTCGTAATGCCCGTACCTCGTACGAAAAGCCGTCTTCGGCACATCCTCTTCCCTTACTTTCAACTGATGATAGTCAGATCTCAGGTCTATCTTCGAGAAGAATTTCGCTCCTTGCAACTGGTCAAACAAATCGTCGATCCTCGGGAGCGGGTACTTATTCTTGATCGTCACCTTGTTGAGCTCGCGATAATCAATGCACATTCGCATCGATCCGTCCTTCTTCTTGACAAACAGTACCGGTGCTCCCCAGGGTGACGAACTAGGGCGTATGAACCCCTTATCCAACAACTCTTGCAACTGAGTCATCATCTCCTTCATCTCTGCCGGTGCCAACCGATACGGCGCACGCGCTATCGGTGCCGCGCCGGGCATCAAATCAATTCTGAACTCGACTTGTCGATCCGGGGGTAAACCCGTCAGGTCATCCGGAAATACCTCCGGAAACTCACTCACCACCGGGACGTCTTCTAGACTTTTCTTCTCCTTCTTAGCGTCTAACACATATGCTAGAAAACCCTGACACCCCTTTTCTAAACAATGCCTCGCCTTCATCACCGTGATGAGACAGGACTTACGTTCACACCTATCCCCATAGATCACTACCTCGGACTTATCCGGCAATGCGATACGTATCATCTTCTTATTGCACAAAATGCTAGCATCATTACTAGCCAACCAATCCATTCCTACCACAACATCAAACTCTCCCATACCCATCGGGTATAGGCGCAAGGGAAACATATGACCCTCTACTTCCATACTACACCCCTCATACACCTCCTTCACCAAGACGCAACTATCGTCTGCAATTTCAACCTCAAAACCACACTCTAACCTTTTAGGCATCACAGACAGACACTGAGCAAAGGTCGGCGATACAAACGACGGTTTGCACCCGAATCAAACAACACTTTAGCAAGCTTCGAATTAACAAGAAATGTACCTGATACCACGTCAGGCTCATCAGCCGCCTCTTCCGCTGACATGTGAAAAGCCCTAGCCCTCACTCGGCCTGGTTCCACCTTCTTTTCTCCACCTCTTCCTCCTTGACCCCCTCCCGAACCACCAGAAGATCCCTTCCTCAACTGCGGGCAATCAGGTTTGATATGATCCGGAGAGCCACACTGGTAACACGTTCTCGGGCTAGAACATTCCCGCGCCATGTGCCCCAGTTTTCCACACTTATAACAACCATCAGGTTCAAAGCAATCTCCACGGTGCACTTTATTACACTTCCCACACGGTCTGTCATTGAACCTCGGTCCCCCCGCAACTCGGGTCTAGAGGTCTTAGATCTCTTCACATCCCGCACGGGTCCATCCCACTTCCTCTTATCCACACTCCTTTCTGACATCTGTCGGTTCTTTCCCTTCTCGGTTAACTCTGTCACATCGACCGCCGCTTAAAACGTCGCGGGGCCACGGTTCTGCACTAGCTCTCTTATACTGCTCTTCAGTCCCCACACATACCTTTTAACTCGTCTTTCCTCAGTAGGTACATAAACTTCAGCGAAACGTGCCTTTTCAATGAACTTAGAAGTGTATTCTTGCACAGACATCGACCCCTGCTCAAGTCCCATAAACTCCTCTTCCAATCTCTTCATTGCCGCCAACGGGCAAAATTGGGCTAGGAACCTTCCAGTGAAAGTTTCCCACGATGTCTTCTTTGCCACTTCCGAGCCTTTACCTCCCGTTTCCACATCCCACCAAAAGATAGCATTTGCCTTCAGCATTGACATGGCAAACAGCGCCTTGTCTCCTTCAGCACACTTACTTGTGTCAAACGCCAGCTCCATCTCCCGAACCCACCTCATTGCTAACACCGGGTCACGTTCCCCACTGAAAGATGGAGGCTTGTAAGACATAAAGGTTTTGAAGGTACACCCCTTAACAGACTTTGACTCTCCTGTCACAAATGGGGTCACTTGGGAGTGGCTCCCCACCTCAGTTGTAGGTAATTTGGATGCTTCAGCCTCAGTTTCTTTCACACTTTCAGTTTGCCCTTCCGATGTCGACCCAGTACGATGCTTCAGCAATGCCTGCAAAGTCTCCTGCAGTTTACCCATTTCAGCAGTAAACTTTTCTTCCGTCACAAAAGCCTGGTTGCGGTCCAGACTCGGACCCTCTTTCCCTGAAGCGGTACTCTCAGATTGGGTCGGCTTGCGTACCTCCGGTGCTCCCGCACTCTTAGCCCGACGGACGGTCGGCGCCTTTTTCTTACCTCTGGTCGCCATCCCGCTATTCCCAGTCTGGGTGGCAGCTCGTCTGGGTGCTCTTCCCCGACCCCTTCCACGGCCTCCGCCTCTCCCGCGGGTAGTCGGTTGTCTCGGAGAACCCACCGATCCACCCTCCAAAATCTCCTCCACGCGGATTTCCCTCGCCGGCACAGACTTACTCCTCAAACTCCGTTCTGACATTTCAACTACTGTAACATTACACAAAATATAGATTAACAACCGCCCCAAAGTAACAAGGCAAGAGTGATCCCCGCCATGTACCTGTAAATTCACAATTACACTGGCCAGGTGTAATCCCGAACTTACCTTACATGATAGTTTTCACCACCCTATTATGTACGCATCCCAGTGAGGTCTCCCTAGGCCTTCCTATTTTCTCAGTTGTACTCTACAGTTTAAGTTTAGGCCCATCCAGTCACCTAAATCCCTTAAACTACGGCTCTGATACCATTTGTAACAACCCAATCCAAGACATGCCCAAAACAAGACATATATAATGATATATCGCCAAAACTTGGCCCAAGGTTCACACCATCAAAATAACAAAACTTGGGTTTGCGGAATAACCCTAATACAACTGAGAGTTTCTAATAACAAAAATGTAAAGGAAGTCCTCTAATGCCACGCCATGCCCGCTCTCACGCCTTCTCTTTACCACTAGAGGAACTGCCCTTAACCTGCTTACCTGAAAAAGGTTTCAATTTTGAAAATGCGAGGGTTAGACCACAAGGTCTAGTGAGATCCCTCAGTTACAAACACACCACATTTATCATTTAAAACTTTGCGAAACATAAATCAATATGAAGTTTGGCAAATAACATATGGGACACACCCCCCATAACACATCACACTATGACATATGGGACACACCCCCCATAAGCGTCATACCATCATATATGGGTCACACCCCCCATAAGCACCGCATCAGATCGTATGGGACACACCCCCCATATAGCTCACATCATGCATAAGTAACATATATGCACATACATTAAGTAAACACGCTCGTACAAGTAAATAAACAAGTACCATCAAGCTTTGGCTAGAAAAACTCACCTGATTTGCTTACGTCCTTCTCCTACTCTGACTCGCACTTCCAAACGACCTACCTGAGCGAAAGGATGAAAACGCATAAGCCGACTGCATCACTTATCCAGACAAAACCCCTTTTCCGGACAACACCCCTTTTTCGGACAACACCCCTTTTCCGGACAACACCCCTTTTCCGGACAACACCCCTTTTCCGGACAACACAATACCCGGACAACTCGATACCCGGACAACTCTATACCAGGACAACTCTCCATTCGGACAACATCACATCCGGACAACTCCTATCCGGACAACATCACATCCGGACAACTCCTATCCGGACACACACATCCGACTGACGAACACTTACCCGGAAACCTTCATCTGAACAACGTGTCCGGACGTCCAGGGAGGTTTCCGGACGTCCAGGGAGGTTTCCGGACGTCGACCTGCTCCCTTTTTGGAGCTGGAATTAACTAAATAGATCGAAATACTCGAAAGGAAGATTTGCAGCAATACCAGAGTCATTAACCTCAAAAGTTTCTGAAATCCTAGCAGCTAAATCACACTACAGGGTCCAAACTCTCCCATTTAGTCTCATAACCCACTTTCAACACCAAAACCCCAAAATAACCATTCTGATAATCAAACCACAGATTCGAGATTAAAATGAGAGTTTACCTGGTGATTTCCTGCTGCAAATTCGAATCCCAAACACACCCTGGCTTTAGATTTCCAAGCACCAAGCTCCTTCTTCTCCAAAAATCACAAGAGCTCCAAAAAACCCTTCTCCCTTTTCTTTCTCCAAAACAAAGCCGACACACACACTCTAAATCAGTCAAAATGGAATGTTTCTAGGGTTTTGTGCCCATTATATACCTTGTCCTATTTTACAAAATACTACCCTCAACTTCCATTTATAATAAATCCACCACAAGACTTGGAACCCTTCCTTTTTGGACACGGTTACTACAGAAACCGACGATGAGGCAATGGATTTCCGCCGACATATGGCGGAGTCAATTTATGCGCATTGTCTAATAGGGCCACGTTAGGTTGTTTATGTAACATTAAATAATTGTTATTTTTAGTATTAACTTATTTTGTTAAAGTATTGTGATTGACTTACTGTTTACTTCATTTGGTTTTTGCTAATTTCATCCATTTACTCAACTTTGAGTATCGATATCTCTTTCACACATACTCTATTTTGGACGCATTATATATCATTTCGAAGATCTCATATAGAAGAACATAAACCTACTAAAAGTTAGTTATATATAACACATATATATAAATTTAAATGCGTCCAAAGTTTAGTAAAACCCATATTTCCAACACCTAGTAAGTAGGTTTATGAAACTTGCGATAATCCTAATACAGATATTATTGGATGAACAAGCATTTATTTCTTGATTAATGGGGTATTGGTTCTTGTTGTCTGGAAGTGATTCATATGATGCAAAAATTGGTATCATGTAATGTAGAACAATATCTATATTATAGAAACTTGCATTTGATAGTACCATATAAATCTGATCTAAATTCTCATTAATTAGCTATGTTTGACTACTTAAAGACTAATTTTCTGCCTAATGAAAGACCTTTATTCAAGAGCAGACGAATATTGCAGTTACTTTTTCAGTGGAATCATGCAGGCAACTTTTTCAGACGAAATCTATAAACACATTCAAATAATAATAATTTAAAACGATTTAATGAATTAGTTAATATATGATTATTATGTTAATGCGATAGGAGTGTAAAACAAAATTGAAAAAAAAATAAGAGATGTACCATAAATTAAATAATTAACTATAAGAGTATGAATTTTAAATATAAAAAATATTTTTTTATGTAGTGTATAACTGTATATGATATATATTAAAATATATAAATCCAAAAAAATTCAAGATTGGGCTCATTTCGAACGTATCGAAGAGACGATTATAATGGTATAATTTGTTAGAATTAAAACGTATTTTTTAACGTATTTTAGTTAATAAACGATTATATGTGTTAAATGTAAAACTAAAATAATGAAAGTAAAAGGTATAAAGTAAACTTAGTAAATAAGTATAGGGGTTGAAAGTGTAACATTTCATTTTAAATTCGTAAAAATGGACGAAATGGGGTGAACAGTGCCAAAATATCAAAATTTTCATAAATGGTCCCTGGAATTTTTCAAAAATGGTCCCTTGCAATTGAAAAGTCACAAAAATAACCCCATCGCGGGATGAGCCCGCGATCGCGGGATTCCATTTTTCAAAAATGGTCCCTGCAAGTTTAAAAAAGTGTCAGAAAGGTCCCTGGCCCGCGATCGCGGGCTCCCATCGCGGATTTTTAGGGTATTTTTGCAAAGTGGGAGAGATTTTGGGTATTTCAGTAAAACATGGTCAAACTTAGGGTATTTTAATTAATTTCCCTTTAAAATATATAAATCAAATAAATTCAATATTAGGCTCATTTCGACCGTATCGAAGAGACGATTATAATGGTGTAACTTGTTAAAATTAAAACGTATTTTTTAATGTATTTTAGTTAATAAACGATTATATGTGTTAAATGTAAATTTTAAATTATGAAAGTAAAAGGTATAAAGTAAAGTAAGTAAATAAGTATAGGGGTTGAAAGTATAAATATCAAATCAAAATCACATTTTTTGTCGAAAAGGCCTAGGGCCTATAAAGGGGGTAAATTATTATGGGAAAAGGCCTAGCTATGTCTGAGAATAATCAAGTAACAAGATTAACACATTAAGCTCATTGTATATTGAGTAGAAATGTAGAAGATAAGAGTTTAGCACAAAATCTCTCTTGGAGGCCACACACACACACTCTTGGTGGCTAGACACAAATGACCTCTCACACAAAACCCTAACAATTGGGTTTATATACCCTTTGACCAAACCTAGATAATTTTGACTTTGACTTTTGTCTAATACAATTAGACTAAATACAATTATCCCTAAATCTTGGATACATTGTGTACTAACAATCTCCCCCTATGGATCCAAGATTTAAAAAAAAATATGACGATAGTCTTCAGCTCTTTAATCTTCAGATAGGCTTTATCTTCAAGAATCCACTTTGGCGGCTTTAGATCTTCATTAGGCTCTTCCGAAACAAATAGTCACAAAGTCTTGAAAACACGAACTTCAAATCTGTGTAAGGTTGATCAAGGTCTTCAAATAAAATCTTTATATCTTTGAATCTTCGATCTTTGCAGCAGCTTTGACCTTTTGGCAAATTTCTTCAGTCTTTGAATTATGAACGGGATTTGAGGTTTAACGGGCTTTGAGCTTTAAGACATTCTTGAATAATATTTAAGCACGAACTGTCTTTGTATCTTCACATCTGAACAATAATAATCTCTGAATATTGAAGCATCTTGAATTGAACTTCTTCTTCTTTGACATATATCTCTTTGACTTTGAAAATTGAGATATTCAAATTATCTCCCTCTTTTCTTCTGTTTGATATTTCTCCCCCTTTTTGATGATTGTGAGCATCATGATCATCAAAATTCTTGGTCAATTTCAGCATTCTCTTTGAGTACCAGAAATAATCTCCTCCATTTGATCTGTTCAACCGTCAATTCCAAAAATGTTTATCCGAATCTTTTCAAATTCAGATAATATAAAGTGGTAACCCCGAAACAACGGATGAATCAGTTAGAATGCCTGTAAGTTGCACAAAGCCACTTAGTACAACGGATGTACTTTGGATAGGAGCTTTTTGATGTTCACTCCTCCAGGGCTTCCATTCAATAATCGAAAAACATGAAGGAATTTCTATGAACGTTATGACAAGAAAACATATTCCTTGTGTGTACGTGCAAGTGTAGAAATGATTGAAGCAACTTATGCTTGATAATAGTTAGGCTCAAATTGTGTAAACTGGTGAGACAACAACAAGTTTTCCACGGACTCAATGTGCATGAATGAAGAGCGAAGGTGGGGCAAACTTCCTTCTTTTCAATATCCAAACCTTCCGAGTGAAGATTGGATAGATAATATGCTGCATCCCCAAGAAAATTGAAACATTTCTTTGTTGAGAAAGAAATGAGTAGCTGGTGGGGTTTAATGCAAGAGTTGGCATGGGCTAGTTGCCTGTTTCAATGACGGTCACCAAAGAATGTGAACCAATCAACAATGTGGCTGCCCGGCTCAGAAAGTGGCTGGTGCAGAGTTCTCGTATTCTTTTAACTCTGTTCTCACACCCTCTTTCTGTTTTTAATCTGCTCACTTCTAACCAAACTCTCTTTTTCATTTTACCTCAGCACAATGAGATTACTCAACCGGATGAGTTATCTCCCCCACTCTTTGATTTTGACCCCTCACCCCTCAATCACTCAAGGATAACTTCTTGGGTGGGAAACACTGGTTAACGTGGATCCATAGAAGTACAATGTAGCTCACACACTGATTCCCATGAAATTTTGTCCTAAAGGTGTGTTGTTCAACAGTTTAGCTCGAACAAAAATAAATCTCAATTTTTTTTGAATAACATTGTCATCAGATTGTATGCTCCTCAATAATATCAAGAAATATTTGAGCATTTGAACGTTGAAGATTTCTCACAACAAGAATATTGAAAGAATGAAATGAATTCGAAAGACTTGTTTGAGAATCTGACAATGTATCAATCAGATCAAATATGAAAGATATCCATTAACGCTTAGGGTATCAAAGAATTGAATATTTTGTTTATATGAACAAATATAAACAACCTTTGAATGAAACGCTTAAGTTCTCACGCTGAATGAATGTATGATGCTCAACAAAATTGGAAATTCAAACGGGAGTATTACCATCGATAAAGTTGTTTCGTTTTGAGACGTGGTAATAACAAAGTCAATATGAAGCTGAACCGGTGTGCATGAATACTTGAAAGTATAGACAAGACAATACGCAAGTATTAATCTTTGGAAACACACGGTCAGAAACAATGATATAACAACCCGAGATATACATGAAAAACATTTAAAATCACACTTCTAAAATTATAAAATATGTTTGAACTATAGAAGTGGTTTGAACATTTAAGAACAAGTTTTTCATGCTTGAAAGTCGTTCTTCTTTCAAACAATCTCAGATTAAGTTCAGAAGATACTTACAGTCATCAGTATTATCTCCCCCTGAAATTATGATCGACTGATTTAAGAATCGGATAAGCTCCCCCTCAAAATCTGCAAAGATCTTAATTTGACAAAATCAGCACATGTACCAGTCAAAGGCTATTTTTTTTAATTTTTATTTATTTATTTAAAGATTAAGAACGAGTCCTGATCTGATATGATCAGAAGTCAAACACATTGAAAGCTCGGGTTCTAAACTGAAGTGTTTAGAAGCCATAATCTCTTTGAAGTCCGGGTTCTAAAATGATGTGTTTAGAAACCATTAAAACATAATTGAAGTGCGGGTTCTGAACTGAATTATTCAGAAACCATTACGCTCCCCCTACAAAGAAGCATAAAAAGGTATGTCAATAAGCACAAGTATAAACCAAAATGTTTAAGAATTTCTCCCCCTGAAATTATGCATATGGTTTCAGCACAAGTAATCTTCTTCAAGTTGCACACTTCTCTTCTGTTTTTCAGTCATGTGTTTGGTAGTAATTAGGCATTCAACACCGCACATGATAAACCTGCAAAACAGATTAAGTAGATTTTGGTACCCATTGCCAATTGGGTCCTGGCTTGTTATGTGCAGATTTCTTAGAAGGAATAATGCAAGTACCATACCAGTACTGAACATCTTCTTTCTTAACAAAATCATTAGTTCCACAATAAGAACAACATATGTGCTTTTGTGCTAACCTAATCAAATGATTTGCAGAATATATAAGATTAGGTTTAACAAAAGACTTACCTTTCAGAGCATTGTTCTTCTTGTTCACCGTAGGTGGAGGAACAGATGACTTTGGTGCATCCCTTTCAGGTGAAGATCCTTTCACTTTCCAAACCATCTTTACAGGCTTAAAGATAGGAGTATCTGAACTTGTAGCAACATGGTTATAGAAGATATTAGAAGGGCGCATCTGATCCTTTGAAGAAGTGCTTGATTTGACAGACTTTGCCGAAGAAAGATGTTCATGAATTGAACCAAAAGCATTCTTGAATGAACATTCCGAAGCAGTTGAATCATCATACGGCGATTGAACAATAGTATCGACACTAGATTGTTCAGATAATTCAACGATGTTAATTGCTTCCAGTTTCTGAACCTTTTCGGACAGAACATTCCTTTCTCGAGAAATCAAATCAAACTTCTTTTGTAGATCAGATTTGATCTTCTGCTCTTTCATAGCTTCCGATGCTAAAGCAGACACTCTCCTCGTTAGCTTTGAGATTTCGGCCTGAAACACTTTTCTTTCATCTGAATAGACATCTTTCGCACTTTTCGCTTGAAAATCTTTAATTTTCTTCTTTTCAGATTCTTTTATTTCGATGTCTAATTCTTTCTCCAAATTAGATATTTGCATTGAAAGCTCAACACTTTTTGATTCAAAAACTTTTCTTTCAGTGTCAAACTCAGACATCTTTTTGTCAAGCTTTTCCTTTTCTAAAAATAAAACTTTTTCAAAATCGGAGTTTTGATTTGAAAGTTTTATGCATGTAAGCTCAATAGCTTTCTTTTCATCAAAACACTTCTTGGAAAACTCAGAAAATTTATTTCCAAAGCTTGCCTTTTCTTTTTTAAAAAATGTTCTTAACGGATTAGAGTTCTCCATTTGTAAATTGGAAATGTTCTTAACAAACTTAGAGTTCTCATGCTTTAGCTCAGCATTTTCAGTTTCCAATGCTCTTACTTTTTCCTCTCTCTTCTTCATCTCATCTATTTCTTTCTCAAATTCTTCTCTTTCCTTTCTCATCACTTGTTCAAGATCAGATATTTTCTTTGTTAGCTCAGCGTTCTTTTCCTCTAAAGAAAGCATCAGATTTGCTTTAGATTCACAATCACACTTCTTCACACCAACTTGTGTTTTCAGAAAGTTAAACGTGTTTATATAACCTTCAATAAGTTTATTTTGTTCTGCAATTTTAGCCATATATTTAGAATTATCGCTCTGAATTAGGCTAGCTCTTATACTTTCTTTTTCAAGTTCCTTTTCTAAATGGTTTATCTTCTGAGAATCACTCAACCAACTTGGATATTTCGACATTGTTACCTGAAATGTTAAAATGTCGGATCGTTAACCGATACTTCGTGAGAAGTAGAATTTGTACGCTTGTACGATCAGAGAAAACACGATTAAAGTCAGAAAAAATTTCAGAAATAAAATTTGAAAAAACAAATTGTAAATTTGTCTCCCAAAAATTAATTCCGAAAAATTAATGCGAAAACCTGGACTTTAAATCGATAAACCTGCAAAATATGAGAAAGATATATCAGTTACGGATAATTGCATGAAAAAACTGATAAAAACGATGAAAAATGAAAAATAAGGACTAAAAACGACAACTTATGAAACTAAAATGAAAAACAAGGACTAAAAATGACAAAAATTCTAAAATTAAGACTCAAAGGACTAAAAAAGAAAAATCCTAAAAAGAGTAAAACTCAAAGGACTAAAAATGTAAAAATCTAAAACTTACAAAAGACAAGGACTAAAAATGTAAAAAACTGAAAGTTAAAACTAGAGGGACTAAAAATGACTTAACCTAAAATCTAAACTACAGGGACTAAAACTGCTAAACCCTGAAACTAGAAGTCCAGGGACCAGAAGTGTCAAACTCTTAAACTAATTAAATGGACTTAACGGACTCTTAACGGAAGGACCAAATTTGTAAGAGATCTAACGGGAAAACTAACGGAACTGTTAGTAAAACGACTCTAACAAACCTAACGACCAGTTAACAAAAAAAGGACTCAAATTG
Organism: Saussurea involucrata; assembly: GCA_033807775.1. Lineage (NCBI taxonomy): Eukaryota > Viridiplantae > Streptophyta > Magnoliopsida > Asterales > Asteraceae > Saussurea > Saussurea involucrata. The sequence continues at coordinate 186,115,801 of CM066320.1, read as the reverse complement.
ATATAAAACTAACGGCTCTAAATGAACTCTGACGGGACTTGACGGAAAAAGGACCAAAAAAGTAACAGACTTAACGGAGACTTAACGGAATCCGTTAAGCACTGTTCATCATCACCTCAACGTCGATTTTTCAGATCTGAGCTTCGATTTTGTTCTGTTTTACACGTTCAAATCAATTCCTTTTGGTTTCTTTACGTTCTTAGATCACAAACCAACGATTTTCACGAAAAAAATCGAGATTATACAACGAATTCCGGCAACCCAAGAATTTTCCGGCGAGATTTGGATTTTCCGGCGAAGATGTCGCAACTGAAGTTGCGACTTCAGCTGTTGCGACTTCAGTTGTTGCGACTTCGTTTTCCGGTGACGTTGCGACTTTCCGGTGACGTTTGGGTTGCGACCTGTTGCGATTTCGCAACTCTGCAGTTGCGACAACTTGAGGTTGCGACAACTAAGATCTTGAGTTGCGACACCGATGAACACCGGCGAAGTATTTCCAGAATCCGGCGAGATTCCGGCAAAGTCGTTTTTCCGGTGAGCAACTTTCAGTCCACTTTTCCTTACTGATTTCTTTGCGTTTTTTGAATCTGAAACTTGCTGGATGATCTAAATCACCACTAAAATCTATTTGTAAACACAACAACAATTAACAGCCTGCAAAACGCTTGATCAATCATGAAATATTGAGAGACCATCGATGAACACTTTTCCAGATCTGAAAAAAAAAACTTAAAATCCCGATTTGGTGTCTGTTTCTCAGATATGAATGTTGCAAACTGATCCAAAACAGAAAACTGAAGTTCTGTGAAACCAAAATGGATTAAAACACCAAATAAACTCTGAAATCGGTCACCAATATTTGAAGCTTTCGATGAATATCAACAGTCGAACTCAGATCTGATACAAACTCGTTGATTTGTTGCTGAAATTTGGATATCAATGTTGTAAATCACTCGAAATTAAGAAGCAATATGATTTGTGACAATAACATCAATCAAAACACACTAATAATGAGAATCAAATTTTATTTTTCTAGTAACCTTCGAAAAGCATCTGTCAACATTCAGATTTGCTAAGTCACACTTTTTGATGCTGAAAATTCAATCAAAGGTTGTAATCTAATCCTAAATAACAAAGAAGGCAATCTGTGAAGTTCAGAAAGATTAAAACAATTTCAAAATCCAGAATCAAACCAAATTTTATGAAAATTTCCAATAAAAACTCAATAACTCATCAATTTCTCAAAAATTGATAAAAATCAATGGATTGATGCACAAATTCTTCTCTGTTAGGCTCTGATACCAATTGAGAATAATCAAGTAACAAGATTAACACATTAAGCTCATTGTATATTGAGTAGAAAATGTAGAAGATAAGAGTTTAGCACAAAATCTCTCTTGGAGCCCACACACACACACTCTTGGTGGCTAGACACAAATGACCTCTCACACAAAACCCTAACAATTGGGTTTATATACCCTTTGACCAAACCTAGATAATTTTGACTTTGACCTTTGTCTAATACAATTAGACTAAATACAATTATCCCTAAATCTTGGATACATTGTGTACTAACAATGTATGACCTTATTATAAAAAATAAATACAATGATATAATTTATAAAAAGAATATATATATATATATATATATATATATATATAAAATAAAAAAGAATAACTATATATATATATATATATTTCTTAGTCGGTACGGTACGGTATTACCGTGGTACACGACTTCTAATACCACGTACCAACCAAGTTTAAATAGTTGGTACGATATACCAACCAATTAGGTCGGTACCAACTAAATTGGTACCAACTAAATTGGTACCAACTAAATTGGTATGGTTGGTATGAGAATTGGTTGGTTTGTCTCGGTATAAAATTGACACCCATATATATATATATATATATATATAAACAAAAAGAATAATAATATATATATTTCTAAGACCACCCGTACCGCCAAGCGGGTTCGGGGGCGGGTTCACCGACGTGGCAAGCGGGTTCGGGAAGGGTTCATCGGGTAGGGTTACGGGGGGGGGGGGGGGGGGGGGGGGATCGGGTAGCATGCAGGTTCGGGGAGCGGGTTCACCAACGGCTATTTTACAATTTTTTTTTTTCAAATTATACACACTATATATATTAACCTATACCATCTTATTTTTTCACACCAAAAAACTCTATACTTTCTTCCATTCTCTATACTTTCTTCAATTTTAGACAATATGGATTCGCCACAACCCGCTTCATCGACCGCATCATCATCATCCATAGACACCGACGAGTACTTGCATCATCAAAGGGAAATTTTTGTAGGGCTGGTTCGAGAAGCTGCAAAATTAATTTATGGTAGCACCGCCTCATCGTCAAGAAGAGAACCGAGGGCCGGGAACATAGAAAGAGGTCGGATAGCTGCAAACGAGCGGCTTTTGCAGGACTACTTTGGCAACAACCCGGTTTATACACCGGATATGTTTAGACGGCGGTTCAGGATGAGCAGGCAACTATTCGAACGAATAGTTGAAGATTTAGAAAGAGAGTATCCGTATTTTACACTTCGGGTGGACGACAAATACAAACAAGGTTTTTCTCCGATACAAAAGTGTACTTCCGCTATTCGGCAATTGGCGTATGGAGTAGCTGCCGACTCACTTGACGAATACTTGAGGATGGGAGACAAAACGTCACGAGATTGTCTGCACAAATTCTGCACAGGTATTATTGAACTCTATGGTAAAAAATATTTACGCAAGGCTACTTATGTTGATATTCAGAAGTTGTACACCGCACATGAAGCTAAACACGGATTTCCCGGCATGCTCGGCAACATAGACTGTACTCATTGGGCGTGGGCAAATTGTCCGGTAGCATGGCGAGGTCAATTCATGAGAGGTGATCATGAGCACCCGACAATCATGCTAGAAGCAGTGGCCTCCCATGATCTATGGATTTGGCACGTATACTTTGGTGTTGCCGGTTCCAACAACGACATCAATGTTCTCAATCAGTCGCCCATCTTCAACGATCTATATGATGGAAAAGCACCCGAGTGCCTTTTTGAGGTGAATGAAGTCACCTACAACCACATATATTATCTAGCGGATGGGATATATCCGGAATGGGCTACTTTCGTAAAATCATTTAGGTGCCCACATGACCCTAAACGACAAAAGTTCAAGTCCGCGCAAGAATCGGCACGTAAATATGTTGAACGAGCTTTTGGTGTGCTTAAACAACGTTGGCATATACTTCATAACCCGGCACGCGGATGGCATCCGACAAGATTGGGAAACATTATGTACGCTTGTGTCATATTACACAATATGATACTTGAAGACGAAGACCATGCCATTTGTGGTGGCGATGAAAACGACCTTGTAGCGGATGATATCGAAACACAAATCAGTGAGGAACAACGCGCGACAAATGTTCGAGAAGTCAAAAACCGGGACACTCATAATAACCTTCGGTCGAATTTGGTCGAACATATTTGGCGTATCCAAGTTCCCAACAACGACGACGACTAGATTTTTAATATTTTGTAATTTTTAAATTTATTTTGTAATTTTTAATTTTTTAATGAATGATATGAATTTTTATTTTTAACATTTATCTTATTTTTATTTATTAAAAAATATATAAATATTTTTATTTGGTTAAATAATTAAATGTACAAATAAAAGAATTAAAAAAGATGAGGTGACAATTGGGTTCAATGGGTTCAGTGGGTTAGCGGTACTCCACTTTTAGGTAAGGAGGGTAGAAAAGAGAAAAGCTGATGTGACGCTGAGGTGGCAAGTGGGTTCATTGGGTCCATTGGATAGTGGTACTCATGGCCTAATATATATATATATATATATATATATATATATATATATATATATATTTAAATCAAAAAATGATTGTTTATGAAAACAATGTAATCATTTTTTTGTGCCAAAAGCACCTTTTTGGTGCAAATAGCAACCCCCTTTGTATACCCCCTTCCTCTTACACACTTTATTTTTTTTATTTTTTATTTAAATGTTATATTTTACACCCCTATACTTAATTAATTAATTTATTTTTAACCTTTTAGTTTTTTATTTTTTATTTTACACTTTTATTATATTAACACATATAATCGTATATTAACTAAAATACGTTAAAAAAGACTTTTTAATTTTAACAAGCTATGCCATTATAATCGTCTCGTCGATACCATCGAAATGAGCCCAACATTGAATATTTTTTGATTTAATTATATAATTATATATTATATATACTACATAAAACATAGTTTTTAACATATATATACTATATACAAGCATGAAACGACACTTAATGTTGAAATTTAAGTCGTATGACTTTTGATGCTATACGTACATGTCTCACAACTACTAACCTTTCACGTCTCCAATTATACAAAGCACCGAGTTACATTTTATACCCTTTAAAAATTAGTTATTTAATTTACTTTTAATTCCTTAATATTTTATTTTTTATTTTACACTCTTATCATATTAACATAAATAATCGTATACGAACAAGAATGCATTAAAAATACATTTCTTTTTTTACAAATTACACCATTGTAATCGTGGCCTTTTGGATTTAATCCTAATATTAAATATCATGAACATGTACGAATTAATTTCTTTTATATCTCTTACATTATTCATTTTCAAGAATGACGTATCGAGATTTTTTTTAAATTTGTACATTTTACGCTCTTATCTATATTTATCTATTATATACCTTTAAAATTATTCCATTTACGGTTACACTTTATACCATTATAATTAGTTATTTAATTTACTTTATATCCCTTATTATTTCATTTTACATCCTTATCATATCAACATACATAAACTAAAGTACATTACTTTAATGGTCGGTTTCGGGTTAATGTCGGTCGGATTCAGGTTATTCATTTTTCGGGTTTCGGATTACTTCGGGTCGGAATGATCAGTTTCGGGTTAATGTCGGTCGGATTCGGGTATTATTATAATACGAAAAGTATTTATAAATTCAATCGATTTTGAGGATGAATTCAATCAAACGAGAGACTGATGAAACCGAAAATAAGTTTAAAATTTTAAAAACATTTTGACCGACTATAATTTACGATTTTCTAAAGATAATTAGATAAATAAATTTGTTTATATAACATTTAAAATATTTATTTATTTTATTTCGGGTTTTCGGACGGGTAAGGTGTCCAAACATGAAATGAAACAAAATAAACAAAAATTTTAAAATATATGTTTATCGAACGAATATTGTTTCAATTTTTTGACCAATTAACCATATTGACCAATTAACATATTGATCTTCAAATCAATAACGTATCGAAGAGACGATTATAATGGTGTAATTTGTTAGAATTAAAACGTATTTTTATGTAGTATATATGATATATAATAAAATAATTAAATATGTGGATTTCTCATTCATTCATATAAAAATGGTAGTAGGAGTTTTTTTTAAAAACTGGATTTTTTTGTATATATAACAATTGTACACAATATTCAAAACACTTAAAATTTTTAAACTTAAGAAATTATAAGAAAATAAACATAAAAAACTTATAATATAGCTAGAAGTCTACTCGCGTAATGCAACGTGATATATCTCAATTTTAATATTTTAATTTATTTTAATTTGTGGTTTTGAGAAAACGGTTAAAGTTTTTTTTTTATAAATTTGTTTAAAGAATGACATTTTTTGAGAAGTTCCTGATTTGAGGATTTGAAAGTGGTTAAAGATAAAGATTAATTAATAAGTTTTAGAGGGTGTTTGGGATTGCTTATTCTAACTTATTTGAAACTGTTTATAACTTATTTGTTCAAATTATATTTTTACGTCCAACTCGTTATTAGCACGACATAAGTTGATAAACACTTTTAAAAATAAGCATAAGTTGTTTTAAATAAGCAATCCCAAATGCCCTTTAATGTGATATGTTAAAACGTTTTTTTAAACATATTTGAGTTAATATATGATTATTATGTTTAATGTGATAAGAGTGTAAAACGAAAATTGGAAAAGTAAGAGATGTACCATAATAAATAATTAACTATAAGAGTATGAATTTTAAATATAAAAAATATTTTTATGTAGTATATATGATATATAATTAAATAAAAAAATCAAAAAATATTCAATATTAGGCTCATTTCGAACGTATCAAAGAGACGATTATAATGGTGTATTTTGTTAAAATTAAAACGTATTTTTTTAACGTACTTTACCTAATATACGATTATATGTGTTAATATGATAAATGTGTAAAATGAAAATTAGGAAAGTAAAAGATATAAAGTAAACTAATTAAATAATTTTAAGGGTGTAAAAGGTAAATTTTAAATTGGTTTGTTTGGTTTGTGAGAGAGATAGAGGTGTCGAGTAGGCTTAGCAATCCCCTTTTAAAATTGATCTCAACATCACATCATCAACTACTTTATAATTTATACTTATATATTTTAATAATTTATAATATCATAAAAATTAATAAATAATGTTCAAACTGGTGTGACATTTTAAAAATATTATAAAGGGAAATTAATTAAAATACCCTAAGTCAAACCAACTGTTACCAAAGTACCCTAAAAAATTATTTTCTTACCGAAATGCCCTCTTTTTCCGCGATAAAATCCCGCGATCGCGGGCAGGGAATGAAAGTGTAAAATTTTGCAAGATTATTTACACTTTCAGTCCCCATAGCGGGCCATCGCGGGGGCCAGGGACTGAAAGTGTAAATATTTCTTGCAAAAATTTACACAATTGGTCCCTGACCGCGATCGCGGGATCCTATCGCGAAAAAAGAGGGCATTTCGGTAAGAAAATAATTTTTTGGGGTACTTTGGTAACAGTTGGTCAAACTTAGGGTATTTTAACTAATTTCCCTATTATAAATGTTCAAACATGTAAATAAAAATATGGATAATTTTTCTAATAAAAATATTAAAAGTTAATGTTCAAACAACTAATAAATGAATTAAAGTTAATAAAAATATTAACAATTAATGTTTAAACAAACTAATAAATGAATTAAATTAAATTAAAGTGTTAATGTTTTATCTTGTTGGTATAGCTAATAGTCTTGCTAATTTAGCAAGTGGAAGATATATAGCAATCTAATGGATATGTCATGTCATGTCATTTTGCAAGATCATTTGTAGGATTGGTGTGGATGCTCTAACGAGCAGGATAAATAAATTAAGTTGAACGATAACACCGTTAAGGTATTGTTTGGCAAAAAAAGCTAGTTTATGAGCTAATTTTTTTTGAGGTACATGTTTGAATGATAATAAGCTAGCTTTTTGAAACGCTACTTGGAGTAGCGTTTCAATAGCTTTTTGTGAATATTCCAATATTGTCCCTTATTATTATTTACTAATTATTATTATTAATAAATATTAATTTTTAAATTTAATTGTGATTAATTAATAAATATTAAGTAATATTAACTGAAAATTATTAAATTAAATTTTAATTATACATTAATATTAAATTTTAATTATTTAGAGTTATTGTTAATCATATAATTTTTTTATATTTTTAATATTAATGAATATATTTTAACTATCACTTAATATTATTTTTTAACTATTATTATTTTTCATATTGTATGTAACGGTTACTTAAAATCATAAGCTAATATATATATATATATATATATATATATATTTTCTAAAACTTGTTTTAATAAAATTCAAAATTTATAGTATATATGTAATAATAAATTTTAAATTTCTTTTAATCAACATGTTATATTATTTAATTTTTCTTTATTACATTGGTTGTATTAATTACCATATTATATTGTTATAAATTTGTTTTAATTACATAATTAAATATTGTAATTGATAATTATTTGAAGATGTCATTTTTGCTAATTTTACACGATTATAAGCTAGTTTTGCCAAACGTGACTTTTTCATCAACTAACTTATCTGTTAGTGCCTTAATTATCTAGTTGTACCAAGTAGATGGACCTAATGTGTAATTATTAAGTTTTTTTTTTTGAAGAAAATGGTTGCATCACGAACGTGTAACGGCAAAGCCATCACCCGAACGGGAGAACAAACCTTTCATTAAAAACAAGAACATTACAGGAAGCATTAAAACATTGCGAAATTGAAAACATAGAAACATCATGAACTTTAGTACAAGCTAAAAAACGAAAGCGACCCGCCGTCAAGTGAGAAGCTTCGTTATCTTGTCTGTTTATCGCCTGGACCGAGAGGCCCCGGTGATTCCAACTGAAGGTGATCATAGAAATGATTCCTTTTCTTGAACGCATAAACACATCATGAAGGTAAGGAGGAACAGTGGGAAGGTGCCACCTTGCTTTGAAGCAGTTCTCCATTGTGAAAGTGTGTATGTTCCACTTTCTTGTTTTGAGGTTTCCTTTGATATGAATATGCTTTGAGACCAAAATAAAATTAAACATGGTAGTACCAAGAGCGGAAGGGAATCGGAATTTCCAACGTTTCCGATATTTCCACATTTTGGCAATCTTTAAAGTTACCAGGTACCCCCAACGAAAAGGATTTCCACTGTCATCGACGAAAGAGACTCCACCGGCTTTGCCAACAATTACCGCAACAACGCCGAGAACGATGTGGAGGTTGGTGATGAAGTTCTCAAGATTTACCATGGCGTAACCAGAGAAGGGCCTCGACGCTGACGTAGATCTGGCGGCGGACAGGGATTTAACGGAGGTGGACTCCGGTGTTGGAGATGAACTCCTTTGCTACAAAGAGCGAGCCACTTAGGGATTTAGCGGAGAGAAGGAGATTAACTCCGGTGCAGGAGATGAACTCCGGCGAAGCGGCGGCGGCGTCGTAGCAGCGGTGGCGAAGCAGCGGTGGCGTCGTAGCAGCGGCGACAGTCGGAGCAGCAGCGACACTCTCTCCCTCTCTCTCTCTTTCTCTGTCACTCACTAGGGCCTGGTGGCGGTGGTGGTGGCGAGATGGTGCTAGCGAGATGGTGGTGGCGAGATGATGGTGGTGGCGGCTAGGATTTTAAGAGAAAAGAGAGAGAGAGAGCAACCATTATCTTTTTCTTCCACCAAGCGTTTCAAAAGAGCTATTTCTTAACCTATTAGGTTACAAACTATATAATGTAATTTTCCTCTAGATTGACATTAGATCATCCATTACAAACACACACACTAGTACACATAGTGTACTTTCTCTCTACATTCTCATCTTGTGTACTTGGTGAATTTCTCATTGATGAATATATGGATGACTATCTGATTGTTTTCACTGATTGATTACTTGTTCTAGGATCACATTATTAGCTACCAGCTATCTTATCAGGCCACAGCTAGCTTATCAGCTAGTTTGCCAAATATAGCCTAAATATGCCAAACAAAATAAATAATTAATTACATTCTAAATATTGTTTGTGAAAGTTATAAACTTGATAAGTTCTCAAACAAAAATACACGTCCATATATCTATACTAGTATCTTCACCGCGTGTTGCGAAGTAACAATTTTTTTTTTTGGTCAAGAAGTATGTTAAAGTATAATATAAGAAATGCAATTTGTTACTTAACCAATAAAATACAATATAAATTAATTAATGAATGTACTAAATAATATTTTAGATATAATTTATTTTACTGGTTAGATTTTTAATTTTATAAACTTTGTTGAGTTTTTTTGGTCAAACTACTAACATCTTTTATTCATGCATAGACAACCAACCATCGATTTAGTAGTCATCATAATATAAACTTTGTTGGTTGATGGTTATAAATAAACACAAAATATTTTCATTCATAATATTGATTTGTCTTAATAACAAAAATTAATTTTATACATTCTTTAGTTTTTATTAAACAAAATAATTGTTAGTGCTCTATTTAGCTTGTTGTACCAAGTAGAGGGGCTATTCTAGAACATTTCTATTTGCAAACTATAAGTAGAATTTTTCCTTGTATTTTGCATTATGTCATTGTATCCTACACACACAAGTACACCATTGTTGCACTTTCCTCTCTACATCATTTGTGTACTTGAAGATCATATTGAATACATGGATGACATCTTGAGCATATTGGTTGATTGAGTACTTGCTCTGGGATCACAATTGGTATCAGAGCACAATATATCATTCTGATCTGAGTTTATTTCTGAGATTTTGAGCTACTTTTGAGTGTTCTTCATTTTCCCAATATTTTGATTGATTTTGATCATTTGAGTTCTTCAAATGGATCAGAATTGATCAGGATTAGTTTGGTGATTGTTTCTGGTTGAATATATTCCGCTTTTACTCACAAATCAATCCAGAATAGATAGTGTAACATCCCCATTCCCATATACTAAACAATTCACACAAAGTAACATAACATTGATATAACAAACGAAACATTATATTACAAGTACGGTCCCGTAGTCTTTTACAATTAGCAGAAGCCATCCTACTACAAACTATGTACTAAATACATACATAACATTCAATATTGTAATACAACTGCTAAACAAGCCAAAATCTTCGTCATATAATCCTTCACAAAAGCCATCCATCGGTTACTCTAATTACTTGCTCTTACTCGATCCACCACCTGGAATACATATTTTTAAAACAAAATGAGGGTTAGACACGATGGTCTAAGTGAGAAAATCCCTGTTAGTTTGAAACCATTTATATAACTTCATTCATGTAAATCACGCAACACAATCACATATATCCAATTAAGCTCACATATCATGTACCTTCCCTTCTCATTCCTCCTGGCCATATTAGTTGGTAGCAAACCAACTAATAATTTACAACGCTGTACAACATCTACAGCCAACCAACGCTATACAGATTCTATAGCCAAACACACCGGTCCTATGCCCGTCCAACGTATTATAACACATTATAATACTCATGTAAATATAATACCTCAATATATTATAATTCACATATACCATACATATAAACACGTAATCACCAATTATCACTTTCCCAAACCATACGTATATGTATTCCAGTTAAAAATACTTTTAAAGTAAAACTCACCTGTTTTGATTATTACACACGCTTGCAAGCTCCTTTCACAATGGTCTTATCTCTTACCACGACTCCACAGAATCTGAAACAATTTAAGGGATATATATTGCCTTACAAGCCAATCATATAAAACCTACCAAGTTCCTATCCCCAACTGATTCACTGCTTACTGCAACCAATTGTCAAAACTTAACAAATACCGGGACTACACAGGGTACCGGGACTTCTCAGTACCGGGACTTCTCAGTACCGGGAGTCTCTATCACCGGGAGTTAGCAATACCGGGACTCCACACTACCGGGAGTTGGCAATACCGGAAGTTCACTATACCGGAAGTCGACACTACCGGGAGTCGACTATACCGGGAGTCTACCGGGACTTCCCCGGGACTCTCAAGAACACAGTCGGTTCCATTTTCTCAGAAATCGATTGAAATCTATACCAATTAATGAAATCGTAACTTCTAAACCGATAGATATCTTCTATTACTGGTTACCAACACAACATATAAAAGAGCTTACCTCCAAATCAAATCCAACCCAATTGATTGATGCTCTAACCGTAGGTTTCGTTCATTGCCTCTTTTCGCCTCCAGAACTCCCGCACACACACACACTCTTTCTATTTTAGGTATCTGATGAGTGTGGAGGCTTAAGAGATAATATAGGTCCAACTTACCTTCTTAGCTCAAACTATTCCAAAATGACCCAAAAGACCCTTAACCTTATTACTTATCTCAAACTTAACCAAATCATTACATCTTATGGTTAAGTTAAGTTAACGGATAGATAAAATATCTAACGGACTTACCCGGGGTATTACATCATCTCCCCCTTAAAAGAATTCCGTCCCGGAATTCAGTTAAGTAAAAAGATGAGGGTATTTGGCTCTCATTTCCAATTCTGATTCCCACGTAGCATCCTGACCTCTATGATGCCTCCACTGAACTTTCACTTGCCTGATTTCTTTATTCCGCAGCACTTTGACTTTATGATCAACTATGGCTTCCGACTCTTCCACATAATTCAGTCTTTCATCGACTTGTATCTCTGGTAGGGAGACTGCCTGATGTTGAGTAACCAAACACTTTCGGAAGTTTGATACGTGAAACGCGTTATGAATCCGGCTCAACTCCGGTGGAAGATCTAATCGGTAAGCTACTTCACCGATCCTTTCTGTAATTGCAAACGGTCCGATATACCTTGGGCTAAGTTTACCTTGTCTCCCAAATCGGATGACTCCCTTCCATGGAGAAACTTTTAACATTACGAAATCCCCGATTTGAAATTCCAAAGGCTTTCGACGTCGGTCAGCGTAGCTCTTCTGTCTATCTTGAGCCACTTTCAATCTTTCTCGAATCTGAGTAACCTTATCGGCAGTTAACTGAACTATTTCCGGTCCCACTAGCTGTTTTTCTCCCACTTCGTTCCAACACAAAGGCATTCGGCATTTCCTACCATACAGTACTTCGAACGGTGCCGCTTGTATGCTGGAATGATAACTGTTGTTATATGCAAACTCGATCAACGGTAAGTGTTTATCCCATGATCCCCCAAAATCAACAATGCAAGCCCGGAGCATATCTTCTAAGGTCTGAATCGTTCGTTCACTCTGCCCGTCTGTTTGAGGATGATACGCCGTACTTAACTTTATCTGTGTCCCCATTTCCCTTTGAAAACTTCTCCAAAATCTCGAAGTAAAACGACTATCACGATCAGAAATGATCGAGATTGGAACTCCATGTCGAGTTACTATTTCGTCAATGTACAACTTAGCTAATCGCTCCATCGAATCGGTTTCCTTTATCGGTAGAAAATGTGCAGACTTTGTCAATCTGCCGACGATCACCCAAATAGAATCAAATCCCTTCGGAGTCCTTGGTAGCTTTGTAATGAAATCTGTGGTAATCTGCTCCCACTTCCACATAGGTATTTCTAGCCGCTGTAGTTGACCAAATGGCTTTTGGTGTTCGATCTTTACTTTCTTACAAGTATCATATCTTTCCACATACAAAGCAATTCCTCTTTTTATCCCCGACCACCAATAGAATTGTTTAAGGTCTTTATACATCTTGTTTGTACCTGGGTGAATAGAGAAACGGGATTGATGAGCTTCTTGTAACACACGATCACGTAACCCACCCAAACGAGGTACCCACACTATGTTTCCCAGACACTATAACCCACGATCATCTTTTACTAGCAATGCTGACATCCCTGCTAACCGTTCTGATTTTAGATGCTCATCCCGATAAGCTTCCACTTGACACTTCTGCAATTTGTCAAATATGTTGGGTAGGAGTTTAGTTCGTAGCGAAATAACTTTTATTGTTCCACTCCTTTCTTGACGACTCAGCGCATCCGCCACCACATTCGCCTTTCCCGGGTGATAAAATATTTCACAGTCATAATCGTTCAGCAATTCTAGCCATCTCCTTTGTCTCATATTCAGTTCCTTCTGATCAAAGAGGTGTTGGAGACTCTTGTGATCAGTATAAATCTGACATTTGGAACCATACAGATAATGTCTCCAAATCTTCAACGCGAAGACAACTGCTGCAAGCTCCATGTCGTGCGTAGGATACTGTCTTTCATGATCCTTTAATTGTCGAGAAGCATAAGTAATAACTTTCCCACGCTGCATAAGCACACATCCCAATCCCAGTTTAGACGCGTCACTATAAACAACAAAGTCTTGCGAACCTTCAGGTAGTGATAGAATATGCGCGCTGCACAGTTTTTCTTTCAATATCCGGAATGCCTCGTCTTGTTCGGCTTTCCATTCAAACTTCAGGTTCTTCCGGGTCAGCTTAGTCAAAGGCGTTGTGATACGAGAGAAGTCTTTTATGAATTTCCGATAGTAGCCGGCTAAGCCCAGAAAACTACGTACTTCGGTTGCTGTCTTCGGCGGTTCCCACTTTTCAACTGCTTCCACTTTCATCGGATCAACTTGTATACCTTTCTCAGAAACCACGTGCCCCAGAAATTGAACTTTCCGTAGCCAGAATTCACATTTGGAAAATTTTGCATACAACTTTTCCTTCTTCAGTAGCTCCAGAATCAAACGAAGATGTTGCGCGTGCTCTTCCTTGGATCGGGAATAGATAAGGATATCATCGATAAATACAATAACAAATTTATCGAGATACGGCTTACATACCCGATTCATTAAATCCATAAAGGCAGCTGGAGCGTTCGTCAGTCCGAACGACATCACTAAGAATTCGTGATGTCCATACCTTGTTCGAAAAGTAGTCTTTAGAACGTCTTCTTCTTTAACTTTCAACTGGTGATAACCGGATCTTAGATCAATCTTGGAGAAATAGCAAGCTCCAACTAACTGATCGAAGAGGTCATCAATTCGGGGTAACGGATACTTGTTCTTTATCGTACGCTTATTCAGTTCTCGGTAGTCGATACACATTATCATCGAACCATCCTTCTTTTTCACAAATAACACTTGTGCTCCCCACGGTGAAGACCTAGGTCTGATGAAACCTTTATCGGATAGATCTTGTAGTTGTGCCATCATCTCTTTCATCTCTGGAGGTGCCAGACGATAAGGTGCACGGGCTACAGGAGTGGCTCCAGGAATCAGGTCTATACCGAACTCTACTTGTCTAACAGGCGGAAGACTATTCAAGTCTTCGGGAAAAACTTCTGGAAATTCACTAACTATAGGAATATCTTCCAACTTAATCTTTTCAGGCCTACTATCTATCACATAGGCTAAGTAACTCGGGCAACCCTTACTGACACATTTACGGGCTTTTATCATAGATATAAGGCTAGACTGATGATTCCTACGATCACCATAAATCACTACTGGTCCCTTCTCAGGTAATACCACATTTATTAACTTCTTATCACACACTATGTTAGCCTGATTCTCGGCTAACCAGTCCATTCCCACTACGACGTCAAACTCTATCAAAGTTATAGGAAACAATTGTATCGGCACTCTACACTCCTCTATATTTATCACACAGTCATCAAATACTTCTTTAACTGACACTTGATTATCATTTGCCGTATCTACTGATAAAGCATGTTCTATCATTTTAGGTTTCAAACACAGGCAAGCAGCAAATGCAGGAGATACAAACGATCAGTTTGCATCGGAATCAAATAACACCTTAGCATGTGTAGAGTTTATTAAAAACGTACCTGTGACCACATCCGGAGTTTCCCTCGATTCTTTCTCAGTCATTTGAAATGCGCGACCCCTGGTTACTGGCGGTTCCAGTCTTAGTATTACTGGTTTAACAATTGTTGGCCTGCCTGATGACCCACCTTGCTGTATCCTCCCCCGCGGACAGTCCGACTGAAGGTGATCCAGAGAATTGCATAAGAAACATAACCGCGTTACCTTACAATCTTTAATGACGTGTCCGGTCTTCCCACACTTATAACACGCTCGTAAATCACCTTGGCAATTTCCTTGGTGGACACGGTTACACTTCTGACATGGTCTTTCCGCTGGTCGAAACGGCGGACGGTTATCATACCTCTGAAATCGGGACTTCTTCGGATCGTGTTGTGGTCCTTCCCACTTTCTCTTCCCGATACTTTTATCGCCAGCATCCCTTCTAATATCTCTTTCAACATTCTCCGCGACATCAACTGCAGCTGAGAAGGTATCGGGTCCTTTTGCAGTCACTAGCCTTCTGACTTCTGAGTTCAGCCCAAAGATAAACCTTTCCGTCTTCATCGCCTCCGTAGCAACGTAGTATTCTGCGAACCGAGACTTTTCCAGAAAGCTAGCGGTGTAGTCTCGAACGGATAAGTTTCCTTGTTGCAAGTTCATAAATTCCCCTTCCAGTTGTTTGACGGCTGCTTGGGGACAAAATGCGTTCCTGTAGGCTATCACAAATTCTTCCCAAGAGAGGGTAGAATAAACATCAGATCCTTTAGAATGAATAAAAAATTCCCACCAATACAAAGCATCCCCTTTTAACATTGTTGTCCCATATAATACCCTATCTTCATCTGCACACTTGCTTGTCTTGAAAATAGCTTCTATTTCCTTCATCCATCTCATTGCTTTCACGGGATCCCTGTCACCTGAGTAGGTCGGCGGTCTACAGCTCAAAAACATTTTGTAGTCGCACCTCCTTTGTACTGGTACAACAGTTGGTGTGATTAGCATTTCATCTTCCGGTCCGGGATCCGGTATTCCAGTTTCATTATGACGGTTTCGATCAAACATTGTTTGTATGCTAGCCTGCAATCTTCCCATTTCTGCCATTAGATCATCTCTGGTAACAAACTCTGTACCATGTGGCTGGATTCTGCCTCCGGCTCGACCTCCAGCTCTACCCCCGGTTCTACCCCCGACTCTGCCCCCAGTTCTGCCTCCCCTGTCCCCCGTTCCTATCGGCGGATTCGTACTATTCGGATTTCTTCCTCCTCCTCGATTCGAATTTCGTGTACCGCTTGCCATTCTGTAGATTTAAACAAGGTTAATATACACATAAGCACATACCCCATATAACAAAGTATTCCAGTTCAAACATGTACCTGTAAGATCACAATTACACTGGCCAGGTGTAATATGAAATTACCTTACATGATGTTCCTTCTACCTTTTATACTTAATATCCCAAGGTTCTACAATAATATGGGCATCCTACTTCACATGCAGTTTAAGTCTAGGTACAGATACAAATACCTAAATCCCTTAAACTAAGGCTCTGATACCATTTGTAACATCCCCATTCCTATATACTAAACAATTCACACAAAGTAACATAGCATTGATATAACAAACGAAACATTATATTACAAGTACGGTCCCGTAGTCTTTTACAATTAGCAGAAGCCATCCTACTACAAACTATGTACTAAATACATACATAACATTCAATATTGTAATACAACTGCTAAACAAGCCAAAATCTTCGTCATATAATCCTTCACAAAAGCCATCCATCGGTTACTCTAATTACTTGCTCTTACTCGATCCACCACCTGGAATACATATTTTTAAAACAAAATGAGGGTTAGACACGATGGTCTAAGTGAGAAAATCCCTGTTAGTTTGAAACCATTTATATAACTTCATTCATGTAAATCACGCAACACAATCACATATATCCAATTAAGCTCACATATCATGTACCTTCCCTTCTCATTCCTTTTGGCCATATTAGTTGGTAGCAAGCCAACTAATAATTTACAACGCTGTACAACATCTACAACCAAACAACGCTATACAGATTCTATAGCCAAACACACCGGTCCTATGCCCGGCCAATGTATTATAACACATTATAATACTCATGTAAATATAATACCTCAATATATTATAATTCACATATACCATACATATAAACACGTAATCACCAATTATCACTTTCCCAAACCATACGTATATGTATTCCAGTTAAAAATACTTTTAAAGTAAAACTCACCTGTTTTGATTATTACACACGCTCGCAAGCTCCTTTCACAATGGTCTTATCTCTTACCACGACTCCACAGAATCTGAAACAATTTAAGGGATATATATTGCCTTACAAGCCAATCATATAAAACCTACCAAGTTCCTATCCCCAACTGATTCACTGCTTACTGCAACCAATTGTCAAAACTTAACAACTACCGGGACTACACAGGGTACCGGGACTTCTCAGTACCGGGACTTCTCAGTATCGGGACTTCTCAGTACCGGGACTTCTAAGTACCGGGAGTCTCTATCACCGGGAGTTAGCAATACCAGGACTCCACACTACCGGGAGTTAGCAATACCGGAAGTTCACTATACCGGAAGTCGACACTACCGGGAGTCGACTATACCAGGAGTCTACCGGGACTTCCCCGGGACTCTCAAGAACACAGTCGGTTCCATTTTCTCAGAAATCGATTGAAATCTATACCAATTAATGAAATCGTAACTTCTAAACCGATAGATATCTTCTATTACTGATTACTAACACAACATATAAAAGAGTTTACCTCCAAATCAAATCCAACCTAATTGATTGATGCTCTAACCGTAGGTTTCGTTCACTGCCTCTTTTCTCCTCTAGAACTCCCGCACACACACACACTCTTTCTATTTTAGGTATCTGATGAGTGTGGAGGCTTAAGAGATAATATAGGTCCAACTTACCTTCTTGGCTCAAACTATTCCAAAATGACCCAAAACACCCTTAACCTTATTACTTATCTCAAACTTAACCAAATCATTACATCTTATGGTTAAGTTAAGTTAACGGATAGATAAAATATCTAACGGACTTACCCGGGGTATTACAGATAGATTAGCTTATTTTCGAGAAAAAGTTCTTCACACACTGTTTTGGATCGAAACTCCTATTTCTGTTGTGTTTTGGACAAAAGTGATAGTATTAAAGTTGTCCAGAATCATCTCGCAAACCTACGTACAAAATTTCAGCCTAATTGGAGTTGTTCTGCGATTTGGACTTAGGATTGTTCGGATCTTCATAATTATCGCAACTAGGTGTGTTCATCATTATCGCACCTTTCAGTTTGAGAACAGTAAAATATTGCAATCGCATGTTGCGATATCCCGAGTTTATCGCATTCTACTGTTAGTGAACAATATCTTATCGCAACGACCTATTGCGATAAAGTTCAGTTTCGTGTGTTATCGCAACTTCTCTGTTGCGACAAAGTTTTCCTTTGCAATAAAGTCTGTTGCGACAAATTGTGGTGTTGCGACAAAGTTTCTGTTGCGAGGAAAGTTCCTTTGCGATATAGTGAGTTGCGAGGAAGTGTGCTGTTGCGACAAGGTTTGTGTTGCGACAAAGTTGTGACTTGCGATAATATTGGTTTGCGATAAAAACAGTGTGGGTACTAATTTTTCTAATCAGATCAGAAGGTTGCTTAAGGATCAGTAACAAGTATTCATCATGACAGCCAGAGATATGCTAGTGATAGGTTCTAAAGACAAACCACATGTACTGTTTCCAAAAGACTTTAAAATCTGGAAAGATAGGTTTCTGGATTATGTCGAGCGACAGGAAATTGGAGACTTTATTATGAACTCTTTGAAAAATGGAGTACAAGGTGAGGTATGGTTAACTAAAGCAACTGGAAGAAGACTTGTTAATCCCAAGGATTATTCAGGTGATGAACTGAAGAAACACAATGTTGATAAAGCAGTAAGGTTGCTGATTATGCAAGCATTGACTAATGATATTTACCAGAAAGTTGACAGTTTAAGTGCCACTGGTAAAGGCATGTTCGATGAATTGATCAAACTTTATCAGGGTTCAGAAGTGGAGAACCAAATGAGGATCTCAAACGTGATAAACAAATACGAGAATTTTAAACAAAAAGAGGGAGAGACTTTGGATAGTACGTATGACGGCTTCACAACCATCCTGAATGAGCTTAACAGATATCGCATAGAGAAATACATAATTGAGAATAATGTGAAGTTCTTAAGCGTTTTACAGCCTGAATGGAAGAAGTATGCTCACCGTATGAAGCAACATTCCAAATTGGCTTCTCTACAGTTGCAAGAGATGTTTGAGACACTCAAACAGGATGAAGATGAAACAGGTGAGAAAAGAGAAAAGAAGAAGAAGAAAGAGAAGAAAGATAAGAAGGAGAAGAAAGTGGAAGTGTCGGAAAAGAAAGAGGATGATTTTGAAAGTGAACCAATTGCTTTAATGTCTAGTAAATCTAGGAAGTATACTGATAAAGGCAAGAATGTTGAGATAAAGGAAGATGGTATTGATAGTGATGACCTAGATGAATCTGAGAGTTTAAGGCAGCTATGATACTTCTGACCAAAGCCTTTCAGAAGAAATATGTTAAGAAATCCGGATCAAACAATAAACGATACTCATCGGGGTCTAGGAACTTTGAGCATAAAGATCAGATTGAGTCAAAGAAACGGTTTGATGATCGGAAAGAGGAGGTTAAGAGAACCGAGGATAGGAAATTTGCTGATAAGAAAGGGGAGGAACAGAAGTGTTATAACTGTGGAAAATCTGGCCACTTTGCCAAGGAGTGCTGGAAACCTAAGGTACGGGATTCAGACTACTACAAGAATAAGATGTTGCTGGCAAAGCAGAAAGAGGCCGGGATAGCACTGTTGGTAGAGGAGGAATATTGGCTGGATCAAACAGATGATGAGGATGAAGAGGAGACTGCTGCTTTGGCAAAGATGTGCTTGATGAGCAAAGATGGTGAGGATTCAGAAGCTGATGCCGTGCCTGAGACAGATGAGGTAGATTCCTATACCATTAATCATTTTGCGAATCAACTAAAAGTCTTTCAATTAAAACAAGATGATTTAGATGAAAAACTTAAAAATGCATATAAAGTAATAGAATCACATAAACAACTAATCACTGAACATAACAAGTTAAGTGATGGGTTGAAAAAGAGCCAAGCTGAAATCGAGGAAACTCGAGTCTATTTTCGAAATAGAATGGATGAGATGGCAGAAAAGCTAAGACATTCAGAAGATAGGAAGATTGAGCTTGAAACATTATTGCACTCTTACAAAGATATTAAAACTGAGTTGACTGAGAAGGCTAGTTATTTGGAAGAAAAGCTGTATAAGCTTGGTCAAACTGAACAAACCATTCTTCTAAATACACCAAAGAATTTCAGATATTATCATTCCAAATGGGGCTTGGGTTTTGATAATCCACATTATTTGGAAAATGCTTTAACCAAGTCTCCAAGTTTGTATAAATTTGAATGGCTTGATCTTCAATCAAGGTATCCTGATAAATATCAAATAGATTGGCTTAATAAAGAAGAACACGAGGCTGAGGAAGAGGTTAAGAAAAAAACTACTGTCAAAATGCAACTTCCTTTTTGCTACGAATGGGAGAATAGGAAGGCTTTGGTTTGGAATTGGAAGAAAACCCTGTCTAATGACTATTTTCAGAGCTATGCTATTGAGACACCGAAGGAGAATGAAAAACCCGTTTTTGAAGGAAAACTTTATTATCCTTCTTTGGTACTCGAACAAAAGCTCGTAAACCTTGAAAGCAAGATCAAAAGCAAAGTTGAGGAAGTCAGGAATGATGAGCAACTTGCTTTTGACATTGAAAAGGAAGTTATGTTTACAGTTATTTCAAATGGCTTAAAAGAAATGAAAGCTAAACATAAAGAAATATCTGAAGAGAAATTTTTAAAAGAAAAACATTCTTTAGAGTCAGATGTTTCTTCATGTAAGGCATTTATGGGAAATACTGTCTTCAGAGGCATGACAGTTGATGACCAAGAAGATTCTGAATCTTGGGATTTGGAAAGTGTATCTGTCAAAGCTCCTCCTGAGAGGTATTTTTCTACAAAAGAGGAAAAAGCTCTTAGAAAAGAACGAAATGAATTTCTCTATCCGAAGTCTTATGGTATCTTACATACTTCATTGGAAAGTGAATCTGATTGTGATATTGAGATACTTTGTGACGGGAAGGGTAAGGAAGTAAAAGAAACAACTGTTCAATTTGATTTTGACTTTAGTGCCAAACTTCCAGATCACTCTAACTTCTTAATCAAAGAAGAGAAACCTGAGAAGACTATCTTCAAAAGGGAATCTTCAAAATCAACTGAGAAAATTTCTGATAATGATTCCAAATCCAAATCTAAACAATCATTTCAGAAAAAGAAAAAGAAGAAGAAGAATAATTACAAATCAAAGTCTTTTCAAGCTCGAAATTCCAATGCTTATGATTCTTATTTTGCTGGCATTTCAGATCGTTATATAAGAAACAACTCGAGACTCGAATGGAGAATAAAGGAGTCCACACAGGATGTGGCCAAGAGAAAATCACCTCACGTTGATTTTAATTCCAAGAAAAACAATTTTGGTTCTAATGTTAGTAATCATGCTGTTTGCAATAAACAAAAACTTGTAATCCCATACAAGATTTCTTCAATGAAACAACTGATTAATTTAGCACATGATCAAATTTGTTGTTCTTCGTGTGGTGTGGATGATTTTATTTGCAAGTCCGATTATTCTTATTGGTTTGGTTATAATTTACATGGTCCTAAAAGATTTTATACAAATGGATATTATAACAGAGGTTTTCAAAGGAAAAATGTGAAATCCAAACCTGTTGAAACTCCTAACCCAAAAGGACCCATTTTCAAATGGGTACCTAAAACCACTTGATTTCCCTTTTGCAGCCCAGTCATGTGTGGTATTTAGATTCGGGCTGCTCAAAGCATATGACTGGTAGAAATGAGATGCTCGCTATTTTTGTGGAAAAGTATGGTGGTAGAGTCAAGTTTGGGAATGATGAGTATTCTCCGATTCTGGGTTACGGAGACATAGTGAAAGACAACGTTAGGATTACCAAACTTAACTATGTTGAAGGTTTGGGGCATAATTTGTTTAGCATAGGTCAATTTTTTGATAAAGATCTAGAAGTCAATTTCAAGAAGACCCGGTGTTCAGTTCGAACCGAAGTAGGAGATGAGCTTCTAGTTGGTACGAGGAAGTCCAATCTTTACACCATTGACCTGTCAAAGATCAAACCAAAGAATGACGTGTGTCTATTGTCTAAAGCATCGATGGAGAAAAGCTGATTATGGCATAGGCGACTATCTCATCTCAATTTCCGTTATATTCAGAAACTGATGATAGGTGATTTAGTTTTAGGTCTACCAGTTCTAAAGTTTGATAAAGACAACTTATGTACCGCCTGTGAGAAGGGGAAGATGAAACGAGCTCCTCATCCGCCAAAACTTGAGCCTAGTACACACAAAGTTTTGGAGATTCTTCATATGGATCTCTATGGGCCAATGAAGACCCAGAGTATAAGTGCCAAGAGATATGTGTTGGTTGTCGTCGATGATTATTCGAGATACACATGGGTGAAATTTCTACGATCCAAAGATGAAACACCTGAGTTGATTATCTCGTTAATCAAACAGCTTCAAGTGAATCTTCAACAAACGGTCCAGACAATCAGATCAGACAACGGGACAGAGTTTAAAAACAAGACTCTTGATGACTTCTTTAAGTCATTAGGAAATTCTCATCAATTCTCTGCAGCAAGAACACCTCAGCAGAACGAGGTTGTTGAAAGAAGAAATCATACTCTTGTTGAAGCTGCCAGAACGATGCTGTCATATGCTGATCTACCGTTGTTTTTGTGGGCCGAAGCTGTGTCAACGGCATGCTATACACAAAATCGTTCAATTATACATCGACGGTTTGGAAAAAATCCATATGAAGTCATCAACCATAGAAAACCTGTAATACACTACTTTCGTGTTTTTGGGTGCAGGTGTATCGTGCTGAACGACAAGGATAACTTGAACAAATTTAGTCCTAAGGGAAAAGAGGGCGTTTTCATCGGATACTCGTCAACCTCAAAGGCGTACATAGTCTATTTCAAAACCTCTAGAACTGTGATGGAAAGCATTAACGTCAAATTCGATGAGACCGAGGAGATGGCTTTTGTGCAAAACTGTACGAAACTCGTAATATTCGGCATACTAGCGTCTGGACAAATCCGTCCAATGACAACTAAGTCCAGCAAAGATCAAGCTTCCACATCTAACTCTACTCCTAATGAACTTGATATTTTGTTTGAACATTTCTATGATGATTTCTTTGGAAGTAATAATTCATCTTCGTGTGTAAATGACAGGATTCAAGTTGCTACACCTCCAGTATAAGCTACAATAACAGGGCCTTCATCGGTACCGACATCATCCAATACTGGTGCAATAACTCTTGTATCTTCCCCAAGGAACACTATCATGACATCTACACAAGCAAGACACCAAGTATCTACGAATGATGCTTCTTCATCTGGTACAGCTTCAAAGGTCAATGATCAGGGTACTGATAACATTCCTGAAAAATCAACTGAAGCAGTTCCTGAGGCAGTGCCAATTGTCACTTCTGACAACCAACCAGCCTCAAATCCGGAACCAACATTGACGATTGAGTTGAACTTCGATAAAGATCCTACCTTGGTAGACCCCAATCACGATGCTATTTCTCTCCATCCACACTCGAAGAAGTGGACACACAGTCACCCAATAGATCAGGTGATTGGTGAGGTGTCTGAACCAGTAAAGACCAGATCTGCAACCGCAAATGAAGTTCTATACGCGCTCTTTCTAAGTCAAGTTGAGCCATCAACAGTTCAACAAGCCTTAGAAGATCCGGATTGGTTAATTGCGATTCAAGAAGAGCTGAATCAATTTGAAGCTCTGAAGGTATGAAGATTAGTTCCGAGACCCAAGGGTAAAACAATCTTTAGTACTAAGTGGGTCTTGAAAAACAAGAAAGATGAAGACGGCATAATTGTGAGAAACAATGCAAGGCTAGTAGCAAAAGGGTATAGGAAACAGGAGGGTATAGACTACGACGAGACGTACACACCGGTTGCTCGATTAGAGGCAATTCGGATGTTCCTATCTTTTGCCGCCTACGAGAACTTCACTGTTTATCAAATGGACGTGAAGACTGCATTCTTGAACGGTGTTATGAAGGAGGAAGTGTACGTGTCTCAACCAGAAGACTTTGTGGACAAAGATAAACCTGACTATGTGTACATCCTTGACAGAGCTCTTTATGGTCTCAAACAAGCCCCACGTGCCTGGTACGAAGTCTTATCTACCTTTCTACTAGGATCCGGCTTTGAAAAAGGTAAAATTGACACAACTCTTTTTACTTTGCATGAGGAAGGTGATATTCTTTTAGTACAAATTTACGTTGATAGACTAACCCTGGACTATGTACATGGTTTTCTAACATTATGATGACCAGTTTCAAATGAGTATGATGGGAGAGATTAATTTCTTTCTCGGATTACAAGTCAAACAATTCTCTACGGGTATCTTCATCAACCAGTCGAAGTATGTGTTTGATATCTTGAAGAAATTCAAGATGGAAAACTGTACGTCGATCGGTACGCCTATGGCTCCTGGATCTAAGATAGGTCCAGATCCAGATGGTATTGATGCTGATGTCAAGCTTTATAGAGGAATGATCGGGTCTCTAATGTACCTAACCGGATACGAACTCACCGCATACTCAGACGCGGATCATGGAGGAAACATGCTGGACAGAAAGAGCACATCGGGGCATGTATAGTTTTTGGGAGACAAGCTTGTGAGCTGGTCATCTAAGAAGCAGAATTATGTTTCAACATCAACTACGGAGGCAGAATATGTAGCCGCGGCCAGCTGTTGTTCACAAGTACTGTGGATGAAGACCCAACTCTTGGACTACGGGTTCAAATTTGAGAAGATCCCCATCTACGGTAACAGTAAAAGCGCGATTGCCATATATGCTAATCCTGTCCAACACACCAAGACTAAGCATATCGACATCAGGTATCATTTCATTAAAGATCACGTAGAGAAAGGAACAATTGAACTATACTTTGTTACAACTGAGTATCAACTTGCCGATCTTTTCACAAAAGCCTTGGATGAATAAGGCTTTAGTTTCTTAGTATCCAAGCTTGCCATGTTGAACATGAAAGTTTAACTTTCTTATATTGATCATATAATAGATGGAAATATTTGTATCTCAATCTAGATATTGCATCTAGATTGATACACTCAAATTTTCATCATATTCTATTCTCAATATATGTTATTTAAGCTTTCATGATAACGTTGTTTTCAAATGTTTATTCAACTTGTTATTTTTCTTTTCTTTTAAATACCTTATCTGTGATTTGTTATGATATTTGTATCTGCACAAGGTGTGTTAATGGTCTCAGGGGGAATTTAGTACCGATTATAGGCATAAGAATAGGTGGAGTGTGCATACCTGACATATCTTGTAAGTTTAGATGGCATGTGACTGTTATTTGGAGAACACAAGGTAAGTATTCTAATTTGTTTTAACACTAACTCTTACAAACATGAAAAACAATTTTCCAAATCTATGCATCATTTAAGGGGGAGTGAAAACCTTGAGTGCTTAATCAATTGGAAGTTGGACATCTTCCAATGTGATAAAATCTTTGTGAATTTCTTGAATTTTTTTTGAAAAATGTCTAACTGTTAATGTTATCGCAACGCACTACTTGCGATAACAAAATGAACAGTGCTTTATCGCAACCTTCTGTTGCGATTAAATCTGAAAGTTGCTTTGTCGCAACCGTTGGTTGCGATAAAAGGTAGTGAACAGTGATTTGTCGCAACTCACTATTGCGATTAAATCCTTTACATGTCCTCGCAACTTGCCTCTTGCGATAACATGTGGGTTTATCGCAACCTCTTTCTTGCGATAACCTGACACTGTGGCTGGTCAAACTGTTGGACCAATCATGTGTTGCCACGTGTCACTTGTCTCAAAACTCTATAAATACAACAGTTTTGAATTTTTGTCTCATTCCAAATCCTCTCAAAATTCTCTCAAGTATCAAGTGCGATTTCTCGAGTTCTTGCTGTTCAAATCGATTGCATTACATTCGTATCATCTTCGAGGTCAGTAATCTCTTGTTCATTAATCGTTTTAACCGGTACATTTGTGTCTACAGTCGATTTTTAGTTGTTTAGGTTCGACATTCATATGAGACTCTTAATATTTGTGCGTTTAATCTTTGTATCTGTGCTTGTTACATGTCAGAAATGCTAGGATTTACTTCTGGTCACATTGCGAACTCAGTCGTGTAGGTTAGAAAACTATTTTGGGCGAATAAGTTAGTTTCTGGGTTGAACACTTAGGTTATAGTTCGTGTTCAAAGTTATCGCAACCCAAATTGTTCTTAATGTTCATCATTATCGCAACACATTATCCGTCATCTTTATCGCAACATGTGCTTTGCGATAATCTTTTATCGCAACATATGTCTTGCGATAACACTTCATCACAACATTCACCTTGCGATAACATGTGTCTTGCGATAACTCTTTGATGTGCCTTGCGATAACCTCAGTACTTAGCAAAAAAAAATTGACACTGTACTGATTTGTTACAATTCAGATGGCACACAATGACGGTCACTCTTCTGATGGGAACAACGTGATTCCGTCTCACCGATCGTCGCATCCATCGATGAATGCCCGTGACCTTGATGAGGAACTTCGTCCAAGGAGTCTTCTTCTTGCCCTTGCTGACAACAATCATCACTTGGACCTCAGTGTTGATTTTGACCACCGCATCATCCTGGAGATCATCCGTGGCCATCCTCTTCGCATAGCTCTCACTAAGGTAGTTACCGTTCCACTTATATACTTGGAGCAGTTTTGGCATACACTGCGATTTCATCCAGTACACAGACGGGGTCAGCATTTCACTGCTAAAGTCGATCACTTCGGCGTTCGTCTTACTTTAAGAAGACTTCGCCGAGCCCTCGACCTACCTTATAGTGCTGACTTTGAAGATATGGTTCCCGAAGAACAACTTTTTGCTGACATCCGAAGTTTGGGATATCAAGACCCACGCAACCCAGTTCTTACCAATTCCTCCAAATTCCAGAGAAGATTCCTACCACGAGTCTGGTACACTCTTTGCTCTATCATTAATCGCTGCATGACCTCAAAACACACCGGCCTTGATAAATGCGTCCTAGCGACTCTTAGAATATTCCATGCCTTTACTTTCAACCGACGCATAGACTATGCAATTATCCTATGGAACGAGCTGATAGAATTAGTTGAAGATAAAGCCAGACCAATCAAGAACCGGAATTTCGTGCCCTATCAGAGATTCTTCCAGATCATAATTCATCAGATCGTTGAAGGCAATCAGGAAATTCCGAGACGACCCAACGCAGTCCAAGGCCCGAGCCAATGGATGCACTTCCTGAAGATGTCAGCTCAAAACGAATTTGCCCACATTGCCATGATACCCGAAGCTGTTCTAGCTTATGCCGACCATCAGTCTGCGGTAGTTAGACAGTATAGGATAGCTAATACACTGATGGTCCAGCCAGAACCGGAGGGACCTACTCACAGTGTAACATCTTGAATTTCCGTTGTATTTTTATAAATTATAATTATAAACTTTGAGGTTAAGTTTGTAATTTTGTTAAAGTTAAAGTTTTTAAGAAATTTCAACTTGAAGGGTTGATTTTGTCTTTTGTTCAAAGTTGGAGTATTAATTGTTAAATTGGGTGATGACTCATCTAATTTAACTGAGGTGTCTTACTTAGAATAAGTAAGATTACTTTACTTTTGGGTTTTGTTGTATGGGATCAAAAGAATCGAGAAACAGAGAGAGATAGAAACCGAGATAGAGAAAGAGAAAAAGAAGAAGAAGAAATCAGAATTTGGTGAAATTGAGGTAAGAAATTAAGTTGTGGTACTGATTTCTTGAATGGGAAGCATTTGATTTTAAGTTTTGTGGTCCAGCTGATTGATTAAGCTGTTGGTTTGAAGAGTATGTGTTCAAGAAGTGTTCAGATTTTAGTAAGGTGAGTTTATTCATTCTTCTTAAAATTAAGCAATTAAAATGATGATAGATATGTTATTCTTGTATGAAATACTTTGATAGAGCTTAATTGAGGTAAAGGTAAGCTTAATCTGTTAAGACTTGAATTTGGCTTAAATAAGGAAGATGATGAACTGTAACTGAGAAAGTATACTTTGCGCAAGCCTTGGTTGCGCAAAGTGAGAAACTCGCAAGCGTTGCTTGCTAAATTTGTTAAAACTCGCAACAGTTGGTTGCGCATTTTGAGCATCTCGCTAGGCTCTTTGGAGTGAAGTGAGAATCTCGCTACTGTGGCTTGCGAGAAGTGAGAATCTCGCTACTGTGGCTTGCGAGAAGTGTGAAACTCGCTACCGTGGCTTGCGAAAAGTTGAGCATTGCGCTACAGTTGGTTGCGCAATACTCATATGATGCGATTTTATGTTTTATGCAAACTGATACATGCTATAAACTTAAATCTGATATTAAAAGCGATATTATAATAAATTGAAAAGACTTAATTATGAGTCCGATCATGTAGTTTACAATTGAGATGTTAATCCCCGATGCTAAGTGGCAAAAATGGGGATAATGGCTGTAATTAATATTCTATATATAGACATATAGAATATATGATATATCGTACAATTTTAGTATACGATAGAAAGGGGGATGATACACAGTTATTGTGTTACGTTGGCTAGAAATATTCATCCGGTCGTGGGGGCATTTAGTACGGTCTAATGGAAACCGTTTACTAGCCATTGACCATTGGGATGTTATTTCTAGTTGTTGGAGTGAATCTTGAATCATCTGTGAGGGCCCTTGTTGTTGATCGCGATATAGAAATAAAATTCCATTTGGGGGCCAGTGTTCAAGATGGTGAGAAAAGTGAAATGTGGAATAGGCAGACATCGAGTTTGTAATTCCCATTTCAGACGGAAGATTTGAGATCATCAATTTTAGGGAAGTTCAGAGATAGGCATAAAGTAACTTGTAATCTCTACTTCCGGACCAAGAAATAAGCAGGTATAGAAACTGTAATTTCTTTGGATGGGGAGTTACTTATAATCTGGTATGATTTATAGTAACTCTTGTTGATATTATTACGACTAGATGAATTAGACATAAGGATGGGAATTGGGTGGATTCCTGTTGTTGAAAAGAGCTTTGGTATGGTAAGATGGTTGATAACAGGTTTGATATATTTGTTAATACTTTAGTTGTTAAATTTTAATTTGATTTGAATATTCTCACTAGGCGAAAGCCTAATGTTTCACATTAAATTTTCTTACCAGGTACAAGCTCTGGGAAGTAGTCTGGGAGAGTGAGATGCAGATGTTGGAAGAAATTAGACTTATATAGATGTCAAAGGATCAAGATTCTCTTTTGATGATTTTTGGGACGAAGCTTAGATAATCTAGTAATCTGATTATGTTGATATGATTAGATTAATAGGATTATTCAAGTTAGACGTTTATGTACATAAAACTTCACTTTTGATCCTCTGGTTATAAAAGTCTGATATTTTGGTGATCATAACTTGTTTATTTTGAGGTTTTAATTGGCCCTGTTTTTAGGGTGTTACAGTATGGTATCAGAGCACTAGTTTAAGCGAACTAAGTATGCTGATGAGATACTTAGACTTAAGCTGAGATGTAGTAGGTTATGATATGTGAGATATGGGTAGAAGTGTTAAGACGGGATAGTCTTAGAGTTAACGGAAATACGTGAAATTAGTGCTGTGACAATGATAACGGGGATTCTCCTGTATGATATGTTCACAATTTCAATTAGCTAATGTTATTATGAATATATTGTTACACGAGCATGTCTATTTCTGAATTGTTACAGTGACTAACGATCGGTAAAGTACGTTTTATATGTATGTAAGTGTATAACCATTTCTCGTGGTTATCCATGTAAGTTATAGTAGAGTGATGGTGAATACGCCACCAAGGTCCTTTAGAGGACAGAGCAGTAAATGATTGAGGGTTGGAAGGACAACCTGGAATTGGCGGGACTCATGAAAGTCCGCCAAGGCAACCTTTAATAGGTGATTTGATAGGTGCAGAGATAGAGTATGAGATGATTGATTAAGGCGGAATTAGTATGACATGGTTGAGTATGGGGGCCATGGAATGCATGTATAGCAATTATTATAAGGCCGAGAGGGCGACCTCTGGTCGGAAGTAGAGTGTCAATGATAAGTTACGTAAGTAAAACGATTGACCTTGTTTGAGTAAGTAGCCTTCATTGCGAGTAAGTTTTATGCATGGTGTTTTAGTGTGTGTTACATGAGTTTTCTTGATTTCAAACCAAATGCATAAATAACAGTTTTATTCAAGGATGAATTAGTATGTGCAAGTATGTATTTAAAGAAAAAGGGCAATTTCAATTACGCTGCCTAACGAAATTTTGGAGCTTAGCAACTTGCAAAATACTTCATACTTTACATAAAAAGTTGTATGATAGCAAATAGGTTAAGAAAGTGTTGATCAGTAATTTTTTTTAAAACCAACAAAGGTATTGATTTGATGATATCATATAAATGAGTGTGAGAAACGACTAGTTTACTTTGTGTCAGTAAATTTTAAACTTTTGTCGTATGAAAAGATCTTCATTTAAGATATTACTGTTGTAACAACATCTTTTGGTTGAAAAAGATTGACTTTTGCGGAAATTTATAATACAAACGATTTTTGAGATCGTTGTGTAGTACATGAGAGTTATGAAAATGATTGGGGTCGTGTGTGCCCACGTTGTTCCGAATGTTGTTTATTTAAATGACAAAAGGGTGGATTGAGTTATTTATTATATTGTCATGCATGAAGGCTATGAACTCGCTAGGTCGTAGAGTATTACGCTATAAGCTAAGAAAGAACTCCAAGAGTGGAGATGTGTTGGATAAACCTTGGGAGAAAGTTTGTGGTTTTGGTAATTGTATTCAAATGAGAGATGAATAGTGGGAGAGTCGAAAGTGGACTTTAGTAACAATAATATGAGGGTCTGTACCCTTGTTCGGTGACTAGTAATACAGTTGCCGAGGGTCGGTCGTGTCTGGAGGAAGGATTAGGTTCAGGGTTAAGGAAGTATGGACATGTCAAGTTTTGACTTTGAAGGCGATAGTTGTGTAAGGTGTTTGAGGCCTTTTGTCTGTCACTGGGTGCGGTCTGGATGCGTCCCGCGTATGCCTGTGCGGGTAGGAACAAAACCGTGAGCGATACCGGTATGCTGTTATGCAGAGGGTATGCGCAAAGTGGTTATTAGTGTGTGCGACACAATTGGGGGATTTTGAATGATTGACGAATAAATCATTAATGAAAAAAAAGGTTTTGATTAATTATGGCATAAGTGAAAGTTATGTGGTCGAAGCACGCTTTTAGTGTTTTTATGTGGTTGTGCAATAATTTTGACGTGTTATATTTTGAAAATGTGAATGTTTTGAGAGTGATAAACTTTTATTTTGGGGCCGATGGCCAATTAAGGGATTAATAAGGTAAAGATTTTGAGTAAAGAGACATTTTGGTTTACGTAACCGTGTGAGTGACACGTGTTTAACCAAACGTTTGTTTTGGCCTTAAAGGCCTGATTTATATTCAAATGAGTCTTTTGAATGTTTGTCAGTTTTAGTGACTCGAGATGGAGTATTGGATGTGTTATATGCTTAATTGCATTGTAATTGAACCAGTGACGGTTTAAGTGTTGGTCTTAGGTGTGAAGACTGTTTGATATTTTACTTGTTCTTAGTATCTTTGGAACTAATGAACCTGGGCGTATTATATACATTGTGGAGTATGAAAAGAGTTGCATTTACGTGTACTTGCAAATGAATTGACTTCATTGGGAAAGTAACAATGAAGGGGTCGTAAGATTATCACACCTCGGAGCGTATGTTGCATAATGTGAGTTTGATGTATTTAAATTGCGTGAGTTGATATTGATAAATAATCTTTAGATCCTTTGAGTATATGACTCGGTTTTGGACTCAGTTAAGTCTTAAGAACTTTGACCCGATTTGATAAGCTTGATGTAGGCTTGGGGTTGAACTTGCATGAGCGGTATTGTAAATTGAAGTTTATATGACGTGAATGCATTGGTTATCCTTTTGGGATCATGTATGAATGTTACGTTTAAATCAGAAGCTTAAAAGTTGAAGGATCACTTTGTGGGATTGTTAGAACTGTGAAGGACTGTTGCTTTTAGATAAGTGTTTACTTACGATGTGGAAGATTTATAAAAGATAAAATACTAGAGATGAACAAAGGGGGTGTATAGATTGTGTTGCTTTGTGAGGAATTGTACCCTGTCTATGCAACGTATTGGAATCACAAAGAGCTAGTAAGAACGAATAAGTTCAAGTTAAATAGAAATTCGTGAGCGGTAGTTCAACTAAAGTTGGGGAGGAGATATTTAGTGATATAGACTCGGGTATTTGGGCGAGAAAACAGGATTATAAATTTAATTATGTACGAATGACTATGAGAGACATGGTCTGTGGTAAATGTTATGGGTGGAGAATGTACGAACGAGTAGTGGCATTAATTGCCAAGATACATGTGTCATCTAGTATGAGACGTGATGTTAGAAAGAGGAAGTATCCGAATGGAAGTTTCGGGAATTCCGGTTGGAAAGTACTATTTATCAATAAAGTTGATGGAGCATGTGGTTTGTAAGATAACTTGGTAATATGGCTTATATCGGAATAGAATGTCGGAGCAGTGGTGAGTGTTTATCCAAAGAAATTTTGATGGTATGAGTTGCCAATTAAGTTGTATTTTGAATCACTGGAAGTTTAATAAAGATGATGAGTATGTCGGTCAATGTGGTGTAGCGGAGGCAAGGTCGTTAAGGAATATAAGTTGCTCCTTATGTGTGGAAAAAAAATGTACGAGAAATTATTAGTTGAAGATCTAAGAATGGTAGTAACTTCGAACGGTAATGTCATTTCAAGATACTTGGTTGAATGTTTTAAGTTAGAAATCTTGGTGAAACTGTTTAGTTATGTTTCGTAAGGAGAAAATACTATCGGTATGTGGAAAGTTGGGAGAAAGAGACAAGTAATACGTGAAAATAGTATTCCATACTAACGTGGGGAAGCAAGGATAGAAAGATTGGACTTAAGAATGTAGTCATACTACAAGTTCAATGGAGTTATCACCTTTGATATACAACCCCTTAGTGCTTGGCTGCAGCGTGTTTGTGTGGTGCGATAGTAATGTGAGAAGGTGATAGCATTTTGTATCAAAGAAACGTGTAAGTCATGGATGCAATGATGGATTGTCATAGTTATTGAAGCATAATTGATGAGAAAAGTTGTTATGTGAAGGAGCGAGAATCGATCTTAGAGAAATATTTTGATAAATTACAATCTAAGAGAGTGATTATAGGTATAATGGTATTATATCTTTGAGTTGTTAATGTGGCTTTAGAGTCGAAAGAAAGTATGAAGGATGGGTAACTTCACTTATTTATGCTTTTGATTTCGGGGACGAAATCAATTTCAAGTTGGGGAGTATTGTAACATCTTTAATTTCCGTTGTATTTTTATAAATTATAATTATAAACTTTGAGGTTAAGTTTGTAATTTTGTTAAAGTTAAAGTTTTTAAGAAATTTCAACTTGAAGAGTTGATTTTGTCTTTTGTTCAAAGTTGGAGTATTAATTGTTAGATTGGGTGATGACTCATCTAATTTAACTGAGGTGTCTTACTTAGAATAAGTAAGATTACTTTACTTTTGGGTTTTGTTGTCTGGGATCAAAAGAATCGAGAAACAGAGAGAGATAGAAACCGAGATAGAGAAAGAGAAAAAGAAGAAGAAGAAGAAGAAATCAGAATTTGGTGAAATTGAGGTAAGAAATTAAGTTGTGGTACTGATTTCTTGAATGGGAAGCATTTGATTTTAAGTTTTATGGTCCAGCTGATTGATTAAGCTGCTGGTTTGAAGAGTCTGTGTTCAAGAAGTGTTCAGATTTTAGTAAGGTGAGTTTATTCATTCTTCTTAAAATTAAGCAATTAAAATGATGATAGATATGTTATTCTTGTATGAAATACTTTGGTAGAGCTTAATTGAGGTAAAGGTAAGCTTAATCTGTTAAGACTTGAATTTGGCTTAAATAAGGAAGATGATGAACAGTAACTTAGAAAGTATACTTCGCGCAAGCCTTGGTTGCGCAAACTGAGAAACTCGCAAGCGTTGCTTGCGAAATTTGTTAAAACTCGCAACAGTTGGTTGCGCATTTTGAGCATCTCGCTAGGCTCTTTGGAGTGAAGTGAGAATCTCGCTACTGTGGCTTGCGAGAAGTGAGAATCTCGCTACTGTGGCTTGCGAGAAGTGTGAAACTCGCTACTGTGGCTTGCGAAAAGTTGAGCATTGCGCTACAGTTGGTTGCGCAATACTCATATGATGCGATTTTCTGTTTTATGCAAACTTGTAACATCCCTTATCTTTAAAACACTCATTTAACGGAAAGTAACCTTAAAATACAGCGGAAGATTTGTAATTAAAACATTTAGATAAAATCCCATAATCTTATAGAAAAGAGTACAAGTTTGCAACTTAAAACCAATAAGTTTGAGAAAACAATATTCAACTAAAAAGCTTAGAGAATCCAAAACTATCATTCATCAAAAGCAAATATAAGCTGCTGAGCTGCCGCAAATCCAAAAGCTTCAAGCTGGAGCCTTTCCTTTATTCTTCGAAGATGTACCTGCCACTAAAAGATGAATAACAACGGGGTAAGCTTTCGCTTAGTGAGCACGCACCTATACCACATATCATCATGCATACATACTTGCATAAACATAGCAATCACATACATGTAACATCCTTCCATTCCTTAAGGCACAAAGCCAATAAGGAAGGTCATAACTAGACACTGGTACCAGGCCTCTTCATACATAACATATTCCCTAGGGGTATTACTACCACCATAGGTACTCTTTCCTTTGGCAAAGCCAAACATACACATAATCACACATGCAATCCAACTACATACACATAACTTACATAATATAGGTAGAGTACTCACCTGTCAAGATGTCAATTACCAAGTACTTCACAGTGTATAATAATCACCTCGTACCACCTATAATATTCATACATACACATATCATAACAAGCCCAAAAATGGAACTCTAATTCTATCCCAACTCTCATCCCGAAATGACATAGCTAGGATAGTCCAAATACCATAAAACTTTGCCAAACATCCTATTTCATACACCCCATTTCTATTGATTTCTAAACATAATACACATACCTTGCAATTCTAGACCGCGAACAACAATCCTCCTAGAACCTTTCACAACTTGAATCTTCCAAAATCACCAAATCTTTCGCCTGGAAAATACAGCAACTTCGGACACTTGGTTCTCTCTACTGGGAACTCCGATGCCAAATCCCTCCGGTCATAATGTATATTAGAGGGTCGTGAAGTCGCTGTCCAAATTTCACGACGATCCAACGGTTAACGAAGGAGAATCGGTCGATCTTTCACAGCAGCTCACAAGAACTCCGAAAATCCCTTTCTCTTTTCTCTCTTCTTTGCTAAAGAAACAAATGGCTGCAAATGAGGGTGTTTAGGGTTTCCATCCCTTTACATACATGCCAAAACACACCCTCATCTTACAAAATTGATAACTGGCCCCTAGATTCCTGAACACGTACATAACGACCCAAAAATTAACTCCACCCCAAAAGAGACAGTTAAATCACGTAAATTGGGAAACGGGGTGTTACCACTCTCCCCCACTTACCAGGATTTCGTCCTCGAAA
Organism: Saussurea involucrata; assembly: GCA_033807775.1. Lineage (NCBI taxonomy): Eukaryota > Viridiplantae > Streptophyta > Magnoliopsida > Asterales > Asteraceae > Saussurea > Saussurea involucrata. Next base: position 186,079,695 of record CM066320.1, on the reverse strand, counting down.
TCGATCAGACTTGGAAGAGTTCCGGATAATTCGATCTCATCTCAGCTTCCGGTTCCCATGTCCATTCTGATCCTTTTCGGTGTTCCCACTGAACTTTCACTAAGCTGATCTCCTTGTTTCGCAAGGATTTGGTCTTCCTTTCCAAGATTGCTATCGGTCTCTCAATATAATTCAACCGTTCGTCGACCTGTATGTCATCTATAGGGACATGCGCCGACTCGTCAGCTAAACACTTCCTCAACTGAGACACGTGGAAGGTGTTGTGTATCAGACTGAGTTCCGGCGGAAGCTCCAGCCGGTACGCAACCTTCCCAACCCGTGCTATCACCTTGAAAGGTCCGATAAACCTAGGGCCTAGCTTGCCCCTCTTCCGGAATCGGATCACCCCTTTCCAAGGTGACACCTTCAACAAAACATTATCTCCCACGTTGAACTCCAAATCCGACCTTCGCTTGTCGGCGTAACTCTTTTGACGACTCTGTGCGGTTCGTAGCCTATCCCGAATCATCTCAATACTTTCCGTCGTTTTCTGAACCACTTCTGTGCTGCTTAACTCCCGCTGGCCTACCTCTCCCCAACAGATAGGAGTCCTACACCTTCTCTCGTACAACATCTCATACGGAGGCATGCCAATACTGGCATGGAAACTGTTGTTGTATGAGAACTCAGCCAACGGTAGGTGAAAGGCTGTACTGAACTGAAGTCTCGTACCCAAATCTTCATGGAACTTCCCCCAAAACCGCGACGTAAACCGAACATCCCTGTCTGATATCACTGTTACCGGTACCCCATGCCTTGCTACAATTTCACTGACATAGATGTCAGCTAACTTTTCTGCAGATGAACTTTCACGGATCGCGATAAAATGGGCACTCTTTGTCAGCCTATCTACAACCACCCAAATGGCATCATGATTCCTAGGTGTTCGAGGCAACTTGGTAATCAGATCCATTGTTATATGCTCCCACTTCCACTCTGGTATCTCTAATGGCTGTAACTTCCCGTGCGGTCTCTGATGCTCTGCTTTGACCCTTAAACAAGTCAAACATTTCTCCACGTACTTAGCCACGTCCCTCTTCATCCCCGGCCACTAGTAGTCAGTCTTCAGATCTCTATACATCTTAGTAGCACCGGGATGGATAGAGAACCTTGACTTATGCGCCTCGTCCAGAAGTGTCTGCCTTGCCTCACACGATACTGGAACCCATACCCGACCGTACCGAGTCAATAGACCTCGACTGTCGGGCACTAACTGATCCACCTGTCCCTTTATCCGTTCCTTCTTCTGGTTCTCACCCTTGATCGCTTCCTCTTGAGACCTTCTTACCAAGTCGTGAAGCGACGTTGATACTGTTAGTCTCATCAACGGTACCCGAAGTAGAACACTACTCGCTCTTCTACTCAAGGCATCCGCTACGACATTTGCCTTCCCCGGGTGATAAAGAATCTCGCAATCATAATCCTTCACCACATCCAACCACCTCCGCTGTCTCATGTTCAAATTCTGTTGATCCATGAAATAACGAAGACTCTTGTGGTCCGTATAGATAGTACACTTCACCCCGTACAGGTAGTGCCGCCATAACTTGAGAGCGAACACCACTGCCGCAAGCTCCAAATCGTGAGTCGGGTAATTCACCTCATGCGTCTTCAGTTGACGAGACGCATAGGCAATCACCCTTCCCCTCTGCATAAGAACGCAACCTAGCCCGTGATAGGACGCATCACAGTAGACTGTCATGTCTTCAACTCCCTCCGGTAGTGTCAACACCGGAGCCTCGCATAACTTTCTCCTTAAGGTTTCGAACGCTGTTTTCTGTTCCTCTCCCCAAACGAAACGTTCGTTCTTCCTCGTCAGCTTCGTCAACGGAACTGCTATCTTGGAGAAATCCTGGATGAACCGGCGGTAGTACCCGGCTAATCCAAGGAAACTCCTAATCTCAGTGGGAGTCTTCGGGGTTTCCCACTTCATCACTGCCTTCACCTTCGCTGGGTCTACCTTGATACCCTCTCGGTTCACAAGATGTCCAAGAAATTGAACCTCTTGTAACCAGAAATCACACTTGGAGAACTTTGCATATAACTGCTCCTTACGCAAAATCTCCAAAACCTCTCGTAGATGCTCCATATGATCCTCCTTCGACTTGGAGTAGATCAGTATATCGTCTATAAACACGATGACTGACCTATCCAACATCGGTCTGCAAACTCTATTCATAAGATCCATGAATGCCGCCGGTGCGTTCGTCAGTCCAAATGGCATCACGATGAACTCGAAATGCCCGTACCTGGTTCTGAACGCTGTCTTGTGAACATCCTCTTCCCTGACCTTCAACTGGTGGTACCCTGAGCGAAGATCTATCTTAGAGAACCAAACGGCTCCCTGAAGTTGATCGAAGAGATCGTCGATCCTCGGCAACGGGTATCTGTTCTTCACCGTAAGCTTGTTAAGCTCTCTATAGTCGATGCACATCCGCATCGACCCGTCCTTCTTTTTCACGAAAAGGATAGGGGCTCCCCAAGGTGAACTACTGGGGCGGATGAAACCCTTATCCAACAGTTCCTCCAGCTGCTTAGACAGTTCATGCATCTCCGGAGGTGCCAAACGGTAAGGAGCCTTTGCTACCGGTGCCGCCCCCGGAATCAAGTCTATTCGGAACTCCACTTGCCTCTCGGGAGGAATGCCAGGCAAGTCATCCGGGAAAACATCCGGAAACTCGCTGACCACTGGTACATCTGCCACTGTTCTCTTCTTTTTCTCCTCCCGTTCATCAACAATATACGCCAAGTAACTGCTACCACCATGGTGCACATATCTTCTAGCTTTGGCCAAAGTGCACACCTTTGGTACCCCTTTTCTTCCTTCACTCGAGATAGTTAATTCTCCCCCACTTGGGGTTCGAATCACTACCTGCTGTTTTTCACAATCAATGCGCGCTCCATTCCGACTAAGCCAATCTATCCCAACTACTACATTTATTTCCCTCATCGCAATAGGAATAAGATCTATACTAAACTTCACTCCGGCTATCTCTATTACATTACCTTTATACACATCACTCACAAAACGAAACTCCTCGTCCGCTATATCTACTTCTAGCGGACTCTCTAACTTGTCCTTTACAATAGCAAAGTCTTTACAAAACGATAAAGAAACAAAAGATTTAGTAGCTCCCGAGTCAAATAAGACAAGGGCAGGTGATGCATTAACAGGAAAAATACCTGTCACGACATCTGGCTCCTCCTTTGCTTCATCTACGGTCATCTGGAACACTCGCCCCCGAGTCCTGGGTGCGTCGTTCTTCTTTCCCAATCCACCCTCTAGCATCTTCACCGGTGCGGTTCCCGAGTTCTGGACCGACCCGGTATTCATTGGGCACTCGTCAGCAAAGTGGCCCGGCTTGTAGCACTTAAAACATATCTTTGCGGTCGCCTTGCAGTCTCGACTGATATGACCCGGTTGCCCGCATTTGTAACAGGTTCCGGAGCCCATACGGCATTCTCCCGGATGCTGTCGTCCACACTTCCCACAGCGGGGATGCTCTCTCTTGAACTCTTTCTTTACCTCCGGTTTATGACTCCCAGTTTTGAACCTCTTAGTCTGCTGAGGTTGAGTCTGAACCGTTTCTGCCCTTCTTGTCTTTCTTTGGCTCTCTAATTCGAGCTCTCTAGCCCGAGCCGCCTCGTGCATCTGCTGAAAATCAGTGCACCTTGCCATAACAACAAATTCTCTAATCTACTGTTTCAAAACTCTCCCATATCTGTACATTTTGGCCTTTTCATTCCTGACATACTCATGACAGAAAAGGGACCGCTCCAAAAATTTGTCAGTGATCTCGTTCACTGACTCCGTAGTTTGCTCCATAGATAGAAACTCATTTGTGAGTCTCTCTACCTCAATTTGGGGCACATACTGTTCCATGAACAGTTCCTTGAACTGTTCCCAAGTCATGCTATCCACTTGTTCTGGCGTTCGAGCACGAACAATAAGGTTCCACCAGTCTTTCGCTGCCTTCCTCAGAAGGTTCGATGCGTAGCGAACCTTGACTTCCTCGGCACAAAAACTGGTGCGGAAAGCACCCTCCACCTCAGCTATCCAACGAGTGCTGGTTACGGGGTCCTTCTGCCCCTCAAACTGTGGCGGCTGACAGGCCGAGAAATCTCTGTAGCTTGTCCCCCGTGGTTGTACGCCTGACAAGCCCCCTGATCCACTGGCCCTGCTGGCCACAGCTGCCTCTACCTGACTACGAATTTCATTAGCCAGTTCCTGCTTTACCTGCTCAAAGAGACTTGGGAGTAACTCGTGAAGAACCTCCCCGACCTCAGCAGCGATCACACCTCTCAGATCAGGAATTTCCTGATCCTCTTCAATAATCGGTCTCTTGCCTTGCCTTCTAGTGTTCACCATTCTGATACATAAACATGATACTTTAGAATAATTCATCTACATCCCCCCCCCCTGAGCAAACTCCTAGCATAGTCCAGAGGTCCTAGCTTAGTTGTCTTTCTTTCTAACATGCTCCTTAGAAACCCTCTACTTATACTCTCTTAACAAAATCCCTTTCTAGCATGTTACTACCCAACCCTAAACCTTGTCTGGTTCATAGAATTCTTTTGCAACTATATCAAGTCCCGGCATGTACAATGTAATTGCAATGGTATGGGCCCTTATACCATTATAATTACACCCTCCATGTTTAGACTCAACACCGTCACTAAGGTTCCAATTCCCAGCTTAGTTGGTACCTTTAACATATATATCACAACATTTTCCATATCTACCACTTATCATATAAACATTATAATCATATTCTAATTCACATTATGCATCAAACAAAACATACTTGAAACCATAACCTTGTCACATTGACCATATCTAGCATACATAAACATAATTACTCATCCAATACAGTTATAAAACTGGTCTTTCACAAAAACTGAACATGCTTTATCATAAATCCTAATATGGAATAGTGTGCTCACCCCCGTCTTGATGCTCTGGACCGCAGCTCAGCCGTGAAAACTTTTTCTTTTAAAACACCCCTTTCCTTATAAACCATTTTCTTACACGAAACAACTTTTTTTTAAAGGTTACTTATTTGAAAACTTGAGCACTTGGGTTTAAGTTCAAACACTCACCACTTGTGAATGCCCGAATCCCTTAAACCAAGGCTCTGATACCAACTGTAACATCCCTTATCTTTAAAACACTCATTTAACGGAAAGTAACCTTAAAATACAGCGGAATATTTGTAATTAAAACATTTAGATAAAATCCCATAATCTTATAGAAAAGAGTACAAGTTTGCAACTTAAAACCAATAAGTTTGAGAAAACAATATTCAACTGAAAAGCTTAGAGAATCCAAAACTATCATTCATCAAAAGCAAATATAAGCTGCTGAGCTGCCGCAAATCCAAAAGCTTCAAGCTGGAGCCTTTCCTTTATTCTTCGAAGATGTACCTGCCACTAAAAGATGAATAACAACGGGGTAAGCTTTCACTTAGTGAGCACGCACCTATACCACATATCATCATGCATACATACTTGCATAAACATAGCAATCACATACATGTAACATCCTTCCATTCCTTAAGGCACAAAGCCAATAAGGAAGGTCATAACTAGACACTGGTACCAGGCCTCTTCATACATAACATATTCCCTAGGGGTATTACTACCACCATAGGTACTCTTTCCTTTGGCAAAGCCAAACATACACATAATCACACATGCAATCCAACTACATACACATAACTTACATAATATAGGTAGAGTACTCACCTGTCAAGATGTCAATTACCAAGTACTTCACAGTGTATAATAATCACCTCGTACCACCTATAACATTCATACATACACATATCATAACAAGCCCAAAAATGGAACTCTAATTCTATCCCAACTCTCATCCCGAAATGACATAGCTAGGATAGTCCAAATACCATAAAACTTTGCCAAACATCCTATTTCATACACCCCATTTCTATTGATTTCTAAACATAATACACATACCTTGCAATTCTAGACCGCGAACAACAATCCTCCTAGAACCTTTCACAACTTGAATCTTCCAAAATCACCAAATCTTTCGCCTGGAAAATACAGCAACTTCGGACACTTGGTTCTCTCTACTGGGAACTCCGATGCCAAATCCCTCCGGTCAGAATGTATATTAGAGGGTCGTGAAGTCGCTGTCCATATTTCACAACGATCCAACGGTTAACGAAGGAGAATCGGTCGATCTTTCACAGCAGCTCACAAGAACTCCGAAAATCCCTTTCTCTTTTCTCTCTTCTTTGCTAAAGAAACAAATGGCTGCAAATGAGGGTGTTTAGGGTTTCCATCCCTTTACATACATGCCAAAACACACCCTCATCTTACAAAATTGATAACTGGCCCCTAGATTCCTGAACACGTACATAACGACCCAAAAATTAACTCCACCCCAAAAGAGACAGTTAAATCACGTAAATTGGGAAACGTGGTGTTACAAAACTGATACATGCTATAAACTTAAATCTGATATTAAAAGCGATATTATAATAAATTGAAAAGACTTAATTATGAGTCCGATTATGTAGTTTACAATTGAGATGTTAATCCCCGATGCTAAGTGGCAAAAATGGGGATAATGGCTGTAATTAATATTCTATATATAGACATATAGAATATATGATATATCGTACAATTTTAGTATACGATAGAAAGGGGGATGATACACAGTTATTGTGTTACGTTGGCTAGAAATATTCATCCGGTCGTGGGGGCATTTAGTACGGTCTAATGGAAACCGTTTACTAGCCATTGACCATTGGGATGTTATTTCTAGTTGTTGGAGTGAATCTTGAATCATCTGTGAGGGCCCTTGTTGTTGATCGCGATATAGAAATAAAATTCCATTTGGGGGCCAGTGTTCAAGATGGTGAGAAAAGTGAAATGTGGAATAGGCAGACATCGAGTTTGTAATTCCCATTTCAGACGGAAGATTTGAGATCTTCAATTTTAGGGAAGTTCAGAGATAGGCATAAAGTAATTTGTAATCTCTACTTCCGGACCAAGAAATAAGCATGTATAGAAACTGTAATTTCTTTGGATGGGGAGTTACTTATAATCTGGTATGATTTATAGTAACTCTTGTTGATATTATTACGACTAGATGAATTAGTCATAAGGATGGGAATTGGGTGGATTCCTGTTGTTGAAAAGAGCTTTGGTATGGTAAGATGGTTGATAACAGGTTTGATATATTTGTTAATACTTTAGTTGTTAAATTTTAATTTGATTTGAATATTCTCACTAGGCGAAAGCCTAATGTTTCACATTAAATTTTCTTACCAGGTACAAGCTTTGGGAAGTAGTCTGGGAGAGTGAGATGCAGATGTTGGAAGAAATTAGACTTATATAGATGTCAAAGGATCAAGATTCTCTTTTGATGATTTTTGGGACGAAGCTTAGATAATCTAGTAATCTGATTATGTTGATATGATTAGATTAATAGGATTATTCAAGTTAGACGTTTATGTACATAAAACTTCACTTTTGATCCACTGGTTATAAAAGTCTGATATTTTGGTGATCATAACTTGTTTATTTTGAGGTTTTAATTGGCCCTGTTTTTAGGGTGTTACACACAGTGCCACCCAATTAGGCGGTGAGGGTCAACATGTCGAGCAGGTTCAGGAATACAGGGTTCCTGAACAGGGAGAGGTGAGGAGACTGTAAGAAAGAGAGTAGGGAATGTGGTGAGGACTGCTGGTCAGGCATCTACTTCCAGAGCTACACAAGCTGTAAGAGTCCAAGTCTTTGCTGATGATGTATCATGGAACTCTGCCGACGATGCTGATTATATACCATCTGCTTCTTCTTCCGAAGATGAAGCACCTACCCAACCCTGTACGTGAAATCAGACTCCGATTCCGACCATGATCCAGATGCTGATTTAATTCTAAGACATGTAGGTCAGAGACAACAAATAGAGAGTTCCGATGCTAATTCCACCTGGATCATAGGACTCTCCGGCGATACTGGAGTCATAAGGAGGGAAAAGGGAGTTACAGTAGAAAATATTGATGTGAGCCGAGAGACAGGGAGAAAAGAAATGGGAGAGTCTAAGATAGAGTCACATAAAGTTGTAACCAGTGACTCTCCCCAAACCGATCGAATCCGGGTAGCCACATCCACTTCCAACGAGCGTTCGTCGCCATTGCGCATTGAACAAGACATGGTGGACCCAGCCATGCAGTGCACAACCCCACTTAGCCACTCATCGGCTTCTCGACAAGCCGATGTTTCATTCTGCACAGGGGATCAAGCACAAACGCTATCGACAACACATTCGGTGTTTGCTGATATTGAACAAGGTAGGCTTCTGCCCTGGCCACCGACCTTTATTTCACACACATCGAGTCTAGTGCCTTTTGGAAGAACTACCTTTCCTAGGACACGAGCGCCGAAATTTCAACAAGTTGTGGGCCTTCGTGCCCCAACCGGAACACCCAGAGTGAGGCCGCCATTCGTTGGTGCCCCGCGAGGATCGGGTGGAAGACCTGTCATTGCTTACAATATGACAGCTTTGAACACAGGCAGTACAGTTGTCACAACTGATACTTTAACCAAAAACCTAAATGGTTCGGGCGTTAGATCAATTTTCCCTAATATGCCACTTGAACAGGTTGTTGCTATGCTAGGCCCGCCCCCGCACTACATCACTCTACCGCTTCTAAGTTCAACATTGGCCTCGATCAACACATCCTACAAGCAACACCGTCAGGCAATGCAACTGACTGTTGACATACTTGCAAATGAAGTTAGCAGAGCGGTGAAAGGAAAAGGGATAGCAGAATCTTCGGCAACTCCACATAATCAACCATCCAATTCCCCACCCAGATCTCAACCACCACCATCACAACCGTTACACACAATTCCTACCCATCAACTCAAATCAGAGATGTTAGCCCGTTTACTCGCCCAAGGAGACTCCAATACCAATGAAGAAGTAGAATTGGTAGGTTTGCTTCGACAACAATCTGAAGCCCAAAACCGATTACCCAACAGCACAGACTTTCAAACTCTAAACAACTCCATCAAGGAAATGACCCAAGCCATGCTTACCGACTACCAATCCTTATCTGAAAGAATCATAGTGGTCGAACAAGCATGTGGTGTCCAGGCTCAAGGCTCCAAAAGACATAGACATGATGATCAGGATGACCCTGATCAACATAAGGAGGAGAAGAGAGCCAGAGTTGGAGAATCTAGTGGTGCAAACGCTGAAAACGTTGGTGGATCAGATCAGGCAGCAGAAACAGAGGGGGTAGAGGGGGCAAGTGGACAGGAAACAGATGTGGTCCAGGTTGATGATGATACAGTTCTAGCTGATGTCATAACCAGGGTTGAAAAGCCTCTGGTTGTTGACAATAGAACAGAAGAGGAAAGGATGGTTGATGACATGCTGAACGATTACATCTACATTGATTCTGAGGAAGAGCCAGAGACAACAACTGTTCAGATCAAAGAAGAGATAGATGACATCTTTGATACCACCGGGGATCAAGTGATTGCTTCTGATTCCAATGATGATTCTCCTCAACCGCAACAACAAGCTGATCAAGGTACAAGCTCTTCAGCTCAACAGGCTCCAGAGGTTCCAGTAAATACTGATGGAAGGATAAGAGATCCAATCCTAGAAGCTGAACTCAGATTATATCAGGAGGTGATTGATGCTGAACCAGGGTATGTTGCAACTGGAGAAAGGGTGAGAATTCTGATTCCATTCCAAGAAAGCATCAGAAAAGATTTGTTTGTAAAAGACATTCAGAGGATCAACTTAGAAAAGGTGTACGGGATTGAGAACTGGCCGTCTCTTCACAAGATTGAATTTCTACATGTAATGAAAAACAAAGACTTGGACACTGATGTGGCAAGGTCTGACAAAGTGATTGTGAAGGTCTTGAAGATACAGTCATACCGGCTACTCAACGTCTGGTACCCTCAGTTCACAGTTAGAAGATCTGATGACACCAAATGCGTCTTTTCAGAAGTCGACTTCCAGAGCCTGAAGCTGGATGATCTTATTAGCCTCTACTATTGCCTTGCTGGCATTCATGATAAGCCAATTGAATTGTCTGCCGCTTATCGGAGTGTCAAAAGATTCATCCAGAATATTCTGAAATTTTCTTACCCTACAAATTTCCAAATGGCCTTAGAAGCTCATCAGACTCGAGTAAACCCGTAGAAGACCAAACAAGCAACTGCAAGACATCCAAGGTATTCCCGTCTACACTGTTTTGGAGAAACCTGATCTCGGAGTTGTATACTTCAATCAAGACACGAAGAAAAGCATGTGTTCCCGGTGAACGCATTGAGAAGATTCGAGATCATCCTACATAAGATAGTACCGAAAAGCATTGAGACTTGATGAAAGCGGGGAGGTAAAGCTCAAGGAAAAGGAGAAGCGGCTGATAAAACAAATCTTGGATGCTATCACCTACATAAGAGAGTACCGATACGCATTGAGAAGATTCGAGATCATCCTTGGAAACCGAAAAAAGCATGTGTTCCCGGTGAACGCTTAGATCTGATGCCTCTACATTGGTACAAAGGGGGAGATTGTTAGTGCTCTATTTAGCTTGTTGTACCAAATAGAGGGGCTATTCTAGAACATTTCTATTTGCAAACTATAAGTAGAATTTTCCCTTGTATTTTGCATTATGTCATTCTATCTTACACACACAAGTACACCATTGTTGCACTTTCCTCTCTACATCATTTGTGTACTTGAATATCATATTGAATACATGGATGACATCTTGAGCATATTGGTTGATTGAGTACTTGTTCTGGGATCACAATAATGTTATGATGATAAGGTTTTCTTGGATAAAAGAACATTATCCCCAAGAGTCTTTTATGTCAAACATAAAAGAACAACTACAAAAGAAAAACAGGCATCCTCAGCAAGATACATGTCTTCCAAAAACATAGTTTGAAATGAATAATCCTTTCAGAATACACTTATTATGGTTAACGTTTTTTAAATTTAATCGTCATGTAAAAACATAAATTTCTATTAGCCGACCTCTATGTCACCAATTGAGCCCAAATTTTTTTAAAATTTAAGATTATATTTACATAAATTGTTTTCAACCCCTCATAGTAATTACTAATATCCTATGCCTACAATAACCATTTTCGCCTGATTTTTTTAGAACAAACTGTTAGTCCCATTTAAACATGGCAACGATTCATAATAATGTGTAGAAGATTGTAAGAAGAGATAATATAATCAAAGTGGTGTATTATTCATGTGGAAGAACTATCCTAGAGAGAGAATGGTTCTCTCTCTAGAACACACACTTACACACTATGGAGGCTACATTATAATGACTACTAAACCCTAATTATACACATTAAACATTATATACCCCCCTTGTTACACTATTAAGCCCAAGCCCAATATAATAACCCAAGCCCATTTTACAATTAATACCCCTTTACAAAACTATCTTATAATTAGGACATTTTGTGTCCTAACACAAACCAACTTCACATAAAAATTCTTAGCCCACTCCCAAACAGACTTTATATTTATAAAATTTATAACCCAACCGTCCCAAAATACAAATTCCGTAAGCATTACCTAAAAAATCAATTATCCCCAAATTAAATCTTTCAACAAAAGGATTCATTGCTTTTGCATCTTTTGCATGTAAGTAAAACAAAAGAAACCAAAATCTAGTAACAAACTAAATTAGTGCAACATATATAAAAGGCTAAAAGCACAATTAAACCAACACCAATACTTGCAGATTCACTCATGTTCCCTTGCTGCCTTGCACCCATGTTTAGAAGGATCAAAGCAAAAAGAGACAAATGTGTAAGATCAAAAAACAAATAGATGCACCAAAACATAAGCCAAATGACAACAATACATAACCATAAACTTAACAATAAAGATAATATTGCAAGCTTTATTGAGCTTTAAACCGAAGTAATTAAATTCCGAGAGAAGATTGAAAGAACGCTTCTACAAAAATTCACTTAAACCCTAAGATGAAAAACAATCAGATTAGAAAAAAAATACATTTGCAATTTTTGGATCCTGGAGAGCTTTTGAGGCATTAAATCACCGGTTGTCATCAATACCCAATAATCAAAACCTTTAATATGCAAAATTTCCAGTTATTAATCTTAACAAACAAACAAAAAACATTCAACACACCATTGATCAAAAATAACAAATCTTGATTCATTGATGATTTTTTTTCAAAGTTCATAAAATGGACAGACCTCAGTTCATGATTCAGCATAAGAACAAACTTCAATTTATAATTTATCAAACAAACAACTCAATTCGTGAAATCTAAAAAATATATGAATTCTAAAATAGACAATACATTTTCTCTTATAAATGTTGTTGAAGTTGTGGCACGTAGCGAAAAAATTCTTTCATTGCAACGTGAAACTTGCTCTCAAGTATGAACTCAAATTGATCATTGCCCTATGTAACATATATGTATACAAAACATACACACACACACACACAACATATATTGTACAGCACAAGTTGTTTTTAAATAAATGAAAGTTACAATATTGTAGAAAAACAATGTACTTCAAGTCGTCAACTATAGGAACAAAATTCAGACACAAACTCTTACTACAATTTGGACCAAATTTATAATACAAATGAATATTTCTTTTGGCAATACTTTTACGACCATGTCATGAATGAGCCTATTGCAAAGGAAACTGTTTTGAGATTGAAAAGTGAACCAATTCTTTAAACTCATATCAAGACTTGATTAACAATTTTGCAAATCCTAATAAAACTCATGTTGGGTTAGAAATAATTTATTTTAAGTTACAAAAAATACAAATTTTAAGACACAAAATAAAAACATTACGATTCACATAGGTATAGTTAGCCCTCTCCTTTGTAAATATTATCAGAACATGTATATAAATACCAACAAGTACATACTAATTGAACATTTATTACATTGTTAATTACATATAAGAAATGTATGTTTTAAAAACAATTAATTGCTATTATAATTTAATTATTACAATATTTTAGCAATAGATTATATATCCTCAAAATAAGATTTACATCCTTTTCACTAAAGTAGTTGGTTGGTTGGGTTGAATGTACACAATATATATATATATATATATATATATATATATATATATATATAAAAGCTTATGAAACATTATTAATTATAACCCTACAAAAACATGTGGCGTGTAGGTTTGAAATTTGAATAAAACTTAATCTTCAATTGAATTATTACTTAAGAGTTGAGAGTTCCAATTAAGTTTATCATCGGTTGATATTTGTAAAAAAAAATAAGCATATCAATATTGACGATTATAAAAGTTGATGATTGCAAGAGCTTGTAAAGAGTACAATGAAGGCAATTTGGGTAGCCTTTGCAGAAACTCTTAGAGGAGGCCACTAATCGTGTAAAAAAGTCTTTTCTTTTTCATGGTTCAATTAACACTTGTGTGATTTTGAGTCATTTTTACACATTTTTTCTCATCTTTATACACGGTTGTGGAATCGTGTAAAAAAGAGGACACTTTTACATGGTTCCAAAACCGTATAAAAGCGGTTTAAAACTGTATAAAATATCTTTTCTTGTAGTAGTGATTGATCGTCTCAACAACATCATTCGACTATTTGATCCATTGGGCTTCTTAAAAACGTTCCTACCACCACCAACGTTGTTAGAACCCTCAAACTGAAATTAAGTTCCAAAATCATATAGAGAGTTGACCCACACAAAGTCATAGAATAAAATCATGCGAGAGACAAAATAAAGATGTATTACGCTACATTATATGGATATACTTCTAGTATATTAAAACTAGTTCAATTATTTTTAGAAAACTATAAATTACAGCTTTTGTAGCGCTGTTCTAAGGATTATATAGGTCCATTTCATTTATCTATACTACTTTATAAAGCATCTAACCCCCAAACTCTTAAAAACAACAATTTAAGCATTATGTACCACCATTTAAAGCACATTTACTTAATTTTTAGAGAGAGAGAAAGTTAATCCTTTTTTTAAACGAGGAACCATAATCTTTAAAACTTCTGTAGAACACGTTCCTTTTCGAGGCGACTCTTCGCCTCCATCCGCCCTACAAGGAACCATAATTAGTTCATACTTCTGTTCAAAATGAACCAAATCGACGCTCCTCCCTCCAAGACGAAATATGCAGGCTTTTATTCCCTGCAAATGGATTCAAATCAGTTCACGATTTCTTTGTTTCTTCAAGAGTCGTATTAGGGTTTCTTGGCAATTGTTTAAAGTTTCTTCTCAGGTTAGTTTTTTACACGCCTTCTATTTATTCCCTACAAATGGATTCAAATCAGTTCACGATTTATTAATTTGTTTCTTCAAGAGTCGTATTAGGGTTTCTTAGCAATTGTTTAAAGTTTCTTCTCAGGTTAGTTTTTTACACGCCTTCTATGTTTCTTTGATTTTGGTTTGGCTTGTGGTTTCTTCACGCTATCTTTGGGTTTTCTCACCTTTGATTGCTGAACCAGTTCATTGGCTTCTAGAAGCGATCAGTAACATCCCAAAAAACACCGAGCTTTCTACATTTGATCATTTTGCAACAGATAAACATATTAAGATGTTGGAGACGATAGCAGAACAATGACAAGTCCTCGATCTCTCTCAATACATCACCGACTCACAGAGGTATATGCTTTCATTACCCTCAGTTTTATATTTTTGTATTGTGTTTCTCAAGAAACTCATAAATGTGATTTGGAAAATATGAACATACATTAGGGTTTTCTTTTGATTTGGGGTCAAACTAATGTGATTTGTTGACGAAATTTCAGATGGGTTCGTAAAACTATTTCATTATTTTTCCTTGTAATGTGCTCATTGTTGACTTCTTCTGAGGGTGATCTGGATAGGCTTCTCTTTTCTGTATATTCGATTGCTCAGGCGGGACGTTATTTGTTTTATGTTGGGTTCTTGGTTTGGGAATTTGGATGGATGTTATTGGATTAGATCTTATTAGGGGTTATGCTGATTTAGTCTCATTATTGGTTTCTGGTAAATGTTTGGATCAAAACTGATATGGAAAGCTGGAGGAGTCAGTGTGCTATATTTTTTTGGGTTGTTTCTGGATTAGAGGTCAAATGTGGTACCTTTTGATGAAAACTGATTAAGAAGCTATTGGTTTCAATTTTCTGATGGTATGTTAAAATCTGCTTGGGTTGCGATTTCCATATCAGTCTTGATGTGGTTATCTATATGGGACTTTCTTCTTGGTTTTATTATGATCAACGTTTTTCATGGGTGTAAAATTTAGTTTGGTTGGTTACTGCTTATGGTTTAAAATTCGTGGACAGATTTTGGTGTATACTTATGATTATTCTACTAGGTTTGCTTGGTTCTAATGCTATGAAAGTGATTCAGACCCATTTTTATGAAGTGCTTTGCATAAGGGGTTGTTATTTGCTGGCAAAGCAGAAAGAGTCCGGGATAGCACTGTTGGTAGATGAGGAATATTGGCTGGATCAAACAGATGATGAGGATGAAGAGGAGACTGCTGCTTTGGCAAAGATGTGCTTGATGAGCAAAGATGGTGAGGATTCAGAAGCTGATATGGTGCCTGAGACAGATGAGGTAGATTCCTATACCATTAATCATTTTGCGAATCAACTAAAAGTCTTTCAATTAAAACAAGATGATTTAGATGAAAAACTTAAAAATGCATATAAAGTAATAGAATCACAGAAACAACTAATCACTAAACAAAACAAGTTAAGTGATGGGTTGAAAAAGAGCCAAACTGAAATCGAGGAAACTCGAGTGTATTTTCGAAATAGAATGGATGAGATGGCAGAAAAGCTAAGACATTCAGAAGATAGGAAGATTGAGCTTGAAACATTATTGCACTCTTACAAAGATATTAATACTGTGTTGACTGAGAAGGCTAGTTATTTGGAAGAAAAGCTGTATAAGCTTGGTCAAACTGAACAAACCATTCTTGTAAACACACCAAAGAATTTCAGATATTATCATTCAAAATGGGGCTTGGGTTTTGATAATCCTCATTATTTGGAAAATGCTTTAACCAAGTCTCCAAGTTTGTATAAATTTGAATCGCTTGATCTTCGATCAAGGTATCCTGATAAATATTGATAGGCGGGTTTACACCCCCTAAATATAACCGCAAGTGTACGGGTCGAAGTCAAGTAATAGTACTGAAAGTACGAATATCGAACACAGGGAACTAGGAACTAAGTATCACAATGACTACAATTGCTATTAACTGAACGGTCGATATTTTGAGTTGTGGTTTATAACTTGATTTAAAAAACTAAATAAGAACTAAATACTACTAGAATCGCTTGACAGAAGGTTTTGAAAGAACTTTTGTAGAGAAAAGGTTAAGGGTTGGACTTCCTATGGAAATACTACTGATGAACGAATACCCGAACAATAATTATTATCGACTCTCTCTATGAACCCTAGTTTATAAAAGTTACTGTTATTCTTTTTCAAGCAATAACAGATCTTATTTCAAGACTGTAGGTGCTATCTCTCGATCTACACCCAGGGTTTTAAAATACATTAAGTTAAACTAATCCGTGCAGAAAGTGATTCGTATATCTCTACCCGAATCTTCTTTCCGACACTTGATTACTTGATCTAGCTTTTAATCAATTTTCTCAAACTTAATCAAAAACCGTAAAAGTCAATTGGAGGTGATCAACTACAATTGATAATGAAAAGCTGAATTCAAATGCTTCATAGATTAAATCAATAAAAAACAATCATTCGGTTACACGTCATCCATCATAAAATCCATAGTTGTTCCAACCCCCAACATTTAAAGATTAGTTCATGTTGGGGTGGATAAAAACACTAGAAAAAAGGTATAAAGTGGTATGTGAAATCATGGTAATCGTGATAACTGTGAAGAATGTATGATGAATCCCTTCTCTCTCGTCTCTGATCCACTTTGCGTGGTGAACTGTCTTTAATCAATCCTCTCTCGTGGCTCCAAAGTATGTGAAAATGCTCTGAAAATCGCCCCTCCACAGCCTACCGTCGCACGTGTCGTGATAATGACCTAATTCCGGAAAAGCCAAACTATAACACTGAAACAGGGAGTTACGCGGCTTGTCCCGCGGCTTGCAAACCGTGTGGAAAGCCGCGCGGTTTTCTGAGGTGTTTGGGTCAGATTCTGGGTCGGGTTTGGTTCGCGGATCTCGGGCTTGGTTCTTGGGCTTCGGTTGGGCTTCGTTTTGGACTCTCTTTTGGCTCTTTTTCGCTTCTTTTCTTGATGCTCGTCTTCTTTCGGATAACCTGCACATTTCACTGGATAAACCGTAAAACCACGCCTTTTTGCTTCAACACAAGCCAATCTCATTGGTTTGAGTACCGAAAATAACGCTAAAAAGTGGCGTTATCAACAACCCCAAACCGAGCGTTGCTTGTCCTCAAGCAAAATAGCGATAAAATAGAATAAAAGCATGTATCCGTGAAAATACAAATAACAGCACAACTCTCAATCGGTACCACGTTATGCACTGGTGAGTTCCCACACTCGTGAAATGCTTATCTCACTCTCGCCTCATTCTTATTCTGTTTGATCTATGGCCTTCCATTGTGAGTTGAATTCGTGACTACTCCGATTCCATTAAGGTCGTTCTAGGTCCAAACATACTAGGGAAAACATTTCGCCTCGACCCTACCTCACGGAATACTCTCATTTCACTCGAACCTAGGTTGTTGCGCATGTTGTCATGTATAAGGAAGTTATGTACAAGAATACTCAATAATTACATGACAACTCTAATGAAAGACGCACAAATGTCCAAAAAGGTTGATTTCAGAAGGGAATCAAGTAGCAAGACAGGGACTATCGGTCAAGGTGGTTGTATACCTTAATCACATTTTCCAAAAGGTCATCCAGGTCTTTACAAAGGTTGTAATGGGGCTAGGGTTATGGCTAAGAAACTAAGGGTAAAAATGATCAAAAATCCTCGGCGTGTCAATCATTAGCAGTTCTGAACTTTCTTGCTTCACATTCTATCACTTGGCCCTCTTTGTCACCACTGGAGTCGCTTTGACTCTCTTATTTAACTGCTGTAATTACTATCTAACTAACTGTATTTATTTTTCTCTTTTTTTTTGTGTGTGGGGCGTCATTGGCCCTCTTTATTTAATTGGGGCTGCATTGGCCCTCTTTTCTAGCTCTTGGGTTATACTGACCCAATCTATTTTCATGGCTGGCCTGTATTTTTCTTTTCTGCTCTATATTCTGCTGTTCATTACTGCTTCTGATTGACGCACTTTCGGATAAGGGTTGGCTAAAGTTTTTGGCTAGAGTTTCATGGTGGGGTTAGAAACGAACAAGGTGAGTGTTTGGCTGCACAAACGGGTTATGGTTACACACATAATTGGTTGAAAGGAACGGTAGCTAAAAATGGTTAAACACACACACACAATGCCTGGAATCATCTCTTAAGGTCCACACGATATGGTCTACTACACCCTCACCAAATATCCCGATGGCCGTCTTTGCTACTCAATGTGATATTATAGCGAGATCACTCTATAATCACGACAAGGAATTTGAAAAAGTGTATATGAATTTCGTGTTTAAATCCCTCGAAATGAAAAACGTCTTTTAGGCTCAAATCTCGCTATTGGGTGGTCTCCACTAATGTCCATAGTCATGTCTTTTCCCGGTCCTCCCCTAACGGTCCCGTTACTATCACAAGGTTCTCCCCACAATGGTCGGTCTCAATCATCTAAAACAAAAAATATTGGCTACAATAATCTAACCATCCATAAGTGTGGGACATCAACGTGCATACACGGAGGCCCGATTGGCAACCCCAAACCTTACCCACACATTGTGCCCAATGTGCAAATAAGTGATACAGAGTGTGACAATAAGTTGTGTGTTATTACATTCATCCGACAGAAGCAATAAAAAATAGTACATCAACAAGAACAATCAAACAAGAGAGCATGAAAAACCAACCCAACTACTGGCGTGAAGATGATGAAGCACCCCCGTCTCGCCGTCCTCTCACTCTCCTCCTTCCTTCGGGTTGCTCTGGCGGTGCCTGTGGTGCTGGTGGAGCTGGAAAGCCGGCTTAGGTGAGACGCGCATCAAACCCATCCATGCGTAATGTCATGTTTTGGAAGTGACAATCCATCCGCTCATCCGATCGTCTACTCTCGTGCGTCATCTGATCCATAAATCAGCGCATATAAGGGGGCGTGTCACCGCCGTGCACCGCTGCCTCCGCTGGTGGTGCCTCCGGGTCGAAGTCGGGGTCACTGTCCGAGGCACTCTCGGACGACATATGGACTGGTTCGGCAAGACGCCGCCTCTGAAAATCTGGGTCTACTCGCCTCCTCTCCTCTAACTTTCCCACCGCCGTAATCTGGTGCCTATACTGGATCTTGCAGAAATCCTTTTTGGATGCAGAGAGGCGTCCGATCGGGACACCTGCTTCCCTACAGAAATGTGTTATCAAGCAAGGAAACGGTAAAATACCGTCAAGGTTCATACCTACGTCCAAAATCTCCATCCATATAATGTGCCTGATATCCATCGGGAGATTGTAGTGCAATGAATAGAGGACTTCCGCCACTTGGCTGTCGGCGGTGGTGTTGTGAGTCGAAGGCTTTATAGAGGCCTTGACAAACAGCATGAGAAAGGCTATGTCCGTATGAATCTCGCTTTTCAAGATATTCTGGTGCGTATTGTTTCACCCAGCATGTCCATTCTGCCTAAGAGAGGCGGCGTTAATCGGACTCAGCTACTCTTGGAATGCCGGGTGAGGAGATAAGCCATAAGTGGCACTAAGGTCGGACCGGCGGGGTCCGCGGAAGTATGCATCGATGTCGGCCGGAGAGATCCGGACTTCCCTGTCGCCCATCTTGACCACGCATCGGTCGTGGTATACCGCTGGGATCATGCACGCATAAAAATTTATAACAGTTGCGATGCAATATATTTGGAGGGTTCGGATGAATCCCTCCCAAGACTGCTGCCGTATGATCTCCGGCACTCTGGAACCAACCGGTAGGTCCGTAATCTTGACACCGCGCTCCCCGAAAGGGTAGCATTCGTTCAACGTCATCTTCTCTTTTCGCTCGTCCTTATCGGGGCTTTCTCGGTCGAACATTCGCCTCCGATTGCTTGGATGGATCCTCTCGTAATCCGGAAAGATAAGGTGGGTGCTCGGGTGGGTCCTCATATCTGCACAATAAAAGAATAAACTCGAATGAGTTATCTCGCTCATAGCCACCCAAAACCTCGGTAAAACCGAGGTTTGCAAAGGGTCAAATGTGAGTGTGTGAATGTTGAGAAGTAAGGTACCCCAAACCTAAGTGAAACTTAGGTTTGTTGCATCTCTTTTTATCTACGTGTACGTACAGTTGAAACTCACAAATTCCATGCATGCATATTACCAATAAAATACTGTTTAGCTCATGCATCCTAACCTACAGCCACGTAACCACATAATTTCCTAGTGCATACATCTAAAAATCCATCAACAGTTTGCACTGTGGACAATAAATCGAACCCCAAACCTAAGTGAAACTTAGGTTTGGCTATGCTTGCACTAAAAGACAAAACCTATAAAATTGACGTGGGGACTTCATGTTGCCAAGAAATCCCTTACGTGACAGTTATGCACAAAAATTGGAAAGATTTCCCAGAACCACAGATCCTACCATTTCCCCCCTTTTGCTTCCCAAAAATTTCCCATTATATATATTAAGCACATAGATCCTCACAAAGCAGATACATACCCAGTTGCATATAAGTTCAAAATCACAATTTTAGCATACAAGTAGAATGTATTCACAATCAGAACGAAATATCTGCAATAGTGCATCATACTTGTGAGAATTCAAAATCATGGGAAGATACACATATGAGCATTTGGAAACAAGAGATGAAGGAAAAAGAGGTATACTTACACCATATCATCACAAATGAAGACCAAACAGAGATAAAAGGGAGTTACATACCTTGGTCTTGAAGAAAATTGAAGCACAAAACTGAAAATGGGAGAAGAGAGCTTCTTAAAATCGATGGTACTCTTGATAGAAATGGAGAGAATTCGTGAGAGATAGTTGTGATGAAAGAGAGAGTGCAGGGAAAATGAAGAAGAGAGAGGAAGAAATGAATTGAAAGGACAAAATGCAAAAAGGAAACTGCACAAAGGACAAAAGGCAAACCCTAATCGAATCAGGACACGCGCGGTTTACAACGCGGTATGTAAGCCGCGGGTAAAGCCGCGTAACGCTCTGTTTAGAAAAAACCTCAGAGAGGCCCGCGGTTTGTTACCCGGTTTGGAAACCGCGGGATAAGCCGCGTATCCCACTGTTCCAAAACCCATCCAGAGAGCCGCGCGGCTTATCACGTGGTTTGAAAGCCGCGGGGTATACCGCGGGATACATTGTTCACCATTTTTTTATATAAATAAAAACACGCTAAAACGCAAATTTAAAAAGAAAACAAACCTCGGTGGGTTGCCTCCCACCCAGCGCCTTGGTTTCGGTCGTGGCTCGACCTTCCTTCTGATTACTCCTTCGGTTCATCCAAATACATGGCTTCAGATGCCATCGTCTCTCCTCCATAATACGGCTTCACTCGCTGGCCGTTCACTTTGAAGGTCGACCCGTCTTTTCCTTGTAGCTCAACTGTTCCATACGGGTATACCTCCTTGACGGTGAACGGACCAGACCACTTAGACTTCAACTTTCCTGGAAATAAACGAAGACGTGAGTTAAAAAGTAAAACACTCATTCCAGGAATAATTACCTTTTCACGGAGTCACTGGTCATGGAATCTTTTGGTCCGCTCCTTGTAGATTAACGGGTTCTCGAATGCGTCCAGCCGGAGTTCCTCTAATTCGCACATCTGTAACAATCTCTTTTTCCCGGCTGCATCTAACTCCATATTCGGCTTCTTTATAGCCCAAAATGCTCTACACTCGAGTTCCACTGGTAGATGGCATGACATGCCATACACTAGACGATAGGGAGTGGTACCAAGAGGGGTTTTGAACGCCGTCCTATACGCCCATAATGCATCATCTAACTTCAACGACCAATCTTTTCAGGATGAACTCACTGTCTTTTCCAGAATTTGCTTCAGTTCCCGATTGGACACTTCCGCAAGGCCGTTGGCTTGTGGGTGATATGGTGTAGTGATTTTGTGCTGATTACAGAAGTGACTCCCACCATCGCTGATCAGTGCTCTCGGGACTCCAAACCTCGCGAAGATATTCTTCCGTAGGAAATTAATCACTACTTTAGAATGGTTTGTAGGAGTCGCGATCGCTTCTACCCACTTAGACACGTAGTGTACCGCTACCAAGATATACTCATTCCGATACGAGTTCGGGAACGGTCCCATAAAGTCTATGCCCCACACGTCGAAGAGTTCGACTTCCATGAAGATTTGTAGTGGCATCTCATCCCTCTTAGTTATATTTCCCGTTCTTTGACACCGATCACACTTGGATATGAACTCACGGGTCTCTTTGAACATGGACGGCCAAAAGAAACCTGACTGAATAATCTTTGCCACTGTTCTATCAGTGCTAAAGTGGCCCCCACATTCCAATGTGTGACAATGGTTCAAAATGTCGGCCTTCTCTTCCTCCCCGACACATCTCCGGATCATACCGTCGGCACATGACTTATACAAGTACGGCTCGTCCCAATAGTACCTCTTGGCCTCAGAGAGAAATCTATTCTTTTGGTGGGAGTTCATCTGATAAGGCACTACGCCTCCCACCAAGTAATTCACCATGTCCGCGAACCAGGGCTCGGAATGACTAACCTTGAAGAGTTGCTCATCCGGAAACGAATCGTTGATGATGGTCTTATCCTTTTTTTGCTCCTCACCTCCCTCGAGTCTCGAGAGGTGGTCCGCCACAGTGTTCTCCGACCCCTTCTTATCCAGAATTTCCAAGTCGAACTCTTGGAGCAAAAGTACCCATTGGATGAGTCTCGGTTTGGCATCCTTCTTCGCCATTAGATGCCTTAAAGCGGAATGACCGGTGTAGACAATTACCTTGGCCCCTACTAGATATGACCGGAACTTTTCGCAAGCATAGACAACCGCTAACAGTTCCTTCTCGGTAGTCGCGTAGTTGAGCTGAACATCATCCAAAGTCTTACTCGCATAGTAGATCACATGCATCCGCTTATCTTTATGTTGACCTAATACCGCTCCAACAGCGGTGTCACTCGCATCGCACATCAAAATAAATGGCAAACTCCAATCGGGAGCCGTGAGAATCGGTGCGGATTACAACTCCTTCTTTAACCTGTCAAAAGCAGATATACAATCATCAGTGAAATCAAATTTAGCATCTTTAAGCAATAAAGAACATAAAGGTTTAGTAATATTAGAAAAATCCTTAATAAACCGCCGGTAAAACCCGACATGCCCCAAGAAGCTTCGGACTCCCTTGACGGAGTTCGGGTAAGGAAGATTCTCAATCACCGCCACTTTTGCCTTATCCACTTCAAACCGAATGGCATACGACGGTATGCAAATGTTCCGTACGGACAAGTAAAGGTTGTCTTGTCTTGGTCCTCGGGTGCAATAGGAATCTGGTTATACCCGGAATAACCATCTAGAAAACAGTAGTATTCATGCCCGGATAACCGCTCCAACATCTGATCAATGAACGGAAGAGGGAAGTGATCTTTCTTTGTCGCGTCATTCAGCTTTCGGTAGTCAATACATACCCTCCAACCGGTAACTGTTCGGGACGGAATCAGCTCATTATTGTTGTTTCAGACAACTGTTATTCCTCCTTTCTTTGGTACTACTTGGACCGGGCTCACCCATGGGCTATCCGGAACCGGATAGATAATTCCAGCATCAAGGAGTTTTAGAACCTCCTTTCGGACCACTTCTTTCATATTCGGGTTGAGCCGACGTTGATGTTGAACTACCGGTCGATGCCCTTCTTCCAAATTGATGCGGTGTGAACAAAAAGTTGGACTCAAGCCTTTGAGGTCGGCTATCGTCCATCCAATCGCAGCTTGGTGTTCTCTCAATACTCGAAGTAACTTCTCTTTATTCTCGGAACTCATTTTGGACGAGATAATCACCGGAAGCGTGTCTTTTTCTCCCAAATATGCATACTCGAGATGATCGGGTAGCGGTTTAAGCTCAAGCTTTGGTGGTGTCTTCGATGAAGGTTCGGACTTGGTAATCGGTTCTCCCAAATCTTCAATGACCAGTCTTCTCGGGCCTTTGTATGATGGCGATGCATTTAAATGCATCACACTCTTGCTTTCCGGGTCAGTATCGGTACCCATCAAGACATTGTTCAATTGGTCATTGGAAACTTGCATGCCACACGTTTCTTTAATCAATGAGTCTATCACATCTACCCGGTAACATTCATTTGGTCCCATGCCTTGCTTTGTTGCCCGGAAAACATTGAATACAGCTTCTTCGTCACCCACTCTCAAGGTGAGCTTTCCCCCTTTCACGTCAATCAGTGCTCCACCCGTGGCTAAAAACGGTCGACCCATAATCAATGGTATCTCTTTATCCTTATCCATGTCAAGGATCACGAAGTCGACTGGAAGATAAAACTTGTCCACCTTGACCAACACATCTTCAATGACACCATACGGGTACTTGATGGATCTGTCGGCAAGCTGCAATGTCACATTGGTCGGTTGCACCTCTCCAAGTCCGAATTTCCTAAAAATAGACAAAGGCATTAAGTTAATACTCGCTCCAAGATCACACAAAGCCTTACTAAATTCAGAATTGCCTATATTAACAGGGATAGTAATACTCCCTGGATCCTTAAGCTTCGGGGGAAGCTTATGCTGGATGATCGCGCTGCACTCCTCAGTAAGTGCAACTGTCGCATGCTCCTCAATCTTCCTTTTGTTAGAAAGGATATCTTTTAAAAAACTTCACATATGAGGGCATTTGTGCCAAAGCATCTGCAAACGGGATGTTAATATGCAATTTCTTAAAAACTTCAAGAAATTTAGAATAGGTAAGATCCTCCCTGTGGCCTTTAAGCCTATTTGGATATGGAACTTTCGGAACTGCCGGCTTGACCGGTGTTTGCTTTGGCATGGTTGGCGGCGCTTGCTTCTTCTCTTCACTCTTTGAGTTCTCTTTAATTACAACCTCTCCGTCAGCCTCTAACTCATCCATATCTACCATCTCGAAATCTTCCCCTTTGGACTCGGTTTCCTTTGATGCCGGCTCTCGTGTCGGTTTCCCATTCAACTCCTTGCCACTCCTCAGATGAATGGCCTTGAAATCTTCCCTATTTTTCCTTTCGGTTTGACTCGGAAAGGTTCCGGGAGCTCGGTTTTGTAGGGCTTCAGAAATCTGCCCCACTTGCCTTTCAAGGATCTTTATGGATGCCGTGTTCTGATCAGTAGCCGCCTTGACCGTGTTGACTGTACCGGCTAATCCCTCAACCGTGTTGTCCATTTTAGACATGAACTTCATCATCATGTCTTCTAGCCCCGGCTTCTTCTCTCCGGATTGTCCTTCATCGTATTTCCGTTGGTTGTAACCCGGAGGACGAAAAACATTGTTAGTATTAGAGGAATTAGAAAAGTTGGAGTTATAACCGTATTGCTGCTGCTGTTGTTGGGCCATGGGTTGCTGCCCTTGCGGTTGACTCCATGAGAAATTTGGGTGCTTCTTCCAACCCTCATTGTATGTGTTTGAGAATGGATCGTTCCGTGGCCGGTTCCGATTTTGCATAAATTGAACTTGCTCCGGCTCGTTCATGGGTGGTGCCATATCCGGCATACCCTCATCCATCATAAATGCTGATTGAAGAGAAGACCCCTTCATCTGACTCGTGAGTGCGTTCAGTTGAGCCTTTATGGCTTTCAGCTCGTCATTCTCTTGCACACTTGCAACCCTTCTAACTGTTGACCTTGGAGTAGAGAAACTATGCTCGGCCAGATTATCGATCAGCTCACATGCTTCCTCATAAGACATATCCATTAGGGCTCCACCCGCTGCAGCTGTGATGTCATTTTTGAACTGCGGGTGAAGTCCACTGAATAATGTTTGGATTATGACCCAACCTTGTAACCCATGATGAGGACATTTCTTGATCATCTCCTTGTACCTCTCCCAAGGTTCATACAACGTCTCTTGATCCCATTGAGCAAAATGGGTGATTTCAGCCATAAGTTGTGCAGTTCTGCTTGGTGGAAAGAATTTTTGGAGAAAAGCAGCTTTCAGCTGTGCCCGGGTGGTGATCGAGTCTGGTTGGATACTTTCAGTCCAAGTTATGGCTCTGCCTTTGAGTGAAAAACTGAAAAGTCTTAGCTTGACGGCATCCTCGTTCACCCCATTGATCTTGAACGTATTACAAATCCGCTCAAATGAACGAAGATGTGCATGAGGATCTTCTGCTGGGCCTCCTCCATACTGGTTCTGTTGTACCATCACGATGGTACTCGGTTTGATCTCGAAATAGTTCGCCCTAGTAGTGGGCGCTTGAATGCCTATGCGTGCGGCTGCTACGTTCGGATCGGCAAACGATCGCATAGGCCGTCTCTCGGGAGGTGGTGGTGGATTATTACGAGGTCACTCGTTGACAGGTATCTCGTCGCCCATTTCGATCTTGATATGTTTTTTTGCTTTTGCTTCTTTTCGTAATCGACGGGCGGTTCTTTCAATCTCTGGATTGATCGGTTCGATTTTCTCCCCACGGGTTTTCCTTGGCATAAACCAATTAGTACCTGAAACGGAGAATAAACAAAATCAGTAATCCAGAAATTAAAGGTAATATAATAAAATAACAGAAATAAAAAATGTTCAATCTATTAGCGCTTATAGCTGGTAGTGCTATCAGTTGCAACTAGTTCCCCGGCAACGGCGCCAAAAACTTGATAGGCGGGTTTACACCCCCCTAAATCTAACCGCAAGTCAAGTAATAGTACTGAAAGTACGAGTATCGAACACAGAGAACTAGGAACTAAGTATCACAATGACTACAATTGCTATTAACTGAACGATCGATATTTTGAGTTGTGGTTTATAACTTGATTTAAAAAAACTAAATAAGAACTAAATACTACTAGAATCGCTTGACAGAAGGTTTTGAAAGAACTTTTGTAGAGAAAAGGTTAAGGGTTGGACTTTCTATGGAAATACTACTGATGAACGAATACCCAAACAATAATTATTATCGACTCTCTATGAACCCTAGTTTATAAAAGTTACTGTTATTCTTTTTCAAGCAATAACAGATCTTATTTCAAGACTGTAGGTGCTATCTCTCGATCTACACCCAGGGTTTTAAAATACATTAAGTTAAACTAATCCGGGCAGAAAGTGATTCGTATATCTCTACCTGAATCTTCTTTCCGACACTTGATTACTTGATCTAGCTTTTAATCAATTTTCTCAAACTTAATCAAAAACCGTAAAAGTCAATTGGAGGTGATCAACTACAATTGATAATGAAAAGCTGAATTCAAATGCTTCATAGATTAAATCAATAAAAAACAATCATTCGGTTACACGTCATCCGTCATAAAATCCATAGTTGTTCCAACCCCCAACATTTAAAGATTTGTTCATGTTGGGGTGGATAAAAACACTAGAAAAAAGGTATAAAGTGGTATGTGAAATCATGGTAATCGTGATAACTGTGAAGAATGTATGATGAATCCCTTCTCTCTTGGCTCTGATCCACTTCGCGTGGTGAACTGTCTTTAATCAATCCTCTCTCGTGGCTCCAAAGTATGTGAAAATGCTCTGAAAATCGCCCCTCCGCAGCCTACCGTCGCACGTGTCGTGATAATGACCTAATTCCGGAAAAGCCAAACTATAACACTGAAACAGGGAGTTACGCGGCTTGTCCCGCGGCTTGGAAACCGCGTGGAAAGCCGCGCGGTTTTCTAAGGTGTTTGGGTCAGATTCTGGGTCGGGTTTGGTTCGCGGATCTCGGGCTTGGTTCTTGGGCTTCGTTTTGGACTCTCTTTTGGCTCTTTTTCGCTTCTTTTCTTGATGCTCGTCTTCTTTCGGAAAACCTGCACATTTCACTGGATAAACCGTAAAACCACGCCTTTTTGCTTCAACACAAGCCAATCTCATTGGTTTGAGTACCGAAAATAACGCTAAAAAGTGGCGTTATCAAATATCAAATAGTTTGGCTTAATAAAGAAGAACACGAGGCTGAGGAAGAGGTTAAGAGAAAAACTACTGTCAAAATGCAACTTCCTTTTTGCTACGAATGAGAGAATAGGAAGGTTTTGGTTTGGAATTGGAAGCAAACCCTGTCTAATGACTATTTTTAGAGCTATGCTATTGAGAAACCGAAGGAGAATGAAAAACCTGTTTTTGAAGGAAAACTTTATTATCCTCCTTTAGTACTCGAACAAAAGCTCGTAGACCTTGAAAGCAAGATCAAAAGCAAAATTGAGGAAGTCAGGAATGATGAGCAACTTGCTTTTGACACGGAAAAGGAAGTTATGTTTACAGTTATTTCAAATGGCTTAAAAGAAATGAAAGCTAAACATAAAGAAATATCTGAAGAGAAATTTTTAAAAGAAAAACATTCTTTAGAGTAAGATGTTTCTTCATGTAAGGCATTTATGGGAAATACTGTCTTCAGAGGCATGACAGTTGATGACCAAGAAGATTCTGAATCTTGGGATTTGTAAAGTGAATCTGTCAAAGCTCCTCCTGAGAGGTATTTTTCTACAGAAGAGGAAAAAGCTCTTAGAAAAGAACGAAATGAATTTCTCTATCCGAAGTCTTATGGTATCTTTCATACTTCATTGGAAAGTGAATCTGATTGTGATATTGAGATACTTTGTGACGGGAAGGGTAAGGAAGTAAAAAAAACAGCTGTTCAATTTGATTTTGACTTTAGTGCCAAACTTCCAGATCACTCTAACTTCTTAATCAAAGAAGAGAAACCTGAGAAGACTATCTTCAAAGGGGAATCTTCAAAATCAGCTGAGAAAATTTCTGATAATGATTCCAAATCCAAATCCAAACAATCATTTCAGAAAAAGAAATAGAAGAAGAAGAAGAATTACAAATCAAAGTCTTTTCAACCACGAAATTCCAATGCTTATGATTCTTATTTTGCTGGCATTTCAGATCGTTATATAAGAAACAACTCGAGACTCGAATGGAGAATAAAGGAGTCCACACAGGATTTGGCCAAGAGAAAATCACCTCACGTTGATTTTAATTCCAAGAAAAACAATTTTGTTTCTAATGTTAGTAATCATGCTGTTTGCAATAAACAAAAACTTGTAATCCCATACAAGATTTCTTCAATGAAACAACTGATTAATTTAGCACATGATCAAATTTGTTGTTCTTCGTGTGGTGTGGATGATTTTATCTGCAAGTCCGATTATTCTTAGTGGTTTGGTTATAATTTACATGGTCCTAAAAGATTTTATACAAATGGATATTATAACAGAGGTTTTCAAAGGAAAAATGTGAAATCCAAACCTGTTGAAACTCCTAACCCAAAAGGACCCATTTTCAAATGGGTACCTAAAACCACTTGATTTCCCTTTTGCAGCCCAGTCATGTGTGGTATTTAGATTCGGGCTGCTCAAAGCATATGACTGGTAGAAATGAGCTGCTCACTAAATTTTTGAAAAAGTATGGTGGTAGAGTCAAGTTTGGGAATGATAAGTATTCTCCGATTCTGGGTTACGGAGACATAGTGAAAGACAACGTTAGGATTACCAAAGTTAACTATGTTGAAGGTTTGGGGCATAATTTGTTTAGCATAGGTCAATTTTGTGATAAAGATCTAGAAGTCAATTTCAAGAAGACCCGGTGTTCAGTTCGAACCGAAGTAGGAGATGGGCTTCTAGTTGGTACGAGGAAGTCCAATCTTTACACCATTGACCTGTCAAAGATCAAACCAAAGAATGACGTGTGTCTATTGTCTAAAGCATCGATGGAGAAAAGCTGATTATGGCATAGGCGACTATCTCATCTCAATTTCCGTTATATTCAGAAACTGATGATAGGTGATTTAGTTTTAGGTCTACCAGTTCTAAAGTATGAGAAAGACAACTTATGTACCGCTTGTGAGAAGGGGAAGATGAAACGAGCTCCTAATCCGCAAAAACCTTAGCCTAGTACACACAAAGTTTTGTAGATTCTTCATATGGATCTCTGTGGGCCAATGAAGACCCAGAGTAGAGATATGTTTTGGTTGTCGTCGATGATTATTCGAGATACACATGGGTGAAATTTCTACGATCCAAAGATGAAACACCTGAGTTGATTATCTCGTTAATCAAACAGCTTCAAGTGAATCTTTAGCAAACGGTCCAGACAATCAGATCAGACAACGGGACCGAATTTAAAAACAAGACTCTTGATGACTTCTTTAAGTCATTAGGAAATTCTCATCAATTCTCTGCAGCAAGAATACCTCAGCAGAACGGGGTTGTTGAAAGAAGAAATCGTACTCTTGTTGAAGCTGTCAGAACGATGTTGTCCAATGCTGATCTACCGTTGTTTTTGTGGGCCGAAGCTGTGTCAACAACATGCTATACACAAAATCGTTCAATTATACATCGACGGTTTGGAAAAAATCCATATGAAATCATCAACCATAGAAAACCTGTAATACACTACTTTTGTGTTTTTGGGTGCAGGTGTATCGTGCTGAACGACAAGGACAACTTGAACAAATTTAGTCCTAAGGGAAAAGAGGGCGTTTTCATCGGATACTCGTCAACCTCAAAGGCGTACAAAGTCTATTTCAAAACCTCTAGAACTGTGATGGAAAGCATTAACGTCAAATTCGATGAGACTGAGGAGATGGCTTCTGTGCAAAACAGTACAAAACTCGTAATATCCGGCATACTAGCGTCTGGACAAATCCGTCCAATGACGACTAAGTCCAGCAAAGATCAAACTTCCACATCTAACTCTACTCCTAATGAACTTGATATTTTGTTTGAACATTTCTGTGATGATTTCTTTGGAAGTAATAATTCATCTTCGTGTGTAAATGACAGGAATCAAGTTGCTACACCTCCAGTACAAGCTACAATGTCAGGGCCTTCATCGGTACCGACATCATCCAATACTGGTGCAATAACTCCTGTATCTTCTCCAAGGAACACTATCATGACATCTACACAAGCAAGACACCGAGTATCTACGAATGGTGCTTCTTCATCTGGTACAACTTCAAATGTCAATGACCAGGGTACTGATAACATTCCTGAAAAATCAACTGAAGCAGTTCCTGAGGCAGTGCCAATTGTCACTTCTGATAACCAACCAGCCTCAAATCCGGAACCGACATTGACGATTGAGTTGAACTTCGATAAAGATCCTACCTTAGTAGACCCCAATCACGATGCTATTTCTCTCCATCCACACTCGAAGAAGTGGACACGCAGTAACCCAATAGATCAGGTGATTGGTGAGGTGTCTGAACCGGTAAAGACTAGATCTGCAACCGCAAATGAAGTTCTATACGCGCTATTTCTAAGTCAACTTGAGCCATCAATAGTTCAACAAGCCTTAAAAGAACTGGATTGGTTAATTGCTATGCAAGAAGAGCTGAATCAATTTGAAGCTCTGAAGGTGTGGAGATTAATTCTGAGACCCAAGGGTAAAACAATATTTGGTACTAAGTGGGTCTTGAAAAACAAAAAAGATGAAGACGGCATAATTGTGAGAAACAATGCAAGGCTAGTAGCAAAAGGGTATAGGCAACAGGAGGGTATAGACTACGACGAGACGTACGCACCGGTTGCTCGATTAGAGGCAATTCGGATGTTCCTATCTTTTGCCGCCTACGAGAACTTCACTGTTTATCAAATGGACGTGAAGACTGCATTCTTGAACGGTGTTCTGAAGGAGGAAGTGTACGTGTCTCAACCAGAAGGCTTTGTGGACAAAGATAAACCTGACTATGTGTACATCCTTGACAAAGCTCTTTATGGTCTCAAACAAGCCCCACGTGCCTGGTACGAAGTCTTATCTACCTTTCTACTAGGATCTGGCTTTGAAAAAGGTAAAATTGACACAACTCTTTTTACTTTGCATGAGGAAGGTGAAATTCTTTTAGTACAAATTTACGTTGATAGACTAACCCTGGACTATGTACATGGTTTTCTAACATTATGATGACCAGTTTCAAATGAGTATGATGGGATGGATTAATTTCTTTCTCGGATTACAAGTCAAACAATTCTAAACAGGAATCTTCATCAATCAATCGAAGTACGTGTTTGATATTTTGAAGAAATTCAAGATGGAGAACTGTACATCAATTGGTACTCCTATGGCTCCAGGATCTAAGATCGGTCTAGATCATGATGGTATTGATGTTGATGTTAAGAATTATAGAGGAATGATAGGTTCAGTAATGTATCTTACTGCAAGTCGTCCAAATATAATGTTTGCAACTTGTCTGTGTGCAAGATTTCAGGCTAAACCTAAGGAATCACACCTCGGCACTGTCAAGAGAGTCTTTCGCTATTTGAAGGGAACACCGTATCTCGGACTGTGGTATCCCAATGGAATCGGATACGAACTCATAGCATACTCAGACGCGGATCATAGAGGAAGCATGCTGGACAGAAAGAGCACATCGGGGCATGTATAGTTTTTGGGAGACAAGCTTGTGAGCTGGTCATCTAAGCAACAGAATTGTGTTTCAACATCAACTACGGAGGCAGAATATGTAGCCGCGGCCAGTTGTTGTTCACAAGTACTGTGGATGAAGACCCAACTCTTGGACTACGGGTTCAAATATAAGAAGATCCCCATCTACGGTGACAGTAAAAGCACGATTGCCATATATGCTAATCCTGTCCAACACACCAAGACTAAGCATATCGACATCAGGTATCATTTCATTAAAGATCACATAGAGAAAGGAAGAATTGAACTATACTTTGTTACAACT
Organism: Saussurea involucrata; assembly: GCA_033807775.1. Taxonomy (NCBI): domain Eukaryota; kingdom Viridiplantae; phylum Streptophyta; class Magnoliopsida; order Asterales; family Asteraceae; genus Saussurea; species Saussurea involucrata. Next base: position 186,046,727 of record CM066320.1, on the reverse strand, counting down.
GAGTATCTACTTGCCGATCTTTTCACATAAGCCTTGGATGAAAAAGGCTTTAGTTTCTTAGTATCCAAGCTTGCCATGTTGAACATGAAAGTTTAACTTTCTTATATTGATCATATAATAGATGGAAATATTTGTATCTCAATCTAGATATTGCATCTAGATTGATACACTCAAATTTTCATCATATTCTATTCTCAATATATGTTATTTAAGCTTTCATGATTATGTTGTTTTCAAATGTTTATTCAACTTGTTATTTTTCTTTTCTTTTAAATACCTTATCTGTGATTTGTTATGATATCTGTATCTGCACAAGGTGTGTTAATGGTCTCAGGGGGAATTTAGTACCGATTATAGGCATAAGAATAGGTGGAGTGTGCATACCTGATTTATCTTGTAAGTTTAGATGGCATGTGACTGTTATTTGGAGAACACAAGGTAAGTATTCTAATTTGTTTTAACACTAACTCTTAAATGATGAAAAACAATTTTCCAAATCTATGCATCATTTAAGGGGGAGTGAAAACCTTGTTTAAAACCTTGAGTGCTTAATCAATTGGAAGTTGGACATTTTCCAATGTGATAAAATCTTTGTGAATTTCTTGATTTTTTTTAAAAATGTCTAAGTGTTCATGTTATCGCAACACACTACTTCCGATAACAAAATGAACGGTGCTTTATCGCAACCTTCTGTTGCGATTAAATTTGAAAGATGCTTTGTCGCAACCGTTGCATGCGATAAAAGGTAGTGAACAGTTTGTCGCAACTCACTGTTGCGATTAAATCCTTTACATGTCCTCGCAACTTGCCTCTTGCGATAACATGTGGGTTTATCGCAACTTCTTTCTTGCGATAACCTGACACTGTGGTTGGTCAAACTGTTGGACCAATCATGTGTTGCCACGTGTCACTTGTCTCAAAACTCTATAAATACAACAGTTTTGAATTTTTGTCTCATTCCAAATCCTCTCAAAATTCTCTCAAGTATCAAGTGCGATTTCCACGATTTCTCGAGTTCTTGCTGTTCAAATCGATTGCATTACATTCGTATCATCTTCGAGGTCAGTAATCTCTTGTTCATTAATCGTTTTAACCGGTACATTCGTGTCTACAGTCGATTTTTAGTTGTTTAGGTTCGACATTCATATGAGACTCTTAATATTCTTGCGTTTAATCATTGTATCTGTGCTTGTTACATGTCAGAAATGCTAGGATTTACTTTTGGTCACATTGCGAACTCAGTCATGTAGGTTAGAAAACTATTTTGTGCGAATAAGTTAGTTTCTGGGTTGAACAGTTAGGTTAGAGTTCGTGTTCAAAGTTATCGCAACCCAAATTGTTCTTAATGTTCATCATTATCGCAACATATTATCCCTAATCTTTATCGCAACATGTGCTTTGCGATAATCTTTTATCGCAACATATGTCTTGCGATAACACTTCATCGCAACATTCACCTTGCGATAACTCTTTGACGTGCCTTGCGATAACCTCAGTACTTAGCAAAAAAATGACACTATACTGATTTGTTACAACTCAGATGGCACACAATGACGGTCACTCTTCTGACGGGAACAACGTGATTCCGTCTCACCGATCGTCGCATCCATCGGTGAATGCCCGTGACCTAGATGAGGAACTTCTTCCAAGGAGTCTTCATCTTGCCCTTGCTGACAACAATCATCACTTGGACCTCAGTGTTGATTTTGACCACCGCATCATCCTGGAGATCATCTGTGGCCATCCTCTTCGCACAGCTCTCACTAAGGTAGTTATCGTTCCACTTATATACTTGCAGTAGTTTTGGCATACACTGCGATTTCATCCAGTACACAGACGGGGTCAGCATTTCACTGCTAAAGTCGATCACTTCGGCGTTCGTCTTACTTTAAGAAGACTTCGTCGAGCCCTCGACCTACCTTATAGTGCTGACACTGAAGATATGGTTCCCGAAGAACAACTTTTTGCTGACATCCGAAGTTTGGGATATCAAGACCCACGCAACCCAGTTCTTACCAGTTCCTCCAAATTCCAGAGAAGATTCCTACCACGAGTCTGGTATACTCTTTGCTCTATCATTAATCGTTGCATGACCTCAAAACACACCGGCCTTGATAAATGCGTCCTAGCGACTCTCAGAATGTTCCATGCCTTTGCTTTCAACCGACACATAGACTATGCAATTATCCTATGGAACGAGTTGAAAGAATTAGTTGAAGATAAAGCCAGACCAATCAAGAACCGGAATTTCGTGCCCTATCAGAGATTCTTCCAGATCATAATTCATCAGATCATTGAAGGCAATCAGGAAATCCCGAGACGACCCAACGCAGTCCAAGGCCCGAGCCAATGGATGCACTTCCTGAAGATGCCAGCTCACATCGAATTTGCCCACATTGCCATGATACCCGAAGCTGTTATAGCTTATGCCGACCAGCAGTCTGCGGTAGTGATAAGCAGGTTTACACCCCCCCTAAATCTTACCGCAAGTTTACGGTATCGAAATCAAGTAATAGTGCAAAAGTACGAGTATCGAACACAGGGAACTAGGAACTAAGTATCACATTGACTATAAGATCTATTAACTGAACGGTTGCAATTTAAGTTGTTGGTATTAAACTAATAAATTGCAAATAAATTAAGAACAAGACAATAGATAACTTAGGGACTTTGGATAGAGAAAACAGTTGAGGGTTGGAAATCCTAAGGTTTGCACATATAAACACTTGACTTAAAATAATTACCAGTTATTCCCTTTAATGAATACCCAATCTATAAAATCATCGTTGTTCTTTCTCAAGCAACCACGAGTTTTATCTTGAAAACACAAGTTTTATCTCTCGATCTCAACCTATGGAATTCAAAACACATTAAACTCAAGATTTCAACGGGACTAAGGCTTACTTGGTATATCTCTATCCAGTTTCTCACCTTAGGCATGCAAATTCTAGTTCTAGTTAACAATTAATTCTCTCGAACTTAACTGAAAACAAACAAAACAATTGAAAGTTGGCCAAACTCACGAAAGCATTAAAACCCAAATCACATGCTTCATTAAATAGGAAAAACGGATAAAAGTCTCAAATAAAGTATTCATAAGCTTAAACCAAATTCAAACCAACCCCCAACATCTAAAGATTAGTTCATGTTGGTGGTGGACAAAAACACAAGAAAAGGAGGAGAAATAGTATGTGCAAACATAGTGATCGTGAACGGAATGAATGTAATGGTGAACTTCATTCTCTCGGCTCTAATATGATTCTCGTCGTGAACTCCTCCTCAATCAATCCTCTATCGTGGCTCCAAAATACGCAAAATGTCTCTGAAAATCGCCCCCAAGCAGCCTGCCGTCGTCCGTCTGAAAAAGTGATAACCTAAAATCCGGAAAACACGAAATATAGGAATGGAACAGGGGATTGCGCGACTTGTCACGCGGCTTCAAACCGCGCAACAAACCGCGCGGTTTCCTGAGGTGTCCGGGTCAGGTTCTGGGTCATGGTTTGGGCACGGGTCTCGGGCTTGGATCTTGGGCTTCCGTTGGGCTTCGTTTTGGCTAACTTTTAGACTTTTTTCTACTTCTTTTCTCGATGATTGCTGTCTTTTAGATCACCTGTACATTTCACTCGATAAACCATAAAATTCCGCTTCTTTGCTTCAACACAAGCTAATCTCATTGGTTTGTAGGCTAAAAATAACGCCAAAACGTGGCGTTATCAATAGCCCCAAATCGAGCGTTGCTTGTCCTCAAGAAAATTAGCGATAAAAGAGAATAAAAGCATATATCAGTGAAACAAAAACTGCACAACTCTCAATCGGTACCACGTAATGCACTGGTGATTTCCCTTACCCGTGAATACTTATCTCATCCTTGCCTCATCCTTATTCTGTTTGATCTATGGTCTTCCATTGTGAGTTGAACTCGTGATTGCTCCGATTACATCAAGGTCGTACTAGGTCCATACATACTAGGGAAAACATTTCGCCTCGACCCTACCTTACGGGATACTCTCATTTCACTCGTACCTAGGCTGTCGCACATGTTGTCATGTATAAGGAATTTATGTACAAGAATACTCGATAATTACATGACAACTCTAATGAAAGTCGCACACATTTCCAAAAAGTCGATCTCAGAAAGGAATCAAGTAGCAAGACAGGGAAAATTGGTAAAGGTGGTCGTATACCCTAATCACATTTTCCAGAAGATCATCCAGGTCTATACAAGGGTTGTAACGGGGCTAGGGTTATGGCTAAGAACGAATGGTAAGCGGTCAAAAATCCTCGGTGTGTCAATCTTTAGCAGTTCTGAACTTTTCTAGCTTCAATTTCCATCATTTGGCCCTCTTTGTCACTACTGGAGTCGCTTTGACTCTCTTATTTAGCTGCTGTAACTACTATCTAACTAACTGTTTTTATTTAATTTTTTTTTTCATTTTGGGGCATCATTGGCCCTCTTTATTTGATTGGGGTCGCATTGGCCCTCTTTTCTAACTTTTGGGTTAAAATGACCCAATTTATTCTCATGACTGGTCTGTACTTTTTTCTTTTCTGCTCTATCTTCTGCTATTCGTTACTGCTTCTGATTGACACACTTTCGAATAAGGGTTGGTTAAGGTTTTTGGCTAGGGTGTAATGGTGGGTCTGAAATCAACAGTGGTGAGTGTTTGGCTGCAAAGTGGTTTTTGGGTACACACATAATGGGTCAAAAGGGACGGTAGATAAAATGGGTTAAAAACTGCACACAATGCCTGGAATCATCTCTTAAGGTCCACACGATATGGTCTACTACACCCTTACCTAATATCCCGATGGTTGTCTTTGCTACTCAATGCAATATTATAGTGAGATCACTCTATAATCACGACAAGGAATTCGAAAAAGTGTATACGAATTAAGTATTTAAATCCCTCGAAATGAAAAACGTCTATTAGGCTCAATTCTTGTTGTTGGGTGGTCTCCACTAATGTCCCTAGTCATGCCTTTTCTCGGTCCTTCCCTAATGGTCACGTTACTATCACGAGATTCTTCCCACAGTGGTTGGTCTCAATCATCCAATACAAAAATTTAGCTAATATGATCTAGACATTCAGAAGTGCGGAAAATCTACGTGCATACACGTGGGCTCGATTGGGCAACCCCAAACCTTACCCACACATTATCCTCAATGTGTAAGTGTCGGTGCAGGCGATACACAGGTGTGACACGTATCATTGTGCGGTTATTGCAGTTATCATACAGGACAGACAAAGTATTAACACAAAACATCAAAGAGCTAGCCTAAAGTTTTTCAAATATGGCCACCCCAAACCTATGTCGTGGCCTAGGTTTGTCAAACAACGCCAACCCCAAACCTCGGTAAAACCGAGGTTTGCACAGGAGTGAATGTGAGTGTGTGGATGTTGAAAGTGAGGCACCCCAAACCTAAGTGAAACTTAGGTTTGTTGCATCTCGTTTATCTAATAAGGAAACAAAGCATCACACACTATTATTAGAGCATATAGAGTTAGTACATACTTGTCTGGCCGGAAGGAGGCGATTCTCTTGCAAAATTGAGGAGAATGGTTGGGAGACACAGGAGGAGATGGAGAACAAGCGCAGAAAATAAAGTGAAAGCAAAAGGGGAAAGAAAGCAAAGAAATGAAACGACACAAAGCAAGAAAAAGTCACACACTGCACGAGAACAGGGAGCCGTGCGGTTTGGGCCGCGGCCTGAAACCACTCGGTATCCCGCATAACTCTCTGTTTCGCAAAACATTCAGAGACCCCCGCGGCTTGGCGCACGACATGAAGCCGCGGCTTAGGCTGCGTAAGTCTCTGTTCCCATTTTTTTGGTAAATAAAAACACTCAAACACCAACTTAGAACAACACAAACCTCGGTGGGTTGCCTCCCACCCAGCGCCGCAGTTAAAGTCGTGGCACGAATATGTGGCTCTCAATTTGGCTCGGTATTTGCGGAATCGACTTGCCCACACTTACGGTCTTCCGCAGTTTCTTCCCCATCTGGTTTTCCTTGATTACCGGGTTCCTCTTCACCTCTTCCTCTTACAGTCTCAAACATCTTGAACATTACCTTTTCGCCGCCAACCCTCAAGGTCATCTCGCCTTCTTCCATGTCGATAAACGCTTTGCTCATGGCCAGAAGTGGTCTCCCCAAGATCAACAGAACCTCTTTATCTTCATCTATGTCGAGCACCACGAAGTCTGCTGGAAAGTAGACCTTATCAACTCTGATCAGGACATCTTCTATCACTCCATATGGGTACCTCACCGATCTATCTGCAAGTTGAAGTGTCATATATGTTGGCTTCACTTCCCCCAAGCCGAGTTTCCTTAAAATAGATAGAGGCATTAAATTAATACTTGCTCCTAAATCACATAACACCTTATCAAAACAAAGATCTCCAATTTGTATAGGTATAGAAAAACTCCCTGGATCTTGAAGCTTCGGGGGAAGCTTGTTCTGAATGATTGCACTGCACTCTTCAGTAAGTGCAATGGTAGCCTGGTGTTCAATTGCCCTCTTCTTGGATAGGATGTCCTTCATGAACTTGAGATATGTTGGCATTTGGGCAAGTGCTTCTGCAAATGGGATGTTGATGTGCAGCTTCTTGAAGAGGTCAAGAAATTTCTGGAATTTTTCCTCATCGTTATGTGCCTTCAATCTATTCGGGAAAGGAACTCTTGGAGCTACCGGCTTGACCGGTGGTTTCTTTGGCATGGTTGGCTCCTCTTGATTCTTCTCTTCACTCTTCTTGTTCTCCTCAGTCACAATATCTTCATCGGTTTCCAACTCATCCGTATCTACGATCTCCCCGTCTTGCCTTTTGGGCTTGGTTTCCTTTGATGACGGTTTTCGTGTAGGCTCCTTGATCAGCTCCTTGCCACTTCTCAGATAAATGGCGTTGCACTCTTCCCGGTTTTTCCTTTTGGTTTGACTTGGAAATGTTCCGGGAGCTCGGTTTTGTAATGCTTCAGAAATTTGCCCCACTTGCCTCTCAAGGAGCTTAATAGATGCCGTATTCTGATCAGTTGTTGCTTTTACTGTACTCACCGTGCTTGCCAATCCTTCAACTGTGCTATCCATCTTGGTCATGAACTTCATCATCATATCCTCTAACCCCGGTTTCTTCTCCCCGGATGGTCCTTCATCAAATCTCCGTTGGTTGTAACCTGGAGGACGGTAAACATTGTTAGAGTTAGGAGAATTCGAAAAGTTGGAATGATTACCTTGTGGTTGTTGGCCGGGTTGCCCTTGCGGTTGACTCTATGAAAAGTTAGGGTGTTTCTTCCACCCCTCATTATATGTGTTTGAGAAAGGGTCGTTCCTCAGTTGGTTGTTCCGGTTTTGTAAAAACTGAACCAGTTTAGGTTCTTGAGCAGCGGGGAACACTTCTGGACTACCTCCCTTCAAATGGTTTGTGATTGCGGCTATTTGAGCTTTCATCACTTTCAACTCATCACTCTCTTGCACACTAGCAACTCTTCTAACTGCTGATCTTGGAGTAGAAAAACTATGTTCAGCCATATTACCGATCAACTCGCATGCGTCCTCATAAGACTTATCCATTAGGGCTCCACCCGCTGCAGCTGTGATGTCGTTTTTGAACTGCGGGTGAAGTCCACTGAAGAACGTTTGGATAATGACCCATCCTTGTAACCCATGATGAGGTCATTTCTTGATCATATCTTTGTACCTCTCCCAAGCTTCATATAATGTCTCTTGATCCTATTGAGCAAAATGGGTGATTTCAGCCATAAGTTGGGCGGTTCTGCTTGGTGGGAAGAATTTCTGGAGAAGGCCGCTTTCAGTTCCGCCCAGGTGGTGATCGAGTCCGGTTGGATACTTTCTGTCCAAGTTTTGGCTCTGCCTTTGAGTGAAAAGTTGAACAGTCTCAGATTGATGGCATCCTTGTTCACCCCATTTATCTTGAACGTATTGTAAATCCATTCAAATGCCCGTAGATGTGTATGAGGATCTTCTGTTGGGGCTCCTCCATACTGATTCTGCTGTACCACCACGATGGTACTCGGTTTGATCTCAAAATAGTTCGCCCCAGTAGTGGGCGGTTGGATGCCTATGCGTGCGGCTGCCACGTCCGGATCGGCAAACGATCGCATAGGGCGTCTCTCAGGAGGAGCTTCGTCGCCCATCTCGATCTTCAGATGTATTTTAGCTTTAGCTTCTTTCCATAACTGACAGGTGGTTCTTTCGATTTCCGGATCGATCGGTTCGAGTTCCTTCCCTCGGGTTTTCCTTGGCATAAACCAATTAGTACCTGAAACGAAAAGTAAACAAAACTAGCAATCCAAAAACTGAAAGTGATGAAATAAAATACAAAAATAAAAATGTTCAATGTAATAGCGCTTATAGCTGGTGTTTGGGCAAAATTTCACCAGTCTCGACCACGACCAAGACATTAAGAACGTTTATTGCACTTCTCTTGTAACAAAGTCAAATCACAAACACTCCGTCTTTTGACCAAGCCAGAGTCGAGAATACCTCTCGACACTCAACTGTCGTGTAGAAACACACGACCTCGACCGACTAACGTATGACTCTTCTGTTATGTTTTCATCGTTTAATGCAGGTCAACGTCATTTATGACCAACGGAAGAAACCGACAGAGCAGTTATGAGCATTAAACAACAATGACTGTTGCGACCGTTACTAGAAGAATTAATTGAGCCATTGAATGCATTCGAAGACTATAGATACAAAGGCAAAGCTATCATTTGCACATCATCAAATTCTGGAATCACACTGCGTACTCAAGAACATCTGAAGCAAAGAACTCTCTCTCAAGTGATCGCTCTCGACGCACGACTTACACTCTCGACCTACAGTCTTCGCACACGATACAGTTATTTTTACATTCCAAACACTTGTTACTTTACATTTAAAGTATTTCCTTTCATCTGTATTGTAATCTCTGTACGATCGACACCGGAAACAAAGGACATCGCCCCTGTTTGACGATCATAGTGCAGCGATGACTTCCACAGTCGTCCGTGGGTTTTTTCCTCGTTGAGGTTTTTCCCGCGTCACCAAAATCCTTATCTCTTTTACATTTTCGGTCTTTAACGCACTATTTTGTCGAATGATTCCTTTCTTTAGTTGTTAAGCTCCACAATCAACCTTAAGTTATCCTTCTGGACGATTTTTGGCATTAACAGTTTGGCGCCCACCGTGGGGCCCCATCTAGAGAAAATCTTTGACAAACGTGCGTCTTACTAACGGTTTCTTGTAGTTTCCCCTGTTTTCTGTTTCAGGAAAATGGCAGGTAAGGGAAACCCAGATCAAACCACTGCCCAAATGCATGAGAAGCTTGAGAATGCGCAGAATTCTCCTGGGATAGTGGACGATTATAGCTTGGAGGAAATCGTCCTGGACCAGAGCAAGCCTAACCATAAAATCCTTGTAGGCTCGTCCCTCGATCCATGCCTAAATGGCAAGTTAATATCTTTCTTGCAGGAGTATGCCGATTGTTTTGCTTGGTCGCACGACGATATGGTCAGTATAGACCCTGGCATCATTTCCCATAAGCTCAATGTCGACCCATCGTTCAAACCTATTAAGCAAAAGCGCAGAAAATTTGCTCCTGAAAGGAATAAGGTGATAAATGACGAGGTCGACAACCTCCTCAATACGGTAAAATTTGAGAAGTAAAATATCCCGATTGGCTTGCTAATGTCGTGGTCGTGGCGAAGAAAAATGGCAAGTGGAGAGTCTGTATCGACTTCACAGATCTCAACAAAGCCTGTCCTAAAGACCCGTTTCCATTGCCACATATCGACGCCATGGTCGACGCGACAGCAGGGCACGAATTATTAACATTCATGGATGCTTATTTTAGGTACAATCAGATCCTGATGCACGTCGATGACCAGGAGAAAACCGCGTTCATGACATATCGAGGTATTTACTGTTATAAAGTTATGCCTTTCGGACTAAAAAATGCAGGTTCTACCTACCAACGTCTGGTGAATAAGATGTTCAAAGATCATCTCGGCGACACAATGGAAGTTTATATCTACGACATGCTCGTCAAATCGAAGCAAGCAGTCAACCACGTCGAACATTTGAGGCAATCGTTCGACGTCCTTCGTAAGTACAGCATGAAACTCAACCCGACAAAGTGTTCCTTTGGTGTTAGTGCTGGGAATTTCCTGGGCTACATGGTCACTCGTCGAGGAATCGAGGCCAACCCCGATCAGATCAAGGCCATTAATGAGATTAAGTCTCCGAGAAATTTCAAGGAGGTCCAAAAGCTCACTGGTCGAGTAGCAGCTTTGAATAGGTTTATCTCTCGATCCTCAGACAGATGTCATTTATTTTACAATGTCCTCAGGAAAAACAAAGGCTTCGATTGGACCGACGACCATGAACAAGCGCTACAAAAATTGAAAGAATACATGATGTCACCGCCCTTGCTGTCGAAGCCTCACGATCATGAGACCTTGCAGCTATATTTAGCTGTTAGTCCAAATGCAGTGAGTGTCGTCCTGACACGGGAAGATGAAAAGCAGCAACTGCCAACCTACTATGTAAGTAAATCCTTCTTGGACGCCAAAACCAGGTATTCCTCTATGGAAAAACTGCTCTTGTCGCTTGTTACAGCCGCAAAGAAATTACGGCATTATTTCGAATCACACCCGATTATTGTCGTTACTAACTACCCCATCAAGTCTGTCTTGAGAAAACCTGAGTTGACAGGTTGATTGGCGAAATAGAGCATATCTCAGTAGTTACGATATCGATTTCAAACCCAGGACAGCGATCAAGTCGCAAGCACAAGCTGATTTCATCGCCGACTTTAGTCCTGAATTGGGAAAAATGGCAGAACTCGAAGTGTCTACTGTGGCGACTCACGACGACGTGCCTTGGACCTTATACGTCGACGGATCATCCAACGTCAGGGGATCAGGACTTGGCGTCGTCTTAAAGTCGCCACAGGGGGGCAAGATGGTATATTCTGTGCGATGCGATTTCAAAGCCACCAACAACGAAGCTGAATACGAAGCCCTGATCGTAGGGATGGATATGGCCCACGACTCGGGGGCAACCTCGCTACATGTCAAAAGCGATTCTCTTCTGGTCATGAACCAGATGAATGGAGAATTCACAGCCAAAGATTCAAAAATGACGTCGTACCTGAAGGTAGCAAAAGAAAAATCGGAAAAATTCAAATCATTTTCTATTGAACAGATCCCAAGGGATCAAAACACTTAAGCTGATGCTCTGGAAAACCTTGGGTCCGCTCTAGTCGAACCAATATTCGACAATATTCCCCTGATCCATTTAGCGACGTCATCCATCGAGTGATAATGTCGCCCATATCGAAGAGCCAAAAGATGATTGGTCGTGCGACATTCGAAATTTTCTCGTACACGACCAACTCCCAGATGACAAGATGGAAGCTCGGAAGATCAGGTTCAAAGCATCCAAATACGTCATGATCGGAGATAAACTCTATCGACGATCGTCGATAGGTTTAAACCTGAGATGCGTCACCAGTAAGAGTCAAGTTCAAAAGATTCTCCAAGAAATGCATGATGGGGAGTGTGGCAATCACTCCGGAGGTCGCAGTCTGGCTAATCGTATCTCTCGACAAGGCTACTTTTGGCCGACACTACAACAAGACGCCGTTAAGTACGTCCTGAACTGTGATCCCTGTCAACGACATTCAGGTATGACTCATAAACCTTTTGAACCTTTACACTCGACGCTTATCCCATGGCCCTTCATGAGGTGGGGTATGGACATTGTCGGCAAGCTACCACCTGCCCCTGGGTAAAAGGTATTTCTCCTCGTACTCACGGATTATTTCTCCAAATGGGTAGAAGCAGCTGCCTTTTCTCAAGTTCGGGACAAGGAAGTCATCTCTTTTATCCAGACTAATATCATGCAGGTTTGGGATTCCATCCAAAATTGTCTGCGACAATGGGTCCCAATTCATAAGCAACAGGACTCAACAATTCTGTGAAGATCGCAGCATCAAGCTGACGACCTCGACGCCCAGATATCCTCAGGCAAATGGACTTGCCGGATCAAGCAATAAGACTGTCATCGCTTCAATTAAGAAGAGGTTGCAAGCCGCAAAGGGAAGGTGGGTCGAAGAACTCCCTTCGGTCCTGTGGGAAAATCGCACGACGCCTCGCACGTCCACAGGACAAACCCCTTTCTCTTTAGTTTATGGTTGTGAAGCAGTTCTACCAGTCGAAGTTCAACTCCCTACTTCGAGACATACTTCTGTCGACCACAATCTGGTTGACCTAAGTTATGACCTCGATGCTCTAGAGGAGCTCAGAGAATCAGCATTGGTCAAGATGGCATCACAAAAACAAGTGGTCGAACGACACTTCAACAAAAATGTTAAAGTTAAAAATTTTCAAGTAGGCGACTATGTTCTAAGATGAGTGTTCCAAAGCACTCAAGAGCTCAACGCTGGTAAGCTTTCCACTAAATGGGAAGGTCCTTATCGTATCTCAGAAGTCGTGGGTAAAGGTGCCTATTGGCTCCAAACCCTCGACAATCAAGATATTCCACGTAGCTGGAATGCGACGCATTTAAAAAGGTATTTCTTTTAAATCTCTTTCCTTTTCTCACACGATTTTTCACCACGACGATTACTAACTTAAGCATCGGAGGGTTGTTGGCTAGCCAACGACCAACCTCTGACATCGTTTATTCGCAGACCGCACGGCATAAGTCTATTACACGACTTTAATCTCGCAAGGTCGCATGATATAAGTGTTCAAGTCTATGACTTGCTTATTCTATCGCAGGGATGCACGATTCAGGAACGACGTACGATCTAGTACAACATTTCACTTGATCTAAGTTTCAAAGACTTAGAAAAATTTGTATGTTCCGGATGAACACATCAATTACATACGTTTGCTAATACAATTCAAATGTATGACTTATATCTTAGTCATTATACTACAATGGATGTCTAAGTCGCACGTTTTCTTCCATGATCGAAATTCGCAATTAAACGTTATGTTTACTTATAGAACATGTAAAACAAAGAGATATGCGAAATAAAAATCCCATTCACCGAATCAACTATTAAATTAGATAACTCGATCACCAACAATTGAGCATAAATAACAAATCTATCCTCAGGCTGAGGAGTAGCATCGGTCGCGTCTTTACCCGAGACCATAACCCAAGGCAAGTTCGTTCGACGGCGAAGTTAAGCGAATCCTTGCCTAACAGATGTCAGATCGTGCTCGACCAGATCTGTAAAGCCCGTATCCCGGTGTGTAATTTCTTTTATTAATTCTTTTCTTTAAAGTTTGATTTAATGTGGTTTCCGTTAACGGGGTTAGTCGAGTTGGACCTAATTGTTAAAAATGTCGGAATTTTGGTTAATTGCGGGAAGGATATAGTTGAGGGGCTAAAAGTGTTAAAGGGCCAAAACTCTTCATAGTTTCGGCCCATGCAACCCCAAAGACCAAAACCCATTTTTTTGTGAATTGTTTGTGTGTTGGTGTCGTGAGCTGCAAACAAAAGAAAGAATAACAAAACCCTAGTGCCCCACCCTTGTTTCTGGAGTTGGCCGTGAGTCTTAGCGAGAGAGATAGAGCGGAAATCGGGAGCTAGAGAGAGAGAGGGAGGAGTAGAGAAGAGCCGGGAGGAAGAAGAGAAAGGGAAGTCGCCGGAGTTGCTGAAGCCGCCGGAGTCGCTGCTGCCGCCGGGAACTCGCCGGAGCCGAGGAAGAAGGTCGAGAGGAGGAAGAAAGGCTGGAGTGTTAGCCGCCGTGTTAAGGTACTCGTTCGATCCCTTCCCTTTTCTTTCTCTTAATTTTTCCGGTGAAGTGATCGACGGCGACGCCACTGCCGCCGCTAGCCGCCACTGTGGTGGCTGGATGTCGGGTGGTGGTGGTTGTGTGAACTGTGTGTGCGTGCGGTAAGTCGATCGAGAGAGAGAGCTGAAGTGCGAGAAGGGGCGGGGTGAGACGCGTGTGTGTGTGCGGGTCCTCGCCGGAGAGCCCCCGCCGGTCGCCACCGGCGACCACCACTGCTGGAGATGGCAGTGGGTGGCGCGTGGTCGTGACCAGGCCATAGTCACTGTAGAGCCCTTAAACCGTGACTTAATCGGTTAAGCCGAATCGTTCAAACCGTTTCTTTTAAATCGTCATTTTGTGTGAAATCAGCTTTGCTGCCCTGTTTTGCGTCGGGCATAACTTTCTCGTCGTAACTCGGATTGAGGCGAATCCGGTGCCCACGCTTCACATGTTGTGTCGGGCACGTTTTCCGTGTTTTAGCGGAAAACTGGTTCGGCCTCTAGCTAGGTGGAGCAGTGGTCGTAAGTTCAGCAATTCGTCATTTCATGTGAAAAATTCTGGAATCTGCCATTGTCTTGGGAAAACCATAACTTTTTGCTAGTAACTCGTATCTGGGTGAGACCAGCGCCAAAACTTCCCTTGTTGAGTCTAGAAACTTTTCTGTGTTTTGTGCAAAACCCAGTTCGGGACGTAGCATGGGTCAAACTGTCGTTTTATACTGAAAGGTGCTGAACTTCGCTGTTCTGGAAACTGTTTTTGTAAAATCCGTAGTAAATTGTAGAAAAATCGTTAGGAGGTGTATAATATGTCCTTGGAACCCTAACTCAGAGTACTTTCTGGTCATGAAATAATATTGGGAATTTTCTGGGTTTAAAGGGGTCGAAACAGGTCCCGAACAGACCTGTTTGGCGAGAGCGGAAAATTGTTTTAGTGACGGTTTAAGCGTGTGTCGTGTCATAGGGTCCGGGTCTCGTATTGATACGTTTTAACATGCGTTTAGGTGCTGGGAAGTGACCGTAATTGTGAAGCTTGATTTGTATTGTTGAGCTAGGCGCGCATTCGAGGCGAGTTCTCTCACTATATCTAATAACGGTTGTTTTATCATTGTTGTAGTACGTGTGTGGTAGCTTTATGTGATTGTGTTGTGGAACTAGATAGTGGGGTGTCTAGTTGATACTATGTTGTCATGTTGACTCGGTGGGACCGAGGATCCGGCGGGGCCGTAGATTTTATACGCGGGTGGCGTAGAGACTCGGTGGGACCGAGGATCCGGCGGGGCCGGAGATTTTATACATGGGTGGCGTAGAGACTCGGTGGGACCGAGGATCCGGCGGGGCCGGAGATTTTATACGCGGGTGGCGTAGAGACTCGGTGGGACCGGGGATTCGGCGGGGCCGGAGATGTTATCATGTGGTCGGTGGGACCGACTGGTGCCTCTTAGGTGGGTGAGTGTGGATATGCATGTTTATGATTTGTTCGTAGACTTGTATGCTGTTTATGTGCAATTATCTGTTTATGGTGGTGTGGAAATAACTGTGTTATTTATGGTGTTTGAATTCACTGAGCTTCGTGCTTACCCTTTCCCAATAGTTTGTGGTTTCAGGTACGGGCGGCTCCAAGGCGTGACGAGTACACACTGGCGCGCGAGGAGAGCTGGTTGTTTTTATGGTTTTAATAATTAAACGTTTATTCCGCTGGTTTGATTTTATAAAGATATTAATTATGTGTCTGCAAACGAAACGTTGGGAACAATTAATGAGTTGTTATAAATGAATTGTTTATTTAAAAATTTAAATTTGCTTGTAATTTTTGGGACGTTACAACTTGGTATCAGAGCACAGCTTGAGTGAATCAAACGCACCTCGGTGTGTTTGGTCTCAAGTTGCGGCTGGGAAATTTTCAAATTCGTTATTAAATCTTTTTGGAAATAAAAGAAAAAGTAAAAACCCGTTCGAGGAACGGTGATCGAGGGCGCAGTGTGTACAGTCAGCCGGAGCCGAAGGGAAAGGTACAATGCTTAGTGTTTTATTGCTTTCTAGATCATAGAGTATGCATGCTAGATTGCCTGTTGTTGACACTATGCTGTATGTTGAACTACTTGCTATTAGGAATTTATGCTAATTATGATAGGTTACTAAGTGGATGCCCTCTAGGTTGTATGCAGTAAGAGATTTATAGCCTTAGAATATTCGATTTAGTTCTATTGCGCAGCTCTTGTTTGAGTCCAACCGTTCAAGGATAGAGTCTTGTATTCGACTGTCTATTTGTTTCGCACTGCATATAATCGGGTATTCGCGAGGTCACCCGTTATAATAAGTAGGGATTCGGTAGTAGCAAGGGTAGTGGGATAAGAGGAAGTTCCTAGAGAGCTGGGAAGGGCGTTTATGTATGAGTACGTGTGCTAGATTGCTTTCTAGAACATAGGAGTATGTATGCTCAATTGCTTGGTGCTTATTACACTGTATTGCATGTCTGCTGCTTGCTATTAGGGATTTGGCAGTAGCAAGGGTAGTGGTTTGGATGGAATTCCTAGGGAGCTAGGAAGAGTGTGTACATATGCCGGTGCGGGCATATGTGTATAGTTTCGGCGAGAAATTACTTGGACCCCTTGGGATGGAACTCGGAACGGGCGATGATAGGTGTGGATGGTAGTAGTAGAGCTCCTACTACCGGAAGCACAGGATCAATGCTCGAGTCGGGGAAGTCACGAGGAATCCAAGGAGTTGAGCGTGGGTGTTGTTAGTATGAGTTATTATGTGCTAATAACGCGTTGTATTGTCTACCTAGAATAGCCATCACAAGGAGGAACAACTATAGTAAACCTACTAGTACAGGTGTGTACTCGAAGTGTTTTGAGGTGATGATCGTTGGGGGTAGTGATGAAGGTCCTAAACTAGTAGTCGTTGGAATAGAAAGACGATTCTAATATTAGTCACTTGGAGTGACGATAGGGATGATATTTGTTGTAAGCAGATCATTTCGGGCCAAGATGGAAGATTGTGCTAGGGTCATAGGCTCATAGAGCCGACTTTGATTTGAGGAAAACCCGTAAGATGATTTGATGTGATTTCCCAACTTGCCTTAAGAGGTTTAAATGTCTGGACGACAATAGTAGACCGGAGAGTTTCGGAGTAGTAGGGGTCGAGACGTTGAATGCCGAATGAGTCATGCACGAAGTTATTTTGAAAATAAGATTGCATTAACAAATTCTTGTGTTTCAAATCTTTGTATGGACGGTGTTTTGGAATTTTGGGAACTGCTCAGCACACGCACAAGATTTTGAAATATGGTTTTGAAAGTGTATGAAATCGTTTTATCACGGTAGTGCAAACCTTGTTAGAATTTGTCTCATTTTCGTTATTTTTCCAACGGTTCTTTCGGGTACGATGTTATCCGTGTTTTGGTGGTGGTTAAGATGTTGGGTAAGTGACTACGGATTGAGACTCTAACATTGGAACTCCTCCACATGTGTTAGAGTTGAGACGAAAAGTTACATTCCACGATGTCTGTATAAAGGCTATTTTGGTGATTTGTTTAAAATGAGTTTGGAATTCCAGTGTCGCTTAACTTTTCGTTCGAGAGTTTGTATTACTAAGTGTTTTATTGCAAATAGTTCAGTGTGTGGATTGATTCATGCGTGACATAAGTGATGCATGGAGGAATTTTGGTAACATTTCATAAGGAGTTGTTTTAGTGCGCTTTTTATTCAGCTAAAGGTTTTATTGACATTTCCATAAAAATGTGATTTATCGACTTAGGGGTATGCATACTGGGGTAACCTTTGTTCTCGACATTTTGATGAACGAGTCGTGCATGAAAATGTTTTAGTTCCTTTTTGTCGAAATGAAAGACCATTTGATCCAAGGAGTGTTTTAATGTTGTGAACATCATGCATACGATTACAATGTGTTATATTTTGGAAATATAAATGCGTAGATTTTTTACATTCGATTAATTTAGAATTACCGATCATTTTTTTTGGGAAAGTAAAAACTTTTGCTTTGGAGGAAACGAGTATTTTGAGCATTTTCGATAAATACATTTTTAAACTATAATGTTTTGACGTTATATGTCCCAAGTACGAAACTTGAGGAAGTGTTACAAGCTTGCATGTCTGCCCCCAGTTTGAGATTTTATGAGGTTTTAGTCGATATTTCCAATTAATAGAAGCGGACTGGTTTCTGTCTTCAAGTTTGAAACTTACACGAGACAGTTGTGTTTTAATAAAAATATATTTGTAAATCGTGTCATCATTTTGTGTGATTAGCTGACGCGCGAAAAATTTGTGGCGAACCCTGTGCCACGTCATTTTTATGATTAAAAAGAAGAATTTTTGAATCAAATGTCGTGAAACTTATTTTGAATTATGTGCACACCTTTGTCGCACCCTGTTTAAGGTCAAGCGGTTACTTTAAGTGCACGTCATGAGTCAATCCATACTGGAATCGAGGCGGTTCATTTTAAAGAAATTATTTATTACGCTTTGCTTTTGTGTGAGTAAACTGAACTGCAATGGAACGATTTTCAACATGATTTTCCTATGTGGGACGAGCGTGTCCAGTTTTGCGTAACTATCGATCAGGTAATAGTAGTTTTATTATATACGATCTTTTTGAGATGAAAATCCTGATGTTGAAAATATTTTGTAAGTGACTTTGTAAACCATTTGGGGAAATGTGCTTTTAAGTGTCATGTGTCATTTCGAGAATTTTTTTTTTGGGTGTGAGTCCTTTTGGAAAACTCTTTTGTTTAACCCGTGTTGAGTCTGGGACTAAGGTTGAATTCAGAGTATTGCTTGCTTAAACTTTGTTTAAACGCATTTTCCGACCTACGGGTCTAGCAAGCGTGGAGCATTTTGCTCGGTTTTGACTTGGAGTTAGTCATGGGCCAATTGCCCGGTTTTAATGGCTCGATGTGGAGTCTAGTTGATGAGTTGTTTTTGTCGCACCGTTTGGCATTCTTTGCACATGTTTGGGTGAGTGAGTCAATCCGGAATAGGCATGTTGTTGGTAGGCTGTTTGCTTTGGATCCTTAGACACGATAGTCAGTCGTTGGTAATGGTCGGTTGGGTATCTCGGGGTGGGACCCCGGTATTCATGTGTTTTAACCTAGACTTTCCAGTAGGTACTAGGAGGATATAGTTGTGGGCACTTACCTGGGAGGTAGTTCTGGTGTGCTGGGTCTTGAGGCGTTACCTGGGAGGTAGACGTCAAGGTGTATCCTCGATACGATGTGACTTGGCTTCGTAGGGCAAGTGTGGATGATACGTCGACGGTGGAAGGTAGGTATTCCACGCGCGTTAGTACTGTAGGCCGAATAGTATCGGTTAAGGGATTGATGCCCTTTGTTATTAAGAGAATAAATGCGCATCAACCATTTCGAGGTAGGTGATATATTTAGGTGTCGACGTTTGGGCTTGAGGCCAAACACCTTTAGTATAATCGGAGAATTGTAGCCGATTTTAAGATAATCATGGTGATGGTAGTAGTAACCCTGAAATGATCACTTGTGATGAATGGTTATGGTGGAATGATCTACGTGTGTGTTAGTTGATTTGGTTGTGGGGGATATCTATTTGTGTAGTGTCTAGGATAATACCACGCTTATGTTTGTTATTGTAATCGGTTGGACCGATGTTCGGCGGGTGGCCGATGTTTGTTATTGTAATCGGTTGGACCGATGTTCGGCGGGTGGCCGATGCTTGTTATTGTAATCGGTTGGACCGATGGTCGGCAGGGGGTCGATGTTTTGTTAATATAATTTATTAAGAATCTTTGGAGTCTGCTAGAATTCGTGGAAGTTAATCGACAGTTAAGGGTAGGAATGATCATAGTCGAGTATCCTGTAGGGTATACTGTGAGCAACTTAAGAATGGTTAGGGTTTGAAAATTTGAATCGGGAGTTATGAATCATCTAAGGTTGGGAGACAACCGAAGTCGTGTAACTAGGAATGATTCCGATTGTTGGAGTGTTCTTCCAATCGCGTTTTCAGTGTTCTTGAAGGAGTGTTGTTAGTAAGGAAGTATTCGGGAGATTCTTAGACGGTGTGAGAAATTAGGTTCCAGTTAGTGAAAGTCTAGTGGCAACACCGAAAGGGTTTCGTGTGAACTTGGGAACCTGAGGTTGAGAGGCGGGAGAACTATCCGGAGCTATTCGTAGGCAGAGACTTCGAGGACGAAGTCTAATCCAAGTGGGGGAGAGTTGTAAAGCCCGTATCCCGGTGTGTAATTTATTTTATTAATTCTTTTCTTTAAAGTTTGATTTAATGTGGTTTCCGTTAACGGGGTTAGTCGAGTTGGACCTAATTGTTATAAATGTCGGAATTTTGGTTAATTGCGGGAAGGATGTAGTTGAGGGGCTAAAAGTGTTAAAGGGCCAAAACTCTTCATAGTTTCGGCCCATGCAACCCCAAAGACCAAAACCCATTTGTTTGTGAATTGTTTGTGTGTTGGTGTCGTGAGCTGCAAACAAAAGAAAGAATAACAAAACCCTAGTGCCCCACCCTTGTTTCTGGAGTTGGCCGTGAGTCTTAGCGAGAGAGATAGAGCGGAAATCGGGAGCTAGAGAGAGAGAGGGAGGAGTAGAGAAGAGCCGGGAGGAAGAAGAGAAAGGGAAGTCGCCGGAGTTGCTGAAGCCGCCGGAGTCGCTGCTGCCGCCGGGAACTCGCCGGAGCCGAGGAAGAAGGTCGAGAGGAGGAAGAAAGGTTGGAGTGTTAGCCGCCGTGTTAAGGTACTCGTTCGATCCCTTCCCTTTTCTTTCTCTTAATTTTTCCGGTGAAGTGATCGACGGCGACGCCACCGCCGCCGCTAGCCGCCACTGTGGTGGTTGGATGTCGGGTGGTGGTGGTTGTGTGAACTGTGTGTGCGTGCGGTAAGTCGATCGAGAGAGAGAGCTGAAGTGCGAGAAGGGGCGGGGTGAGACGTGTGTGTGTGTGCGGGTCCTCGCCGGAGAGCCGCCGCCGGTCGCCACCGGCGACCAACACTGCCGGAGATGGCAGTGGGTGGCGCGTGGTCGTGACCAGGCCATAGTCACTGTAGAGCCCTTAAACCGTGACTTAATCGGTTAAGCCGAATCGTTCAAACCGTTTCTTTTAAATCGTCACTTTGTGTGAAATAAGCTTTGCTGCCCTGTTTTGCGTCCGGCATAACTTTCTCGTCGTAACTCGGATTGAGGCGAATCCGGTGCCCACGCTTCACATGTTGTGTCGGGCACGTTTTCCGTGTTTTAGCGGAAAACTGGTTCGGCCTCTAGCTAGGTGGAACAGTGGTCGTAAGTTCAGCAATTCGTCATTTCATGTGAAAAATTCTGGAATCTGCCATTGTCTTGGGAAAACCATAACGTTTTGCTAGTAACTCGTATCTGGGTGAGACCAGCGCCAAAAATTCCCTTGTTGAGTCTAGAAACTTTTCTGTGTTTTGTGCAAAACCCAGTTCGGGACGTAGCATGGGTCAAACTGTCGTTTTATACTGAAAGGTGCTGAACTTCGCTGTTCTGGAAACTGTTTTTGTAAAATCCGTAGTAAATTGTAGAAAAATCGTTAGGAGGTGTATAATATGTCCTTGGAACCCTAACTCAGAGTACTTTCTGGTCATGAAATAATATTGGGAATTTTCTGGGTTTAAAGGGGTCGAAACAGGTCCCGAACAGACCTGTTTGGCGAGAGCGGAAAATAGTTTTAGTGACGGTTTAAGCGTGTGTCGTATCATAGGGTCCGGGTCTCGTATTGACACGTTTTAACATGCGTTTAGGTGCTGGGAAGTGACCGTAATTGTGAAGCTTGATTTGTATTGTTGAGCTAGGCGCGCATTCGAGGTGAGTTCTCTCACTATATCTAATAACAGTTGTTTTATCATTGCTGTAGTACGTGTGTGGTAGCTTTATGTGATTGTGTTGTGGAACTAGATACTGGGGTGTCTAGTTGATACTATGTTGTCATGTTGACTCGGTGGGACCGAGGATCCGGCGGGGCCGGAGATTTTATACGCGGGTGGCGTAGAGACTCGGTGGGACCGGAGATTTTATACGCGGGTGGCGTAGAGACTCGGTGGGACCGGGGATTCGGCGGGGCCGGAGATGTTATCATGTGGTCGGTGGGACCGACTGGTGCCTCTTAGGTGGGTGAGTGTGGATATGCATGTTTATGATTTGTTCATAGACTTGTATGCTGTTTATGTGCAATTATCTGTTTATGGTGGTGTGGAAATAACTGTGTTATTTATGGTGTTTGAATTCACTAAGCTTCGTGCTTACCCTTTCCCAATAGTTTGTGGTTTCAGGTACGGGCGGCTCCAAGGCGTGACAAGTACACACTGGCGCGCGAGGAGAGCTGGTTGTTTTATGGTTTTAATAATTAAACGTTTATTCCGCTGGTTTGATTTTATAAAGATATTAATTATGTGTCTGCAAACGAAACGTTGGGAACAATTAATGAGTTGTTATAAATGAATTGTTTATTTAAAAATTTAAATTTGCTTGTAATTTTTGGGACGTTACAAGATCCCCCTTGAATATTGATGGAGCCTCCGGTCCAAGAAAGCGTTGAGGAACTTATGCCAGGATCAAACGAGTATGTGAGACAAAGCTGGGAGTTGTTTCCCAATATCGTGCGCCACGACTTGTTATGAAGAAGAGTCCGCGGTATATTTTAAGAATGCGACTCTTAAGATTAATGTTAAGGTTGGAGGAAGGAATTTGATATTTTATGTAGCTCTCGACAATCGACTTCCGATCCAACATGGTGTTCCCCCTCTCATGGGCGGAAAACACTAAACCTTTAGTCTTCTCTATCTCCGCACACCGAGCGAGAGAAGATTGAAATACCTGAAAAATACAAAGAAATATGTTAACAAAAAACATCGAAACATGAGCTTTGAAAAAGAAACTTACCAAGAACGCCAGTCCGGATACAAGCGATCCCGTCTCTTCGACGGAGACCCCTCGAAAACGCTCCCCGAAAGATGAGAGCTGATATTTCCCC
This sequence comes from Saussurea involucrata, assembly GCA_033807775.1. NCBI lineage: Eukaryota > Viridiplantae > Streptophyta > Magnoliopsida > Asterales > Asteraceae > Saussurea > Saussurea involucrata. The sequence continues at coordinate 186,023,956 of CM066320.1, read as the reverse complement.
AGATGCGGAAACAAATTCGTCCCGTCAAGGACATTGTTAGCTAAGAGGTCCCACGACAACGTAAAGTTGACCGTCGCGACTTCCTTCTCACCCTCTCCCATCTTTGCACCCTTGCCCTTGTCGGCTGACGAAGGGATCAACGTGGCTACAGGGGACATCGTCGCTAGATGCGCAGGGTCCAAAAATGTCGCGTCAATCGCAATTGGTGCCTTCACCTTCTCAAACACAATGACTCTCGATAAGTCATCAACCTTCGAAGACGTTTTTCTCAGAATCGTCATCCTCGTCTTTAGTAAAGATCCAGACACAGCAGTCGAGGTCTTTTATCCCTTGTCTTAACTTTTGGAGCAAACTCAAGTTGTGTCGCTCTCTTAGCAGAACTAGTTGACAGCTTCGTCTACGACTCTCCTGAAAAGCGTATTAAAGGGAAACATTATGTGATGAACATAAAAACAAAAGAGGCTAGAATCCCCAGAATCGAGGCATTAACTGGACCGATGTTAAAACTCGAGCAGAAACACCTCAGCTAAAGACGAATGGAATACTAGATTTTTAAGGTCATCAAGATCTTCAGCAGAAACCTACAGACTTAATTGATGCATTTCTCGGAGTTTTTTAGAAATAGGTTGATGAAAAACCAAGAAATCGTACCTTATATAGGCGCTCTAAACCTCGAATTTCTAACAAGTCGAAAATCTATCGCAAGTTTGGAAAGGATTCGGCGAAGAACAACAAAAAAATCAAAGAAAATCTCTCTGAAAATCTCTCTGAAATCGTAAAAGGAAAAGATTCGTCGAAGGTCTCTATTTATGCAAATGATCGTGTCAGGTCGAGCCTCACGATAGTCGACACGTGTCCTTGCCTTTTCGAAGGCTCGACAAATCGTCGACACCTGGCAAATACAGTTGTAATGCATGATCGGGCGTCAACGTGACGTCACGACCTTATCCTCTTTTCGACTTCCCATTCCGTTAGAATTGAACCGCTCCAATTCCAAGGTAACTAAAAAGGTTTTTTACACGTGTTACGACCCTAGACGTCCGACTAGCAAATTTTAAAAAACTTTTGAAACTTGAATTTGCCACTCCACTTTTTCAAATTTTGGGGGCAAACTGTTTGGGCAAAATTTCACCAGTCTCGACCACGACCAAGACATTAAGAACGTTTATTGCACTTCTCGTGTAACAAAGTCAAATCACAAACACTCCGTCTTTTGACCAAAGCCAGCGTCGAGAATACCTCTCGACACTCGACCGTCGTGTAGAAACACAGGACCTCGATCGACTAACGTATGACTCTTCTGTTATGTTTTCATCGTTTAATGCAGGTCAACGTCATTTATGACCAATGGACGAAACCGATAGAGAAGTTATGAGCATTAAACAACAATGACCGTTGCGACCGTTACTAGAAGAATTAACGGAGCCATTGAATGCATTCGAAGACTATAAATACAAAGGCAAAGCTATCATTTGCACATCATCGAATTCTGGAATCACACTGCATACTCAAGAACATCCGAAGCAAAGAACTCTCTCTCAAGTGATCGCTCTCGACGCACGACTTACACTCTCGACCTATAGTTTTCGCACACGATACACTTGTTTTTACATTCAAAACACTTGTTACTTTACATTTAAAGTATTTCCTTTCATCTGTATTGTAATCTCTGTACGATCGACACCAGAAACAAAGGACATCGACCCTGTTTGGCGATCAAAGTGCAACGACGCTTCCACAGTCGTCCGTGGGTTTTTTCCTCATTGAGGTTTTTCCCGCGTCACCAAAATCCTTGTCTCTTTTACATTTTCGGTCTTTAACGCACTGTTTTGTCGAACAATTCCTTTCTTTAGTTGTTAAGATCCACAATCAACCTTAAGTTATCCTTCTAGACGATTTTTGGCATTAATAGCTGGTAATGCTATCAGTTGCAACTAGTTCCCCGGCAACGGAGCCAAAAACCTTATAAGCGGGTTTACACCCCCCTAAATCTTACCGCAAGTGTACGGTGTCGAAATCAAGTAATAGTACAAAAGTACGAGTATCGAACACAAGGAACTAGGAACTAAGTATCACAATGACTATAAGATCTATTTACTGGATGGTTGCAATTTGAGTTGTTGGTATTAAACTAATCAATTGCAAATAAATCAAGAACAAGACAGTAGATAACTTAGGGACTTTGGATAGAGAAAATAGTTGAGGGTTGGAAATCCTAAGGTTATTACATATAAACACTTGACTTAAAATAATTACCAGTTATTCCCTTTAATGAATACCCAATCTCTAAAATCACCGTTGTTCTTTCTCAAGCAACAACGGGTTTTATCTTGAAAACATAAGTTTTATCTCTCGATCTCAACCTATGGAATTCAAAACACATTAAACTCAAGATTTCAATGGGACTAAGGCTTACTTGGTATATTTCTATCCAATTTCTCACCTTAGGCATGCAAATTCTAGTTCTAGTTAACAATTAATTCTCTCGAACTTAACTGAAAACAAACAAAACAATTGAAAGTTGGCCAAACTCACGAAAGCATTAAAACCAAAATCACATGCTTCATTAAATAGGAAAAACGGATAAAAGTCTCAAATCAAGTATTCATAAGCTTAAACCAAATTCAAACCAACCCCCAACATCTAAAGATTAGTTCATGTTGGTGGTGGACAAAAACACAAGAAAATGAAGAGAAATAGTATGTGCAAACATAGTGATCGTGAACGTAATGAATGTAATGGTGAACTCCATTCTCTCGGCTCTAATCCGATTCTCGCCGTGAACTCCTCCTCAATCAATCCTCTATCGTGGCTCCAAAATACGCAAAATGTCTCTAAAAATCGCCCCTAAGAAGCCTGCCGTCGTCCGTCTGAAAAAGTGATAACCTAAAATCCGGAAAACACGAAATATAGGAATGAAACAGGGGGTTGCGCGACTTGTCACGCGGCTTCAAACCGCGCAACAAACCGCACGGTTTCCTGAGGTGTCCGGGTCAGGTTCTGGGTCATGGTTTGGGCACGGGTCTCGGGCTTGGATCTTGGGCTTCCGTTGGGCTTCGTTTTGGCTAACTTTTAGATTCTTTTAGACTCTTTTCTGCTTCCTGTACATTTCACTCGATAAACCATAAAATTCCGCTTCTTTGCTTCAACACAAGCCAATCTCATTGGTTTGTAGGCTGAAAATAATGCCAAAAAGTGGCGTTATCAGGTAGTTAGACAGTATAGGATAGATAATGCACCGATGGTCCAGCCAGAACCGGAGGGACCTACCCACAGCGCCACCCAATTAGGCGGTGAGGGTCAACATGTCGAGCTGGTTCAGGAATACGAGGTTCCTAAACAGGGAGAGGTGAGGAGAACTGTAAGAAAGAGAGTAGGGAATGTGGTGAGGACTGCTGGTCAGGCATCTACTTCCAAAGCTACACAAGCTGTAAGAGTCCAAGTCTTTGCTGACGATGTATCATGGAACTCTACCGACGATGCTGATTATGTACCATCTGCTTCTTCTTTCGAAGATGAAGCACCTACCCAACCCATAAACGATGATGATGGTAACTCAGACTCCGATTCCGACCATGATCCTGATGCTGATTTAATTCTAAGACATGTAGGTCGGAGACAACAAATAGAGAGTTCCGATGCTGATTCCACCTAGAACATCGGACTCTCCGGCGATACTGGAGTCATAAGAAGGGAAAAGGGAGTTACAGTAGAAAATATTGATGTGAGCCGAGAGACGGGGAGAAAAGAAATGGGAGAGTCTGAGATAGAGTCACATAAAGTTGTAACTAGTGACTCTCCCCAAACCGATCAAATTCGGGTAGCCACATTCACTTCCAATGAGCGTTCGTCACCGTTGCGCATTGAACAAGACATGGTGGACCCAGCCATGCAGTGCACAACCCCACTTAGCCACTCATCGGCTTCTCGATAAGCCGATGTTTCATTCTGCACAGGGGATCAAGCATAAACGCTATCGGCAATACATTCGGTATTTGCTGATATTGAACAAGGTAGGCTCCTACCCTGGCCACCGACTTTTATTCCGTACACATCGAGTCTAGTGCCTTTTGGAAGAACTACCTTTCCTAGGACATGAGCGCCGGAATTTCAACAAGTTGTGGGCTTTCGTGCCCCAACCGGAACACCCAGAGTGAGGCCGCCATTCGTTTGTGTCCCGCGAGGATCGGGTGGAAGACTTGTCATTGCTTACAATATGCCAGCTTTGAACACAGGCAGTACAATTGTCACAACTGATACTTAACCGAAAACCTAAATGGTTCGGACGTTAGATCAATTTTCCCTAATATGCCACTTGAACAGGTTGTTGCTATGCTAGGCCCACCCCCGCACTACATCACTCTACCGCTTCTAAGTGCAGCATTGGCCTCGATCAACACATCCTACAAGAAACACCGTCAGGCAATGCAAGTGACTGTTGACAGACTTGCAAATGAAGTTAGCAGAGCGGTGAAAGGAAAAGGGATAGCAGAATCTTCGGCAACTCCACATAATCAACCATCCAATTCCCCACCCATGTAATACCCCGGGTAAATCCGTTAATTAAATTCTAGTTCCGTTAAGTTTATTTTCTTTATAATTGATGTTAGGGTAAGTTTAGGAGGGTTTATAAGTTTAAAGGGTAAAAGTTTGACCAAATAGAAAATTAAAAGTGTATTAGTTATTAGTGAGGAGTTTAGGGGTGGAAATGGTAAATATATTTAGATATTACCCTTTTAGCTTTCTGATATTTTCATATCAGCTAAAGATCAGATTTCAAGTGTGTGTATTGAGAGAAAAGAAGAAAAGAAAGCAATAGGACATCATTTGGTGTACTTGGAAGAGATTAAGGTATGTTTTCTTTGTATTTTATGTTTGTAAGTGTTTATGGATGGTTGCTATCGGAGTAGAATCATCAAAATCATATTTGAGGTCGATTCAGCCAATTTCTGGGTGAAAAATAGGTAAACCGACAGTGGTGTCCGGATAAAGTAGAAGGTGTCCGGGTAGTTTTGTTGATGGTGTCCGGATGACTTTCTGAAGGTGTCCGGACAGGGTTTTATCCGGGTAAGTTCCTCTTTTCTTATGTTTTCCGGATGAAATGAGATACCGGATAGTGTCCGGGTTACTTTGGTATCCGGATGTCGTCCGGATGGTTATGGTGTCCGGAAAAGTCAAGTTGTCCGAATTCTCTGTGTTGTCCGGAAAGTTGTCCGGATACTTTGAGGTTTCCGGATAACTTGGCTGTTTGGGCAATTTTGAGGATAAGAGTTATGTAGATGTATCTAGAGTCCATAACCTGCTAGTAAGTCTTATACATAAGTCTGTAAGGAGATATTTGTATGTAAATGGTTTCAGATTCTGAGAATTTTGGATAAAGGATCGGATAGCTCGGAGAAAGGCTTGGAAGCGTATTTTTAAGCATTCAAGGTGAGTTTTACTTTAAAACGTTTTCAACTGGATTATATATATATATATACATATATATATATATATATATATATATATATATATATATATATCTATGTTTATATATATATATGAGATGGATATGTGTGGAATGGATATACGATAAAGGTGTGAATATTTTGTGTTTATAATATAGTAAGATATTATAATTATTGGTGCATTACACTACACAAGTGCACAGTAGCCGGGTTCCGGTGAGCGGACCGGTGGGTAGTCGGGTTCCGGTGTGCGGACCGACGGGTAGCCGGGTTCCGGTGAGCGGACCGGTGGGTAGCCGGGTTCCGGTGTGCGGACCGGTTGTTGATTTATTAGTTGGCTTGCTACCAACTAATATTGGCATTTGTGGAGGAATAAGGTGAATGAGATGTACACGATGCACGAGTTTGGATTGGTATTTAAATACGTGTGGTATGTTTATATTTTACGAAAGGATTACCAAAGGTTTATCTAAACTATTTTGATACAAAGGATTTACATAAAAGGTTTTATAATGATTTTGGAAAGGACCGGGATTAACTCACTAGACCCGTTTGGTCTAACCCACATTTTGTTTTCAAAAATATGTTTTCCAGGTCGAGGAATTGATAGCGGCAAAGGAAAGAATAAGGTGTAGGCTGCCTCCGTTGATCGATGATATTTAAGAAGCTTTTATATATTTTGTAGTGTCAAGACTAATGAGACCGTACTTGGTTTGTTATGTAACTTTTGTTGTAAATCAATGATATGTATGCATGTTATGTATTATGATGTATGTTATGGGATTTGGGTTGTTACAAATGGTATCAGAGCCCTAGTTTAAAGGATTTAGGTATACGGATCTATACCTAGACTTAAACTGCATGTGAAGTAGGATGTCCTTAGTGTTTTAGAACCTTGGGATGATAAGTATAAAAGATAGAAGGAACATCATGTAAGGTATTTTCAAATTACATATGGCCAGTGTAATCATGAACTTACAAGTACATGTTGACCCGGAATATCTTATTATATAGGGTATGTGTTTATGTGTATGTTAATCTTGTTTGAATCTACAGAATGGCAAGCGGTACTCGAAATACGAATAGAAGAGGAGGAGGAAATCCGAATAGTACGAATCCACCAATAGGAACGGGGGGAAGAAGAGGAGAGCGATGGGGAGGTAGATCCGGAGGTAGAACGGGGAGTAGAACTGGGGGCAGAACCGGAGGTAGAGTTCATGGACGAGGTACGGAGTTTATTACAAGAGACGATTTGATGACAGAGATGGGAAGACTTCAAGAAAATATCCAGGCTATGTTCGACCAAGCTCGTCCTACTGAAACATCAGATCCTGGTTTTGAAGACGAAATGCCCATTACACCTACGGTCATACCAGTGTCAAGAAGGTGTGATTACAAGATGTTCTTAAACTGTAGACCTCCAACTTACTCAGGAGATAGAGACCCAGTGAAGGCGATGAGATGGTTAAAAGAAATAGAAGCCATTTTCAAGACCAGTAAGTGTGAGGATGAGGACAGAGTATTATACGGAACGACGATGTTGAAGGCATAAGCTCTGTACTGGTGGGAAGCTCACATTGATTCCACAAGGTCGGATGTATACTCTACTTTTACTTGGGACGAATTCACAACAACATTCAAAGGACAGTTTTGTTCTTAAGCAGCAGTTAGACAATTGGAAGAGGAGTTCATGAACCTACACCAGCGAAGTTTATCGGTTAGGGATTACACCGCTCTCTTTCTGGAGAAGTCTCGCTTTGCAGAGTACTATGTTGCCATGGAGGCTCTAAAGATGGAAAGGTTTATTTTGGGTTAAATGCAGAAATTAGAAAGCTAGTGACTGCAAAAGGACCCGATACCTTCTCAGCCGCAGTGGATGCCGCGGAAAATGTGGAACAGGATAACCGGAGAGACGTTGGTGATAAGAGTGCTGGGAAAAGAAAACTGGAAGAAACGATGTAAGATTCGGAAGAATATGAATCCCCGAGGTTTGATAGTTATTCACCTTTCAGACCAGTTGAAAGACCATGACCAAAATGCAATCGTGTTCATCAAGGAAACTATTATGTGGATTCCCGAAGTTGTTACAAATATGGAAAGACTGGTCACATTGTTAGAGACTGTCGGGTAACTCGATTCTGTTTCGTTTGCAATTCCCCGGATCATATTCAGTCAGATTGTCCGCAATGGAAAGCACACCAGGGTAGTATGGCGGTGAGACCAACGGGTGTTAGGCCGGGAGAGGAACAAGGGCCTGAGGTATCGAAAGCAAAGGGCCGTGTTTTTCAGATGACGGAACAAGAGGTGGAAGAAAGTCCTGATAAGGTTACAGGTATATTTCTATAAACTCTATACATGCTAAGGTGTTATCTGACTTCGGTGCAAAATGGTTATTGGTATTTCCGTGCTTTTGTTGCTTATCTATGTTAGAGATATAGGTGGGTATGGGGTGGCTATTCAGTTAGTTTCTATGGTTTTGATTGAGTTCGAAGTAGTAGTGATAAGTATTCATACCTTTTCGCTTAACCGAATTCCGGGACGGAATTCTTTTAATAGGGAGATGATGTAATACCCCGGGTAAATCCGTTAATTAAATTCTAGTTCCGTTAAGTTTATTTTCTTTATAATTGATGTTAGGGTAAGTTTAGGAGGGTTTATAAGTTTAAAGGGTAAAAGTTTGACCAAATAATAAATTAAAAGTGTATTAGTTATTAGTGAGGAGTTTAGGGGTGGAAATGGTAAATATATTTAGATATTACCCTTCTAGTTTTCTGATATTTTCATATCAGCTAAAGATCAGATTTCAAGTGCGTGTTAGTATGTGTATTTAGAGAAAAGAAGAAAAGGAAGAAAAGAAAGCAACAGGACATCATTTGGTGTACTTGGAAGAGATTAAGGTATGTTTTCTTTGTATTTTATGTTTGTAAGTGTTTATGGATGGTTGCTATCGGAGTAGAATCATCAAAATCATATTTGAGGTCGATTCAGCCAATTTCTGGGTGAAAAATGGGTAAACCGACAGTGGTGTCCGGATAAAGTAGAAGGTGTCCGGGTAGTTTTGTTGATTGGTGTCCGGATGACTTTCTGAAGGTGTCCGGACAGGGTTTTATCCGGGTAAGTTCCTCTTTTCTTATGTTTTCCGGATGAAATGAGATACCGGATAGTGTCCGGATTACTTTGGTATCCGGATGTCGTCCGGATGGTTGTGGTGTCCGGAAAAGTCAAGTTGTCCGGATTCTTTGTGTTGTCCGGATACTTTGAGGTTTCCGGATACTTTGAGGTTTCCGGATAACTTGGCTGTTTGGGCAATTTTGAGGATAAAAGTTATGTAGATGTATCTTGAGTCCATAACCTGCTAGTAAGTCTTATACATAAGTCGGTAAGGAGATATTTGTATGTAAATGGTTTCAGATTCTGAGAATTTTGGATAAAGGATCGGATAGCTTGGAGAAAGGCTTGGAAGCGTATTTTTAAGCATTCAAGGTGAGTTTTACTTTAAAACGTTTTCAACTGGAATATATATATATATCTATGTTTATATATATATGAGATGGATATGTGTGGAATGGATATACGATCAAGGTGTGAATATTTTGTGTTTATAATATAGTAAGATACTATAATTATTGGTGCATTACACTACACAAGTGCACAGTAGCCGGGTTCCGGTGAGCGGACCGGTGGGTAGTCGGGTTCCGGTGTGCGGACCGACGGGTAGCCGGGTTCCAGTGAGCGGACCGGTGGGTAGCCGGGTTCCGGTGTGCGGACCGGTTGTTGATTTATTTGTTGGCTTGCTACCAACTAATATGACCATTTGTGGAGGAATAAGGTGAATGAGATGTACACGATGCACGAGTCTGGATTGGTATTTAAATACGTGTTGTATGTTTATATTTTACGAAAGGATTAACAAAGGTTTATCTAAATTATTTTGATACAAAGGATTTACATAAAAGGTTTTATAATGATTTTGGAAAGGACCGGGATTAACTCACTAGACACGTTTGGTCTAACCCTCATTTTGTTTTCAAAAATATGTTTTCCAGGTCGAGGAATTGATAGAGGCAAAGGAAAGAATAAGGTGTAGGCTGCCTCCGTTGATCGATGATGTTTAAGAAGCTTTTATATATTATGTAGTGTCAAGACTAATGAGACCGTACTTGGTTTGTTATGTAACTTTTGTTGTAAATCAATGATATGTATGCATGTTATGTATTATGATGTATGTTATGGGATTTGGGTCGTTACAACCCAGATCTCAACCACCACCATCACAATCGTTACACACAATTCCTACCCATCAGCTCAAATCAGAGATGTTAGCCCGTTTACTCGCCCAAGGAGACTCCAATACCAATGAAGAAGTAGAATTGGTAGGTTTGCTACGACAACAATCTGAAGCCCAAAACCGATTACCCAACAGCACAGACTTTCAAACTCTAAACAACTCCATCAAGGAAATGACCCAAGCCATGCTTACCGGCTACCAATCCTTATCTGAAAGAATCATAGTGGTCGAACAAGCATGTGGTGTCCAGGCTCAAGGCTCCAAAAGACATAGACATGATGATCAGGATGACCCTGATCAACATGAGGGGGAAAAGAGAGCCAGAGTTGGAGAATCTAGTGGTGCAAACGCTGAAAACGTTGGTGGATCAGATCAGGCAGCAGAAACAGAGGGGGTAGAGGGGGCAAGTGGACAGGAAACAGATGTGGTCCAGGTTAATGATGATACAGTTCTAGCTGATGTCATAACCAGGGTTGAAAAGTCTACGGTTGTTGACAATAGAACAGAAGAGGAAAGGATGGTTGATGACATGCTGAACGATTACATCTACATTGATTCTGAGGAAGAGCCAGAGACAACAACTGTTCAGATCAAAGAAGAGATAGATGACATCTTTGATACCATCGGGGATCAAGTGATTGCTTCTGATTCCAATGATGATTCTCCTCAACCGCAACAACAAGCTGATCAAGGTACAAGCTCTTCAGCTCAACAGGCTCCAGAGGTTCCAGTAAATACTGATGGAAGGATAAGAGATCCAATCCTAGAAGTTGAACTCAGATTATATCAAGAGGTGATTGATGCTGAACCAGGGTATGTTGCAACTGGAGAAAATGTGAGAATTCTGATTCCATTCCAAGAAAGCATCAGAAAAGATTTGTTTGTAAAGGACGTTCAGAGGATCAACTTAGAAAAGGTGTACGGGATTGAGAACTGGCCGTCTCTTCACAAGATCGAATTTCTACATGTAATGAAAAACAAAGACTTGGACACTGATGTGGTAAGGTCTGACAAAGTGATTGTGAAGGTCTTGAAGATAGAGTCATACCGGCTACTCAACGTCTGGTACCCTCAGTTCACAGTTAGAAGATCTGATGACACCGAATGCGTCTTTTCAGAAGCCGACTTCAAGAGCCTGAAGCTGGATGATCTTATTAGCCTCTACTATTGCCTTGCTGGCATTCCTGATAAGCCAATTGAATTGCATGCCGCTTATCGGAGTGTCAAAAGATTCATCCGGAATATTCTGAAATTTTTCTTACCTTACAGATTTCCAAATGGCCTTAGAAGCTCATCAGACCCGAGTAAACCTCAGAAGACCAAACAAGCAACTGCAAGACATCCAAGGTATTTCCGTCTACACTGTTTTGGAGAAACCTGATCTCGAAGTTGTATGCTTCAATCAAGACACGAAGAAAAGATTCATGAGAATCTGTGAAGCTAACAAGTACAGTGACAGAACCTTCAAGATGATACAGGTAAATCTAGAGAGCAAGCTGAGACTTGATGAAAGCAGGGAGGTAAAGCTCAAGGAAAAGGAGAAGCGGCTGATAAAACAAATCTTGGATGCTATCACCTACAGAAGAGAGTACCGAAACTCATTGAGAAGATTCGAGATCATCCTTGGAATCCGAAAAAAGCATGTGTTCCCGGTGAACGCTTAGATCTGATGCCTCTACATTGGTACAAAGGGGGAGATTGTTAGTGCTCTATTTAGCTTGTTGTACCAAGTAGAGGGGCTATTCTAGAACATTTCTATTTGCAAACTATAAGTAGAATTTTCCCTTGTATTTTGCATTATGTCATTCTATCCTACACACACAAGTACACCATTGTTGCACTTTCCTCTCTACATCATTTGTGTACTTGAATATCATATTGAATACATGGATGACATCTTGAGCATATTGGTTGATTGAGTACTTGTTCTAGGATCACAATAATGTTATGATGTTAAGTTTTTCTTGGATAAAAGAACATTATCCCCAAGAGTCTTTTATGTCAAACATAAAAGAACAACTACAAAAGAAAAACAGGCATCCTCAGCAAGATACATGTCTTCCAAAAACATGGTTTGAAATGAATAATCCTTTCAGAATACACTTATTATGGTTAACGTTTTTTAAATTTAATCGTCATGTAAAATCATAAATTTCTATTAGCCGACCTCTATGTCACCAATTGAGCCCAATTTTTTTTAAAATTTAAGATTATATTAACATAAATTGTTTTCAACCCCTCATAGTAATTACTAATATCCTATGCCTACAATAACCATTTTCGCCTGATTTTTTTAGAACAAACTGTTAGTCCCATTTAAACAAGGCAACGATTCATATAATGTGTAGAAGATTGTAAGAAGAGATAATATAATCAAAGTGGTGTATTATTCATGTGGAAGAACTATCCTAGAGAGAGAATGGTTCTCTCTCTAGAACACACATTTACACACTATGGAGGCTACATTATAATGACTACTAAACCCTAATTACACATACTAAACATTATATACCCCCCTTGTTACACTATTAAGCCCAAGCCCAATATAATAACCCAAGCCCATAGGTATAGTTAGCCCTCTCCTTTGTAAATATTATCAGAACATGTATATAAATACCAACAACTACATACTAATTGAACATTTATTACATTGTTAATTACATATAAGAAATGTATGTTTTAAAAACAATTAATTGCTATTATAATTTAATTATTACAATATTTTAGCAATAGATTATATATCCTCAAAATAAGATTTACACAGAGAAAAAAAGTAGAAGAAAAAATGGCTTGAATGAGTTACATCCTTTTCACTAAAGTAGTTGGTTGGTTGGGTTGAATGTACACAATATATATATATATATATATATATATATATATATATATATATATATATAGAGGAAAGTTCAAATAAAAATTCATTTTCAATTGTGAACATGAGAACGGATCTTGGCTCTTCCATCTATATTGATCCAATGACTCATATTAAATAGAGTTTTTAATTGAAATTATTAATTAAGATGATTAGGGGTAAAAAGGGAAGATAATTAAAACCCACGCCTACCATGTTTGACTTTTTATTTTCTTTTTTAATTAAATTTTTTTACCCCCTTAAAGTTTAAAATAAATTAACTTAAAAATTACTAACATTTTAATCAAACAAATTACATCAAAAAAATGAGAATTTCGTGCTCTTCGATATGACATCCATCTCGATATAGTTTTTTTGTTGTTTTAACCGTTTTTACGTGAAATGTCATATATGTGTTATATTCGGTATGAATATTTATGTATGTTCAAGTGCGTACAACATCTCGACACCGTAAGTCCGTAACTCGACATCACCTTCTACAACACTTTCTTCAGCGTCCTAAGGTATCGTGTTCTTCATTACCATAACCCAACATCTATCGAGATGAATCGGGAACCTATCGAGTTTCGATTGTGAACCGATGAACAAAAGTGAGTGCGTCACGTCTCCACACCTTCACGAGTCACTCATGTATTATTCTTCATGAATAATGTATCATTCAGTATGAATAATACATTATTCAGGGTGAATAATACACGATTCATGAATTCATGTATTATTCATCCTGAATACTGTGTTATTCATCCTGAATATTGTATTATTCATCATGAATAGTGAATAAACGTTCACCTTTGTTATTCATACTGAATGTGGACACCTGAAGAAGTGCATACATATTCATAAAGAATAAAACCAAGTTTCGGTTGTGAATCGGAAAACAAAGAGAGTGCGTCATGTGTTCAACCTTCACGGGTCATTCATATATTATTCAACATGAATAATGTGTTATTCAGGGTGAATAATGTGTTATTCAGGGTGAATAATGTGTTATTCAGGGTGAATAATGTGTTATTCAGGGTGAATAATGTGTTATTCAGGATGAATAATACACGATTCATGTTTTATAATACATGAATCCGGAATTCGTGTATTATTCATCCTGAATGTTGTATTATTCATTTTGAATACTGTGTTATTCGTCATGAATAGTGAATGAACGTTCCTCTTTGTTATTCATACTGAATATGCACACCAGGAAACATGCATACATATTCATACCGAATATAACACATACATAGCATTTCACGTAAAAACGGTTAAAATGAAGAAAAAACTATATCGAGATGAATGTCATATCGAAGAGCACGAAATTCTCGTTTTTTGATGTAATTTGTTTGATTAAAATATTAGTAATTTTTAAGATAAATTATTTTAAACTTTAAGGGGGTAAAAGTTTTTTAATTAAAAAAGAAAATAAAAAGTCAAACATGGTAGGCGTTTATTCAAATTTCCAGATTTGCCCCTAATCACTTCTCAATTAGTTTAATTATGTTTTAACCATTGATTAGTTTTCCAAATCTTGATCAATGGTTGTGACTTGTCCTCATGTTCACAATTGAAAATGAGTTTTCATTTGAACCCACTCATATATATATATATATAGTTTTCATTTGAACCCACCCCTATATATATATATATATAAAAGCTTATGAAACATTATTAATTATAACCCTACAAAAACATGTGGCGTGTAGGTTTGAAATTTGAATAAAACTTAATCTTCAATTGCATTATTACTTAAGAGTTGAGAGTTCCAATTAAGTTTATCATCGGTTGATATTTGTAAAAAAAATAAGCATATCAATATTGACGATTATAAAAGTTGATGATTGCAAGAGCTTGTAAAGAGTACGATGAAGGCAATTTGGGTAGCCTTTGCAGAAACTCTTAGAGGAGGCCACTAATCGTGTAAAAAAGTCTTTTCTTTTTCATGGTTCAATTAACACTTGTGTGATTTTGAGTCATTTTTACACATTTTTTCTCATCTTTATACACGGTTGTGGAATCGTGTAAAAAAGAGGACACTTTTACATGGTTCCAAAACTGTATAAAAGCGGTTTGTAACTGTATAAAATATCTTTTCTTGTAGTAGTGATTGATCGTCTCAACAACATCATTCGACTATTTGATCCATTGGGCTTCTTAAAAACGTTCCTACCACCACCAACGTTGTTAGAACCCTCAAACTGAAATTAAGTGCCAAAATCATATAGAGAGTTGACCCACACAAAGTCATAGAATAAAATCATGCGAGAGACAAAATAAAGATGTATTACGCTACATTATATGGATATACTTCTAGTATATTAAAACTAGTTCAATTATTTTTAGAAAACTATAAATTACAGCTTTTGTAGCACTGTTCTAAGGATTATATAGGTCCATTTCATTTATCTATACTACTTTATAAAGCATCTAACCCCCAAACTCTTAAAACAACAATTTAAGCATTATGTACCACCATTTAAAGCACATTTACTTAATTTTTAGAGAGAGAGAAAGTTAATCCTTTTTTTTAAACGAGGAACCATAATCTTTAAAACTTCTGTACAACACGTTCCTTTTCGAGGCGACTCTTCGCCTCCATCCGCCCTACAAGGAACCATAATTAGTTCATACTTCTGTTCAAAATGAACCAAATCGACGCTCCTCCCTCCAAGACGAAATATGCAGGCTTTTATTCCCTGCAAATGGATTCAAATCAGTTCACGATTTCTTTGTTTCTTCAAGAGTCGTATTAGGGTTTCATGGCAATTGTTTAAAGTTTCTTCTCAGGTTAGTTTTTTACACGCCTTCTATTTATTCCCTACAAATGGATTCAAATCAGTTCACGATTTATTTGTTTCTTCAAGAGTTGTATTAGGGTTTCTTGGCAATTGTTTAAAGTTTCTTCTCAGGTTAGTTTTTTACACTCCTTCTATGTTTCTTCGATTTTGGTTTGGCTTGTGGTTTCTTCAGGAGAATAATCAGGTAACAAGATTAAACCATTAAAACCTTTGTATTTGATTGAGAAATGTAAAAGATGAGATTTAGGAACAATTTCTCTTGGAGGCCACACATGTAACAACCCAAATTCTAGCAAGTCTGTCAAGTTTGGTGTCCAAAAGCTGAAAGATGAAAGTTTGAAGTAGGGACTAAAGTGCAAAGTGTGAAACATATAAGTTTGGACCAAATCCCTAGGGTTGGCTCATTTCATTTCTCCCCTAGGTGTAGTTTGCGGCTGAGGAAAAGAAAAGAGGAGAGCAGGCTTCGTTCAAGCATAATCGGGAAGAGAAGCTCAATTAATTGGTAAGCATTCATCCTCTCGGTGTTAATTCTTGGCCAGTGCTTATTTAGATAAATTATTGTTCTATAGGATTTCTCATTTAGCTGTAATAGAGTACTGGGGAGGTTTTCACTCACGTATTGGTTTGCTAGCTAAGAAATCAGTTGATTAGAAATTGTTTCTGGGTAAGAAGTAAATGGAGCTATTTGGTAAGATTGTGTTTAAAAACCCCATACAGTGGAATGTAGGAAGTCTCCGTTGGAAAATTTGGGTGTTCGTCGCCTTTTGTAAACTACCGGGAGTTGGGTACCGGGAGTTGGGTACCGGGAGTTGGGTACCGGGAGTTGGGGTACCGGGAGTTGGGGTGCCGGGAGTCGGGGTACCGGGAGTCGGATACCGGGAGTCGGATACCGGGAGTCGGATAACGGGGGTCGGATACCGGGAGTCGGGCACCGGGAGTCGAACTACCGGGACACTCTCATGTGCCTGGGCTGAGTTCGGTTGGGTCGGGTGTACTAAGGAAAGCTTAAGCCCATCTCTTTTGTTTGGGCCAGCTTACCAAACTGTAGACCTTTAATTAGGAACCCAACGGGTTTCTCTTAGGACTGAATTGGAAAGAAGGTTAGCATTGAAAATGCATCTAATTATTTTACACACTAAATTATTAGGTGTGCAAACGAGAACGAGGTTCGAGGTTAGGGAGGAAGTGCAAACAGGTGAGTTCCCTATACCCTTTTTACGACTTAAGGTGTTAAATGATTTTGACTGATTATGGTTTCATTTACGAGCACGAAATGTTTATAACCGTTACGCATGTTTGCCATGAAACACCTATTTTGCTTGAGAAAATGTATTGTACTTGATGAACTGAAAATGACAATTTGCTAAGGTTTTAAAGGTGCATGCTTTACGAAATGAATGACGTACTATGTGGAGTCGGTCTACACTGTAGGATCAGAGATAGATCCTCGGGGTCTGATGACCCCTTGGATGGTTATGAAAGACTAGTAGGTTGGAATTCGTTTCCTCCTATTTCGAGTAGGAAAGGGGGGGTCTGCGTAAGCTCCAGGAAGGGGAGTTTGCGTAGGCTCCATTTGAGGGCGAGAGGGTAGTCCTTTGGATCCCGATCGCGGTATGTTTATGTGATCCTATATACAGTGTAGTACCATGCTTGTTGTATGTTAAGGGTTACGATGATGTTTCCATAAATGATTTTATACTGGTTATATGTTGTTTTCGGAGGGAATTCACTAGACCTTTTGGTCTAACCCTCGCTTTTCAAAACTAAACCATTTTCAGGTAAGCGTGTTATGGGTTCTACAAGTAAGGACTAGGTGGCGATAGAAAGGACTTGGAGCTTAGGGCGTCTCCAAGATTTTGTCTATGGCATTTATAGAATAGTTCTCGGCTGTGGATTTTAAAGACTTCCGCTGTCATTTTTGCTTAGTATGGATTATTATCGATGTAAAGACAAGGTTTTATGTAATTCGAATGCTTAATCTATGGTATTGCATGATGTTGAAATTGGGACGTTACAAATGGGATCAGAGCCTTAGTTTAAGGGATTTAGGTGACCATTAGGGTCTAAACTTAAACTGTAAGATGATGAACACAGCCGAGACATAGGATTGCCTCTACGAACGATCACTATAAATGCGTTAGGAAATAAGGTGCCAAGGACAAACGTGTAAGGTAAGTTTAGGATTACACCTGGCCAGTGTAATTACGAACTTACAGGTACATGTGCGTGCTTAAATTTACCTTATATAGCAAGATTATTGTGTCATGTCTAGCAAAGGTTAATTGTTGTCTTCTTTCAGCGTTAGTGAAATGGCCGGAAGAACCTTGAGGAGTAGGTCGGCACCTGCTGTGCCAAGGAATCAAGATGATGAGGTACTGGAGAATGGACCGATGGAACCGACGAGGGAAACTGTTACCCGTGGAAGGGGAAGAGGTAGGGGTCGTGGAAGGGGTCGGGGAAGAGCTCCCCGTCGGGCCGCCACCCAAGTGGCCGGGGATGGAGGAAACCCGAACCTGAGAACGACTCGTGTAACTAGAAGAACGAGGAGTGTGGAAGCCCCTATTCATCAAGAAGACTCTCTTCAGGAGAGTTCTGCTTCTGCCAGGAGGGTAACTCAACCAAGGGGACGGGGTCGAGGCCGCGGATCTACGTTTGTCACTCGAGAGAACCTGGCTGCTGAATTGGGTAAGATTCAAGAAACCCTGCAGGCTCTCCTCACTAAGCAGAACGAGTCAGCTTCGGGAAGCAAAGAAGCAAGTGAGAACCGAGAAAGCGTGGAGCTATCTAGTCCGCTAGTGACCGGTACTGGGAGTCACTTGAATTCAAACCCTCAAGTGATGAATGAGTTAGCAGCTAAGGGATGCAATTTCAAGGCCTTTGCCTCATGCAAGGCCCCTACTTTTAAGGGCGAGTATGATCCTATTTTGGCAATGAAATGGGTAAGGGAAATGGAATTGGTCTTCGATACATGCAAGTGTGCGGATGGGGATAGGGTAATGTTTGCTCTGTCCACGTTGAAAGCTGATGTAGTTTACTGGTGGGAGGCCGAGACTGGGGGAAGGGGTTCGGCAGCGGCTAAGGGAATGATGTGGGAAGCGTTTGTAGACAGGTTCAAAGCTCAGTTTTGCCCGCTCGCGGCAGTAAAAAGATTGGAAGAAGAGTTCTTGGGGTTGGATCAGGGAGGTATGACAGTGCGAGAGTATACTACAAAGTTTATTGAGAAGTCTCGCTTTGCAGATTTGTATGTGCCAACGGAGGAACGCCGAGTGGAGCGTTTCATTCATGGACTGAAGGGCAGTATCCGAGAGCTAGTCCTGACAAGGAACCCCACTACCTTTCAGGCGGCCATTAATGTGGCCGAGATGATCGAAAAGGAAAAGAACCGTCAAACGACTGAGAAGGGTGGGGAGAAGCGCAAGTGGGATGGTCCGGGTAACGACTCGAGAAGAGGCAAAATGTTCCGACCATGTAACCGTGCTAGCAAGGATGCCGCGGGTCAAATGTGTTGAAGTGTAACAAGATGCACCGGGGTGAATGCATGGCAGGTTCAAACTCATGCTACCGGTATGGCTTGCCTGGTCATTTTTCCAGGGATTGTCCGGGGACTAGAAAATCTTGTTACCAATGTGGGGCTACTGGCCACATGCGCAATGATTGTCCTCAACTGAAGAAAGGGGGACCAGCCCAGTTTGGTGAACGACCAGGAGGCGGAAGAAATGACAAGGGAGCAGAACCGGTGCGTCCGAAGGGACGTGCATTCCGCATAACTGCGGAAGAGGCGGAGGAAGTTTCAGATGTGGTGGCAGGTACGTTTCTAGTGAACTCTGTATGTGCTAAGGTGTTGTTTGATTCAGGAGCAAATCGCTCATTTGTATCGTATGCTTTTATGAAATGTTTGGGGGTGAGGCCTAGACGGTTGGAGAGAGCACTAGAGGTGGAAACTGTAAATGATAGTTGGGTATACGTTAAGGAAGTAGTCGAAGACTGTGTCATAGATATAGAAGGGAGGTTGGTACCTACGAAGTTATATCCCATGCCAATGGGAGAGTTTGACGTAGTGTTGGGTATGGATTGGTTAGCCGCGAACGATGCGAACATCGTTTGCAACAAAAAGCTGATTAGGATCCGGTCACCTGATGGGGATACCGTGGTGATCTATGGGAACCGCCGTGATAGAAAGACCAGCCTTATCTCCATGATTAGGGCTACTAAGTGTTTGAGAAAGGGGTGTCATGGGTTCTTGGCGTACGTGTTGGACGCCAAGAAAGAGAAGCGTGGGTTGAGCGGTGTGCGTGTGGTAAATGAATACCCGGAGGTATTTCCGGATGACTTGACAAGTCTACCCCCGGATCGCCAGATCGAGTTCAAAATTGATCTGATGCCGGGATCTGCACCGATTGCCCGCGCATCGTATAGATTGGCGCCGTTCGAAATGAAGGAAATGATGACTCAACTGCAGGAGTTACTCGATAAGGGGTTCGTTAGACCGATTACGTCTCCGTGGGGAGCACCTGTGCTCTTCGTGAAGAAGAAGGACGGTACTATGCGAATGTGCATAGACTACCGAGAACTCAACAAGGTCACGATCAAGAATAAGTATCCGATTCCGAGAATCGACGACCTGTTTGATCAGTTACAAGGAGCCAGTTACTTCTCCAAGATTGATCTGAGGTCTGGTTATCATCAACTCAAGGTGAGGGAGGAGGATGTGCCGAAGACCGCATTTCGGACCAGATATGGACACTACGAATTCCTGGTGATGCCGTTCGGGCTAACCAACACACCGGCAGCGTTCATGGACTTAATGAATAGGGTATGCCAACCTTATTTGGATCAGTTCGTGATAGTGTTCATAGATGACATCCTGATATTTTCAAGATCGGAAGGGGAGCACGAAAGCCACCTTCGTACAATTCTCAAGCTATTGAAGCAAGAGAAGTTGTATGCAAAGTTTTCCAAGTGCGAGTTTTGGCTGAGGGAAGTGCAGTTCCTCGGGCACGTGGTGTCTGAGTCGGGGATCATGGTTGATCCGGCTAAGATCGAAGCCATTAGAGACTGGGAGCAACCTAGGAATCCGTCAGAAGTTCGAAGTTTCCTCGGGCTGGCGGGGTACTACCGGAAGTTCATCAAAGACTTTTCGCGTATTGCCACGCCACTGACCTCTTTAACAAAGAAGAATGTCAAGTTCGTCTGGTTAGAGAAACAAGAAGAAGCATTTTAGAAATTGAAGGATATGCTGAGTAGCGCTCCGGTTTTGTCGTTACCGGACGGGTCAGGCGACTTTGTGGTTTTCAGTGACGCATCGAAGCTCGGCTTGGGTTGCGTACTCATGCAACGAGGTAAGGTGATCGCGTATGCCTCCCGACAGTTAAAGGATCACGAGACTCGTTATCCTACGCATGATTTAGAATTGGCGGCGGTAGTTTTTGCCCTAAAGATTTGGCGACATTACCTGTATGGGACGAAGTGCCAGATCTTCACGGACCATAAGAGTTTATGTCACCTCTTTGATCAAAAGGAGTTGAATATGCGCCAAAGGAGATGGATTGAATTGTTGACCGACTACGACTGTAAGATCGAATACCATCCGGGGAAGGCAAACGTGGTGGCGGACGCTTTGAGCCGTAAGGAACGAGGTGAAACCCCCAGGATTGTGGCCATGAGGGCTGAGGTCACATTCAATCTGTTAGCTGAAATAAAGAAATGTCAGGTTGAAGCGCTCGAAACCGAAAATCTTAAGAGGGAGAGAATGGTGGGGCAAGCGTCTATGTTAGTGGAAGATAGTCGGGGGGTAAAATGTTTGAATGGGAGAATCTGGGTTCCGAAACTCGGAGAGCTCCGAAAGCTTATTCTTGAAGAAGCTCACAAATCGAAGTACACGATCCACCCCGGAACTAATAAGATGTACGGAGACCTGCGACGAGACTACTGGTGGCCCGGGTTGAAGAAAGACGTGGCCCATCTTGTAGAGACCTGCATGACGTGTTCGCGTGTAAAGATCGAACATCAAAGACCGTACGGGAAGCTCCAGTCGTTAGAGATACCGATGTGGAAGTGGGACCAGATCACGATGGACTTCGTGACCCATTTGCTTAGAACTCCAAAGGGTTATGACGCCATTTGGGTGATCGTAGATCGACTAACGAAGTCGGCACACTTTTTACCTATACGTGAGTCTTACTCTTTGGAGCAGTTAGCAAAGTTGTACATCGACGAGATCGTAACCCGCCACAGGGGTACCCTCGTCAATTGTATCAGACCGCGATAGCAGATTTACCTCTGCGTTCTGGAGGAGCTTTCAAAGAGAAATGGGTTCGCAGATCAAGATGAGTACCGCTTATCATCCTCAGACCGACGGTCAGAGCGAGCGAACGATCCAAACGTTAGAAGACATGCTAAGAGCGTGTGCTTTGGATTTCCAAGGCTCATGGGAAAAGCACCTACCGCTAATCGAGTTTGCTTATAATAATAGCTATCACTCGAGCATCAAGGCAGCGCCGTTTGAGGCACTGTACGGTAGAAAGTGTCGGACACCGTTGTGTTGGAACGAAGTCGGAGAGAGACAGTTAGCAGGGCCGGAAATTGTACAACTGACTTCGGACAAGATAGTCCAAGTGCGTGAAAGACTGAAGGTCGCCCGTGACCGACAGAAAAGCTATGCAGATAAGAGGCGGAAAGACATTGAATTCCAAGTCGGGGATCATGTTCTGCTAAAGGTGTCTCCGTGGAAGGGAGTGGTACGATTTGGAAAACATGGGAAGTTAAGCTTACGTTATATCGAACCGTTCGAGATTACGGAACGAGTTAGAGAAGTGGCATATAGGTTGGACCTACCGAAAGAATTGGGTAGTATTCATAATGCGTTTCATGTGTCTAATCTAAGGAAATGTCTAGCCGACGCAACTAAAGCTGTGCCGTTGAATGACATTAAAGTGGACGAGAAATTGAACTTTGTAGAGGAACCTGAAGCAATCACGGATGTTAAGGTAAGGAAGTCGCAAAACAAGGAAACCAGGCTGGTCAAGGTGCAATGGCGTCATCACAAAGGTCCGGAGGCTACGTGGGAATTAGAATCGGTTATGAAGGCAGGGTACCCACATCTTTTCCAATGAGGAATTTCGGGGACGGAATTCTTTTAAGAAGGGAGTGTTGTAACAACCCAAATTCTAGCAAGTCTGTCAAGTTTGGTGTCCAAAAGCTGAAAGATGAAAGTTTGAAGTAGGGACTAAAGTGCAAAGTGTGAAACATATAAGTTTGGACCAAATCCCTAGGGTTGGCTCATTTCACTTCTCCCCTGGGTGTAGTTTGCGGCTGAGGAAAAGAAAAAAGGAGAGCAGGCTTCGTTCAAGCATAATCGGGAAGAGAAGCTCAATTAATTGGTAAGCATTCATCCTCTCAGTGTTAATTCTTGGCCAGTGCTTATTTAGATAAATTATTGTTCTATAGGATTTCTCATTTAGCTGTAATAGAGTACTGGGAAGGTTTTCACTCACGTATTGGTTTGCTAGCTAAGAAATCAGTTGATTAGAAATTGTTTCTGGGTAAGAAGTAAATGGAGCTATTTGGTAAGATTGTGTTTAAAAACCCCATATAGTGGAATGTAGGAAGTCTATGTTGGAAAATTTGGGTGTTCGTCGCCTTTTGTAAACTACCGGGAGTTGGGTACCGGGAGTTGGGGTACCGGGAGTTGGGGTACCGGGAGTCGGGGTACCGGGAGTCGGATACCGGGAGTCAAATATCGGGGGTCGGATACCGGGAGTCGGGCACCGGGAGTCGAACTACCGGGACACTCTCATGTGCCTGGGCTGAGTTCGGTTGGGTCGAGTGTACTAAGGAAAGCTTAAGCCCATCTCTTTTGTTTGGGCCAGCTTACCAAACTGTAGACCTTTAATTAGGAACCCAACTGGTTTCTCTTTGGAATGAATTGGAAAGAAGGTTAGGATTGAAAATGCATCTAATTATTTTACACACTAAATTATTAGGTGTTCAAGCGAGAACGAGGTTCGAGGTTAGGGAGGAAGTGCAAACAGGTGAGTTCCCTATACCCTTTTTACGACTTAAGGTGTTAAATGATTTTGACTGATTATGGTTTCATTTACGAGCATGAAATGTTTATAACCGTTACGCATGTTTGCCATGAAACACCTATTTTGCTTGAGAAAATGTATTGTACTTGATGAACTGAAAATGACAATTTGCTAAGGTTTTAAAGGTGCATGCTTTACGAAATGAATGACGTACTATGTGGAGTCGGTCTACACTGTAGGAGCAGAGATAGATCCTCGGGGTCTGATGACCCCTTGGATGGTTATGAAAGACTGGTAGGTTGGAATTCGTTTCCTCCTATTTCGAGTAGGAAAGGGGGGTCTGTGTAAGCTCCGGGAAGGGGAGTTTGCGTAGGCTCCAGTTGAGGGCGAGAGGGTAGTCCTTTGGATCCCGATCGCGGTATGTTTATGTGATCCTATATACAGTGTAGTACCATGCTTGTTGTATGTTAAGGGTTACGATGATGTTTCCATAAATGATTTTATACTGGTTATATGTTGTTTTCGGAGGGAATTCACTAGACCTTTTGGTCTAACCCTCGCTTTTCAAAACTAAACCATTTTCAGGTAAGCGTGTTATGGGTTCTACAAGTAAGGACTAGGTGGCGATAGAAAGGACTTGGAGCTTAGGGCGTCTCCAAGATTTTGTCTATGGCATTTATAGAATAGTTCTCGGCTGTGGATTTTAAAGACTTCCGCTGTCATTTTTGCTTAGTATGGATTATTATCGATGTAAAGACAAGGTTTTATGTAATTTGAATGCTTAATCTATGGTATTGCTTGATGTTGAAATTGGGACGTTACAACACACACACACACTCTTGGTGGCTATACTCAAAATGACCTCACTCTACAAACCCTAATAAATGGGGTTTATATACCCTTTGACCAAACCTAACTATTTTGACTTTGACATTTGTTGACTAATTACAATTAGTCCTAAATCTTGGATACATTGTGTACTAACAATCTTCCCCTATGGATTCAAGATTTAGAAAATTATGACAATAGTCTTCAGCTCTTTAATCTTCAGATAAGATTTATCTTCAAGAATCCACTTTGGCGGCTTTAGTCTTCATTTAGGCTCTTCCGAAACAAATAGTCACAAAGTCTTGAAAATACGAACTTCAAATCTGTGTAAGGTTGATCAAGGTCTTCAAAACAAAATCTTTATATCTTCGAATCTTCGATCTTTGCAGCAGCTTTGACCTTTTGGCAAATTTCTTCAGTCTTTGAATTATGAACAGGATTTGAGGTTTAATGGGCTTTGAACTTTTAAGACATTCTTGAATAATCTTTAAGCACGAACTGTCTTTGTATCTTCACATCTGAACAACAATAATCTCTGAACATTGAAGCATCTTGAGTTGAACTTCTTCTTCTTTGACATATACCTCTTTGACTCTTGGAGATTGAGATATTCGAATTATCTCCCTCTTTTCTTTTGTTTGATATTTCTCCCCCTTTTTGATGATTGTGAGCATCATGATCATCAAAACTCTTTATGATTTCAGCAGTCTTTGAATACCAGAAACAATCTCCTCCTTTTGATCTGTATAACCGTCAATTCCAAAAATGTTTATCCGAATCTTTTCAAATTCAGATAATATAAAGTGGTAACCCTGAAACAACGGATGAATCAGTTAAAATGCCTGTAAGTTGCACGAAGCCACTTAGTACAACGGATGTACCTTGGAAATGAGCTTTTTGATGTTCACTCCTCCAGGGCTTCCATTCAATAATCGAAAAACACGAAGGAATTTCTATGAACGTTATGACAAGAAAACATATTTCTTGTGTGTACGTGCAAGTGTAGAAATGATTGGAGCAACTTATGCTTGATAATAGTTAGGCTCAAATTGTGTAAATTGTTGAGACAACAACAAGTTTTCCACGGACTCAATGTGCATGATTGAAGTGCGAAGGTGGGGAAAACTTCCTTCTTTTCAATATCCAAACCTTCCGAGTGAAGATTAGATAGATAATATGTTGCATCCCCAAGAAAAATGAAACATTTCTTTGTTGAGAAAGAAATGAGTAGCTGGTGGGGTTAATGCAAGAGTTGGCATGGGCTAGTTGCCTGTTTCAATGACGGTCACCAAAGAATGTGAACCAATCAACAATGTGGCTGCCCAACTCAGAAAGTGGCTGGTGCAGAGTTCTCGTATTCTTTTAACTCTGTTCTCACACCCTCTTTCTGTTTTTAATCAGCTCACTTCTAACCAAACTCCCTTTTTCATTTTACCTCAGCACAACGAGATTACTCAATCGGATGAGTTATCTCCCCCACTCTTTGATTTTGACCCCTCACCCCTCAATCACTCAAGGATAACTTCTTGGGTAGGAAACCCTGGTTAACGTGGATCCATAGAAGTTCTTTTAAGCTCTCACACTGATTCCCATGAAATGTTGTCCTAAAAGATATGTTGCTCAACAGTTTATCTTGAACAAATATGAATCTCAGCTTTTAAATTACATTGTCATCAGAATGTATGCTCCTCAATTATATCATGAAATATTTGAGCATTTGAACGTTGAAGATTTCACACAACAAGAATATTGAATGAATGAAATGAATTTGAAAGGCTTGTTTGTGAATCTGACAATGTATCAATCAGATCAAATATGAAGGATATTGATTAACGCTTAGGGTATCAAAGAATTGAATATTTTGTTTATATGAACAAATATAAACAACCTTTAAATGAAACGCTTAAGTTCTCACGCTGAATGAATGTATGATGCTCAACAAAATTGGAAATTCAAACGGGAGTATTACCATCGAAAATTGTTTCATTTTGAGACGTGGTAATAACAAAGTCAATATGAAGCTGATGTAACACCCCGCTTACCACGACACAATATTGTCCGCTTTGCCCCACTGGCTCACGGCTTTGTTCTTGGCGACCTGGCGAGGACTTCCCAGGGGGTCACCCATCCTGGTACTACTCCCACCCAAGCACGCTTAACCACAGAGTTCCCAAGGAACCCGCATGCTTGTGGCCCCAAAACGCGTTGTGTCTGGTAAGGCCAAGGTTTACTAATATACCCAGCATCTCTCCTATCCACGGCCGATGTAGGATATGCCTAAGGTGTTACACACACCCCCCCTTAGGGACTCATCGTCCTCGATGAGGTTTGCCCCACCATCCCGAACGGCACAGGAGTCGCTCTGATACCATTTGTAACACCCCGCTTACCACGACACAATATTGTCCGCTTTGCCCCACTGGCTCACGGCTTTGTTCTTGGCGACCTGGCGAGGACTTCCCAGGGGGTCACCCATCCTGGTACTACTCCCACCCAAGCACGCTTAACCACAGAGTTCCCAAGGAACCCGCATGCTTGTGGCCCCAAAACGCGTTGTGTCTGGTAAGGCCAAGGTTTACTAATATACCCAGCATCTCTCCTGTCCACGGCCGATGTGGGATATGCCTAAGGTGTTACAGCTGAACCGGTGTGTATGAGTACTTGAAGGTATAGAAAAGATAATACACAAGTATTAATCTTTGGAAACACACGGTCAGAAATAATGATATAACTACCCGAGATATACATGAAAAACATTTAAAATCACACTTCTAAAATTATAAAATATGTTTGAATTAGAGAAGTGGTTTGAACATTTAAGAATAGGTTTTTCATGCTTGAAAGTCGTCCTTCTTTCAAACAATCTCAGATGAAGTTCAGAAGATACTTACAGTCATCAGTATTATCTCCCCCTCAAATTATGATCGACTGATTTAAAATCGGATAAGCTCCCCCTCAAAATCTGCAAAGATCTTAATTTGACAAAGTTAGCACATGTAACAGTCAAAGGCTAATTTTAATTTTTTTTAAGATTAAGAACGAGTCCTGATCTGATATGATCAGAAGTCAAATTCTCTGAAGTACGAGTTCTGAACTGAATTATTCAGAAGCCATAATCTATTTGAAAAGCGGGTTCTGAACTGAAGTATTCAGAAACCATAATCTCTTTGAAAAGCGGGTTCTGAACTGAAGTATTCAGAAACCATTAACATGTAGAAAGATATATCAATAAGCACAAACAATCAAAAGTTTAGAATCTATCACCCTGAAATTATGCAGATGGTTTCAGCACAGGTATTCTTCTTCAAATCTGCACAATTCTCTTATGTTTCCCAGTCATGTGTTTGTATAGTTCTGACAATCAGCACCACACATGATAAACCTGCAAAACAGATTAAGTTGATTTTGGTACCCATTGCCAATTGGGTCCTGGCTTGTTATGTGCAGTTCGATTTGAAGGAATATTGTAAGTACCATACCAGTACTGAACATCTTATTTCTTAACAAAATCATTAGTTCCACAATAAGAACAACATATTTGCTTTTGTGCTAACCTAATCAAATGATTTGCACAATAAACAAGATTAGGTTTAACAAAAGACTTACCTTTTGGAGCGTTGTTCTTCTTGTTCACCTTAGGTGGAGGAACAGATGACTTTGGGGCATCTTTTTCAGGAGTAGAGCCTTTTGCTCTCCAAACCATCTTGACAGGCTTAAAGATAGGAGTATCTGAACTTGTAGCAACACGGTAATCAAATTTCTTCTGTAGATTAGATTTGAGCTTCTGCTCTTTCATAGCTTCCGTTGCTAAAGCAGATAATCTCCTTGTGAGTTTTGAGATTTCAGCCTGAAACATCTTTCTTTCATCTGAATAGACATTTTTCACACTTTTTGCTTGAAAATCTTTAATTTTCTTCTTTTCAGATTCTTTTATTTCGATGTCTAATTCATTCTCCAAATTAGATATTTTCAGTGAAAGCTCAGCAATCTTTCCTTCAAAGGATTTTCTCTCAACATTAAACTCGGGCATCCTTTTCTCAAGCTTTTCCTTTTCTAAAAATAAAACTTTTTCAAAATCTGAGTTTTGGTTTGAAAGTTTTATGCATTTAAGTTCAACAGCTTTCTTTTCCTCAACTGATTTCTTGGAAAAATCAGAAAATTTCTTTCCAAAGCTTGCCTTTTCTTTTTCAAAAAATGTTCTTTCCTTTTGAAATTCTTCGCTTTCCTTTCTCATCACTTGTTCAGAATCATATATTTTCTTTGTCAGCTCGGCATTCTTTTCCTCTAAGGAAATCATCATACTGGTTTTAGATTCACAATCTGTAACGTCCCAAAAATTACAAGGAAATTTAAATTTTCTAAAACATATATTCCATTATAAAACAACCACAATTTAATAAACCGTAACTCAATTAAAGTTAATGCCGTCAACTCAAACAGTCAAAAGAAGTTATGCAGCGGAAATATTATAAATAAATCTAAAAGTTTAAAAGTGTAAATTCCAACAATTCTCGGCGCCCGCGCTTTGTGTGTGTACCGTCAAGCCCGACTGCCGCTCGCACCTGAAATCACAACATATTGGGAAAGGGTAAGCTAAACGCTTAGTGAGTCCTACCACACACGCAGGTAGCAACCCCACGTATATCGCTCCTACTCGCAAGTAGGTAACACCACTATCACCACGAATATAAACCACATAATAATTAACGTATAAATACAAGCTCAGTCCCACCTAGCCCTCGGTCCCACCGAGTACACAAAAATATGTTGATACAAGCTCAGTCCCACCGATCCCTCGGTCCCACCGAGTACACAAAAATATGTTGATACAAGCTCAGTCCCACCGAGCCCTCGGTCCCACCGAGTAAGATAATATAGTTGTACTAGCTCAGTCCCACCGAGCCCTCGGTCCCACCGAGCCCCTCAGTCCCACCGAGGTGTACACAAATTACATAACATTCACATAATAATTCAACAATCACAACTATTTATCACATCCCAACTAGTCCACGTAAACACGTAATAACACGTAATAGCACGTAACACAAAATAACGTTACACATGAAATTCCTAACTACGCGGTGAGACAACTCACCTCGAATGCGCGCCTAGCTCACAAACAATAGTCCAAGCTCCAAAATCCAAAATCACTTCCCAACACCTAAACGAACGTTAAAATATATTAACGCGAGACCCGGACCCTAAAACACGACGCACGCTTAAACTGTCACTAAAATGACTTTTCTGTCTAGCCAAACAGGTCTGTTCGGGACCTGTTCCGACCTCCCCAAACACAGAAAATCCTCAATTACATTACATCACCAGAAAGTTCTCTGAGTTAGGGTTCCAAGAACATATTATACTCCTCCTAACGATTTTTCTACAGTTTAATACGGATTTTACAAAAACGGTTCGCATAACAGCGAAAACAGAACCTTTCAGTACAAAACGACGATTTGACCTAAGCTACGTTCCGAACTTGTTTTTGCACAAAACATAGAAAAGTTACTAGACTCAAAATGGGAACTTTTGGCACCGATTTCGCCCCAATCCGAGTTACGAGGAAAACGTTACGGTTTAAGCAAAACAGTGGCAGATTACTAAATTTTCACATGAAATGACACTATTGATTATTAACCCATTAAGTCGTGGCTTAATCCCAACAGACCCGAAAAGCATATGAACTACTGAATATGGGTTACCCTAGGCTGGACAACAGCCGTGCACCACCCCCTGCCGCCTCCGGCGGCGGTGGTGGTTGGTGGCGTTTCTTTGACATACGATAACAACAAACGAGAAATAGACGAACTTACCTCGACGAACCCTTCTTCCTCCTCTTTTCCGACCAAACTTGCCGGCGATCGCCTCCTTCCTCCTCTCTCCTCGTCGCCGGCAGCAACCTCTATCACCCTCTCGGTTTCTCTCTCACTCTCTCGGCTTCTTTCTTGGCCGAACACACAACAAAGGGGGATGGGGAAAAGGGTTTTTGGGAGTTGTTTAAGTGAAAATGAAAGGGGAAGGGGGAGGGGGAGGGGATGACTAAAGGTTGTGGTGGTTACTAGCATGAAACCGAAGGGAAGGGGAAGGGGGAAGGGGCGTCTCTTGGCTTATCCCTTGCCATACTTTGGTGAAATGCCCCAATTAGCCCCTCAACTTTCCTTTCCTTGCAAAAACCCAAAAAGGTTGACTCATTTAACTTTTTGGTCCGATCCGACTAACCCCGCTAATGGATCCCACGTTAAAATAAAAGCTTTAAAAAAATAATAAGAAGAAGATACACACCGGGATACGGGCTTTACAACTCTCCCCCACTTGGATCAGACTTCGTCCTCGAAGTCTCGACTGACGAATAAATCGGGATAGTTCTCGCGCATCTCCGCTTCGGGCTCCCACGTCCACTCTGAACCCTTACGGTGCTGCCACTGGACTGTTACCAGTCCAATAACTTTGTTCCGCGAGGTTCTCGTTCTCCTGTCTAGAATGGCAACCGGCTTTTCCACGTAGTTAAGCCGCTCATCGATCTGGAAGTCCTCCAGAGGAATCACGGTAGACTCGTCAAATACACACTTCCGTAATTGAGAAACGTGAAAGGTGTTGTGAATCAAGCTCAGTTCTTCAGGTAACTCTAACCGGTAAGCCACTTTCCCCACACGGGCGATGATCCGGTAAGGCCCAATATAACGAGGCCCTAGTTTCCCCCGCTTACGAAACCGGATCACCCCTTTCCAGGGTGAAACCTTCAACAACACATAATCACCCACCTGAAATTCTAAGTCGGATCGCCTCTTGTCGACGTAGCTCTTCTGCCGACTCTGTGCAGTAACCAAACGGTCCCGCACCATCTGAATCATCTCGGTCGTCTTCAACACAATGTCAATACTCCCTAACACCCGATGACCAACCTCACCCCAACAAACGGGCGTCCTGCACTTCCTACCGTACAACAACTCGTACGGCGGCATGCCAATACCAGAGTGAAAGCTGTTGTTGTAGGAAAATTCTGCTAGAGGAAGGTGCTGATCCCAGCTACCTCCAAAATCGATAACACAAGCTCGAAGCATATCTTCGAGGGTCTGAATGGTTCGCTCGCTCTGTCCGTCCGTCTGCGGATGAAAAGTCGTGCTAAAGTGTAACCGTGTACCCATCTCTGACTGGAACTTCTCCCAAAACCAGGAGGTAAAACGAGTGTCCCTGTCAGAGACAATCGAAACTGGCACCCCGTGCCTGGCCACGATCTCACGTACAAACACCTCCGCAAGCTTTTCCGCCGAGGAGCTTTCCCTGATGGCCAAGAAATGAGCACTCTTGGTCAGACGGTCAACGATCACCCAAATGGCATCGTTCCCACGGGGAGTCCTTGGGAGTTTCGTTATGAAGTCTATAGTAATCTTTTCCCATTTCCAAACCGGGACCTCCAACGGCTGCAATTTCCCATGTGGTCGTTGATGTTCCGCTTTGACCTTCCGACAGGTCATACATACCTCAACACATCTAGCAACATCCCGTTCCATGCCGGACCACCAATAACCTTCACGCAAGTCTCTGTACATCTTTGTAGCTCCCGGGTGAATCGAGAACTTGGACTTATGTGCCTCATCCATTAGTACCTGCCGGTTCCCACCGATGAATGGAACCCAAACCCTACCATGTCGAGTTAACAACCCCCGACTGTCACGAACAAAATTTGGGATTTCCCCCGACACTCTTTCCCGCTTTGCATTTTCCTCCAAAACAGCCACCTCTTGAGCGCTTCCTATCGACTCCAGAATCGGTGTAACCACTGTCAATCGCTGACATAAACCCCTCAGTGGCTCACCGACCGGATGTCGGCTGAGTGCGTCCGCAACCACGTTCGCTTTACCCGGGTGGTAAAGTATCTCGCAATCATAATCCTTGACCACATCGAGCCACCTTCGCTGACGCATATTAAGGTTCTGCGGATCCATCAAGTACTTGAGGCTCTTATGGTCAGTGTAGATCGTACACTTGACACCATAGAGATAGTGCCTTCAAATTTTAATCGCAAACACTACCGCTCCCAACTCCAGGTCATGAGTCGGGTAATTTGCTTCGTGAGGCTTCAACTGCCTAGAAGCGTAGGCTATGACCTTGCCGCGCTGCATAAGCACGGCACCCAAACCCTGATGTGAGGCATCACAATATACTACCAAATCTTCCATGCCTTAGGGCAAGATTAACACAGGAGCCTCGCACAAGCGCCTGCGTAGCTCCTCGAACGCCTTCTGTTGTTCCTCACCCCAACTGAACGCCGCATATTTCTTCGTCAATCGCGTCATAGGCATCGCGATCTAGGAGAAATCCTGAATAAACCTTCGATAATACCCTGCCAATCCTAGAAAGCTTCCCACCTCAGTAGGAGTCTT
Source organism: Saussurea involucrata (assembly GCA_033807775.1). NCBI lineage: Eukaryota > Viridiplantae > Streptophyta > Magnoliopsida > Asterales > Asteraceae > Saussurea > Saussurea involucrata. The sequence goes on along the minus strand of CM066320.1, from coordinate 185,991,324 downwards.
CGACACCTCCCACCGCATCACCGCTGAAATCTTAGCTGGGTCGACCATAATACCGTCCTGATTCACGACATGTCCTAGGAACTGGACCTCTCGCAACCAGAACTCGCACTTGGAAAACTTAGCGTATAACTTCTCTCTCCTCAATACTTCCAACACTTCTCGAAGATGCACCTCGTGCTCCTCCTTGGACTTTGAATACACCAGAATATCGTCGATGAACACAATCACCGATCGGTCCAACATCGGACTACACACTCGGTTCATGAGGTCCATGAATGCTGCCGGTGCATTGGTGAGCCCAAAAGGCATCACCACGAACTCGTAATGACCGTACCACGTACGGAAGGCCGTCTTCTCCGTGTCCTCACTCCTGACCCGCATCTGGTGGTACCCCGACCGTAAATCAATCTTGGAGAACCACGAGGCCCCCTGAAGCTGGTCGAACAAATCGTCAATCCTTGGTAAAGGATAACGATTCTTTACCGTAAGCTTATTCAGCTCCCGGTAGTCTATGCACATCCGCTGCGACCCGTCCTTCTTCTTCACGAATAAGATAGGTGCTCCCCACGGCGAACAGCTCGGTCTAATGAACTCCTTCTCGAGAAGTTCCTGCAACTGGGCGTACAGCTCTTTCATTTCTGGTGGAGCCAGGCGATAGGGTGCCTTGGCCACCGGAGCAGCACCCGGGATCAGATCGATCCGAAACTCTACCTGTCGTTCGGGAGGTATCCCCGGCAAATCCTCGGGAAATACGTCGGTGAACTCCCGTACCACTGGCACGTCTTCCGCAGACTCCTTCGCTTCCCCAACACGCGTGTCTATCACGTATGCCAAATATCCCTGACCACTATGCCGAAGGTACCTCCGAGCTCTCGCAGCCGAACATATGGCCGTAGTCCGTCTAAACGAATCTCCCGGCACTAACAGTTCTCCCCCGCTTGGGGTTCGAACTCGCACTTGTTTGTGACGACAAATAATCTCCGCGTCGAACTTATCCATCCAATCCATGCCCACAATCACACAAAGCTCCCGCATAGCGATTGGGATCAGGTCAATGGGAAACCGCACTCCTGAGATCTCTAAAGTGCACCCGCGAAACACGTCCGTGACCGTCAAGGTCCTATCATCAGCCACCTCAACAACAAGAGGATGACTCAAACGTCCTACCACTCGGCCCAAACCCTCGCTAAAAGTGCGAGACACAAAAGAGTGAGTAGCCCCGCTATCAAACATCACAACCGCAGGCACCGAGTTAACTAGGAACGTACCTGTAACCACTTTAGGCGTCGCCTGCGCCTCATCCACCGTCAACTAGTGAACTCTACCTCGAGCCGCTCCCGCCCCCGGCAGACCTGCTCGACCATTGGTAATACGTAACGGGGCATTCCCAGGCGCCCTCTATGCTCCACCCCCAATAGCTACCCCTGCTCTAGGACAGTTGGCCTTTACATGGCCCGTCTGATTACAGTTGAAACAGACCACTAGCAGTACCTTACAATCCCGGCTAAGGTGACCGGGTTGGCCACACTTAAAACACCCCTACTACACTCACGCTCCACTCCTTGGCTTCCTCGTGACTCTCCCCGACTCGAGTATGGATCCTGTGCTTCAGATAGTAGGAGCTCTGCTACTACCCTTCACACCTATCCTTACTCGTTTCGAGTCCTGTCCCGGGACGTCCAAGTAGTTGCTTACCACAAACAAACACATATGTCCACTCCGGCATATGTAAACACTTTTCCTAGCTCCCTAGAAAAGTCGTAACAACCCACTACCCTTGCTAGAACGGGACCCCCACTAACCCTGACGAGTCGCCTCGTAAACGCACAGTCGTATACAGTGAAACCGGATAGACATTCGAATATAGGATTCTATCCTACAACGGTTGGACTCAAACAAGAGCTGCGCAATAGAACTAAATCCAACATTCTAAGGCTATTCGGTTCCTACCGCATACAACCTATAGTGCATTCGCTTAACAACCTATCAAAGTTAGCATAAGTCCCTAATAGCAAGCAACAACCATACAATACAGTGTATTAAGCACCAAGCAATCTAGCATACATACTCCTATGTTCTAGAAAGCAATTTTGCATACGTACTCATATGTAAACGCTATTCCCAGCTCACTAGGAATTTCATCTCATCCCACTACCCTTGCTACAACGGAATCCCTGTTAGCCATAAAGAGTTGCCTCGCGAATACCCAGTCGCATGCAGCGTGAATCAAATAGACATTCGAATACAAGATTCTATCCTAGAACGGTTGGACTCAAACAAGAGCTGCGCAATAGAACTAAATCAAATATTCTGAGGCTATATGATTCTGACTGCATACAACCTATAGGGCCTTCACTTAACAACCTACTATAACTAGCATTGATTCCTACTAGCAAGCAGTCATCATACAGTATAGTGTAAACAACATAGGCAATCTAGCATGCATACCCTATGCCTAGAAAGCAATAAATACACTAAGCACTGTACCTTCCCACATAGCGTCGGCTGACTGTACACACTGCACCCCCGATCACCGTTTCCCAAACGGGTTTTCCTTTTTCCTTTATTCTCAAAGATTTTAGTAAAAGAGTTTAAAACTTCATAGCCGCAACTTGAGACCAAACACACCGAGATGTGTTTGATTCACTCAAGCTGTGCTCTGATACCAAGTTGTAACGTCCCAAAAATTACAAGGAAATTTAAATTTTCTAAAACATATATTCCATTATAAAACAACCACAATTTAATAAACCGTAACTCAATTAAAGTTAATGCCGTCAACTCAAACAGTCAAAAGAAGTTATGCAGCGGAAATATTATAAATAAATCTAAAAGTTTAAAAGTGTAAATTCCAACAATTCTCGGCGCCCGCGCTTTGTGTGTGTACCGTCAAGCCCGACTGCCGCTCGCACCTGAAATCACAACATATTGGGAAAGGGTAAGCTAAACGCTTAGTGAGTCCTACCACACACGCAGGTAGCAACCCCACGTATATCGCTCCTACTCGCAAGTAGGTAACACCACTATCACCACGAATATAAACCACATAATAATTAACGTATAAATACAAGCTCAGTCCCACCGAGCCCTCGGTCCCACCGAGTACACAAAAATATGTTGATACAAGCTCAGTCCCACCGAGCCCTCGGTCCCACCGAGTACACAAAAATATGTTGATACAAGCTCAGTCCCACCGAGCCCTCGGTCCCACCGAGTAAGATAATATAGTTGTACTAGCTCAGTCCCACCGAGCCCTCGGTCCCACCGAGCCCCTCAGTCCCACCGAGGTGTACACAAATTACATAACATTCACATAATAATTCAACAATCACAACTATTTATCACATCCCAACTAGTCCACGTAAACACGTAATAACACGTAATAGCACGTAACACAAAATAACGTTACACATGAAATTCCTAACTACGCGGTGAGAGAACTCACCTCGAATGCGCGCCTAGCTCACAAACAATAGTCCAAGCTCCACAATCCAAAATCACTTCCCAACACCTAAACGAACGTTAAAATATATTAACGCGAGACCCGGACCCTAAAACACGACGCACGCTTAAACTGTCACTAAAATGACTTTTCTGTCTAGCCAAACAGGTCTGTTCGGGACCTGTTCCGACCTCCCCAAACACAGAAAATCCTCAATTACATTACATCACCAGAAAGTTCTCTGAGTTAGGGTTCCAAGAACATATTATACTCCTCCTAACGATTTTTCTACAGTTTAATACGGATTTTACAAAAACGGTTCGCAGAACAGCGAAAACAGAACCTTTCAGTACAAAACGACGATTTGACCTAAGCTACGTTCCGAACTGGTTTTTGCACAAAACATAGAAAAGTTACTAGACTCAAAATGGGAACTTTTGGCACCGATTTCGCCCCAATCCGAGTTACGAGGAAAACGTTACGGTTTAAGCAAAACAGTGGCAGATTACTAAATTTTCACATGAAATGACACTATTGATTATTAACCCATTAAGTCGTGGCTTAATCCCAACAGACCCGAAAAGCATATGAACTACTGAATATGGGTTACCCTAGGCTGGACAACAGCCGTGCACCACTCCCTGCCGCCTCCGGCGGCGGTGGTGGTTGGCGGCGTTTCTTTGACATACGATAACAACAAACGAGAAATAGACGAACTTACCTCGACGAACCCTTCTTCCTCCTCTTTTCCGACCAAACTTGCCGGCGATCGCCTCCTTCCTCCTCTCTCCTCGTCTCCGGCAGCAACCTCTATCACCCTCTCGGTTTCTCTCTCACTCTCTCGGCTTCTTTCTTGGCCGAACACACAACAAAGGGGGATGGGGAAAAGGGTTTTTGGGAGTTGTTTAAGTGAAAATGAAAGGGGAAGGGGGAGGGGATGACTAAAGGTTGTGGTGGTTACTAGCATGAAACCGAAGGGAAGGGGAAGGGGCGTCTCTTGGCTTATCCCTTGCCATACTTTGGTGAAATGCCCCAATTAGCCCCTCAACTTTCCTTTCTTTGCAAAAACCCAAAAAGGTTGACTCATTTAACTTTTTGTCCGATCCGACTAACCCCGCTAATGGATCCCACGTTAAAATAAAAGCTTTAAAAAAATAATAAGAAGAAGATACACACCGGGATACGGGCTTTACACAATCACATTTGTTCAGACCAGCTTGATTGTTTTTCTGTAATGTATGGATCTCTTCTTTAAGAGAATCTTCTGACTCTTTTCTTTCCTTTTTAACCTTATCAAGATCATACGTAAATTTCCCTTTTAGAACAACAATATCTTTTGAATTTAGCTCAAATTCTTCAGCCTTCCTATCCAAAGCATCAATTTTGTCTCGTGTATTGACAGGTAAATACGTAAGAAAGTATCGTATGTCAACTATATCAAAATAATGCATTGTTACCTGAAATGTAAATTGTCGGATCGTTAACAGATACTTCGTGAGAAGTAGAATTTGTGCGCTTGAACGATCAGAGAAAAACGAATAAAGTCAGAAAAATTTTCAAAAATAAAATTTGAAAAACAAATTGTAAATTTGTCTCCTAAAAATTAATTTCGAAAAAATTAATGCAGAAAACTGGACTTTAAATCGATAAACTTATCCTTCTGATCTGAATAGGAATTAATTGTTACACAGTCTTTTGTCTCAATGCACTGTTGTCTCAACCCACTAACTTGTCTCAGCCCAAAGGAAGTCTCAATCCAAAGGAAGTCTCAACCCAAAGGAAGTCTCAACCCAAAGGAAGTCTCAATCCAAAGGAAGTCTCAACCCAAAGGAAGTCTCAATCTAAAGGAAGTCTCAACCCAAAGGAAGTCTCAATCCAAAGGAAGTCTCAACCCAAAGGAAGTCTCAATCCTTGGTTGAGACAAAGATGAACAATGAAGGTTGAGATAAGTATGAACATTCAAGTGTTCTTGAGTCAAATTTTCATATCTTATCGGATTTAGCTGAAATTTGGTAGGTAGGTGCGCGAGGATATTCTGGACAACTTTAATGCTTCAAGTTTTGTCCAAAAACCAACAGAAAATGGTTTTTCGATACAAAAACGTGTGCAGCAAAACAAAAGTCCGAAAATATATATTTTGCTCAATCTGAGTCAAAATCTAATGATTTTGCAGAAGGAAATCACTCGGTTAATATCTACTAACACTCCTTGATCAATTCTAATCCATTTGAAGAACTCAAATGATCAAAATCAACCAAAAAATGGGGAAAAAAAGAAGAACACTCAACTTTTTGCAAAAACTCAAAAACTCAACAATTTCTCAAAATTTGATAAAAAATACTGAATGATGCACAAATTCAGCTCTGTTAGGCTCTGATACCAATTGAGAATGATTCAGGTAACATCCTTTCCTAGGACACAATTGTTGGAACAACACCAAGTTGCGGGCTTTCGTGCCCCAACCGGAACACCCAGAGTGAGGCCGCCATTCGTTGGTACCGCACGAGGACAGGGTGGAAGTCCTGTCATGGTCAACACTTTGCCAGCCATGAGCACAGGCAGTACGGTTGCTACAACCGCTACTTCAACCGGTAACCTAGGTGGTCCGGAAGTTAGTTCTATTTTCCCTAATTTTCCTCATGCAGAAGTAATTCGGACGCTCGGGCCATATCCGCATTTTATTACTCTACCATTACTGTCTTCTGCACTTGGTTCTATTGACAGGTCGTACAAGCAACACCGTGCACAAATGCAGAAATCTGTTGATAAGTTAGCATCTGATGTAAGCAGAGCCATAAAGGGCAAGCATATAGCTGAACCAGCATCCACTCCTCAGGATCCACCATCAGAAGCTCAACCAGACTTACAAAATCCATCATCTATCCCACTACACCTTATACCTGAAGACCAGCTTAAATCTGAGCTGTTATCTCGCCTTCTAGCCAAAAGCGACTCGAGTACATCTGAAGAAGTTGACTTAGTTTCCTTACTTCATCAACATACACCACCTCCAACCCAACCTCAAACTTCAACATCCACCGATACACAACTTCTTCTAGCAAACCAACTTGAGAAGCTTACCAACTCTGTCACAGATATGACTAATGTCGTGATGCATGGATTCACCAACATCAGTAACCGACTCAAAGTTGTAGAAGAAAGATGTGGTTTTGAATCAGAAGTCTCTCGGAAAAGAAGACATGATGATCAGGATCCGCCTGATCAACATGAGGGGGAGAAGAGAGCAGGGGTTGGAGAGACTAGTGTTGTTGCTGCTACTGGCAATGTTAATGAATCAGAAGCTGGGGGAAACACAGGTGAAGGTGGAGCGGCGACTGATGTTGTTCAGAATGTTGATACAGAAGTGCTTGTTCTAGCTGATGTCATAGCTGGGGTTGAAAAGCCTGCGGCTGTTGACAATAGAACAGAGGAAGAAAGGATGGCAGATGAATTAATACGAGATTATATCTACATTGATTCTGAGGAAGAACCAGAGCAGCTCAACCACAAGATTAAAGAAGAGATGATAGAAGCTCTGGATGAATTGGATTTTGACTTTGAAACTGGGGATCAGGATTTAGATATCGAGTCTGAAGATGATATTCCGACAATAGTAGAAGATGCTCCGACACAGGTTGATTCTGCAGGTCCAATCTCAGACACTCCACAGTTAGAAGATGCAGCAGGTCCAAGCTCAGGTACTTTAGTTTCACAAACACCGTTTATACCTGATGGAAAGATCAGAGATAAAGTACTTGAAGCAGAACTCAGTTTTTTCCAAGTTATTATTGATGCTGAACCAAGGTATGTAGCCACTGGAGAGAGAGTTTCAATCCAAACTCCCTATCTAGAAACCTTGAGAAAAGAACTGTATGTACGGGATGTTCAACGGATCAACTTGGAGAAAGTATATGGGATTGAAGACTGGCCATCGCTGAAGAAGATCGAATTTCTATACGTCATGAAGAACAAAGACAAAGGATCAGAAGCCGTCAAGTCAGACAACATGATTATGAAAGTGCTGAAAGTTGAATCTAATAAGCTCTTTGATGTCTTCTATCCTGAGTTCACAGTCTTGAGATCAGACGGGTCTGAATGCGTATTTTCTGAAGCTGATTTCAAGAGTCTGAGACTGAATGATCTTCGGAGCCTTTACAACAGTCTTGATGTCCATCCAGAGAAGGAGCGCCCAGAATATAGAATTCAATACAGGGCTGCCTTTCGAAGTGTGAAGAAGTTTATGAAGAATATTCTGAAGTATTCTTACCTCACTGACTTCCAGATGGGTTTGGAATCTTTTCAAACTCAAGTGAACCTAAAACGACCAAACAGACGCTTATCTGATATTCAAGGTATCCCCGCCTACACTGTACTGAACAAGCCTGAGCTCGGGGTTGTTTACGTTGATACTGACTCAAAGAAAAGATTTATGAGAGTCATTGAGATCAACAAGTACTGTGAGGGTACTTTGAAGATTATTCTGTTTCACTTGGAAAGTAAGCTTCGTCTGGATGCGAATGGAGAGGTAAAGCTCACTGAGAAAGAAAAGGACCTGATCAACGAAGTGTTGAAAGCCATCTCATACCGGAAAGACTACCGCCTTGAACTGCGAAGATTCGAGATCATCTTTGGTATTCGGAAGAAGAATGTGACCCCGGTGGACGTCTAAATCTTTTGCTCTACATTGGTACAAAGGGGGAGAATGTTAGTGCTTAAATGTTTATTGTACCAAGTAGAGGGACTATATTTGTTATAGGGGTATTCTATACCCTAGGTATATAATGTTTGTTTCTTTCCCTTTAAGGAATTAGGTCATCCATCACACACACTAGCCACACACACTCAAGAGAGAGTTCTTCATTGTAATTGTGAGCTATTGATTCTTTAATGATATAGAGATGGCTTCTTTAATGTTTATACATTGATTACTTGTTCTGGGATCACACTTCACGCTATCTTTGGGTTTTCTCACCTTTGATTGTTGAACCAGTTCATTGGCTTCTAGAAGCGATCACTAACATCCCAAAAAACACCGAGCTTTCTACATTTGATCATTTTGCAACAGATAAACATTTTAAGATGTTGGAGACGATAGCAGAACAATGACAAGTCCTCGATCTCTCTCAATACATCACCGACTCACAGAGGTATATGCTTTCATTACCCTCAGTTTTATATTTTTGTATTGTGTTTCTCAAGAAACTCATAAATGTGATTTGGAAAATATGAACATACATTAGGGTTTTCTTTTGATTTGGGTCAAACTAATGTGATTTGTTGACGAGATTTCAGATGGGTTCGTAAAACTATTTCATTATTTTTCCTTGTAATGTGCTCATTGTTGACTTCTTCTGAGGGTGATCTGGATAGGCTTCTCTTTTCTGTATATTCGATTGCTCAGGCGGGACGTTATTTGTTTTATGTTGGGTTCTTGGTTTGGGAATTTGGATGGATATTATTGGATTAGATCTTATTAGGGGTTATGCTGATTTAGTCTCATTATTGGTTTCTGGTAAATGTTTGGATCAAACCTGATATGGAAAGCTGGAGGAGTCAGTGTGCTATATTTTTTTTGGGTTGTTTCTGGATTAGAGGTCAAATGTGGTACCTTTTGATGAAAACTGATTAAGAAGCTATTGGTTTCAATTTTCTGATGGTATGTTAAAATCTGTTTGGGTTGCGATTTCCATATCAGTCTTGATGTGGTTATCTATATGGGACTTTCTTCTTGGTTTTATTATGATCAACGTTTTTCATGGGTGTAAAATTTAGTTTGGTTGGTTACTGCTTATGGTTTAAAATCTGTGGACAGATTTTGGTGTATACTTATGATTATTCTACTAGGTTTGCTTGGTTCTAATGCTATGAAAGTGATTCAGACCCACTTTTATGAAGTGCTTTGCATAAGGGGCTGTTATTTGTTGGTTCAAGACTCAACATGTGTTGTTTTTTGTATGGTTATAGTCTAAAATGACTTAGGATGAATATTGTTGTTTTATAGAAGTTTTTATCCTATTTGTTTTATCTAATATGTGAATAGTTTGGGTAGTCTGATTGCCATGGCCATTGACCAAATTGCAATAACTTCACAAAACAATTGGATGGAGGACTTGGGTTCATTGGCCAAGTATCAGTTCCATATTATCTAAAGTTCTTGCAGATTCTGAATTTTGAGGCAAGAATGGATTTTATTTCTAATTGGGTAATGGATTTTATTTCTTTTCAAATCAGATTCAATCATCTTTGTTGGAAACGGAAGGGGAGGGGATGAGGACACTCACACACTCTCTGACTACTTTATGCGGTTCAATCGTCTCCAGTGAGTGCTTTTTGAAACTGGATTAATTTCATTTCTGTTAATTTTGTGAAACTGAATTGAGTAGTGTAATATTGAATGGCATAGTGTAAAATTGAATTTATTTTGCTGCTTTGAATTTCTTACCAGAGTGTTTGGTGCTTTGAATTTCCAAAAGAAACTATGTATGTTTTTTAAGAATGTTATATATGCAGATGCAAGTGGCAATTATTATTAGCTAAAAAAGAAAAAGTGTAGGTAACTTTTCTTCATTTTTTCTACATCTAAATTGCGTAAACATACATTTGGTAACCAAAGCATCTTGGAAAGTTTTAACACTGTTCCATTAAGCTAAAAGAAATTGTCCTAATTTGTTTAGCCTTCTTTTATTTACATTACCTTCTTGAATTAGTTATTTACATTAGCTTCTTTTATTTTTTTGTAATGTTTTGTTGAAAAAAAAGTTCACTGCTTACAGTAAATCCATGAAAGAGATCTATAGTAGTGTTGTTGGTTGAACAACATGGAAGAACCAGAGTTATTGAATGATATTTTTTTGGATGAACTTTAATGAAGTTACACATTTTTGCAGGTTGTACACTTTGCTTTGAACGATGCTTTGCTTTGAACGATGCTTCTTCCAGAGTTATTGAATGATATAACCAAACGTCCAAAGAGACCGTTAACGGGTTGATCGGTGTAGTGTTTTGGTGAAGACCTCATCCTACTATGTTGCCTAATTCATCTTCTCACCATAAACATCATAGAAAACACTTATTATCTCGGAAACAATAAAATATAAATGTCAAATACGAATTCAAAATCTTTTGGCCATGGTCAACCTCCTAGGGACAGTCGATTGCCGCCACAACCCAACGATGAGGGCGGCGAAGGAGATGGCGGTGATGATGATATTCCACCGGGATTTGGTCCTGAAGTTGTTGCACGAGACGAGGATGATTTTCCTGAGTTTCTTTTTCAAAGGCTCAAACTCATCAAGGAAAACGTTCACAAGCCGGGTTGGACTTTCTCGCAATTTTGTTGGACAATTTACTTCACCATGACTGTTGCTTTAGGAAATGTAATTTAGGCTTGGATATTCGAACATGCAGGAAACAGTAGGAAGAAGGCACAGGGTGTGTGCATTGTGTAATCCAGAAGTTTATAGTACAATTAGTGGTTATACTTAATGTTAAAGGATCTTGGCATATCTACATTAAAAATGAGCAGTAGAAAAAAGAAGCATTCGAAGCCATGCTATTGTAATTGGTTTGGTTTTTGGTTTGACGAGAGTGAAGACGAATGTATAAGGTCTTTACATTCTAGCTAAGAGAATCAACCGGGTCATTAGTTCGGTGGTGAGCGATTCGCAATCTGCATTCTTAAAGGGTAAATACATTCTAGACGGCGCCTTGATTGCGAACGAGATTATAACTTGGGCTAAAAAGAGCAAACACCAGGTTCTTTTATTTAAAGCCGACTTCGAGAAGGCTTTTGATTCGGTCGATTGGAGATATTTGGATGAGATGTTGGAAGCTACAGGGTTCTCGAATAAATGGAGGAGATGGGTAAAAGCTTTTCTTTTTCAGCTACTACTTCGGTGATAGTTAATGGATCCCCAACAACCGAATTCCGACTTATGAGAGGTCTTCGCCAAGGGGATCCGTTGTCTCCGTTCCTCTTCATCATAGCCATGGAAGGACTACACATGTTGATGACCGAAGCTAGGAATATCAAGTTGATAAAAGGTTTGGAAATTGGGCTTGATAAAGTAAACATTTCTCACTTATTTTATGCAGATGATGCTCTTTTCATCAGTGACTGGTCTATCGAAGAAGCTAGAAATATTTTACGTATTTGAAGGTGCTTATACTTTGTTTCGGGACTGCGGCTAAACCTGGATAAAAGTAATCTTTTTGGTGTGGGAGTCGGCGATAACGCTGTTATAAGAGCAGCCGGTGAGATTAGATGCAAGATTGGGAAATTCCCTGCAACTTACCTTGGGGTTCCATTGGGTGCAAGAATGTCCAAGACTGATATGTGGGCTCCGATTATAGAGAAATTCCAAAAAAGACTAAATCGTTGGATGGTTAAATCATTATCATACGGAGGAAGAAAGGTGCTGACCCAAGCCGTTCTCGGTAGCATTGCTACATATTACCTATCCTCTTTTAGAGCTCCTAAAAAGGTAATCGAATTTTTGGAGAAATTAAGAAGGGATTTCTTCTGGGGAGCGGATGGTGACGACAAAAAAGTGGCCTGGGTTAATTGGAAAGCGGTACTTCGAGGTAAGGAAGACGGCGGTCTCGGCATTGGAAGTATTTTCGCTTCTAATATATCCCTTCTCGCTAAGTGGGCATGGAAGCTAAAAAATGTCTGCAATTCTCCTTGGGCAAAAGTGATCAGATCAGTCTACGGCAGCAACGGCGGATTTTCTTCGGATCAAGGTTGTTGGAGCAGGTGTAGTCCGTGGGGCAGTGTGATATCGGCAGTGAGAACGTTGGGATCTCTTCACATTAACTTCGAAGAGTTGTGTTTGAAACAGATCGGGAATGGTCGCTCCACAGCCTTTTGGACTGATATGTGGAGGGGTTCTTGTCCGTTCTCCATTCGATTCCCTAGATTATTCGCCTTAGAGAAGGAAAAACAAGCTTCTGTGGCCGATAGAATTCAGACCGGAAATCCGTGGGACTGGAGGAGACCGCTTCGAGATGGCAGAGAGGAGGAGGAGTTCAATCAGATGAGAGATGTAATTAGGGAATGCCACCTGACGGACAAACCTGGCAGCTGGGTTTGGACTTTAAACACCTCCGGTCTATTTTCAACGAGTTCTCTAAGGAAAATCATCGAGAAATCAGTTTTGGGGGTGGGTTAAAAGGAGACGGTTTGGAATGGTTTGGCTCCCTCTAAAATAAATATCTTTATGTGGCGGATCTTGCATGATAGAATACCAACCCGTGATAACCTTCGAAAGAGAGAGATAGACATTGACTCGGTGTTATGTCTGATGTGTGGTGTGGATATTGAAACTACTAGCCACGTAATGTTCGATTGTGACGTGGCCTCGGAGGTATGGCGATCTCTTGAACAATGGTGGTCCTTCCCTTTTACAGCTTACAAGACGATGGAGGAAATGGTCGAAGGGATTAAATCAACAAATCAGCACGGTACAATCAAGAAAGCTATAGAAGCGGTGTTTTTCATCGGGTGCTATTGTCTTTGGTGTTTTAGAAATAATTACATTTTTAATTGTCATCCACCTCGTAAGGATACCTTAAAGGATCAAATTGTGGAGAAGTCCTTTAGTTGGGTCTTCGCTAGGAGTAAGGGGAGTGTTAGAGATCATTTGTTGTGGAGATTTCTTCCTATCAAATGCCTGAGAGGCTGATGTATTCTTTTGTTTTGCTAGCTTATTGCTAGCATTCTAATATATTCGTCCGCTGTTTAAAAAAAAGGTCTTTACATATATGCTATTTGATTTATTGGCAATTCTATGATTGAAAAAAAATGAGTTTTTATTTTTTATTACAGTAATTTTAAGGGTTCATTGTTATTCTTTTTATCAGTTTTAAAAATTCATGGTTATTGTTGGTTGATTATTTTTCTAGTAAGAGAATTTTAGCATAAAGAAAAACAAACATTATGGGCAAATTGGTCATTCTGATCGTTAAGATGGCTTGTGGTTGTGGTTGGTTTATGATATAAAAAAAGGAAAATAATCTATTCTATGGTTCAACTATAACAATAATGTAGTTAAGTCCTACATTATGTGCAAGTGAAGTCTCTTTATCACGTAGGATACATGAATGCATGTGTACGTCTTATTCATTTAGACCATGGTTTTTACTAAGATATATCCACTACCAATTATATTCAAATTGTTTTTTGATTCACAAAAGAAAAGATTGGCATCCCGCTGTATTAATGCGCGGGCAAATGACTAGTATTGTATTACAAACATTTATATCTACTTAAAATAAATTAAGTTTATTTGAATATTTACAGAACCCATGATAGTGATCAAAATCCCAAACAGAATTAAATGTATCACTTAAAGTCTGATTTCATGTTTCAATTTGGTTTTGAACATTAAAGACAAATTAGGGGTCTTTTGGTTTACAAGTCTAACCAAACTGAACCACTTCCTAGAAGCACCCCTGTTATCGTGGTAAATCGTCACACAAAAATACAACATTGGGGTCATCAACTTATTATAATTAAATACATATTTGACGTTTGTTGAATCACAACTCATCCTAGTGGATATTCTACGGCTCCGACTTATTGAAATTGTTGGTGGAAAACTCAAATTATTGATAGATTACCCATGCCTTGATTTATTTATTTTCATTTAAAAACATCGGATTCTACCGGAACATTGGTATTTTATGGGTGATCTGTCGAAAATAATCACCGGCGTATATTTCTCTGGGTGTTTTTTGTGGGTAAAAGTCATTTGGTTTGTAGTGCGAGCTAGCACCACGGATAATATCCGTCTCTAGATCATTCAGTTCATCTTCTAATTCAACACTAAATAGCTTACTGATAGCGATGTGAAACATTATTACTTTATTAGTTAAAACATGCATATTTACTAAACAATTGATAGATTTGATACACTTTTATGGTGTGCAGATGAGAAGAAATTGACACGGAAACTTAAATGAATCATCAAGGGGAATTGAAGTTAATGCATACTTGACATATAATTAACGAAGCATGGGACATGATTAGGAGTGTTGGAACTTGGAAGCATGGGACAAGATCATGAAATATTAACTTCTGGGATGAGATATTCATGCTTAATTTGACATATCACTAACAAAGAAAAACAACAAGTTTTAAGCACTTATGGAAGAACCGGCCATAGCCGATTGCATTCGAGGGACAAAACAAAACAAAACAAAACAAGGTAACCTAAAAGGAAGCTGCAAGAAAACTTTACCGTCATGCAGTGTTATGATCATATATAAAGGGGTGTAAATAGGCCAGGCTGGGTTGAGTTCGGGTTTGTTGGGAACTGAAGATATTTGCTAAGTATGGATAATACTGCCAGAACAAAGTTAGTACTGCCAGGGCATAATTACTACTGCAAGTGGAGATTACTACTGCAAGTCATGGTTACTACTGCAAGACAAGGTTAGTACTGCTGGTGCATAACGAAAATCTGTTAGTACTGCTTATGCAATGGTTACTACTGCAAGACAAAGTTAATACTGCTAGATCATTGTTAGTACTGCTAGTCAAGTTAATGCTGCTGGAACAAGTTAATGCTGCTGGAATAAATTAATGCTGCTGGAGAAGATTAGTACTGCTCATGCTGAATGAAGTTAATACTGCTAAAGTGATAAGTTTGGTATGCGACATGGTTGGAGATAAAGAAGGAATTGATCAAGATATGCTTAAAGAAGATTCAGAAGATCAATTTACTTTTGATAGTTATCGTGTAATTATTGTGTATAAATAGATTTCAATAGATAGCTATTAAAAAATATACGTATTCGTGAGATACTGAAATTGATTTCAGAGATAATTAACCTCAAGGTTTAGAACCCTATTTCTAGAGAAGTAGAAGTCGTCTTGATTGAGCCTGTTCATCAAGATTGAGGTTTGGTTGTAATCTTGTGAGTCGAAGCATTGAATACAAACAGTTTGTGTTTTCTGATATATTGTTCATTGATTGTGAGAATTAAAGTTCTATTCCGCAGATTCTTTAATTCTGAATTCTAGGTATTATTAATCTTGTTAAGATTCGATCCTGACAAGTGGTATCAGAGCCTGTGTTTCTTAGAATTCTACAATCATTATGGACAATTCTATTGAATCAAACAGTACTTTTGATTGGAGTGATCAAGCAGAAGAGGCCATCCAAAATCAAGCACTTATGGTTGAAGTTTCAGATCTTCCCACTGAGGTAAAATCTAATCTCTGTTCTCAAGCTTGTATAGACACTGTTAAAAAGTATAGAGATCACAATCAGGGAATGTGTGATGACCTTAAGAGATTAGAAAAGGATAGAAGAGACTATGTATTGATTGTTGAGAGGTTTGAAGAACAAATTAAGGCTTTTCAAGCCAATGAACTTCAACACTCATATGATACAAACTACTGGAAGTGGGAAAAGGGTGGTCTAGAGTTCCAACTGAAAGAGTCCAGGGAAGAGTGTGAGAAACTAAAAGGAGAACTTGAGAAAGTAAAACTGGATGTTGAAAAGTTTTCAAAAGCTTCTAAAGTTATGGACACTATTATAAATGCTCAAGTTCACAGTAAGATGAAAACAGGCCTAGGGTACAATGCCACACCTCCACCCTACAACAACACATACATCCCTCCTAGGTCAGATCTGTTAGAAACTATGGATAGTAAGGACTTATCTGAAGGAGCAACTAAAATAGATCCATTAGATGAAGTTGTTGTGGAGGATAAAACTGAAAAAGAAGAGTCTAAGAAAAGGGACAAGAATATAAGTGGTGAGATTCCCTTAGAGAATTACGTAAAGACCAATGAGGATGGTGGAAGTCCATGTGTTAAGAACAATGAGATAAAAAGGACTGAAAAGGGAAAGGGAGTTCATTATACACAGACCACTGTTGTGAACTCTAAAACTTGTGAACATTGTTCTTGCAAGAAATCTAAAGAGAATAAGCCCCAAAAACATGATAAAAGGAGGGGAAATCAAAGAAATTGGAATAACCAGTGGGCACAAAAGCAAGGAGTTGATCTGCAAAGGATTAACAGACCAAAACCTTGTTTTATCTGTGGCAAATTGAATCATCTTGCCAAATACTGTTATTTCAATCCTATTAACCAAAAGAAAAGTTTTCAAAGAAGTTTTCAAAAATATTCTGGTTATAGGAAGCCTGCAAGGAATAATGTGGCTAAGAAACAAACTAAATCCAAAAGCCACATAAGAAAACAGACTGAAAAGGAATGTGTCAATATGTGGGTTCCCAAAAGCACTAATGTTAGTACTGCTACCTCAGATAGTACTGCTGACAAGGATAGTGCTGCTAGAAGCAATACTGCTGCTAGCAGTGTTAGTGCTGCTAACTCTGTTAGTGCTGCTAACTCAGTTAGTGCTGCTAACTCTGTTAGTGCTGCTAACTCTGTTAGTGCTGCTAACTCTGTTAGTGCTGCTAACTCTGTTAGTGCTGCTAACTCTGTTAGTACTTCTTCTAAGGTTAATACTGCTTCTAGTTTTAGTGCTGCTAGACCAATCATATTGACAAAGTTCTCCAGTACTGCAGTACCTAAGTTTGAAAATCTCATCAAAACCCAGTGCAAGTACTTTGATGAGCAAGGGAGACCCAAGACCACTTCGGTTTGGGTTCCCAATAAAAACTAATTGATTTATCTTATGTGCAGGGCAACCAACAGCTCAAGGAGAAGAGCATCTGACATGTTGATAGTGGTTGCTCCAGGCACATGACAGGTAACATTGCCTGCCTCAAGAATTTCAAAAGAATTGATGGAGGACGTGTTGCTTTTTGGAATAATTCTGAAGGAGGTAAGATAAGTGGTAAAGGTGATATGTCAAAAGGTAAGATGGACAAGTGCTGCAAAGTGCAAGTATAGTTACTACTGCTAGTGCACAGTTAATACTGCCAATGAGTAGTTAATACTGCTTAGCAGTTAATACTGCTTGTGTAGTTAATACTGCTGTGTAGTTAATACTGCTCAGTCGTTAATACTGCTTAAGTAGTTAATACTGCTCCGTTGTTAATACTGCTTAAGTAGTTAATACTGCTTTGTTGTTAATATTGCTTAAGTAATTAATACTGCTGTGTAGTTAATACTGCCTTGCAGTTAATACTGCTCAGTCGTTAATACTGCTTGTGTCGTTAATACTGCTTTAAAAGAAAAGTTAGGGCTAATACTGCTATAAATACCTCTTTCAGCCCGCCAAAGTTCATAACGTCTCTTTGAATTCTATCCATCTCTCTCTCTTTCTAACTATTCTCTCCCAAGAATCTCTGTTTTCTGTCAAGAATCCTCAGGCATAATGGAGTTTATCGACGACCACAACGAGATTGCCATGCTTCAGAAGCCAAAACAATCCGCAGGTTTTCACGACATTGTGGATTTCCTCAAGGGCACGCATATCTCCTATGCCCTAATGGTGACCCCGACAATCTACATCGAGCATCAGACGCAGTTCTGGGCAAATGTCACCGTGGTGTCTGAAGATGGGCAGAAAATCCTCAAAACAAGGGTGTGCAACAAACCCTTGAATGTTACAGAGGAGCTTATTCGCATCACTCTTCGATTAGATGATGCCTCAGGTATAACTTCTATTCCTAATGAAGAACTATACTCAACTTTAACAAGAATGGGGTATGACGGTCCCATTGGAGTTTTTAAGTTTTACAAGTCTAAATTTCATACACAATGGCGATTCTTTGTTCATACCTTAATGCATTGCATGTCAAAGAAAACTACTGGATGGAGTGAGTTTAGCAGTACCATTGCTTATGCCCTGGTCTGCTTGGCCACTGCCAGGAAGTTTAATTTTTCACAAATGATTTTTAATGATCTTGTGTCAAACCTGGAATCCAAAAAGAGGTTTTATATGTACCCAAGGTTTGTCCAAGCAGTGATTACTCAGGAATTGACAGATTTGCCTCAGTTTACTGAGGTATATGTACCTAAACCCCCTAAAGGAAATGTCTTCTCAAATATGAGAAGAACTTCCAGGGACTCGGAAGGAGTTGACACTCCATTGTTCTCTACAATGATGAGTGTGTCCTACACAAATGAAGGTATGGCATCAGGGTCAAGGCCCTCATTAGACACACCCACTGATGACCAATCCCAACCTTCCATCACAAAAGTAATCCCTCAGTCCATTCTTGTACGACCCACTCCCAAAATAACCAAAAGGTTTGAAAGAAGAAAGGTACACAAGGTTCCTTCCCTTGATGTATCTCCAAAGAGCCCGAAGCCTTTAAGCCCTCTGTTGGAGCATTCTCCAATGGAGAATATCGAAAGGGAAACCACAGGGGTGTCTCCCAACCCCAAGAAGGTGCTCTCTAAGGAGAAGGATGAGCATGTGGGCTGCAAGGCTGCCACTACTTCTGCTAGCAAAGAGAAGGACAGTGGTAACATCACTAAGACCTTCCCCACGGCAACTCCGAATGTGAAAACATTCAGAGGACCCAGGTGCCAAGAAACCATGGGAGTAGGTGGTGCTTTTGCTAGGCAAGAGACCCCTACTAAAACTTCCAATGATCCTGTAAGGAAGGTAAACACTTCTAAACCAGGTGAGGATAGATATACTTATGAGGAATTGATGGACACTATTGCAAACATATACACATATGTGGTCAGTCAAAAAAAGGAGATTGATGAACTCAAGAAAGTGGTCCTCTATCAAAACTCACAGCTTGAGAAGCAAAGGAAGATGATCACTAAGTTGATGCACAGAAAGAAGAAAGCTCAGTTTGTCCTTAGGCGAAGAAACCCTACCAATGATGCTCCCAAAAAGGGGGAGTCAGAGGAGGAGTTAAACATGGAGAGTGCACAGGAACAGGGTGTCAGGATCGATTCTTAACAAGAATTAAACTTCTTAGAAACAGAATTTAGAGAATCTTGCGGAATAGAACTCTAAATCAATTAAAGAACAATCAATAGAAATTCAATACACTGTCTATATCAAACTGTATTACTCACAAGTTTTACACCAAACCTCAATCTTGTTGAACAGGCTCAACAAGACGACTTCTACTTCTCTAGAAATAGGATCTATAATCTTGAGGTTAATTCTCTCTGAATAGCTAAACAAACTTTGTAAAAACTATTCTCTATATCGTGTATCTTCTTCTGTATTCTATGTCTCTCACGTATATTTTCGTATATTTTCGTGTATATTTCTAAAAGCTATCTATCAATACTATTTATACAAAAGTAATTACAAGATAACTATCAAAAGTAAATTGATCTTCTGAATCTTCGTTAAACATATCTTGATCAATTCCTTCTTTGTCTCCAAAAGTATCGCATACCAAACTTATCAAGTCAGCAGCATTAACGATGATTTGGCTCAGCAGCATTAACGACCTTCAGCAGTATTAACCTTCACAGTCTTCAAGCAGTAGTAACTCAGCTCAGCAGTACTAACCATGTCTAGCAGTAGTAACTTCTTCTAGCAGTAGTAACTTCTTCTAGCAGTAGTAACTTCTTCTAGCAGTAGTAACTTCGTCTAGCAGTAGTAACTTCTTCTAGCAGTAGTAACCTTGACTAGCAGTACTAACTTCGTCTAGCAGTAGTAATCTTGCCCAGCAGTAGTAACGAAGAACTGGCAGTAGTAATGTAGACTTAGCAGTACTAACCATACTTGGCATATCTTCAGTTCCCAACAATCTCCCCCTAACTTGACTTTTAGGAAAAGAAGTCAAGTTCTTCAGATGATGCTTCCAAAACTTAGTCATCATATACGCACAGATTAGGACTTAAACCTAGACTCTGATTGAGAATCCTTTTTACCAAGAATCTACCCATTGCTGAATCCTTGTTGCAGGTCAGCTTAGTATGTAACATTCCTTGCAGCCTCTTCATGCTGTGATTGTATATTTCATCCACCAGTTGGTATGCTGTGATTGTATATTTCATCTACACTCCACAACTGAGAAGAGAACGAGCCCCAAGGTTCTTAATCCTAATACTTGAAAAGGGGGAGACAGAAAAGGTGGAGGAGATGTAACATTGATATGACATACACTCCACAATTTTCATAGAGCATCCAGTTGGTTACTGCTTGAAAAGGTCTTGCTGTTATGTGCTGAACTACTTCTGGTCTGAACATTAGGCATAGGTATTCTAACACCATCTTTGTGATAGACATACCTCTTTCTGTCAACATGTTGCCATAGATCTGCATGCCTACTTTGAACATCTCTTCCAGGTCAGATCTTGAGCATCTTCTTATGACTTGTCCCCATGTTCTGTAGACTTCAAACTGCCCATCAGCTCTCTTGAGTCTGATAAACTCCTTTCTTTCATCTATCAATGTATCCCAGTGACTGATTTCAGGAGGCTTTGAGTCTAATGGAGTCACTTTTATTGGTTCAGTATCAACCATAGTAATGTACAAGTCACATTGTTCATTGCTAAGTGATTGTGCCTTACTGGATTGACCTGTCTTGCTATCTCCTTGTCCTTCATCCTTGGCAACTTCTTCCTTTTCTTTCTCTTCTACCACTGGTTTCTCAACAGGTTCTACCTTTTGCTTCTTTACACACTTCTTTTTAGTAGCCACAGACTTTGTTCTCTTTCTGCTGAAAACCATCTTTGCATCCTTAGGTTCTTCCTGTTTCTTGGCAGTTGGAGGTGTATCATGTTTGGCTTTGATTAAAGCCTCTGCAACCTCTACTTCTTCTACTGTAAGCTTCTCTGTTACTGTTTCTGCTTTCTTTGTAGATTGAGCAGCATTAACTGTTTCTGCTGCTTGCTTAGAGTCAGCAGCATTAACAGTTTCTGCTGCTACTTCAGTTTCAGGTTCTTTCTCTGTTAGGCCTTCAGCAGCATTAACTGTTTCTGCTGCTTGTTCAAACTCAGCAGCATTAACAGTTTCTGCTGCTGTGGTTTCTGCTGCTTTGGTTTCTGCTGCTTTTGAAGTTTCTGCTTCTTTAATCATCTCCTCCACCTTTTCTGTCTCCCCCTTATTCTGTGCACTGGACTCCCCCTTAAGCTGTGCATTATCCATTTCCATCTCATTCTCCATGTGAACTGTCTCCCCCTCAATTTGTGGACCCTTCATTTTCAGTTCTGCTTCTGACTCTGACTCCCCCTTTTTGGGAGCATCATCAGTTGAAGTTCTTCTTCTCAGCACAAATCTTGCCTTTTTCTTTCTGTGCAGCAACTTGGTGACCATCTTTTTGAGCTTCTCAATTTGAGACTGTTGGTAGGTGACCACAGTCTTCAGTTGCTCAATCTCCTTCTTTTGTGCCATAACATCCAAGTTGACATTCCCTATGGTTTCCATCAATTCCTCATAGTTATATCTATCCTCACCTTGTTTAGAAGTGTTTACCTTCTTTAAAGGATCACTGGAAGTTTTAGCAGAAGCCTTCTGCCTAGCAGAAGCACTACCTGCCCCCTTGGTTTCTTGGCACCTGGGTCCTCCTAATGATTTCTCATTTATAGTTGCCATGGGGAAGGTCTTATTTATGTTACCACTGTCCTTCTCTGTGCTAGCAGAAGTAGTGGCAGCCTTAGCACCCATATGGTCATCCTTCTCCTTAGAGACCACCTTCTTGGGGTTGGGAGACACCCCTGTGGTTTCCCTGTTGATATTCTCAATTGGAGAATGCTCCAACTGAGGGCTTAAAGGCTTAGGGCTCTGAGTGGGTACATCAAGGGAAGGAACCTTGTGCACCTTTCTTCTTTGAAACCTTTTGGTGATTGTGGGAGTGGGTTGTTCAAGAATGGTCTGAGGGATGTCTTTTGAGATGGAAGGTTGGGATTGGTCATCAGTGGGTTGATCTAATGAGGGTCTTGATCCTGATGCCATACCTTCAGAGGGGTGGGGCACAACCATCATTGTAGAGAACAATGGTGTGTCAACTCCTTCCGAGTCCCTAGGAAGTCTTTTCATATTTGAAAAAACCTTCCCTTTAGGGGATTTGGGTACATATACCTCAGTAAACTGAGGTAAGTGTAACGTCCCAAAAATTACAAGGAATTTAAAATTTTTAAAAGTAATACATTTCATTATAATCAAACCAAAAGTTAACAAATCCCATTACAATAAGAATAAACGTCATTATTTAAAACCGTCAACAAAGTTTAAGCAGCGGAAAGTTATATAATTAAATCCCCATTTAAAAAGTTAAACTTAAACAGCCTTCGCCTTGCGCCCGTGTGTACCGTCATGCCCGACTGCTACTCGCACCTGAAATCATAAGATATTGGGAAGGGGTAAGCACGAAGCTTAGTGAATTACATCACATGCGCAGATAGGAATTATATACACATCACCCCTATCCGCACATAAGCAACAACATCACAGTTACATAAAACGAGTAAACATCTACAAGTAATTATGTATCCAACACCTCGGTCCAACCGAGCCCTCGGTCCCACCGAGTTGTAATGTAACACACTCGTCACACCGAGTTCCCACAACGTTTCCTTCCACTTCCTCGGTCCCACCGAGCCCTCGGTCCCACCGAGTTGTAATGTAACACACTCGTCACACCGAGTTCCCACAACGTTTCTTTCCACTTCCTCGGTCCCACCGAGCCCTCGGTCCCACCGAGTTGTAATGTAACACATTTATACTAAGCATTTAAACCAATCAAATATTACACACCACAAACAACTAGTTCACACCACAAAGACAGTAGTACATACAAACTACTATGACATGCATACAACCCCTAACTACACAGTGAGAGAACTCACCTTAAAGCAACGCGAGTATCCGCAACCGCAATCACAAGCCGGACAACTTCACTCACCTTCTCCCACCTAATTACGTGTTAACAAATGTCAAAGTGACGCCCCAACCCAAAACCACGACTACTAAATTATAACATACACATTCCAGCTTTTACTCTAAAAACACAGGTCTGTTCGGGACCTGTTTAACCCCTTGTAAACTGATAAATCCAGAAATATTAATCCATAATCACAAAGTCCCATGTCTTAGGGTTCCAGGGACATATCGCACGCGCTCTAACGATTTTTCTACAATTTATTATGGATTTTACAAAACCGACTTGCAGAACAGTGAAAAAACAGGATCTTTCAGTACAAAACAACAATTTGACACTAGCTATGTTCCGAACTGGTTTTTCCGTAAAACATATGAAACTTACTAGACTCAGAATGGGAGCATTTGGCACTGATTTCACCCCAATACGACGTTCCTATAAAAAGTTATGGCTTTCCCAAAAACAGTGGCAGAAACTGTGTAATTCACATGAAATGACAAATATTGATTATAAATCCATTAAGTCATAGCGTAACCCAAACAGACCCGAATGAACCTTTGAGGATGCAAACAAATAAGGTATTCTAAATGCAAGTAAAAACAACCCCCAAAAATATAATCAACAACCACAATGAGACCCCAAGATTTTAGCGTGGAAAACCCCTCAAAATCGAGAGTAAAAACCACGGGACTACTAGAGCCGCTTCAAATCCACTACCACCAATATTAGAGCAATACAAAGTCTTCTCTAGATTATACTAGAGGCATACAAAACCATCATACACTTGGAAATAAGCACATCAAGATGTATGGAACCAAAATAGAGCAAGAATGGAGAAAAATCACCATAAAGTTACTGCTGTGCAGAACCCCACGAAACCATGACCTCCGGACCTCAAAACCACGATCCCACCGTCCAGAATGTTGATGAAGATGTCGTGAAGCTGTTCACCAAAAATCACGACGATCCGACCGTTCAATCTCCGGGAAACAGAAGTTTTCTGCAGCTAGGTTTTCAAAATACGAAAATATTGAGCTCCATCCCTTTTTTCTTGTTACTCACGAACACCACACCAAAAAATGATACAAGGGTTTGGTTTGGGTTGCATGGGCCAAAACTCTCACTTTTTGGCCCCTTAACAATTTTGGTCCCTCACTACATCCTTCTCGCAAACTAACCACGTCTTGACATATTTAACTATTAGGTTCAATTCGTCTAACCCCGCTAACGGAAACCATGATAAATAAAACTTTTAAAAAAAGAATTAAAACAAAGAAATTACATACCGGGATACGGGCTTTACAACTCTCCCCCACTTGGATTAGACTTCGTCCTCGAAGTCTACGTCCGCAAACAGCTCTGGATAGCTTTACCACATCTCAACCTCGGGTTCCCAAGTCCACTCGGAGCCCTTTCTGTGTTGCCACTGGACTTTCCTCAACTAGAATCTAAATTTCTCACCCCGTCTAGAATTTCTCGAATACTTTTCTTACTAACAAAACTCCTTCACGGACATTGGAAATATGATCGGAAGAACACTCCAACAACTGAATTCATTCCTAGTCAAACGACTTCGGTTGCCTCCCAACCTTAGATGTTCCATACATCCCGATTCAACTTGCAAGCTCTAACCATCCTAAAGGTGCTCACCAACATACCCTATAGGATACTCGAATTCTATAATTCCTACCATTACTGCCGATTAACTTCCACGAGTTCTAATAGACTCCCAAAATTATTTCACACAGATCATCAAACCAGTAAACTTATAATCACCCACGCAGGTCATTCCACCATAACCATTCATCACAAATAAGCATCTCAGGGTTACTACTACCATCATCATAATTATTTTCAAATCGGCTACAAATCTTCGATTACACTAAAGGTGTTTGGCCTCAAGCCCAAAAGTCGACACCTAAATATACTACTTACTTCAAAACGGTTATTGCGCATTTATTCTCTTAATTACAAAGGGCATCCTTCCCTTAACCGACACTATTCGGCCTACCATATTAACACGTGTGGAATACCCAATCCTCCACCGTCTACTTATCCCACACGCTCGCTCTAGGAAGCCTAGTTACACTGTATCAAAATACTCCTTAACGCCTACCTCCCAGGTACGTCTCAAGGCCCGGCGCATCGGAACTACCTCCCAGGTAAGTGCTCAAGACTATATCTTCCTAGTGCCTACTAGAAAGTCAAGGTCATAACACAAGAATACCGGGGTGCCACCCCGAGATACCCAACCGACCATTACCAACGACTGACTGTCATGACCAAGGATCCAAAGCAAACAGTCTACCAACAACATGCCTATCCCGGAATGACTCACTCACCCAAACATGTAAATACTCAACGTGCAATAAATGCAAAACTGTGCAACAAAAACAATCCAACAACAAGACTCCCCATCGAGCCATTAGAACCATGCAATTGACACCTGCCTATCTCAAAGTCAAAACCGAGCAAAATGCTCCACGCTTGCTAGACCCATAGTCGGTCAAAACGCGTTTAAATAAAGTTTAAGCAAGCAATACTCTAAAATCAACATTAGTCCCAAACTCAACACGGGTTAAACAAAAGAGTTTTTCAAAAGGACTCACACCCTTAAAATTCTCAAAATGACACATAACACTTAAAAGCGCATTGCCCAAATGGTTTACAATATATTTTCAACGTCAAGATTTTTTTATTTATTTATTTATTTATTTTTTTCATTTCAAAAAGACCGTAAGCAATAAAACTACTATTACCAGGTCGATAGTTACGCAAAAATGGACACGCTTGTCCCACATATGAAAATCATGTTGAAAACTATTTCATTGCAGCTTAGTTTACTCACAGAACGTAAAGCGAAATAAATAATTTCTTTGAAAATGAACCGTCACGGTTCTAGCATGAATTGACTCATGACATGTATTTAAAGTAACCGCTCGACCTTACACCGGGTGCGACAAAAGTGTGCACATAATTTCAAAATCAGTTCCACGACATTTGACCCCAAAATTTCTCTTTTTCAACATTCAATGTCGTGGCACAGGGTTCACCAACAAATCTTGCGCGCGCCGGCTAGTCATACAAAACGATGAAACGGTTTACAAATATATTTTTGTTAAAACACAACTGTATCGTGTAAGTTTCAAACTTAAAGATAAAAACCAATCCGTTTCCATCATTTGAAAATATCGACTAAAACCTCATTAAATCTCAAAAGGTGGGGTTCTTTAAATTGATTTCCAAGATTTCTCCAAATGGTCACATAAACAAATAAGATATGCACCTCGTGAAATTAAACCCACACGACTCAACATGCCGTAAAACAAAACTTATTTAACGAAATCACTCAAATAGCTTTATACAGACATCGTGGAATGTAACTTTCCGTCTCAACTCTAACATATGTGGAGGAGTTCCAATGTTAAAGTCACAAGCCGTAGTCACTTGCCCAACATTTTAAACACCACAAAACACGGATATCATCTTACCCGAAAGAACCGTTGGAAAAATAACGAAATGAGACAAATTCTAACAAAGTTTGCACTCCCGTGATAAAACGATTTCATACATTTTCCAAAACCATATTTCAAAATCTTGTGTGTGTGCTGAACATTTCCCAAAATTCCAAAACACCATCCATAAAATGATTTGAAACACGAGAATTTGTTAATGCAATCTATTTCAAAGTCAAACTTTGTGAATGACTTAGTCGGCATTCTACGCCTCGACTCCTACTCCTCCAAATCTCTCTGGTCCACTAACGTCATCCGGACATTTAAACCTCTTAGGCAAGTTAAGAAATTACGTCAAATAATCCCTACGATTTTTCCTCAAATCAAAGTCGGCTCTATAAGCCTATGATTCTAGCACAATCATCCATCTTGGCCCGAAACAAACATCATCCTCATCGTCACTCCAAGTGACTAATACTAGAATCGTCCTTTTATTCCAACGACTACTAATTTATAACCTTCGACACTACCCCAACGAACACTACCCCAACGATCATCTTATCAAAGCAAAACAAGTACACACCTGTACTAGTAGGTTTACCATAGTTGTTCCTCCTTGCGATGGCTATTCCGGGTAGATATTACAACGAGTTATTAGCGCATAATAACTCACACTAACAACGCTCACGCTCAACTCCTTGGATTCCTCGTGACTTTCCCCGACTCGAGCATTGATCCTGTGTTTCCAATAGTAGGAGCTCTACTACTACCTTCCACACCTATCATCACTCGTTCCGAGTTCCATCCGATGGGTCCAACTAGTTTCTCGCCGATAACTACACACATATGCCCGCACCGGCATATGTACACACTCTTCCTAGCTCCCTAGGAATTCCACCCAACTCCACTACCCTTGCTATGACGAAATCCCCACTAGTCATGACAAGTCGCCTCGCGAATGCACAGTCGCACACAGTGTAAAACCAGATAGACATTCGAATATAAGATTCTATCCTACAACGGTTGGACTCAAACAAGAGCTACGCAATAGAACTAAATCCGACATTCTAAGGGTATTTGGTTCCTACCGCATACAACCTATAGTGCATTCACTTAACAACTTATCAAGGCTAGCATGAACTCCTATTAGCAAACAACAAACATGCAGTACAGTGTAATAAGCACCAAACAATCTAGCACACATACTCCTATGTTCTAGAAAGAAATCTAGCATACATACTCATATGTAAACACTCTTCCCAGCTCACTAGGAATTTCATCTCATCCCACTACCCTTGCTACAACGGAATCCCTGTTAGCCATAACGAGTTGCCTCGCGAATTCACAGTCGCATGCAGCGTGAATCAAATAGACATTCGAATACAAAATTCTATCCTAGAACGGTTGGACTCAAACAAGAGCTGCGCAATAGAACTAAATCGAATATTCTAAGGCTATATGATTCTTACTGCATACAACCTATAGGGCCTTCACTTAACAACCTACTATAACTAACATGGATTCCTACTAGCGAGCAATCAACATACAGTATAGTGTAAACCACATAAGCAGTCTAGCATGCATACCCTATGATCTAGAAAGCGATAAATACACTAAGTACTGTACCTTCCCACTTAGCGTCGGCTGACTGTACACACTGCGCCCTCAATCACCGTTTCCCAAACGGGTTTTCCTTTTTTTTCTTTTATTCAAAAAGATTTTAGTAAAAGAATTTGTAATTCCCTAGCCGCAACTTGAGACCAAACACACCGAGATGTGTTTGATTCACTCAAGCTGTGCTCTGATACCAAGTTGTAACGTCCCAAAAATTACAAGGAATTTAAAATTTTTAAAAGTAATACATTTCATTATAATCAAACCAAAAGTTAACAAATCCCATTACAATAAGAATAAACGTCATTATTTAAAACCGTCAACAAAGTTTAAGCAGCGGAAAGTTATATAATTAAATCCCCATTTAAAAAGTTAAACTTAAACAGCCTTCGCCTTGCGCCCGTGTGTACCGTCATGCCCGACTGCTACTCGCACCTGAAATCATAAGATATTGGGAAGGGGTAAGCACGAAGCTTAGTGAATTCCATCACATGCGCAGATAGGAATTATATACACATCACCCCTATCCGCACATAAGCAACAACATCACAGTTACATAAAACGAGTAAACATCTACAAGTAATTATGTATCCAACACCTCGGTCCAACCGAGCCCTCGGTCCCACCGAGTTGTAATGTAACACACTCGTCACACCGAGTTCCCACAACGTTTCCTTCCACTTCCTCGGTCCCACCGAGCCCTCGGTCCCACCGAGTTGTAATGTAACACACTCGTCACACCGAGTTCCCACAACGTTTCTTTCCACTTCCTCGGTCCCACCGAGTTGTAATGTAACACATTTATACTAAGCATTTAAACCAATCAAATATTACACACCACAAACAACTAGTTCACACCACAAAGACAGTAGTACATACAAACTACTATGACATGCATACAACCCCTAACTACACAGTGAGAGAACTCACCTTAAAGCAACGCGAGTAGCCGCAACCGCAATCACAAGCCGGACAACTTCACTCACCTTCTCCCACCTAATTACGTGTTAACAAATGTCAAAGTGACGCCCCAACCCAAAACCACGACTACTAAATTATAACATACACATTCCAGCTTTTACTCTAAAAACACAGGTCTGTTCGGGACCTGTTTAACCCCTTGTAAACTGATAAATCCAGAAATATTAATCCATAATCACAAAGTCCCATGTCTTAGGGTTCCAGGGACATATCGCACGCGCTCTAACGATTTTTCTACAATTTATTATGGATTTTACAAAACCGACTTGCAGAACAGTGAAAAAACAGGATCTTTCAGTACAAAACAACAATTTGACACTAGCTATGTTCCGAACTGGTTTTTCCGTAAAACATATGAAACTTACTAGACTCAGAATGGGAGCATTTGGCACTGATTTCACCCCAATACGACGTTCCTATAAAAAGTTATGGCTTTCCCAAAAACAGTGGCAGAAACTGTGTAATTCACATGAAATGACAAATATTGATTATAAATCCATTAAGTCATAGCGTAACCCAAACAGACCCGAATGAACCTTTGAGGATGCAAACAAATAAGGTATTCTAAATGCAAGTAAAAACAACCCCCAAAAATATAATCAACAACCACAATGAGACCCCAAGATTTTAGCGTGGAAAACCCCTCAAAATCGAGAGTAAAAACCACGGGACTACTAGAGCCGCTTCAAATCCACTACCACCAATATTAGAGCAATACAAAGTCTTCTCTAGATTATACTAGAGGCATACAAAACCATCATACACTTGGAAATAAGCACATCAAGATGTATGGAACCAAAATAGAGCAAGAATGGAGAAAAATCACCATAAAGTTACTGCTGTGCAGAACCCCACGAAACCATGACCTCCGGACCTCAAAACCACGATCCCACCGTCCAGAATGTTGATGAAGATGTCGTGAAGCTGTTCACCAAAAATCACGACGATCCGACCGTTCAATCTCCGGGAAACAGAAGTTTTCTGCAGCTAGGTTTTCAAAATACGAAAATATTGAGCTCCATCCCTTTTTTCTTGTTACTCACGAACACCACACCAAAAAATGATACAAGGGTTTGGTTTGGGTTGCATGGGCCAAAACTCTCACTTTTTGGCCCCTTAACAATTTTGGTCCCTCACTACATCCTTCTCGCAAACTAACCACGTCTTGACATATTTAACTATTAGGTTCAATTCGTCTAACCCCGCTAACGGAAACCATGATAAATAAAACTTTTAAAAAAAGAATTAAAACAAAGAAATTACATACCGGGATACGGGCTTTACAGTAAGTCCATCAATTCCTTGTTAATAACTTCTTGCACAAACCTTGGATACATGTAAAAGCTCTTTTTGGATTCCAAGTTTGATACAAGATCATTAAAGATCATTGCTGAAAAATTGTACTTTCTGGCAGTGGATAAGCAGACCAAGGCATATGCAATGGGACTGCTGAACTCACTCCATCCAGTAGTTTTCTTGGAAATACAGTGCATTAGGGTATGAACAAGAAATCTCCATTGGTTGAAGAATTTTGACTTGTAGAATTTAAAAACACCAATGGGACCTTCATACCCCATTCTTTGTAAAGTCGAATATAAGTCATCAGAAGATAGAGAGGTTATACATGAGGCATCATTCAAGCGAAGAGAGATGCGAATAACCTCCTCTGTGACTTTCAAGGGTTTATCACAAACCCTTGTTCGAATGGTTTTCTGCCCTTCTTCGAAACTAACAGTGGCATTCTCCCAAAATTGTGTCTGATGTTCGATATAGATTGTTGGGCTCACCGTTAGGGCATAGGAGATGTGCGAGGATTTGAGAAAATCGACTATATCGTGGAATCCCGCAGCTTGTTTCGGCTTCTGAAGCATGGCTATTTCATTGTGCTCATCCACAAACTCCATGATTCCTGAGGATTCTTGAAAGAAAAACACAAAGATTCTGGGGAGACTAGGTTAGAACGAGAGAGAAGAAGTAAATGCGAAGAGTCGATATGAACTTTGGCGGGCAAACAGGGGTATTTATATGCCCTAGATTATCAAAAGCAGTATTAACAACGTAAGCAGTATTAACTACTGAGCAGTATTAACTGCAAGGCAGTATTAACTACACAGCAGTAGTAACTACCAAGCAGTATTAACTACCTAGCAGTATTAACTACCGAGCAGTATTAAGTACCAAGCAGTATTAACTACCAAGCAGTATTAACTGCCTAGCAGTATTAACTGTACTAGCAGTATTAACTGCACTAGCAGTATTAACTGCACTAGCAGTATTAACTACTGAGCAGTATTAACTGCCTAGCAGTATTAACTACCGAGCAGTATTAACTACCAAGCAGTATTAACTACCAAGCAGTATTAACTACCTAGCAGTATTAACTACCTAGCAGTATTAACTGCACTAGCAGTATTAACTGTGCACTAGCAGTATTAACTACTGAGCAGTATTAACTACACAAGCAGTATTAACTGCACAAGCAGTATTAACTACTAGAACACAGGCAGTAGTAACTCTGCACTGTGCATCACTTGTCAAATCCTCAAATGTCAACTTACACATCACTTTTACCACTTCTCTTACCTTCTGCAGGATTATTTTCAAAAGTAGCATGTCCTCCATCAATTCATTTGAAATATTGAAGGCAGGCCATGTTACCTGTCATGTGCCTAGAGCAACCACTGTCAACATGCCAAATGCTTCTCCCCTTAAGCTGTTGGCTGCCCTGCACATCTGATAAATCAATTAGTTTTTGTTGGGAACCCAAGCCGAAGTGGTCTTGGGTCTCCCTTGATCATCAAAATACTTACATTCTGTTTTGATGAGCTTGTCAAAGTGAGGAACATCAGTGCTTGAGTACTTTGTTTTGATGATAGGTCTAGAAGCAGTACTAACTGATGCAGGAGTACTAACTTTGTTAGCAGCACTAACATTGCTTCCAGAAGTACTAGCCTTCTCAGCAGTATTAACTAACTTAGCAGTACTAACACTAGAAGCAGTATTAATTGTTGAAGAAGTACTAACTGTGTTAGCAGTACTAACACTGCTAGCAACATTATTGCTTCCTGCAGTACTAACATTGTTAGTAGTACTAACTGAGTTGGCAGTATTATCATTAGTACCTTTGGGCATCCATACTCTAACACTTTCTGTTTCTGCTTTTTTCATGTGGCTGTTGGTTTTAACTTGTTTCTTTGCCACCACTTTCCTCACAGACTTTTTATATCCTTCATTATTTCTGTAACCACCAGGTTTTTGAAAAGATCTTTGAGCATTAAACCTTTGGTTAACAGGATTGAAATAACAGTGTTTGGCTAAGTGATTTAGCTTACCACAGATGAAACAATGTTTTGGCCTGTTGATTCTGTTCAGGTCAACTTCTTGTCTCATAGCCCACTGGTTATTCCAGTTCCTTTGATTTCCCCTCTGATTATCATGTTTTTGGGGCTTGTTCTCTTTAGATTTCCTGCAGGAACACTGTTTACAAGTATTAGAGTTCACAACTTTGGGCTGTGTGGAATGAACTCCCTTTTCCCTTTCAGTCCTTTTGATCTCAGTGTTCTTATCACATGGACTCTCAGATTCCTCATCAGAGTCTACTTTGTCAGTCTCATTCTCAACCACTACTTCTTTTTCACAAGGATCTATATTAATCTTTAATTCAGGATCCTTCCTATCCTTGGTCTCTAACAAATCAGACTTAGGAGGTATGTAGTTGTTATTGTAGGGTGGAGGTGTGGCATTGTACCCTATCCCTACTTTCATCTTGTCATGGATTTGAGCCTTAATGATGGTATCCATGGTTTTAGAAGCACAGGTAAATTTTTCAACATCAAGTTTAACCTTCTTAAGCTCTTCTTTTAATTTCTCATTCTCCTCCCCAGACACTTTCAGCTTAATCTCATACTCATTCTTCTCCCACTTCCAATAGTTAGTATCATAGTGGTGTTGAAGTTCATTAGCTTGAAAAGCTCTAATCTGTTCCTCAAACCTTTCTACAATCCTAACATAATCTTTCACATCTTTCTCTAGCCTCTTAAGGTCATCACACATACCCTGATTGTGATCCCTATATCTTTTAACAGCATCAATGCAAGCTTGAGAACAGAGTTTAGATTGTACCTCAGTGGGAATATCAGATACTTCTGCCATAAGAGCTTGATTCTGACAGGCTTCCTCAGCTTGATCACTCCAATCAAATCCCATTCCTTGTTGAGAAACAAGGGCTTGAGAGGAGCTTCTGTTTTGGTTTCCATTTGGAGCCTGTTGATGTGATCCTCCACTTCTGCATTCTCTGGCACAGTGTCCCATCTTGTGACACTTATAACACTCAACCTTGGACTTGTCAAAGCCTGCACCATCTTCTCCAATCTTTCCTTCATTACATGGGCCATTTTCTATGATGTCCCATATTGCATAATTAGTAAGAAGAATGTACTGCTTGATTCTCAGTTTCCACATGTCAAATTTATTGGGTTTGAGCATGGGAACCTTTGAAACAAGAGTACTGTGAGTATCCATTGAATTGTCCATAGCTTCTAAGATACCAATGCTCTGATACCACTTGTCAGGATCGATTCTTAACAAGAATTAAACTTCTTAGAAACAGAATTTAGAGAATCTTGCGGAATAGAACTCTAAATCAATTAAAGAACAATCAATAGAAATTCAATACACTGTCTATATCAAACTGTATTACTCACAAGTTTTACACCAAACCTCAATCTTGTTGAACAGGCTCAACAAGACGACTTCTACTTCTCTAGAAATAGGATCTATGATCTTGAGGTTAATTCTCTCTGAATAGCTAAACAAACTTTGTAAAAACTATTCTCTATATCGTGTATCTTCTTCTGTATTCTATGTCTCTCACGTATATTTTCGTATATTTTCGTGTATATTTCTAAAAGCTATCTATCAATACTATTTATACAAAAGTAATTACAAGATAACTATCAAAAGTAAATTGATCTTCTGAATCTTCGTTAAACATATCTTGATCAATTCCTTCTTTGTCTCCAAAAGTATCGCATACCAAACTTATCAAGTCAGCAGCATTAACGATGATTTGGCTCAGCAACATTAACGACCTTCAGCAGTATTAACCTTCACAGTCTTCAAGCAGTAGTAACTCAGCTCAGCAGTACTAACCATGTCTAGCAGTAGTAACTTCTTCTAGCAGTAGTAACTTCTTCTAGCAGTAGTAACTTCTTCTAGCAGTAGTAACTTCTTCTAGCAGTAGTAACTTCGTCTAGCAGTAGTAACTTCTTCTAGCAGTAGTAACCTTGACTAGCAGTACTAACTTCGTCTAGCAGTAGTAATCTTGCCCAACAGTAGTAACGAAGAACTGGCAGTAGTAATGTAGACTTAGCAGTACTAACCATACTTGGCATATCTTCAGTTCCCAACACAGGGGGAGAAGGAGAATGAATATGCTGAGGAGAGTACAAAAGAAGCAGAAACTGATCAAGCAGCACAAACCACAGCAGCAGAAACATCAAAGGCAACAGAAACCATTAATGAGGCAGTAGAAACAGTTAATGCTGCAGTATCTGAGATTGAAACAGCAGTATCCGAAATTTTGAAGAGTCTTACTGATAAAGCAGTATCTGAAAGTGAGAAGAAAGCAGAATCTGTTCCTACAGTAACTAAAGCAGAGATTGATGCAGAGATATATTGGATTGTGAAGGATAGTGTTGAAGCAGCAGTATTGAAGGTTATAAAAGAAGCAGTAACAGCTATAGCAGTAGAAATGGTTACTGCTGCTGAAAAACAAAAAGCAGCAGAAACTGTTAGTGCTGCTAAGAGCCACAAAGAAGAAACAACTGAAACCACTCCTGAAGCTGTTAAATCTTTCAAAAGAACAAAGATGATGTCAACCAAAAGGCCAAGAACAAAGTCCATAGCTTCAAAGAAGAAAGATGTAAAGAAGCCAAGGGTGGAATCAACTGTAGAAGAAGCCCAGGAGGAAGCAGTGAAAGAGAAATCTGATCCAAAAGTTGCTGAAGAAGAAGTGGCAACTCCATCAGGGCAATCAAGCAATGTACAATCACAGTCAAATGCTCAATATGATATGTATATTACTGTGGTTGATACTAATCCAATTCAAGCTAAAACATTAGCTTCTATGGCTCCTGAAATCATATTCTGGGATACTTTGAAAGATCAGAGAAAGGAGTACATTAGAGTAAAAAGAGCAGATGGGAAGTTTGAGGTCAGTTCTACATGGGGAAAACTTTTAAGGATGTGCTCTAGATCAGACTTGGAAGAGATGTTCAAGGTAGGAATGAAGCTTTATGGAAATATGCTGACTGAAAGTGGAATGTCCATCACCAAAATGGTACTTGAATACCTGTGCCAAATGTTCAAACCAGAAGCAGTTCAGAATAGGATAGAAAGAAATTTTCAAGTCATTACCAACTGGATGCTTATGGAAAACTGTGGAGTGTATGTCATCTCTCTTGACAATACATACCATGAGTATTATTTGGTGGATGTGGTGTACAAACATAGCAAGAAAAGATTGAATGGAATGCTACATACTAAGTTGACTTGCAGCAAGGATTCTGAAATGGGAAGATAC
Source organism: Saussurea involucrata (assembly GCA_033807775.1). NCBI lineage: Eukaryota > Viridiplantae > Streptophyta > Magnoliopsida > Asterales > Asteraceae > Saussurea > Saussurea involucrata. Next base: position 185,955,521 of record CM066320.1, on the reverse strand, counting down.
TTGGTGAGAAGAATTCTCAATCAAAGTCTTGGAGTGGATCTTGATTTATGCGTTCATGATTAAGTTTTGGAAGCATCATCTGAAGAACTTGACTTCTCTTCCTGAAAAGTCAAGTTAGGGGGAGATTGTTGGGAACTGAAGATATTTGCTAAGTATGGATAATACTGCCAGAACAAAGTTAGTACTGCCAGGGCATAATTACTACTGCAAGTGGAGATTACTACTGCAAGACAAGGTTAGTACTGCTGGTGCATAACGAAAATCTGTTAGTACTGCTTATGCAATGGTTATTACTGCAAGACAAAGTTAATACTGCTAGATCATTGTTAGTACTGCTAGTCAAGTTAATGCTGCTGGAACAAGTTAATGCTGCTGGAATAAATTAATGCTGCTGGAGAAGATTAGTACTGCTCATGCTGAATGAAGTTAATACTGCTAAAGTGATAAGTTTGGTATGCGACATGGTTGGAGATAAAGAAGGAATTGATCAAGATATGCTTAAAGAAGATTCAGAAGATCAATTTACTTTTGATAGTTATCGTGTAATTATTGTGTATAAATAGATTTCAATAAATAGCTATTAAAAAAATATACGTATTCGTGAGATACTGAAATTGATTTCAGAGAGAATTAACCTCAAGGTTTAGAACCCTATTTCTAGAGAAGTAGAAGTCGTCTTGATTGAGCCTGTTCATCAAGATTGAGGTTTGGTTGTAATCTTGTGAGTCGAAGCATTGAATACAAACATTTTGTGTTTTCTGATATATTGTTCATTGATTGTGAGAATTAAAGTTCTATTCCGCAGATTCTTTAATTCTGAATTCTAGGTATTATTAATCTTGTTAAGATTCGATCCTGACAGGGTTTAATCCATTTATTAATTTGGTTGAAAACTTTAACCCAACCCAACTCAACCTGTTAAGTAAATGGGTTGAGATTTTCAACCTAACCCAACCTGGTACTTAAATGGATTGGTAGCGGGTTGGCCTGTTTATGATTTTCTCAATCCAACCTGTTTAATAAATGGGTTGAACCTGGGTTCATCCATTTAATTTTAAAACTTTAAATAAAATAAAAAAAGAACTAAAACATAATTCCATAACAAAAGCGCAAGTCACAACCACAAAGCCAAATAAATTGTTCAAAGTTTCAATAAAACACAACCATAAAATGAAATAAATTGTTCAAAGTTTCAATATATCAATGATAAAGTCAAAAAATAAGTTTTTTAAATTCTAACTAACTCGACTTCCACTTTCACCGACTCCAACTTCTCTTTAGTCTTTAGTCATTTAGTGGAATCATAATATGATTATCATATTTAGTTTTTTTATTAAGTTTTTAATTATTAATTATAATTAAATAATGATAATAAATTAAAAACAAGTCATAAATGAGTTACAAAGAGGTTGTAAATGGGTTGAAATCAGGTTGTAAATAAGTTGAAATCAGGTTGAAAATTTCAACCCAACCCAACCTATTTATTAATTAGGTTAGACAGATTGACCCATTTAACTTAAATGAGTTGAAAATCTCAACCCAGTTTGATACTATTGAGTTGGGTTCAGGTTGGATTGACGGGTTGGATCACTTTTTACCAACCTTATCTATGAAGGCCATCTAGGATTCTTTGGAAATCTTATCTAAAAGGGCTACAACTTATTTATTTTGAGGTACTTAAAAATAGTTTTTTTTTTCTTCAAAAAATTCGATTATTTTATGGGTTTAAATCAGCGTCGAAGTTGAAGTCCCTATCATGACAACAACAAAATCCAAGTTTAATGAAGGTAAATGGTCATTGAACATTTTTTATTAAACTAACTCTAAAGAGACCAAAGGGCTTAATTTTATAGGCCTCTAATAGTTTAGTCTAATTTAGGGTTATGAAGAGAGTGTCGTGTTCTCTCTCTTCACCTTTGATTTCTTAAACCAGTCTTCACCGTTATGCATAAAAATTACATTATTTTTAATAATTCGGCAACACGTACTTCATAGGCTTATGGAGATGAATTTAGTGACTCTTGCTTCCAAATTTTATTGAATATCACAAATCATCAATATATCAATCAATCAATATATCAATATATATATTAAAGAAGAAACCATGGTTGATGACATGGCTTCTTCTAAAGGCTAGAAAACTAATTGTCTTTTTTCTCCTTAATCCTCATTTTAATCTTTTTCTTTCCTTAATTTCTTATTAGCATTGATTATTCATTATGTTTGCATTTAACATTGAACCTTTCATTTTCCCTAGCTCCTCTTCATCTCTCAATATATTAAAGAAGAAACCATTCATATTGTACTATATATATCTATTATATTAGTGAAGATGTCAATCCTAAATGATGTGTGTGATTTATATATCTTACATGCATTGCACAAAACATTCGATCATGTTCTTCGTTTATGGTTTAGTTTTTAATTTTGCCACTACAACATTCAACACCCATAATTTCTATTGAAGATAAACTCACTTTGTCTTTCAATTTTGTGTATCGATTTTTATTTTTTCTGTTGTAGGGGAAGTGGACGGTGATTTGGCTGCGACTGAAGTGCCCATGAAGAGGAGTTTGGTCTTTTCTTCACTCCTTAAATCTTGCAGGCTTTTTTTTTACCTATGTTTCAAATTTTATGGGATTTTTAACTAGGACTTTCTACGGTTTATAGGCTTTGGGGATATTTTTTTACATGCATGTTCTTCACACATCCCAAACTAGATCTTGATATGTTCTTTTTTTATAGATCTTATGGTTTATTTATGATTGATCTTGGATCCATGATGTCACAAACATTTTAGAGTAGATTTTATTTCAAATTTCAGTTTTCCCAAGTTTTTTTTGTATCCCTATTTGTATCCATATGTTGTTAATATCCAACAAGTAGACTTGGATGATTTATTTTAAAAACTTTTATTTAGCGATTCAAATATGAAAGTAAAGATTGAGGATGTAAATGTGCGTAATGTTAACCAAAATTACATAATATAAAGATACTATTATCATTCATGGCAAAACTAATGTAGAGGAATAAATTGAGAAATAAAGACATGGATAGATGAAGAGGTGGATAAAGCAAGAAATTGCAATAAACAATGAACCCTTCTTTGAGCAATGAAAAAATGTCTTTCTTATTGTAATACAACATGTTTTGATCATCATTATTACGTGTATTAGATGTGGTAATGAAATGATAAATTTTCGTGTGGTTAGGAAGTTTGAAGCTTCATTATGAGGCAATATGAAGTTGAATCACTTATAGATACAACTTTTCAGGTACAAAAATGTATGAGGTATGTACTAAAATTCGTTATAATTAAAAATGTTGTATCTACAATGAAACATAAGTGAATAGAACAACTCCAAAAAATTAAATGATAAAAAAAATCATCAACCAATATATATATATATATATATATATATATATATATATGTTAGAAAAAACCTACTAAGAATGATTTGACACATTGTTAAACTATGATTTCTTTAGAAATTTTCTCATTATTTTGATTTTTTAAAATTTTAAATAAGTTAAAAATTATTCTACCGTTACATAAAAAATGTGTATTTCATTAAAAAAACTGCTTTCATAATTTGACTTCCAATTTCATTATCTTTACCTTCTAAACTATCTAACTTCCTAAAAATAGTCATTTTAATTTATTCATCTTTCCATCTACCAATTAAAAAAAACTTATAAAATCAAAACGGAATAATATTTATGGTCTATGTTATGTTTGATTGGGTTTGTATGTTTTTTTTATCTCTTTCTTTCCTCAAAGTTTGCCTTTTTTGATATAGTTATTAACAATATGGTTAATTAATTAGATCATTCGTCTTCTTTATTTATAGTAAATATCTTTATTTTTTTATTTCACAATGATTCAATTTTTTTATTTACATGGCATTTAATAAATATATATCAACATATTCAAGAAATCATTATATAAATTGAATTACTATTTACATGAGAGTTGAATATAATAATATGTCTATTTTTATTTATGTAATAATAAAATTATCATAATTAATATAAATAAATAAATGAAGACGATTAATCACGTCATTATGATCATTATTCGTTAGAACACTCTATATATATAAAATTTGAAAAACAATATATTTTTATGATCAATAACACGAATTTCAATCATTTTTTTACTAAAACATATATATATTAATATGTATTATTTTCAAATTAAATTAAATGTCTAAAATTTGAATAAATATATAAAGTTTCAATCAATATATAAAACTAAAAGAAGTTATTATCATTTAAAATCTTATTAAAATCAATATATAAATATAAATGACATTACAACCAATATATATTAATAAAATAGAATTAGAATCAATATACAAGTAAATACTGAGCTCTTTTTCAATAAACGAATTACTTATTACATTTAATATCACAAAATAAGATTAACATATAAGTAAATACTATTACCAACTCTCTCATTAACAAATAAAATGTATGTTACATTTACCATCATTAATTAAAATAATACATAAAAATAAATAAATCCAACAAACAATATATATATATATATAATTAAAACTAAAAGTTATTAGAGAAATATAGTAATATGTATAAAAATAATAGAAACATGTATATAAAAATTAAAGTAGAATAATAAAGTATATAAAATTGGAAAGAATAACTTACTACAATCATGAATATGTAATTATATCAATATTATTTTTTAATTTAAATTGAAACCAAATTACTATGAATCGATATAATATCTTTCGTTTTACATATACAACTAAATGGTCTATTTTTTCAAGATTCTTAATTTACCGATAATTTAAGCTATGAAGAAATAGTCTCAAGCGAACTAAGGGTGACGAGACAGTTTCATATCAGGTGATATATCGACTTTTATTAGTTTAATGTATGTTATTTGATCATCGACCTATTTATTTTATTTTATTTTTAATTTATCGTCACCACGCAACGCGTGGTGTCGAACACTAGTTGATTAGGAAGTCGATTTACTTGACTTTAGCTCCAAGTGATATTTCTTTCACTACAAAATAGGGGATCATTTCCATCGGACGTATCCGTCGAAAATCTGCCGAAAATTTTTATTTTCGATGGATTTTTCGGCGGACACGGTTGTCGGACAACCGGACACCGCAACGGAGATTTTTCGACGGGTTTCGTGTTCGGAGGATTTAGGACGCCGAAAATCCGTCTGAACAAAAATATCCAGATTAGACAAATTTGTATTAACAAAACAATTAAGAAACTGATTTTCGGCGAACTTTCGGTGGATTAGTTCGTCGATTTTATTTATTTTCTTTTTTAATTAAACGAAAAAACATATTTTCGGCGAATATTTTCGGCGGACATATCCGCCGCAAATTTTTAATTTATTTATAGATTTATTTATATTTTTTTTATTTGTTTCAGATGAAATATCCACCGCAAATCCACCGAAAACTCCTGACCAGAGTTTAAGGAATCAGCTAAAAACTGTCAAAACCTGTTTTTTTCATTCAAAAACCTGCTAAAAACTGCTAAATATCATAAATTAAAAACGCCCAATACATTGTTCCGGGCAAAACGACCAAATAGTTGTTCCAAATAAATCCAAATTTGTTCTAACAACACCCAACACAATTAAAAAAGTTTCATCATCAATGAGGAGGCGGACATCGCGCATTTTGACTACGAGTTCTGACCAAGTCGCACATCTCGTCATATTGTCTTCGAAATCTCTCTTCGTCCAAACGAAGGATCTCTTCACGTCTCGCTTCCTCTGCCTGACGTCTCTCTTCCTCTGCCCGACGTGCCTCCTCTCGCTCCTTCAACTCGTGCACTTGGGTCATTAAGTTCTCAACAACTTGCTAGAAAATAAAGAAGACGTTAAAATATTTAATATGAATTATAAATCAAATTGATAAACATCATTTAATGAAAAAAATTGGTACACACCGGCTGGATGGAAGACGACACACCACCTGACGATGACCCAAGATCGCATTGGGATCTGGATGGTACCCAAACCCAAATGAACGACATTTCTTCGTTCCCCCGGTCAAGTCATGCCACAACTGTGTATCAAGTGGCAGATGATTGGCAGGGTCCTCGTCGTACCTCCCTACGACGCCTGTTCGATACATCCTGTGGTTTTTACGAAATTATACAAGTCAATTTCGACAGCATAACGGCTGTAAATGAGACGTTTCCATTTTTCTGTTAAACAATCATAATGTTTTCCAAACAAATAGCAACCCAAACTAGATAGATATATACAATAAGATAGATAGCAAACCAATTATAAAGCTTAAAGTTAAACAATAAAGTGCATGCCGTATATATAACAATCCTAATGTTTGTCCAACAAATGGCAACCCAAACTAGATACATAAGATAGCTAGTTACCTAGTTATAAAGTTTATATTTAAACACAAACTATGTAGATATTCTAAAGTCTTGTTCAAAAAATACTACCGCAGCCCGGCTACACCGAGATGTCACATACTCCCCGGATTCTGAAGATGAGCTATCCGTTCCAGACCGCCGTTTCTTATGGGTATGGTCGAAGAGCTCAATACCCGGCATATCATAAAAAAATTAATTTTCATTTAAAAAATACAATCTCTTTCGGGCGGATCATAAAAAATTAATTTTCTTTTAAGTTTATACAATCCTTTTCCGACGGATATCCGGCGAATCGTAAAAAATTAATATTCTTTTAAATTTATAGAATCGTTTTATAAAATATATAACCTATTTTCTGGCGGATTTCCGGCGGATACTAAAAAATTTAAATTTCTTTTAAATTTTCAAAACCGTTTTATAAAAAAAAACCGTTTCCGGCGGATTATAATTAATTAAATTCCGCCGAAAGTCTGCCAGAAATAGGGGTTAATTAAGCCATTGTTTATTTAAAAATAAAGTAATTACGTACTAATATCGAATCCGTCGGAAACCCGTCGAAAATCCGCCGGAAAAAGGATATGTTTTTTTTAAATAAATAAATATTATCGGCGGATTGCGGCGAAAATCAACGTAATTTGATTTTTTTAAGATCCGCCGGAAAGTTTCCGACGGATAATCCGTCGAAAAATTTCGCCGGTGTTGCCTGTTTGTTTAGTAGTGTTTTGTTGTTTATTGTCTTAGACAATTTATGAATTCATCTTGTCGATCACATTTAAATCTAGCTTTTAGAGTGTTAATATATATATATATATATATATATATATATATATATATATATATATTGAAACAATCTCTTGGTAAAGGAATTTATATCACTAAATCTTATATTTTTACATTGAAAATATATGTTTATTGATTTATAGTTTTACATTGAAAATATATGTTTATTGAGATTAGGGTAAATGCCTTGTTACCTTTAATGAAGTTGACGCAGGGTGATTTCGAGAGTTTTTTTAATGGGTGTCCTAGGCTATGCCTAGACTAATACTTTAGCAAATTATAACTGCAACACATCAGTCCTGAGATTAAACCTCAGTGGCCACAAGTGTGTACGCCTGGATTCAAACCGTAGGGAGATAGGTTATTACACCACATTCCCAAAGCCTTAACCAGTACGCCACAGTCCATGTGGTTAACCGGGTCTTTTTCTAATATTTGGAAGAGAAGAAAACGAGCTCGAAAAAGGCTCGAAATCGAAAGTCAAATATGTTGGAAAAGTCGGAAACGAAACGGCGCGAGAAGCCGCACAGCCTACGCCGCGCAAGACGCCGCCTTCCGCCGTTTTCCTACAATTGCAAAACCACGCCCCCGTCCCACTTGCATTACACCACCGTCCAATTCCAAATGGTTTCCAACTCTAAGTCTTAAGTTTTATTTATTTATTTATCTTTTTCTTAATTATATTTTATAATTAGAATTAAGTTTAAATTATCTTCAGTTTTAAATTAGATTTTAGCAATTATCTTTTTATTAGTTTATATTATAAATAGGGTTGTTAGGTTTCATTGTTAAGGAGTTCAATTATTCAATAAACTTTACGTTTTAAGAGTTTTCTCTTAGTTTTTCGAGTATTATGTTTCATAATCTCGTTATCAAAAAGGATTTAGACGCTTGTCGACCATTTCGCAAACCTACGTTGCATCAGAAGTCAATTACTAGTTTTTCTTTATTTCTTGGTAACTCACTATTCTCTTAGAATAGTAAGAAACAATTAATTATATCACGATCTTTTGGAAGAGCAAAATATTGTGTTAGTGCTTAATTATGATTGTACCAAGTAGAGGGCCCTAATATGTAATAGTGTCAAACTTGTCATATGTATATAATGTTTGCTACTTTCCTCTTTAGGAATTAGGTCATTTCATACACACATAGTAGCCACCCACACTAGTATTTGCATTGCATTCACCTTGTGAGCTACTTTGATTTTATTGAATATAGAGATGACTTCCTTTATTGTTTATATGGATTGATTACTTGTTCTGGGATCACAATTGGTATCAGAGCTTGTATATCACATTGATCAGATTAGGATTGTTAGAGTTTTTGGCAAGTTGAGTGTTCTTCAAGATTTTCTTCTTTTTGGTTGATTTTAGCCATTAGAGTTCTTTTAATGGATTAGAATCGATCAAGGTTTGTTAGTAGACAATTCATGAGTGTTTTTATTCCGCAAAATCACTAGGATTGTAGCTCAGTTTGTGCATTTACTCATTTTCGGACTTTTGTATTTTTGCACTCTGTTTTGCATCGAAAAACCACTTTCTGTTGGTTTTTGGACAAAACACGAAGCATTAAAGTTGCCTAGAATAGTGTCACGAACCTGCATACCAATTTTCATCCAAATACGATTAGTTTTGAAGATTCGACTCAAGAACACTTTGAATCTTCATAACTATCGCAACCCTCGAAGATTCATACATATCGCAAGTGAACAGTACCATATCGCAATAGTCACTTGCGACAAGAGTTTTATCGCAACCTCCTCAGTTTAAACAGTAACTTATCGCAATATACTGTTGCGATAAGACCCCTTTTACCTTTGCGACAAGAATTTCCTTTGCGACATACTTTCTTATTGCGACAAGATTTGTTATTGCGACAAGATTTGTTATTGCGACAAGTTGTGTGTTGCGATATCCGTTTATTGCGACAAGTTTGGGTTGCGACAAGACAGAGTGGTTGAGACAAAAGTTTGTGTAATAATTATTTCCTAATCAGATCAGAACGATATTAAAAGATCAACGACATGTAATCTAAACGTGACTGCAAGAGATATTTTGACCATAGGTTCAAAAGATAAACCGCCAGTTCTATTCCCTAAAGACTTTGTAATATGGAAAGACTGATTTCTTGACTATGTGGAACGACAAGAAAATGGGGCTCTAATCTATAATTCCTTGATAAACGGGGTACAACAAGAAGTATATCGCACAGACCCAGAAGGTACTAACAGAAGACTTCTTGAACCGAAAGACTACACCGGTGATGAACTACTGAGACACAAAGCTGATAAAGCGGCTAGGTCATTGGTTATGCAAGCCTTAACCAATAACATTTATCAAAAGGTTGACAGTTTGAGTGAAACCGGGAAAGGAATGTTTGATGAGCTGATCAAGTTATATCAAGGTTCAGAAGTGGAAACTCAAATGAGAGTCTCAAACATCATCAACAAATATGAGAACTTCAAGCAGAAGGATGGTGAGAATCTAGACGATGCATATGATCATTTCACAACCATCCTAAATGAACTCAGCAGATACAAGATATCGAAATCCATCATCGAGACTAATGTGAAGTTCTTGAGCGTGCTTCAGCCCGAATGGAAGAAGTATGCTCATAGAATGAAACATAATTCTAGGCTGGATTCTCTTCCGCTACAACAGATGTTTGAAACATTAAAGCAAGATGAGGATGATGTTGATCTGAAACAGAAGAAGTTGATGAAAAAGGGTAAGAAGGAGAAAAAGACAGAGGTGTCTGAGAAGAAAAAAGAGGATGATGAGTTTGAGAGTGAACCGATAGCTTTGATGTCAAGAAAGTATGCTGAAAAGGGTAAGAGTATTCTGAAAGAGGATTATGGGATAGAACAGGATGATTTGGATGAAGCGGAAAGCTTAAGGCAGGCAATGATACTTCTAACCAAGGCCTTTCAGCACAAATTTATAAAAACTCCTGGATCAAACAACCAACGTTACTCATCTGGTTCTAAAAACTTTGAGCACAAGAATCGGATTGAGTCAAAGAAACAGTTTGATGATCACAAGGAAGATGGTAAAAGGCTTGAGGTGAAGAAGTTTGGTGAAAGAAAGGATGAAGAGCAAAAATGCTATAATTGTGGTAAGTCCGGCCATTTTTCCAAAGAGTGTTGGAAACCGAAAGTAAGGGATTTCGACTACTACAAAAAGAAGGCGCTGTTGGCAGAGCAAAAGGAGTCTGGAATAGCACTGCTAGTGGAAGAAGAGTACTGGTTGGACCAAACTGATGATGAAGGAGAGGAGGAGACAACTGCTTTAGCAAAGATGTGCCTGATGAGCAGAGAAGGTGAGGATTCAGAGGCTGATGCGGCACCTGAGACAAATGAGGTAGATCTCTGCACTATTAATCACTATGCTAATCAGTTTAAAGTCTTCCAACTAAAACTAGATGAATTAACCGAGAAACTCAATAATGCACATAATTTGATAGAATCTCAAAGACAGATAATAATTGAGCATAACAAGTTAAATGATGGGTTGAAAAAGGAACGAGTTGAGATTGAACAATCTCGAACTTATTTCCGAAACAGAATGGATGAAATGGAAGAAAAGGTAAGAATTTCTGAAAATAGGAAGAATGAGCTTGAACAATTGCCGCAATCCTATAAAGATATTAACAACGAATTGACCGAAAAAGTAAGTGGTCTGGAAGAGAAGCTGTACAAACTTGGTCAATCTGAACAAACCATTTTTCTAAACACACCTAAGAATTTCAGATATTACAACTCGAAATGGGGAGTGGGATATGACAATCCTCATTATTTGGAAAATGCTTTGAAAAAGGCACCTTGTCTTTACAAGTTTCACTGGCTTCACCTTCCATCCATAGAACCTAAATACATAATCAACTGGCTTAATGAGGAAGAACATGGGGCCGAGGAAGAGATTAAGAGAAAGACGGCTGTGACAATGCAACTTCCTTTTGTCTACGAAAATGAAAATAGGAAGGCACTGATTTGGAATTGGAAACAAACCTTGTCTAATGACTATTTGTAAAGCCCGTATCCCGGTATGTAATTTCTTTTATCAATTCTTTTCTTTTAAGTTTGATTTAATGTGGTTTCCGTTAACGGGGTTAGTCAAGTTGGACCTAATCGTTAAAAATGTCGGAATTTTGGCTAGTTGCGAGAAGGTTTAAGTTGAGGGACCTTTTGTGTCAAGGGACAAAAACACACCTTGGGTTTCGGCCCATGCAAGTAGAACCGAAACCCATATTGTTTTTGATTGTTGTCATCGTGATTCACAAGAAAAGAAAGAATAGGATTAGCTAAACCAAAAACCCTACTCCTTGCTTTTATTGTTGCGCCGTGAGACCCCCCCCCCCCCCCATCGTGAGGCTTCTTCTTCTTTGCTTGGCTGCCACCGTCGACCACCCAACAGCAGCCATAGCCGGCGTGTTTTCCTGCCGACGAGAGCGAGGTTAGCGAGAGAGAAGAGTGGGAGCCGTCGATCGGAAGAGAAAGGAGACAGGAGCTCGTCGAGTGTGCGGTTACGTTGTCTTCGAGAGGTAAAGATTCTTCTTCTTCTTGCCTTCTTTTCCGCCGTCGTCGGACCACCTCGAAACCACCACCACCACCGCCGGTGGCTGCTGCCGCCGCCGGAGGTGGCAGTGGGTGGTGATGGTAGTAGCCCAGCCGTGACCACCTAGACCGAACCTAAATAGCTAAACCGTAACCCGATCGCGAAAACAATAATCGTTTCAAAATCGTCATTTTATGTGAAAACGCCTTTCTGTCCCTATTTTGCGTCGGCCATAACTTTTCCGTCGTAGCTCGGATTAAGGCGAATCTAGTGCCCACGGTTCAAATTATGTGCCGGGCACACTTTTCGTGTTTTAGCGGAAGTCTGGTTCGGCCTCTAACTAGACGTAAATTGGCTGTTTTCACAGCAGGTCTGCACGTGACAGATTCGTGTCCTGTTTTTAGAAAATTCATAGTAAATTGTAGAAAAATCGTTAGGAGGTGTATAATATGTCCTTGGAACCCTAACTCAGAGCACTTTCTGGTTATGTAATTTAATTGAAGATTTTCTGGGTTTATGGAGGTCGGAACAGGTCCCGAACAGACCTGTTTGGTTAGGCCGAAAAGTCGTTTTAGTGACGATTTAAGGGTGCGTCGTGTTTTAGGGTCCGAGTCTCGTGTTAATACATTGTAACGATTGTTTAGGTGTCGGGAAGTGATCTTGGATTTGTGAAGCTTGAATTATTGTTTGTGAGCTAGGCGCGCTTACGAGGTGAGTTCTCTCACTATAACTAATGTCGGTTACTTTTTACATTACGATTTGTACGTGTGTGGTAGTTTTAATTGTTTGTGATGCGGGACTAAATAGTGGGGCGTCTAGTCGGACCTTTATTGTTATGACTACGCGGGTGGCGTAGGAGTTCGGTGGGGCCGAGGTTTATATACGCGGGTGGCGTAGTGACTCGGCGGGGCCGAGGTTTATATACGCGGGTGGCGTAGTGATTCGGCGGGGCCGAGGTTTATATACGCGGGTGGCGTAGTGACTCGGCGGGGCCGAGGTTTATATACGCGGGTGGCGTAGTGATTCGGCGAGGCCGAGGATTATATACGCGGGTGGCGTAGGAACCCGGGGGAGCCGGGTAATGCTTGCACGGTTATTGTGTGGTCGGGTGGACCAGCTTATGCCTTTGGGTGGGATGGTGTAGGTATGCATGTTTATGATTTGTTCGTAGACTTGTATGCTGTTTATGTGCAATTATTTGTTTAGAGGTGGTGTGGAAGTAACTGTGTTATTTATGGTGTCTGAATTCAATAAGCTTCGTGCTTACCCTTTCCCAATAAAATTGTGGTTTCAGGTGCGAGTGGCTCCAAGGCGTGACGAGTACACACTGGCGCGTGGGAAGAGTTGATTACTTTTATGATTTTAATTTTAGACATTTATTCCGCTGTCTATTGTTCGTAAGAATATTATTTATGATTTTGCAAACGAGATGATTGAATTATTAAATGAGTTTTTATTAATGAAATGTTACTTTAAAAATTTTAAATTCCTTGTAATTTTTTGGACGTTACAACTTGGTATCAGAGCACGGCTTGAGTGAATCAAACGCATTTCGGTGTGCTTGATCTCAAGTTTGCGGCTATAAAATTTTCTTTAAAGTTTTTGGGAAATAAAAAGAAGGAAAAATCCGTTTGAGGAACGGTGATCGAGGGCGCAGTGTGTACAGTCAGCCGGAGCCAAAGGGGAAAGGTACATTACTTAGTGTTGTATTGCTTTCTAGATCATAGGGTATGCATGCTAGATTGCTTGTTGTTGACACTATGCTGTATGATGATTGTTTGCTAGTAGGAATCAATGCTAGTCATAGTAGGTTGTTAAATGGAGGCCCTATAGGTTGTATGCAGTAAGAATCATATAGCCTTAGAATATTTGATTTAGTTCTATTGCGCAGCTCTTGTTTGAGTCCAACCGTTCTAGGATAGAATTTTGTATTCGAATGTCTATTTGATTCACGCTGCATGCAACTGGGTATTCGCGAGGCAACTCGTTATGGCTAATGGGGATTCCGTGGTAGCAAGGGTAGTGGGATGAGATGAAATTCCTAGTGAGCTGAGAATAGCGTTTACATAAGAGTATGTATGCAAAATTGCTTTCTAGAACATAGGAGTATGTATGCTAGATTGCTTGGTGCTTAATACACTGTATTGTATGGTTGTTACTTGCTATTAGGAACTTATGCTAACTTTGATAGGTTGTTAAGCGAATGCACTATAGGTTGTATGCGGTAGGAACCGAATAGCCTTAGAATGTTGGATTTAGTTCTATTGCGCAGCTCTTGTTTGAGTCCAACCGTTGTAGGATAGAATCTTATATTTGAATGTCTATCTGGTTTCCACTGTATACGACTGTGCGTTTACGAGGCGACTCGTCAGGGTTAGTGGGGGTTCCGCCCTAACAAGGGTAGTGGGGTATTATGATTATTCCTAGGGAGCTAGGAAGAATGTGTACATATGCCGGTGCGGGCATATGTGTGTAGTTATCGGCGAGAAACTACTTGGGCCCATCGGATGGAACTCGGAACGAGTGATGATAGGTGTGGAAGGTAGTAGTAGAGCTCCTACTATCGGAAACACAGGATCAATGCTCGAGTCGGAGAAAGTCACGAGGAATCCAAGGAGTTGAGCGTGAGCGTTGTTAGTGTGAGTTATTATGTGCTAATAACTCGTTGTAATATCTACCCAGTATAGCCATCACAAGGAGGAACAACTATGGCAAACCTACTAGTACAGGTGTGTACTTGTTTTGCTTTGATGGGATGATCGTTGGGGTAGTGTCGAAGGTTATAAATTAGTAGTCGTTGGAATAAAAGGACGATTCTAGTATTAGTCACTTGGAGTGACGATGAGGATGATGTTTGTTTCGGGCCAAGATGGATGATTGTGCTAGAATCATAGGCTTATAGAGCCGACTTTGATTTGAGGAAAAATCGTAGGGATTATTTGATGTATTTTCCCAACTTGCCTAAGAGGTTTAAATGTCCGGATGATGTTAGTGGACCAGAGAGATTTGGAGGAGTAGGAGTCGAGGCGTAGAATGCCGATTAAGTCATGCACAAAGTTTGATTTTGAAATAGATTGCATTAACAAATTCTTGTGTTTCAAATCATTTTAATGATGGTGTTTTGGAATTTTGGGAAATGTTCAGCACACACACAAGATTTTGAAATATGGTTTTGAAAATGTATGAAATAGTTTTATTACGGGGGTGCAAACTTTGTTAAAATTTGTCTCATTTCTTTATTTTTCCAACGGTTCTTCCGGGTAAGATGATATCCGTGTTTTGTGGTGTTTAAAATGTCGGGCAAGTGACTACGGCTTGTGACTTTAACATTGGAACTCCTCCACATATGTTAGAGTTGAGGCGGAAAGTTACATTCCACGATGTCTGTATAAAGCTTTTCGAATGATTTCGTTAAAATAAGTTTTGTTTAACGGCGTGTTGAGTCGTGTGAGTTTAATTTCACGAGGTGCATATCTTATTTGTTTATGTGACCATTTGGGGAAATCTTGGAAATCAATTTAAAGAACCCCACCTTTTGAGATTTTATGAGGTTTTAGTCGATATTTTCAAATGATGAAAACAGATTGGTTTTTATTTTTAGGTTTGAAACTTACACGAAACAGTTGTGTTTTAACAAAAGTATATTTGTAAACCGTTTCATCGTTTTGTATGACTAGCCGATGCGCGTAAAATTTGTTGGTGAACCCTGTGCCACGACATTTTATGTTTAAAAGGAGAAATTCTGGGGTCAAATGTCGTGGAACTGATTTTGAAATTATGTGCACACTTTTGTCGCACTCGGTGTAAGGTCGAGCGGTTACTTTAAGTACATGTCATGAGTCCTTTTGGAAAACTCTTTTGTTTAACCCGTGTTGAGTTTGGGGCTAAAGTTGATTTTAGAGTATTGCTTGCTTAAACTTTATTTAAACGCGTTTTTTTGACCGACTTATGGGTCTAGCAAGCGTGGAGCATTTTGCTCGGTTTTGACTTTGAGATAGTCATGGGTCAATTGCACGGTTTTAATGGCTCGATGTGGAGTCTTGTTGATGGGTTCTTTTGTTGCACAGTTTTGCATTTATTGCACGGTGAGTATTTGCAGGTTTGGGTGAGTGAGTCATTCCGGGATAGGCATGTTGCTGGTAGACTGTTTTGCATTGGATTCTTGGTCACGTTAGTCAGTCGTTGGTAATAGTCGGTTGGGTATCTCGGGGTGGGACCCCGGTATTCATGTGTTATGACCTTGACTTTCTAGTAGGCATTGGGAGGATATAGTCTTGGGCACTTACCCGGGAGGTAGTTCCGATGTGCCAGGCCTTGAGACGTACCTGGGAGGTAGACGTTAATGTGTATCTTGATACGGTGTAACTAGGCTTCGTAGAGCGAGTGTGGAGGATAAGTAGACGGTGGAAGGTTGGGTATTCCACGCGTGTTGGTACTGTAGGCCGAATAGTATCGGTTAAGGGAATGATGCCCTTTGTAATTAAGAGCATAAATGCGCAGTAACCTTTGAGGTAAGTAGTATATTTAGGTGTCGACTTTTGGTCTTAAGGCCAAACACCTTTAGTGTAATCGGAGATTTGTAGCCGATTTTAAAATAATTATGATGATGGTAGTAGTAACCCTGAGATGCGTAATTGTGATGAATGGTTATGGTGGAATGACCTTCGTGAGTGATTTTAAATTTACTGGTTTGACGATTCGTGTAAGGTAAATTTTGGGAGTCTAGTAGAACTCGTAGGAGTTAATTGACAGTTAATAGTAGGAATGATCGGATCCGAGTATCCAGTTGGGTATATTGGTAAGCAATTTTAGAATGTTTAGAGCTTGAGATTTGAACCGGGAGGTATGGAATATCTAAGGTTGGGAGATAACCGAAGTCACTTGGCTAGGAATGATTCCAATTGGTGAAGTGTTCTATCGATCATAATTTCAGTGTCCTAGAAGGAGTACGTTAGTAAGGAAAGTATTCGAGAAGTTTTAGAAGGGGTCTCAAGTGAACTTGGGAACCTGAGGTTGAGATGTGGGAGAACTATCTTTAGCTATGCACGGGCATAGACATCGAGGACGAAGTCTAATCCAAGTGGGGGAAAGTTGTAAAGCCCGTATCCCGGTATGTAATTTCTTTTATCAATTCTTTTCTTTTAAGTTTGATTTAATGTGGTTTCCGTTAACGGGGTTAGTCGAGTTGGACCTAATCGTTAAAAATGTCAGAATTTTGGCTAGTTGCGAGAAGGTTTAAGTTGAGGGACCTTTTGTGTCAAGGGACAAAAACACACCTTGGGTTTCGGCCCATGCAAGTAGAACCGAAACCCATATTGTTTTTGATTGTTGTCATCGTGATTCACAAGAAAAGAAAGAATAGGATTAGCTAAACCAAAAACCCTACTCCTTGCTTTCATTGTTGCGCCGTGAGACCCCCCCCCCCATCGTGAGGCTTCTTCTTCTTTGCTTGGCTGCCACCGTCGACCACCCAACAGCAGCCATAGCCGGCGTGTTTTCCTGCCGGCGAGAGCGAGGTTAGCGAGAGAGAAGAGTGGGAGCCGTCGATCGGAAGAGAAAGGAGACAGGAGCTCGTCGAGTGTGCGGTTACGTTGTCTTCGAGAGGTAAAGATTCTTCTTCGTAGACTTGTATGCTGTTTATGTGCAATTATTTGTTTAGAGGTGGTGTGGAAGTAACTGTGTTATTTATGGTGTCTGAATTCACTAAGCTTCGTGCTTACCCTTTCCCAATAAAATTGTGGTTTCAGGTGCGAGTGGCTCCAAGGCGTGACGAGTACACACTGGCGCGTGGGAAGAGTTGATTACTTTTATGATTTTTATTTTAGACATTTATTCCGCTGTCTATTGTTCGTAAGAATATTATTTATGAGTTTGCAAACGAGATGATTGAATTATTAAATGAGTTTTTATTAATGAAGTGTTACTTTAAAAATTTTAAATTCCTTGTAATTTTTGGGACGTTACACTATTTTCAAAGCTATGTTGTTGAGAAACCAAAGGATACTGTATCGAAACCCGTATTTGAAGGAAAACATATTATCCTCCTTTGGTACTCGAACAGAAGCTTGTCGATCTTGAGTTGAATATTAAAAGCAAAATTGAGGAAATCAGAAATGATGATCAACTTGCTTTTGATATTGAAAAGGAAGTCATGTTAACTGTTTTGATAAATAGCAAAAGAGATAAGTCTGAAAGGGTTGTCTCTGAATTGTCAACAAAAAGCTTTGAAGAAAAGAAATCTCTTGAACTTAGATGCTTGAATCTTTCAAAACAAGTCTCTGATTTTCAGAAAATGTTATTTCTTGAAAAAGAAAAAATTGAGAAAGAAAGAGAGAGATTTAAGTTCGAAAGAAAATATCTTGAATCTGAAAGTGTTATATTTTCAAAGAAAATATCTGATTTAGAAAACATTTTGATCAAAGATAGAAAAGATTTTGAGACTAATAGAGAGTACTTTCAGAATGAAATCTCAAGACTTATGGGAAAATTGTCAACTCTATCCACTGAAGCTATGACAGAGTTGGTGAGCAAACCTTCCTCTGATTCAGATGCTTCTTCATGCAAAGCCTTCATGGGCAATACTCTTTTCAGAAGCATGACTGTGGATGACTTTGATGATTTTGAACCTTTTGATCTAGAGAAACAACCTGTTAATGAAAACTCTTGTGATATCTTCCACACCTCTTCTTCCTATGACAATAAGGTTGATTATGTTATTGACATTCCTTGTGATGGGAAGGGTAAGAATGCAAAAGCTAAGGTTGTTCAAATCAACTTTAATGCTAAACTTCAAAATCACTCTGAATTTTTGATCAAGGAAGAGGAACCCAAGAATAATTTCTTCGAAGGGGAATCTTCTAAAACCGTTGAGAAAAAGAAAAAGAAAAAGAAAAAGAAGAAAAATAAGCGCAAATCTAAATCTTCTCAAGCTCAGAATTCCTACGCTTACGATTCTTATTTTGATGGCATTTCAGATCGTTATTTAAGAAACAACTCGCGGTTAGAGTGGAGAATAAAGGAGTCCACACAGGATGTGGCCCAGGGAAAATCATCTAATGTCGCTTTTCATTCCAAGAAAAACACTTTTGTTTCTAATGTTAGTAATCGTGTTGCTTACAACAAACAAAAACTTGTTATTCCTTACAAGATTTCTTCAATACAACAACTGATTAATTTAGCACATGATCAAATTTGTTGTTCTTCATGTGGTGTAGATGATTTTATTTGCAAGTCTGATTATTCTTCATGGTTTGGTTATAATTTCTATGGTTCCAATCGTTTTTACACAACTAGATATTATAACCACAACATTTCAAAGAAACATTCAACCCAACACCTGTTAATTCTCTTAACACAAAAGGACCCAATTGGCAATGGGTACCTAAAACTGTTTGAATTCCATTTTGCAGCTCCGTCCTGTGTGGTATTTGGATTCCGGTTGCTCAAAACACATGACGGGTAGAAAGGAGTTGTTGAGCAACTTTGTGGAAAAAGATGGAGGGAAAGTTAAATTTGGGAATGATCAGTACTCTCCAATCTTGGGTTATGGAGATATAGTAACAGACAACGTCAGGATCACCAAAGTTAATTATGTTGAAGGCTTAGGACATAACTTGTTTAGCATAGGTCAATTTTGTGACAAAGATCTAGAAGTCCATTTCAAAAAGACCCGATGTGCAGTTCTAACCGACGAAGGAAATGAACTTCTAGTTGGTTCGCGAAAGTCAAATCTTTACACTATTGACCTATCAAAGCTTAAGCCGAAGAATGACGTGTGTCTGATGTCTAAGGAAACAATGGAAAAGAGTTGGTTATGGCATAGACGACTATCTCACCTCAACTTTCGTTACATCAAAAGCTAACGTTGGATGATTTAGTTATAGGTTTACTGATTCTGCAGTTTGAGAAAGACAACTTATGTACTGCTTGTAAGAAGGGGAAGATGAAGCGAGCTCCTCACCCACTAAAACCTGAGCCTAGCACAAAGAAAGTTGTTAGTGCTATATTGTGATTGTACCATGTAGAGGGACCTATTATGTAATAGTGTCAAACTTGTCTAGGTATATAATGTTTGTATTGCCTAGCTTTTCTAATTAGGTCATCCAATACACACACACACAAGTATACATAGTCATTCTCTCTACATTCTCTTTGTACTTGGTGTGATTTGATCTTCATTGAATATATATTGGTGGCCATCTAAATGCTAAATATGGATTGATTACTTGTTCTGGGATCACAATTGGTATCAGAGCTAAGTATTTCATCTAGATCAGATTAGTATTTTGAGAGATTTTGCATTTTTGAGTGTTCTTCATTTTTTTATCCATTTTTTATTGATTCTAGCCATTTGAGTGCTTCAAATGGATTAGAATTGATATAGGAGTATTTTATTTTCATTCCTGCGTGTTTTGATTCCGCAATTACACCAGGATCTGTCTCATTTTGTGCAAAAATCGATTTTCGGACTTTTATAGAAAAACTCACTGTTTTGGTTTAGAAATCACTGTTCTAGTGTTTTTTGGACAAAACTTGAAGAATTAAAGTTGTTCAGAATAGTGTTGCGACCCTTCGTACCAAATTTCAGCTTGTTCCGATATGTTTTGAAGATTCAACTCAAGATCATCTTGAATCTTCATAACTATCGCAACCTTCAAAATTTCATACATATTGCAAGCGTGAACAGTATCATATCGCAAGGGTCACTTGCGACTAGGTTCATATCGCAATCATCAGTGTTTGAACAGTAAACTATCGCAACCTTCTGTTGCAATAAGACCACTTTTTAACTTTGTGACAAGAATTCCTTATTGTGACAAAACTTTATTATTGCGACAAGAATTCCTTATTGCGACAAGACTTTCTTATTGCGACAAGATTTTCCTTTTGCGACAAGTTGTTGTGTTGCGACAAGTTCTTGGTTGCGATAAGGAGTGCATTGCGACAAGTGTGGGTTGCGACATCAGTGGGTTGAGACAAGTCAGTTTGAAGTTATTTTGTTTGCTAATCGAATCTAAGGAATACTTAACGATCATCAACAAGTAATCTAATATGACAGCGAGAGACGTCTTAAGTATTGGGTCGAAGGACAAACCACCGGTTCTTTTTTCCCAAGGAGTTTAAGATTTGGAAAGACAGATTCATCGATTATGTTGAGCGACAAGAGAACGGGGAATTTATTTCGAATTCTCTTAAGAATGGCCCTATGGAGAAACAAGAAGAGGAATTATTACTGATGGTGATCCAATTCCAGACTTGGTTGAGGTTCTACCAGCACATTATAATCCTGAACAAAAGAACAAGGCATATGGAGACAAAATGGCAAAGTCTCTTGTTATTCAAGCCTTAACCAACGATATTTATCGAAAGGTGGATAGCAAGAATTATTCTGGGAAGGCCATGTTTGATGAACTGACAAAGCTGTATCAAGGATCTGAAATAGGGAATCAGATGAGAATCTCTAACGCTATCAACTTGTATGAAAATTTTAAACAGGAGGAAGGAGAGGCTCTTGATTCTGCTTATGACCGTTTCACTACCATCCTGAATGAGCTGAATAGGTACAATATAAACAAATCTATAATTGAGCATAATGTGAAATTCCTGAGTGTTCTTCAACCGGAATGGAAGAAGTATGCTCACCGAATGAAACAGAATGCTAAGTTAGCTTATTTGCCTCTACAAGAGATGTACGGAACCTTGAAGCAGGATGAAGATGATGCTGATGCAAAGAGGGCCAAGAAAAAGAAGAAAGAGAAGAAGGAAGAGAAAAGAGAGGTTAAGGAAGAAGAGTTAGATCCACTCGCTTTATTGTCTAACAGGAATTACTCCAAGAAGGTGGGTAATCAGTCAGATGAGGAACAGAATGAAGCAGGTGCGATGGATGATATTGAAAGTATGAAGAATTTATTGATACTCCTTACCAGATCTTTTCAGAGACAGTTTGGGAAAATCCCCAGTTCTAACAGTCAAAGATATGCTTCTGGTTCCAAGAACTTCGAGCACAAAGCTCATGTTGAATCGGGCAAGAAGTTTGAGGACAAGAGAGCTGAGTATAAAAGGCCAGATGAGTATAAGAGGCCAGATGAGAAGAAGGTTTTTGAGAAGAAGGATGAAGCACCGAAATGCTATAATTGTGGGAAGACTGGTCATTTCTCAAAAGAATGTTGGAAGCCGAAAGTGAGGGATTCCAGTTACTACAAGAATAAGCTGATGCTTGCTGAGCAGAAAGAATCGGGGATTGCGCTGATGGTTGAAGAAGAATACTGGCTTGATCAGACTGATGATGAAGCAGACGGTGAAAAACCAGCTCAAAACAAGATGTGTCTCATGACTAGAAATGTTGATGATGAAGGGTCAGAATCTACATCAAATGAGGTACATCCCGAACTCTATAGTCAATTTCTTATTCAACAAGCATATTTAGAAAAGAGGTTAGAAGAACTAACAACTGACCAAGACACATCAGATGAAATAATTTCCACTCTAAGAAAGAAACTAATTGAACAAGACAGTCAAATTCAAAAATTAGAAAAGAAAAAGACTGAGTTCGATATTGGTTATGCGTATTTTCAAGATCAAATAACTGAACTATCAGATAAATTAATGAGTTCGGAAACCAAGAGTAATGAGTTTGAAAGTCTTTTACATGCTTATAAAGATAGGAATGAAGAGTTGTGTGAAAATGTACAAAGCAGGTCAAACTGAACAAACAATTCACATGCATAAGCCAAGCAAGTTCAGATATTTCAATTCAAAGTGGGGTATCGGGTATGACAATCCACAGTACCTGAGCAATGCTTTAATAAAATCACCCACTCTGTATAAATTTGAATGGATTGAACTTGGAATACATTCTAACTATCAAATTAAATGGCTTAAAATGGATGGTGAAGACTATGAGGCTGAGGAAGAAATAAAAAGAAAAACCACTGTTAAAATGCAACTTCCTTTTTGGTATGGTCCTGATAATGCAAAGGCATTAAATAACGAAACAACCTTACCAAATGATTACTTTGAGAGCTATATTGTTAAAGAACCAGAGGAAACGGAAAATACACGAAAGGATAATACTGAAAAACCTACTTTGGAAGGAAAAGGGTATTTTCCACCAATGGTTCTTGAACAAAAACTCATGGACCTCGAAAGCAAGATCAAAAGTACTATTGACGAAGTCAGAAATGACGAGAAGCTTGCTTTTGAGATCGAAAAGGAAGTTTTGATCACAGTGTTTTCGGAAAGCTTAAAAGAAATGAAAACAAAACTTGTGGAAATATATGAGGAAAAAGTTTCAAAAGAAAAACATTCTTCAGATTCAGATGTTTCCTCATGCAAAGCTTTTATGGAAAATACTATCTTGAGGGGCTGGACAGTTGATGACCAAGATGAGTTTGAACCTTGGGATTTGGATAGTCAACTTGACCCTGAGATATATATCCCTACAGAAGAAGATAAAGCATTTCGAGAAGAACAAAATAATTTTCTTTATCCAACGTCTTATGGTATCTTTCCTTCTCCATTGAAGAGTCAGTTTGATTGTGATAGTGAGAATGTTGGTAAGGACAAAGGTAAAGCGGTATGTGAAGTGCCTGTTTAATTTGATTTTAGCGCCAAACTTCCAGATCATACTGACTTTCTAATAAAAGAGGAGGAACCTGAAAAGATTATCTTAGAAGGGGAATCTTCAAAATCAGCTGAGAAAATTTCTGTTAATGATTATTACTCTAAATCTAAATCAAAACAATCATTACAGAAAAAGAAAACAAAAACAAAAAGAAAGAAGCATGTTAATTCTTTTCAAGCTCAGAATTCAAAAGCTTACGACTCCTATTTGTCTGGTTTTTCAGATCGTAATTTGAGAAACAACACGCGCCTTGAGTGGAGAATAAAGGAGCCCACACAGGATGTGACCCATATCAAATCATCCCACGATACTTTAAATGTTTTAAATTCCAAGAAAGACAATTTTGTTTTAAATGTTAATAATTATGATGTTGCCAATAGACAAAAACTTGTAGTTCCTTACAAGGTTTATTCAATGCGACAACTGATTAATTTGGCACGTGATCAAATTTGTTGTGCTTCTTGTGGTGTGGATGATTTTATCTGCAAATCTGACTATAATAATTGGTTTTATCCAAATGCTTACTTTAATACCGGTTATAGAAAACAAAATGCCAAATCCAAAAATACTAATCAGAAAGGACCCAATTGGCAGTGGGTACCTAAAACCGTTTAATTTCCATTTTGCAGCCCAGTCATGTCTGGTATTTAGATTCAGGCTGCTCAAAACACATGACTGGAAGAAATGAGTTGCTGGTTAATTTTGTGGAAAAGGATCTTGGCAAAGTAAAGTTTGGAAACGATTAATATTCTTCAATTTTGGGTTACGGAGATATTGTCAAAGATAATGTGAGAATTACGAAAGTCAATTACGTCGAGGGCTTAGGACATAATCTGTTTAGTATAGGTCAATTTTGTGATAAAGACCTAGAAGTCCATTTCAAGAAGACCCGTTGTGCAGTTCTTACCGACGGAGGAGATGAGCTTCTTGTTGGGTCTAGGAAGTCCAATTTGTACACTATTGACCTGTCAACTCTCAAGCCGAAGAATGACGTATGTCTGATGTCGGAAGCGTCTTTGGAGAAAAGTTGGTTATGGCATAGATGACTATCTCATCTCAACTTCCGTTATATTCAAAAGTTAACGTTGGGTGAATTAGTCATAGGTCTACCAGTTCAGAAGTTTGAGAAAGATAATTTCTGTATCGCGTGTGAGAAGGGGAAGATGAAGCGTGCTTCTCATCAACCGAAACCCGAGCCCAGCACAAGTAAAGCTTTAGAAATTGTTCATATGGATCTCTGTGGTCCAATGAAGACTCAGAGTATTAGTGCCAAACGTTACGTGTTAGTTGTCATCGAGGATTACTCGAGATACACATGGGTCAAGTTTCTACGCTCAAAAGATGAAACACCCGACTTGATCATCTCGTTAATCAAACAGCTTCAAGTGAATCGTCAACAAACAGTTCAGACTGTCAGATCAGATAACGGGACAGAGTTTAAAAACAGAACTCTTGATGACTTCTTCAAGTCACTAGGAATTACTCATCAATATTCTGCGGCCAGAACACCTCAGCAGAACGGTGTCGTTGAAAGACGAAACCGTACACTCGTTGAAGCGGCCAGAACGATGTTTTCTTATGTTGATCTACCTATGTTTCTGTGGGCTGAAGCTGTTGCAACGGCATGCTATACACAAAACCGTTCAATCATACATCGACGGTTTGGCAAGACTCCATATGAATTGGTGAATAATAGAAAACCTGTAATACACTATTTTCGTGTTTTTGGATGCAGGTGTGTTGTGCTGAATGATAAGGACAACCTGAACAAATTCAGTCCTAAGGGTATTGATGGCGTCTTCATCAGATACTCGCTCACATCTAAGGCATACAGAGTCTACCTCAAGTCATCCAGAACTGTGCTGGAAAGCATAAATGTCAAATTTGACGAGTCTGAAGAGATGGCTTCTGTGCAAAATAGTACAGTACCCGCGATCTCTGGAATTCTAGCATCTGGACAGATCCGTCCTATGATGACTAGATCTTCAAACAACAATCAATCTTCCACTTCGAATACTAATCCTAATGAACTTGATGTTTTGTTTGAACACTTTTATGATGACTATTTTGGTCCTGATAAATCTTCTACATCTGTCATTAACAGGATACATGTTGATACACCACCAGTGCAAGCTACTGTGTCAGGCCCTTCGTCGGTGCTGAGCTCATCAAATACTGGTGCAACTACTCCTACAACTTCTCCAAGGAACACAACGATGACATCTACACAAGCAAGATCACATGCATCTACAAGTGGTGCTTCTTCATCTGGAACATCTTCGAATGTTGGTGATCAGGGTAATTACAACTTTAATGACCAATCTACTGAATCAGTTCCCGAGGCTGTGCCAATTGTCAACTCTGACAAGCAACTTGTCTCACAACCGGAACCGACACTGACGATCGAGTTGAACTTTGATAAGGACCCTACCCTTGTAGACCCCAATGAAGGTGATATATCTCTCCATCCACACTCCACAAGGTGGACACGCAGTCACCCAATTGATCAGGTGATTGGTGATGTTTCTGAACCAGTGAAGACAATATCTGCATCTGCATCCGCTAACGAAGTTTTATATGCACTCTTCCTATGTCAAGTTGAGCCTTCAACAGTTCAACAAGCCTTAGAAGACCCTGATTGGTTGGTTGCGATGCAAGAAGAGCTGAATCAGTTTGAAGCTTTGAAGGTGTGGAGACTAGTTCCGCGACCCAAAGGTAAGACAGTCATTGGTACCAAGTGGGTCCTAAAGAACAAGAAAGACGAAGACAGAATAATTGTGCGCAACAAAGCTCGTTTGGTAGCAAAAGGGTATAGGCAACAAGAGGGGATAGATTACGACGAGACATACGCACCGGTTGCTCGTCTTGAGGAAATTCGGATGTTTCTTTCGTATGACGCTTTCAAGAACTTCACCGTCTATCAAATGGACGTGAAGACCGCTTTCTTGAACGGGGTCCTTAAGGAAGAAGTGTATGTGTCTCAACCGGAAGGATTTGTGGATAAAGACTATCCTAACCACATATACATTCCTGACAAAGCCCTCTACGGTCTCAAGCAAGCCCCCCGTGCCTGGTATGAAAGATTATCTACCTCTCTACTAAACGCTGGCTTTGTGAAAGGTAAAATCGACACAACTTTGTTTACTTTACGCGACAAAGGTGATATTCTTTTAGTTCAGATTTACGTTGACGATATTATTTTTGGTTCGACTAACCCTGGACTTTGTACTTGGTTTTCGGGCATTATGATGACTCAGTTTCAAATGAGTATGATGGGAGAGATTAATTTCTTTCTCGGATTACAAGTAAAACAATTCTCTACGTGTATCTTCATCAACCAGTCGAAGTATGTGTTTGATATCTTGAAGAAATTCAAGATGGAAAACTGTACGTCGATCGGTACGCCTATGGCTCCTGGATCTAAGATAGGTCTAGATCCAGATGGTATTGATGCTGATGTCAAGCTTTATAGAGGAATGATAGGGTCTCTAATGTACCTAACCACTAGTCGTCCAGATATAATGTTTTTGACTTGTCTCTGTACTAGATATCAGGCCAAACCCAAAGAGTCACACATCGGAGCCATCAAAAGGATATTTCGGTACTTGAAAGGCACTCCGTACCTTGGACTGTGGTATCCCAAGGGAACCGGCTTCGAACTCACTGCATATTCAGATGTTGATCACGGAGGAAGCATGCTGGATAGAAAGAGCACTTCTGGACACGTCCAGTTTCTGGGAGACAAGCTCATGAGTTGGTCGTCAAAGAAGCAGAATTGTGTTTCAACATCAACTGCGGAGGCAGAATATGTTTCCGCGGCGAGCTGTTGTTCACAAGTCCTTTGGATGAAGACCCAACTCATGGACTATGGGTATAAATACGAGAAGATCCCCATTTACTGCGACAGTAAGAGTGCTATTGCTATATCTGCTAATCTTGTCCAACACACCAAAACCAAACACATTGACATAAGGTATCATTTCGTAAAAGATCATGTTGAGAAAGGAACTGTTGAATTGTATTTTGTTACAACTGAGTATCAGCTTGCCGATCTCTTTACTAAAGCCTTGGATGAAAAACGTTTCAATTTTCTAGTATCCAAGCTCGGCATGTTGAATATGAAAGTTTAACTTCCATATATTGATCATATAATAGATGGAAATATTTGTATCTCAATCTAGACTTCGTCTCTAGATTGATACACTCAAATTTTCATTATATTCTATTCTCAATATCTGTTATTTAAATTTTCATATCTTAGTTGTATTTCAAATATTTCTTCAACTTGTTCTTTCTTTCTCTTCTTTTAATTGTCTTATCTATGATTTGTTATGATACATGTATCTGCACAAAGGTATGTTCTTGGTTTCAGGGGGAGTTATAGAACAAATCATATGCATAAATTTAGGGGGAGTGTGCATAACTGCTAGATCATGTAAGTGTAATTCCATTGTGACTGTTGCTTCCAAGAAGTCAAGGTAAGTGTTCTGACTTGTTTTTTAAACACTAACTCTTAAATGATGAAACCATTTTTTTAAATCTATGCATCATTTAAGGGGGAGTGAAAACTGTGTTTTAAAAACTTTGAGTGCTGAATCAATTGGAAGTTGGACATCTTCCAATGTGATAAAATCTTTTAAAATTTTATCTGAAAAATGTCCAAGTTTCACTGTTATCGCAACCTTCACTTGCGATTTTACAGTGAACAGTGTGTTATCGCAACCTTCACTTGCGATATCTCAATGAACAGTATAATATCGCAACCTTCTATTGCGATGAACCCAAGTGGAATCCGTATCGCAACCGTGCATTGCGATTAGATCGTGTGAACAGTTCATGTCGCAACCTTCTGTTGTGATATGACTGATAGGTTATCGCAATTAGTTCCTTGCGACAACCTGACACGTGGCAGGTCAAACCATTGGACCAATCTCGTGTTGCCACGTGTCCCTGATTTCAAACTTCGTATAAATAAGGGTTTTGACTTTTCAAACTTATCTCAACTCAAAACCACTCGAAATCTCTCTCCAAACTGCTATTTTGCATTTCGATTCTCAAGCCGATTTCGTGATGTTGATCCGTGCATTCCATTTAGATCTACATCGAGGTATCGTATACTTACTTTCACTCGATTTCGTCCGTTAAATCGCATGCTACAACTGTTTTTAGGGTTTTAGGGTTCGGCTTCTATAAAATCTGCGTAAATCATTGTGTTTGTGTGTTTAGGTTGTTAGAAATGATTAGGGTTTACTGACGGTATGATTGCGAGTCTAGTGGTACTGATCTTAACATGATTTGAGCTAAAATTAGAAAATCTGGGCCTGAACACTTACGGTTTTATTCGTGTTCATCAATATCGCAACCAACATGTCTTCAAACCTTCAAACATATCGCAATAGTCTTCTGTTCTTCAATATCGCAACTGTGAGTTGCGGCAAGATCATATCGCAACCTTGAGTTGCGACTACCTCTTATCACATACTTCACTGCGATAACCCTTTACTTGCGATATCCTTTTGATGTGGGTTGTGATATGCCCAAGACTTAGGGATTTTTTGGAAATTTTTTCAAAGCAAAACTCAACTTTGGCACTATACTAAACTGTTAAGTGGTTCAGATGGCTGATCATGATGACAACACCATCATTCGTTCGCATCGTTCATCCCACCCGTCCGTAAATGCTCGGGACCGGGATGAGGAGATCTTTCCAAGGGCCTTGTTTCTGAGTTTCCTTGACAACAACCATCATCTGGATCTCGAGGTTCCTTTCGATTATTAAATAATCATAGAGATCATCCGCGACCATCCTCTACAAACTGCGCTTACCAGAGTTGAACTCGTGCCAGCTATCTATCTTCAACAATTCTGGGGCACACTTCAATTTCATCCAACTGCTCGTACACCACATTTCTTGGCCAAAGTTGACCATTTCGATGCCAGAATCACCCTACGAGGAATCAGATGTGCACTAAACCTTCCTTATTCCGAGAACTTTAAGGATCCGGTTCCTGAAGAACAACTATTTGCCGATATTCGAAGTCTTGGATATCAACCTCCAGACAACCATGTTCTTACCGGTTCATCACAGTTCAGACACAACTATCTTTCGAGAGTATGGTACACACTATGCTCTATCTTTAATCGTTGTATGACCTCTAAACACACAGGCGTTGACAAGACGAATCTGCCTATCCTTCGGATGTTTCACGCCTTCACATTTAACCGAACCATCGACTACGCTGTCCTACTTTGGAATGAATTGATTGAGCTAGTCGCGAAACAGGCTCGCCCGAAAAAGAAACGCAACTTTATACCTTATCAGAGGTTCTTAGAGATTTTGATTCATCAAGCCATGGTAGACAACGACCAAATTCCACGACGTGCTGATGCTCCACGAGGCCCAAGCCAGTACATGCATTACCTACGGATGCCTAAGCACATAAATTTTGCTCATATTGCTGTCATCTGAGAAGACTTACTCGCATTTGCTGACCAACAGTCCGGGGTAGTTAGGCAATATAGTATAGAAAACGCATTGGTGGTCCAGCTTGAACCAGAGGGACCTCCCCAAGATGCAAACCCACTAGGAGGTGAGGGTCAGAATGTCGAGGGGGTTCAGGAACACGGGGTTCCTGAACAACGAGAGGTGAGGAGACGTAAAAGAAAGAGAGTCGGGAGAAGATTACGGATTGTTGGCCATGCATCTTCTTCAAGACCAGCTCAACCACCACCTCGACTTTGTCCAGTTAATATCTTTGATGACGATGTATCCTGGAACTCAGTCGATGCCGCTGCTGCATCATCTTCTGATGATGATGTAGCTTCTATGATACCGTTTGATGATGATGATGATGATGATGACTCCGACCATGACCCTGAAGCCGATCTTATTCCAAGACACATGGGTCGGAGACCACGACGTGTCGTGAGTTCTGATGCGGGTTCCTCTTGGAACATGGAACTCTTAGACACTGCTACTGATGTCGCTGGTCCTTCACATGTACATGAAGAGGTAGAAGTAGAATTGGAAAATGTAGTTAGTGGTGAGGTACGAGGGAGAAAAGAAATGAGTGAAGTTGTGAAAGAGCCGGAAAAAGTTTTAACTATCGGCTCTCTCCAAACTGATCCAAGACGGGTAGCCACATCATCTACCAACGAGCGTACGTCGCCGTTGCGTATTGAAACAGATATGGTGTACCCAGCCATGCATAGCACAGGCCCACTCATCCACTCATCGGTCTCTCAACAGGCCGGTGTTTCATCTTCCACGGGGGATAAAGCACAACTGCTATCGGCGACACACTTGATGTCTGCTGATATTGAATCAGGTAGGCTCCTTCCCCGGCCACCGCCTTTCATTCAAAGCACATTGAGTCTAGGATCATTTGGTACAACTTCCTTTCCTAGGATACGAATGATGGAACCTCAACAAGTTGCAGGCTTTCGTGCCCCAACCGGAACACCCCGAGTTAGGCCGCCATTCGTTGGTGCCTCGCGAGGACCGGGTGGAAGTCCTGTCACTGCTAATACTACGCCAGCGGTGAGCACAGGCCGTGTAGTTATTCCAACTACTACGATAACCGAGAACCTACGTGGCTCGGGTGTTAGCGTAACCCTTCAGTCCTTAACCGATCAGCAGGTGGCACAGTATCTTGGTCCTTATCCGCACTACATCACACTTGAAGTCCTCCGTGCGTCTCTTGCCTCAATCAACACAACGTACACAAATCATGTGACACAACTGAAAGGTATAGTAAGAGCCCTATCTGAAGAAGTAAAGAGAGCAGTGAAAGGTAAAGGGATAGCCGAGTCATCCTCCACACCAGAAACTCCACCACAGAGAACTCAACCAAATCCACAACAACCACCATCTGTACCATTACATCTTATACCTGAAGACCAGCTTAAATCAGAGCTGTTAGCCCGACTCCTAGCCAAAGGTAACTCTAGTACGGCTGAAGAGGTAGATCTAGCTGGCTTAACTACATCTCCAACCTCAAACCCAAACACCAATACAACCACCTTCTAGCATCGACTTCCAGCGCTTAACAGACTCAATGGCAGACATGACGAATGCCATAATGGCAGGATTCAGCTCCATCACTCAAAGACTTAAAGTTGTAGAAGAGAAGTGTGGAATCCAAGCTGAAGCCTCACAAAAGAGAAGACATGATGATCAGGATCCACCTAATCAACATGAGGGGGAGAAGAGAGCAGGGGTTGGTGAATCTAGTGGGGCAGCTACTGGAAATATTGGGGGCTCAGATCAGCCAGCAGGTGAACAGGAAACGGGGACATGTGGAACTGATACGGTTATGGAGGATGTGGAGGAAACACATGTTCTAGCTGAAGTCATAACTGGGGTTGAAAAGCCTTCGGTTGTTGACAACAGAACGGAGGATGAACGGATGGCGGATGAATTGGTCAATGACTATATCTACATTGATTCGGATGAGGAACCTGAGAAGACATCTGTTCTTATCAAAGAGGAATTAGATGAAGTATTTGACACCACCGGGGTTGTTATGGCTGCTCCGTATTCCGACAACGAAACTCCTGATGATCCTACTCAATCCCAGACGATTATTGATCAGAATGCTAGTACTTCCGCTCCTCCAGCTCCAGTGGTACAGGAAATTGCTCCGATTGTTCGATTGCATGCTGATGGCAGAATCAGAGATTCAAAACTCGAAGCAGAACTGAGACACTTTCAAGAGATAAGTTGTAACGTCCCGAAAATTACAATGAATTTGAACTTTTAAAAATACCAATTTTATTAAAGAAAAACCACAAGTGTTTAAATCCAAATAAACGTTTTATCCAAAACCTCGTTAAGTTAAACAACCAACTCAATTAAAACAGCGGAAGTAAAATAATTCTAAACATAGAGTCTCAAAATAAATAATGGTGAAAGTCTCCTCAACGCGCCAGTGTGTACCGTCACGCCTTACTGCCACTCGTACCTGAAACAGTAATTTATAGGGAAAGGGTAAGCACGAAGCTTAGTGAATTCAAACACATACGCAAAATAGCAATCATATTCACACCACCCCTATCAGCAGATAGACAATAACAACATTACATGTCAGTCCAAGAACATATCTTAAACAAGCAAACTCATGCAAGATACCTATGCACGTAACCATCGGTCTCCCCGAATTCATACAACACCTGTGCACGTATTCATCGGTCTCCCTGAGTCCATACAACACCTGTGTACGTATTCCTCGGTCTCCCCGAGTTTTATACAACACCCAAGGTCTCATACTAGACACTAACACAATAGAATATTACCCACAACCAATCAGTTAACACACACGAGCTACAACAATGCACATATAACCCCTATCCTACGCAGTGAGTGAACTCACCTCGAAAAGCAAAACAGAACTCCACAAACAGCGATGAGAACCCGCCAACACCAACTCACTTCTTCCCACCTAAAGCAGTGTTACAAAGTGTCAAAGTGAAGTCCTAACCCGAAAATATAACTACAAGTCTAAACGTGCATTTTTCCGGTTTTTGGTCTAAAACAGCAGGTTTGTTCGTGACCTGTTTAGCCCCCCTTAAACCCATCAAACCAGAAATATAGTTCCATGGTCTGAAGGTTCCATGTCTTAGGTTTCCAGGGACATATCACACGCGTTCATACGAGGTCCCTACTATTTTATATGACTTTTCTACGACCGACTGTCCAAACTGTGAATTTCGGACCAGTCTTCACTAATCACCATTTTGACCCTAGGTAGAGGCCGAATTGATTTTTCAGTAAAACACAAGAAACCTACTCAACACAAATTGTGAGATTTGGGCACTAATTTCACCTCAATCCGATTTTCCTAAATTGTTCTACGGATTTTACAAAACAGGGACAGAACGGGCGTTTTCCACATAAAATCATAACATTGATATCGGTTTAACGTTTACGTATTAGGTTTAGGATTTAGGTAACTAAGGGCTGGACAAACCAGGCACCACCCACTTCCACCTCAGGCAGTGGTGGCCGACGGCGGCGCGTAGGCGGCAGCCACCACCGGCGGTGGTGGTGGTTCGGTAGAACATCCCGACGAGACAAACGAAACGAACCCGCTATCCTAACTCGGCCACACACGCACTCACGTGCAACCTAACAGCCTTAACCCGCCATCACAGCCACCGGAAAGTGGTGCACGGCGGCCACTCGCTGGCGGCAGCCATGGCTGCGGCGGTAGCCATGGTGGTTGTTTCGCGATTTTGACGTAAAGAAGAAAGAAACGACAGGGGACTTACGTTTTGATAAGAAAACGCAGCAGCAACCACCCGGTTCGTCGGTTTCTTCTCTTCCCGATCGCCTCTCTCTCTCTCTCTATCTCTCTCTCGCTGCTTCTCTTCTCGCTGGCAGCCGCTAGCGGCGGCTGTACTGGTGGTTTAAGGTGGTCTCACGGTGGCAGCAAGGAAAAAAAACGAGTAGGGCTTTATTGTGGCTGCCGTTTGTGTGCGATGCAAGAAGAAACGAGAAGGAGATAGCGATAGGGTTTTGTGGTGTGTTGTGTGTGTGTGTCATGAATTAGGAACGAGAAAAAGGAGGGGGTCGGTTCCTTCATGGGCCGACCCCATGCAAACCAATTGCCAAAAACACACCTTTAGTCCCTACGTTTTTAAGGTACTTCCAATTTTTTACCAACTTAAATTAGGATTTAACAAATGAACCAACTAACACAAAACTAATTCACTTTTGGTCAATCCCGTCAATCCCGTTAATAAACATTCATTTAAAGAAAACATTAAACAAAAATATAAATCCATACCGGAACACGGGCTTTACAACTCTCCCCGCTTGAATTAGGCTTCGTCCTCGAAGTCTATGTCCGCGAATAGTTCTGGATAGTTCTTCCGCATCTCAGCCTCGGGCTCCCAAGTCCACTTGGAACCCTTTCTGTGCTGCCACTGAACTTTCACCAAGCCGATTACCTTGTTGCGCAAGGCCTTCGTCTTTCTCTTAATAATAGCAATCGGCTTCTCCACATAATTAAGCCGCTCGTCAAATTGGATATCCTCAAGAGGAATCACCGCTGACTCATCCACCACACACTTTCACAACTGAGACACATGGAATGTGTTGTGGATCAAGCTCAACTCGTCCGGTAACTCTAAGCGGTAAGCTACCTTTCCCACTCGAGCAATGACCTTGTAAGGTCCACTGTAACGGGGTCCCAACTTTCCCCGTTTACGAAACCGAATCACCCCTTTCCAGGGCGACACCTTCAGCAAAACATAATCCCCTACCTGAAACTCCAAGTCTGATCGTCTCTTGTCGGCGTAACTCTTCTGCCGACTCTGTACAGTAGCTAAACGGTCCTGCACCATTTGTATCATCTCAGTCGTCTTCAGCACAATATCAGTGCTCCCCAATACTCGCTGACCAACCCCACCCCAGCAAATAGGCGTCCTGCACTTCCTACCATACAACATCTCGTGCGGTGGCCTGCCAATACTGGAATGGAAGCTGTTGTTGTAGGGAAAACTCTGTACCTCAGTGGGAGTCTTTAACACCTCCCACCGCATCACTGCTGAGATCTTGGTCGGATCGACCATAATACCCTTCTGGTTCACGGCATGTCCTAGGAATTGGACCTCTCGTAACCAGAATTCACACTTGGGGAACTTGGCATAAAGCTTCTCCCGCCTCAAAATCTCCAAAACTTCTCACAAATGCGTCTCGTGCTCTTCCTTCGACTTCGAATACACAAGAATATCGTCGATGAACACAATCACCGACCGATCCAGCATCAGGCTACACACCCTGTTCATAAGGTCCATGAACGCTGCTGGTGCATTGGTGAGCCCGAAAGGCATCACTACAAACTCGTAATGGCCATAACACGTACGAAATGTCGTCTTCTCCGTATCCTCACTTCTCACCCGCATCTGATGATATCCCGATCTCAAATCAATCTTAGAGGACCACGAAGCTCCCTATAGCTGGTCGAACAAGTCATCGATCCTTGGCAGAGGATAACGGTTCTTCACCGTAAGCTTATTCAACTCACTATAGTCTATACACATCCGTTGGGACCCGTCCTTCTTCTTCACAAACAGAATCGGGGCTCCCCACGGTGAACAACTCGAATTGATGAACTCCTTTTCGAGAAGTTCCTGCAACGGAGTGTACCACTTCTTCATTTCTGGTGGAGCCAAGCGGTAAGGTGCCTTGGCCACCGGAGAAGCACTCGGGATCAAGTCAATGCGAAACTCTACCTGTCGCTCGGGAGGTATTCCTGGTAACGTTGGGAAATACGTCGGTAAACTCCCGTACAACTTGCACATCCTCTACAGTCTTCTTCTCCCCGTCGCCGCGCGAGTCCATCACATACGCTAAATATCCCTGGCCACTGTGCTGTAAGTACCTCCGAGCCCTCGCAGCCGAACATATCGCTGAGGTCCGCCTGGGCGAGTCGCCCTGAACTAGCAGTTCTCCCCTGCTTGGGGTTCGAACTCGTACTTGTTTGCGACGACAAACAATCTCTGCATCAAAAGCATCCATCCAATCCATGCCTACAATCACGCACAACTCACGCATAGCGATCGGAATCAGATCAATAGGGAATCTCACGCCAGAGATTTCCAAAGTACACCCACGATATACGTCAGTAAACGCCAAGGTCCTATCGTCAGCAATCTCAACTACAAGTGGACAGCCTAACCGTCCTACACTACGGCCCAAACGTTCACTAAAAGTGTGAGACACTAAAGAATGAGTAGCCCCGCTATCAAACATCACCACAGCAGACACCGAGTTAACTAAGAACGTACTTGATCATACAGTTTAAGCAAAAAGTAACTACATATAAAATCAATAACCAATAAATTCAAGTGATGAAATATACATGTCACCACTTTAGGCGTAGCCTGTGTCTCATCCGCCTTCAGTTGATGAACTCTACCTTGGGCCGTCTCGGTCCCAGCCTGACCCACACGACCATCCGTAATACGCAAAGGAGCAGCCGCAAGAGCTCTCGGTGCCCCACCCCCATCAGCAACCCTCGGATTCGGGCAGTTGGCCTTCACGTGGCCCGTCTGTTTGCAGTTAAAGTAGACCATCAGTGGTACTCTGCAATCACGACTGTAGTGTCCTTCCTGGCCACACTTGAAACATTTGTCATCCTTCCTTCCGTTACTATCCCTGGGCTTAAACCCACCACTCCTTTGACTCGAGCGCGAGTCCGAAAACCTCGTTTTCATTGAAACAGCCGATACTGGTGCCATGGCCTGCGCTGCTTTCCTCTTCTTAGTCTGTGTCTCTAACTCAAGTTCCCGTCTCCGGGCAGCCTCCATCATCGCAGCAAGCGTAGCATACTGCGCAATACTCACGAACTCCCTGATCTTGGTACGTAACATATCCTTGTACCGCGTCATCTTCATGTCCTCAGAAGCAGCATACTGAGGGCAAAACAGCGCCATCTTCGTGAACTTCCGATTCATCTCCTTCACGGTCTCCGTAGTCTGCGTGAGCTCCAAGAATTCTTTAGCAATCCTCTCCATCTCCACTGGAGGCACATACTCTGCACGAAAACGTACGACGAATTCCTCCCAGGTCAAAGTAGTGCGCTCATTAAGCATCAAAGCAGTAGCACACCAGTCTTTCGCTCCGTCTTGTAACAGGTTCACCGCGAAGCGAACCTTCAGGTTCTCAGGACAGCCGCTGGTAAGGAATGCGCACTCCATATCCGAGATCCAGCGCATACTGACGATCGGGTTCGAGTCTCCCTTGAACTCAGGGGGAGAACAAGCAGAGAGATCCCGATACTGAAACTCCCTCGCTCGGGGCTGCCCACCCGTAGGGGGTGGAATTGCCGCGATGCGCTCCTCCATCAACACCATTACCTCATCACGAATGGCGGTAATAATCTCGGGAATCGCCTCCCCAATAGCATGCGTCACCTCAGCC
Organism: Saussurea involucrata; assembly: GCA_033807775.1. Classification (NCBI taxonomy): domain Eukaryota; kingdom Viridiplantae; phylum Streptophyta; class Magnoliopsida; order Asterales; family Asteraceae; genus Saussurea; species Saussurea involucrata. Next base: position 185,918,242 of record CM066320.1, on the reverse strand, counting down.
GTAATCATCTCACGTATCTGCTCGGCAGTAATTTCAGTACCAGCACTTGATTCAACATTGTTGTTCCTCCTTGTGATGGCCATTCTGGGTAGATATTACAACGAATTATTAGCACACAATAATTCCTGCTAACTACGCTCACGTTCAACTCCTCGGGTTCCCCGTGACTTTCCCCGACCCGAGCACGGATCCTATGCTTCAGATAGTAGGAGCTCTACTACTACCTTCCACACCTATCCTTACTCGTTTCGAGTCCCATCCCGAAGTGCCCAAGTAGTTCCTTGCCGACAGTTTAACCCATATGCCCGCACCAGCATATGTCAACACTCTTCCTAGCTCACCAGGAATTTTACCCCATCCCACTACCCTTGCTATGACGAAATCTCCACTAGCCATGACGAGTCGCCTCGCGAATGCACAGTCGCATACAGTGTGAAATCAGATAGACATTCGAATAAAAGATTCTATCCCACAACGGTTAGACTCAAACAAGAGCTGCGCAATAGAACTAAATCAAACATTCTAAGGCTATTTGGTTTCTACTGCATACAACTTATAAGGCATTCACTTAACGACCTATCAAGACTAGCATAAATTCCTACTAGCAAGTAATAACCATGCACTCATGCAGAACAGTGTAATAAGCACCAAGCAATCTAACGTACATACTCCTATGCTCTAGAAAGCAATAAATTACACTAAGTACTCTACCTTTTCCCTTGGCATCGGCTGACTGTACACACTGCACCTTCGATCACTGTTTCTATAACGTATTTTTCCTTTCTTTTATTTCTTAAAAAATTTTAAAAGGAAAAAGGTAATCCCGAGCCGCAAACTTGAGTTCAAACACACCGAAATGTGTTTGATTCGCTCAAGCTGTGCTCTGATACCAAGTTGTAACGTCCCGAAAATTACAATGAATTTGAACTTTTAAAAATACCAATTTTATTAAAGAAAAACCACAAGTGTTTAAATCCAAATAAACGTTTTATCCAAAACCTCGTTAAGTTAAACAACCAACTCAATTAAAACAGCGGAAGTAAAATAATTCTAAACATAGAGTCTCAAAATAAATAATGGTGAAAGTCTCCTCAACGCGCCAGTGTGTACCGTCACGCCTTACTGCCACTCGTACCTAAAACAGTAATTTATAGGGAAAGGATAAGCACGAAGCTTAGTGAATTCAAACACATACGCAAAATGGCAATCATATTCACACCACCCCTATCAGCAGATAGACAATAACAACATTACATGCCAGTCCAAGAACATATCTTAAACAAGCAAACTCATGCAAGACACCTATGCACGTAACCATCGGTCTCCCCGAATTCATACAACACCTGTGCACGTATTCCTCGGTCTCCCCGAGTCCATACAACACCCGTGTACGTATTCCTCGGTCTCCTTGAGTCCTCGGTCTCCCCGAGTTTTATACAACACCCAAGGTCTCATACTAGACACTAACACAATAGAATATTACCCACAACCAATCAGTTAACACACACGAGCTACAGCAATGCACATATAACCCCTATCCTACGCAGTGAGTGAACTCACCTCGAAAAGCAAAGCAGAACTCCACAAACAGCGATGAGAACCCGCCAACTCCAACTCACTTCTTCCCACCTAAAGCAGTGTTACAAAGTGTCAAAGTGAAGTCCTAACCCGAAAATACAACTACAAGTCTAAACGTGCATTTTTCCGGTTTTTGGTCTAAAACAGCAGGTCTGTTCGTGACCTGTTTAGCCCCCCTTAAACCCATCGAACCAGAAATATAGTTCCATGGTCTGAAGGTTCCATGTCTTAGGTTTCCAGGGACATATCCCACGCGTTCATACGAGGTCCCAACTATTTTATATGACTTTTCTACGACCGACTGTCCAAACTGTGAATTTCGGACCAGTCTGCACTAATCACCATTTTTACCCTAGCTAGAGGCCGAATTGATTTTTCCGTAAAACACAAGAAACCTACTCCACACAAAATGTGAGATTTGGGCACTGATTTCATCTCAATCCGATTTTCCTAAATTTTTCTACGGATTTACAAAACAGGGACAGAACGGGCGTTTTGGACATAAAATCATAACATTGATATCGGTTTAACGTTTACGCATTAGGTTTAGGATTTAGGTAACTAAGGGCTGGACAAACCAGGCACCACCCACTGCCACCTCAGGCAGTGGTGGCCGACGGCGGCGCATAGGCGGCAGCCACCACCGGCGGTGGTGGTGGTTCGGTAGAACATCCCGACGAGACAAACAAAACGAACCCGCTATCCTAACTCGGCCACACACGCACTCACGCGCAACCTAACAGCCTTAACCCGCCATCACAGCCACTGGAAAGTGGTGCACGGCAGCCACCCACTGGCGGCAGCCATGGCTGCGGCGGCAGCCATGGTGGTTGTTTCGCGATTTTGACGTAAAGAAGAAAGAAACGAGAGGGGACTTACCTTTTGATAAGAAAACGCAGCAGCAACCACCCGGTTCGTCGGTTTCTTCTCTTCCCGATCGCCTCTCTCTCTCTCTCTCTATCTCTCTCTCTCGCTGCTTCTCTTCTCGCTGGAAGCCGCTAACGGCGGCTGTGCTGGTGGTTTAAGGTGGTCTCACGGTGGCAGCAAGGAAAAAAAAACGAGTAGGGCTTTATTGTGGCTGCCGTTTGTGTGCGACGCAAGAAGAAACGAGAAGGAGATAGCGATAGGGTTTTGTGGTGTATTGTGTGTGTGTCGTGAATTATGAACGAGAAAAGGGAGGGGTCGGTTACTTCATGGGCCGATCCCATGCAAACCAATTGCCAAAAACACACCTTTAGTCCCTAGGTTTTTAAGGTACTTCCAATTTTTTTACCAACTTAAATTAGGATTTAACAAATGAACCAACTAACACAAAACTAATTCACTTTTGGTCAATCCCGTTAATAAACATTCATTTAAAGAAAACATTAAACACAAATATAAATCCATACCGGAACACGGGCTTTACATAATTGCTGATGAGCCAAGGTATGTGGCTACAGGTCAACGAGTTAGGATTCTGACTTCTTATCAAGAGAGCATAAGGAGATATTTGTATGTTAGAGACGTTCAGAGAATCAGCTGGGAGAAAGTGTACGGGATTGAGGACTGGCCATCACTGCGTAAAATCGAATTTCTACATGTCATGGGAAATGAATGTCTGAATACAAACATGGTAAGATCAGATAAACCTATCATGAAAGTGCTGAAGATTGATTCCCGCAAGCTATCCAAAATTTGGTTTCCACAGTTTACCGTTCAGAGGTCAGATGACTCCGTACACGTCTTCTCAGAGGCAGATTTCAAGAGTCTAAAGCTTGAAGACTTATGTAATTTGTATGAAATCTTGTCTCGTGCTCTTGAAAAGAAGATTGATTGGTCGTCTGCATATCAAAGTGTGAAGAGGTTCATGCGGAATATCCTGAAATTTTCTTATCTTAAGGATTTCCAAATGGCCTTGGAGTCACACCAAGAACGCCTAAACATCAGACCACCGAACCGGCATCTTCCTGACATTCAAGGTATTCCTGCTTACACTGTACTGAACAAACCAAAGCTTGGAGTTGTTTACTTCGATAGAGACTCAAAGAAGAGATTCATGAGAGTTATTGAAGCAAACAAGTTCAGTGACGAAACCTTCAAGATGATTCAGATCCACCTTGAGAGTAGATTGTGTCTGGATGCAAACGGTGAAGTGAAGCTGAAAGACAAGGAGAGAGAACTGATCAAGCAAGCCTTGGATGCTATCATATACATGAGGGAGTACCGGAATACGCTAAGGAGATTTGAACTCACATTTGGGATTCGGAAGAAGTGTGTGACTCCTGTGGACGCTTAAACCTTTTTGCCTCTACATTGGTACAAAGGGAGAGATTGTTAGTGCTATATTGTGATTGTACCATGTAGAGGGACCTATTATGTAATAGTGTCAAACTTGTCTAGGTATATAATGTTTGTATTGCCTAGCTTTTCTGATTAGGTCATCCAATACACACACACACATAGTCATTCTCTCTACATTCTCTTTGTACTTGGTGTGATTTGATCTTCATTGAATATATATTGGTGGCCATCTTAATGCTAAATATGGATTGATTACTTGTTCTGGGATCACAAAAGCATTGGAAATCCTTCATATGGATCTCTGCGGTCCGATGAAGACTCAGAGCATCAGTGCCAAACGATACGTGTTAGTCATTGTCGATGATTATTCGAGATATACATGGGTCAAGTTTCTTCGATCAAAAGATGAAACCCCTGACTTGATCATCTCCTTAATCAAACAGCTTCAAGTGAATCGTCAACAAATAGTTCAGACTGTCAGGTCAGATAATGGGATAGAGTTCAAAAACAAGACTCTTGATGATTTCTTTAAGTCATTAGGAATATCTCATCAATATTATGCGGCTAGAACACCTCAGCAGAACGGAGTCGTTGAAAGACGAAACCGCACACTAGTTGAAGCCGCCAGAACGATGTTGTCCTATGCTGATCTACCTCTGTTTCTGTGGGCTGAAGTTGTATTGACGACATGCTATACACAAAACCGTTCAATTATCCATCGACGGTTTGGTAAAACTCCATATGAACTGATTAACAATAGAAAACCTGTAATACACTACTTTCGTGTTTTTGGATGCAGGCGTGTTGTGCTGAACGATAAGGACAACTTGAACAAATTCAGTCCTAAGGGGATTGAGGGCGTTTTTATCGGATACTCGCTCACGTCAAAAGCGTACAGAGTCTATCTCAAGTCTTCCAGAACTGTGATGGAAAGCATAAACGTCAGATTCGACGAAACTGAAGACATGGCTTCTGTGCAAAACAGTACAGAACCCGCAATATCTGGAATACTAGCATCTGGACAAATCCGTCCAATGATGACTAGATCTTCAAACAAGGATCAAGCTTCCACTTCTAACTCTAATCCTAATGATCTTGATTTATTGTTTGAACATTTTTATGATGATTATTTTGGTAGTGATAAACCTTCTTCATCTATCAATAACAGGAGTCAAGTTTCTATACCACCAGCTCATGCTACAATGTCAAGGCCTTCACCGGTACTGACTACACCCACAACTGGTGCAACAACTCCTGCATCGTCTTCAAGTAACACACATATGGCATCTCCACAAGCAATACAACGTGAATCTACGAATGGTGCTTCTTCGTCAGGTACAACTTCTAACGCCAATGGTGAGGACTTTTCAAGTCAACCTGAGTCATCTTCTGAAGCAGATCCGGAAGCAGTTCCTGTTGACTCTTCTGTCAATGAACCAGCCCTACAACCGGAACCTACCTTGACAATAGAGTTGAATTTTGATAAAGATCCCACCTTAGTGGATCCCAATGAAGATGGTGTATCTCTCCACCCACATTCTACAAAATAGACTAAGAGTCACCCATTGAACAAGTCATTGGTGACGTCTCCGAACCTGTAAAGACAAGATCTGCAACGGCTAACAAAGTCCTTTACGCGCTCTTTCTAAATCAAGTTGAGCCTACAACAGTTCGACAACCCTTAGAAGATCCGGATTGGATCATTGCCATGCAAGATGAGCTGAACTCTTTTGAAGCATTGAACGTGTGGAGACTAGTTCCTAGACCCAAGGGTAAAACGGTAATTGGTATAAAGTGGGTCCTGAAGAATAGGAAAGATAAAGACGGGATTATTGTGAGAAACAAAGCACGCCTTGTAGCGAAAGGGTACAGGAAACAAGAGGGAATCGACTACGATGAGACGTATGCACCGGTAGCTCGCTTAGAGGCAATCCAGATGTTTCTTTCATTTGCGGCTTTCAGAAACTTCACTGTCTATCAAATGGACGTGAAGACTGCTTTCTTGAACGGTGTCTTGAAAGAAGAAGTATATGTTTCTCAACCAGATGGCTTTGTGGACAAAGATAAACCAGATCACGTCTACATTCTTGACAAAGCTCTCTATGGTCTCAAGTAAGCCCCTCGAGCCTGGTACGAAATTTTATCTACCTACCTACTTGGTGCTGGCTTTCGGAAAGGTAAAATCGACACAACTCTCTTTACTCTGCATAAAAATGGTGAGATCCTTCTGGTACAAATTTACGTTGATGATATTATTTTTGGTTCAACTGACCCTGGATTATGTACTTGGTTTTCGGGCATTATGATGACTAGATTCCAAATGAGTATGATGGGAGAGATTAATTTCTTTCTCGGATTACAAGTCAAGCAATTCTCAACAGGTATCTTCATCAACCAATCAAAGTATGTGTTTGACATCTTGAAGAAATTCAAGATGGAAAACTGTACCTCAATTGGTACACCTATGGCTCCTAGATCTAAAATTGGTCCGGATCCAGATGGTGTAAATGTAGATGTTAAGAATTACAGAGGGATGATAGACTCATTAATGTACCTTACTGCGAGTCGTCCAGATATAATGTTTTCAACTTGTCTATGTGCAAGATTTCAGGCACAACCAAAAGAATCACATATTGGTGTTGTTAAAAGGATCTTTCGATATCTGAAGGGGACACCATACCTTGGCCTGTGGTACCTACAGGGAACGGGATTCGAACTCACTACATATTCTGATGCGGATCATGGAGGTAGTATGCTAGACCGGAAGAGCACATCTGGTCATGTGCAGTTTTTGGGGGACAAACTGGTAAGTTGGTCTTCGAGGAAACAGAACTGTGTTTCAACATCAACCGCGGAGGAATAATATGTTGACGCGGCCAGTTGTTGTTCACGGGTTCTGTGGATGAAGACTCAACTGATGGACTATGGCTTCAAGTACGAGAAGATCCCCATCTACTGTGACAGTAAGAGTGCAATTGCCATATCAGCTAACCCGGTCTAGCATACAAAGACCAAACACATCGACATCATGTATCATTTTATTAAAGATCATGTCGAAAAAGGTACGATTGAATTATACTTTGTCACAACTGAGTTTCAACTTTCCAATCTATTTACAAAAGCCTTGGATGAAAAACGATTTAATTTCTTAGTATCCAAGCTCGGCATGTTGAACATGAAAGTTTAATATTCTACATTGATCATATAATGGATGGAAATATGTGTATTTCAATCTAGTTATTTCTATCTAGATTGATACATTCAAATTTTCATCACATTCTATTCTCAATATAAGATATTTTGTTTTCATGTCTTTGTTGTTTTTCATTGTTTATTCTTTTTGTTACTTTACATTCTTGTTATGATACTTGTGTCTGCATGAGGTGTGTTTCATAAGTCTCAGGAGGAGTACAATATAAGAAGTATGCACAAGAATAGGGGGAGTGTGCATATCTGACAAAACTTGTAAGTGTTGATTTCATGTGCTCACTACTTGAAGACCACAAGGTATGTTCTCTAATTTGTTTTAACCACAAACTCTTAAATGATGAAAATCATTTTTTTTTCCAAACATACTTGCATCATTTAAGGGGGAGTGAAAATATTTCAAAAAACCTTGAGTGCTTAATCAATTGGAAGTTGGACATCTTCCAATGTGATAAAATCTTTCAAAATTTTATCTGAAAAATGTCCAAGTGTCACTGTTATCGCAACCTACTCTTGCGAAAACATGGTGAACAGGGGTTTATCGCAACCCTTTGTTGCGATGAAACCAGGTTGCATTCTTATCGCAACTTTGCCTTGCGATAAGAACTGATAAACAGTACCTTATCGCAACCCGTTGTTGCGATAAGACTGAACGTGTGTCGCAACGTGCCTATTGCAATATCATGTGAGTTTATCGCAACTTGTTCATTGCGATAAACTGACACGTGGCAGGTCAAACGTTGGACCAATCTCTTGATGCCACGTGTCACGACATTCGAAAAATCGTATAAATAGCAGAGACTTTTCCAAAACTTGTCTCATTCCAAAACCCTCAAACTGCCTCAAAACTGCTACTGTGCTTTCGATTATTCACGAGATTTTTCGGTTTTCTATTGCTACCATTCGATTCAGATCATCATCGAGGTAAGGATTCCAAACTTTCATTCGATTTCAACCATTAAATCTCGATTTACAGTTGTTTTTAGGGTTTTAGGGTCGAGTTCTTTGATTATCTGCTTAAATCCATGTGTATATGCGTTTTTGTTGTTAGAATAGCATAGGGTTTTACTCACGTAGGTCGTGCGAACCTAGTAGTGTTGGTCTTAACATCAAAATGTGCGAAAATCATAAATCTGGGCTTGAACACTTAGATTTTCTTCGGTGTTCATACTTGTCGCAATGTACTTGTCTTCATATATTCAAAACTATCGCAATGGTCTAACATTCATACTTATCGCAACCTTGTGTTGCGGCAAGATCTTATCGCAACCAATGCGTTGCGATAACCTCTTCTCGCAATCTTCAAGTTGCGATATCATCTTGCTTGCGATAACTTCTGATGTGTGTTGCGATAAGCCCAACACTTAGGCATTTTTTTCAAAAAAAATTTCAAGAAAAATCAATTTTGGCATTATTCTAAACTGTCAAGTGGTTCAGATGGCAAAACATGATGGCAACTCTTCGGATGAAAACACCATCATCCGTTCGCATCGCTCATCCCACCCATCCGTCAATGCTCGTGACCGGGATGAAGAAATTTACCCGAGGGGTTCATTTCTGAGATTTGATGACAATAACCATCATATGGATCTCGCGGTTCCATTCGACTATCAATCATCGTAGAGATTATCCGCGGCCATCCTCTACGAACCGCGCTTACCATAGTTGAACTTGTACCGGCCATTTACCTTCAACAGTTCTGGGGTACACTTCGATTTTATCCCACTCATCGTACACCACATTTCACGGCCAGAGTTGACCATTTTGATGCCAGAATCACACTACGAGGACTTCGCCGTGCACTTAACCTACCTTACTCAGAGAATTTTGAGGATCCGGTTCCAGAAGAACAACTATTCACTGATATCCACAGTCTTGGATATCAAGCTCCCAACAACCAAGTTCTCACCGGTTCATCACAATTCAGACGCACGCATCTTCCACGGATATGGTACACATTTTGTTCAATATTCAACCGTTGCATGACTTCCAAACACACAGGTTTAGACAAGACAAATGTATCGATCCTACGGATGTTTCATGCCTTCGCGTTCAATCGAATCATCGACTACGCCATCCTGCTCTGGAATGAGCTCATCGAGCTGGTCGAGGACAAGGCTCGCCCGAAGAAGAACCGAACTTTTGTGCCATATCAGTGATTCTTCCAGATTCTGATTCATCAGATTATGGAAGATAATCATGAGATTCCACGTCGTGAGAATGCTTCACGAGGCCCGAGCCAGTACATGCATTACATAAAGATGCCCAAGCACGTGGATTTTGCCCATATTGCCGTCATTAGAGAAGACGTCCTCGCATTTGCTGACCAACAGTCCTGGGTAGTTAGGCAGTATAGGATAGAAAATGCATTAGTGGTCCAGCCAGAGCGGAGGGACCTCCCCAAAATGCAAACCTACTAGGAGGTGAGGGTCAGAATATCGAGGGGGTTCAGGAACACGGGATTCTTGAACAACGAGATGTGAGGAGACCTAAAAGAAAGAGAGTCGGGAGAAGTAAAAGGACTGTTGGCCATGCATCTTCTTCACGACCAGTTCAACCACCACCTCGACCTCCTCCAGTTCAGATTTTTGATGACGATGTCTCATGGAATTCAGCTGATGCCGCTGCTGCATCATCTTCTGATGATGATGTAGCTTCATTCCTACCTTTTGGATTTGATGATGATGATGATGACTCCGACCATGACCCCGATGCCGATTTAATTCCAATACACATGGGTCGGAGACCACGTGTTGTGAGTTCTGATGTTGATTCCACACAGAACATCGGACTCTTCGACGCTGCTACTAACGTCGCGGGTCCTTCAAATCTAAACGAAGAAGTAGAAGTAGAAGTGGAGAATATAGCTAGTGGTGAGGAAAGAGGGAGAAAAGAAATGAGTGAACATGTGATAGAGTCCGAAAAAGTTTTAACTATCGGCTCTCCCCAAAGTGATCGAAGCCGGGTAGCCACATCTTCTGCCAACGAGCGTTTGTCGTCGTTGCGCATTGAAACAACCATGGTGGACCCAGCCATGCATAGCACAGCCCCACCAAGCCACTCATCGGTCTCTCAACAGGCCGGTGTTTCATTTTCCACAGGGGATTTAGCACAAACTCTATCGGCTGTACACTCGGTGTTTGCCGGTATTGAAACAGGTTGGCTCCCACCCCGGCCACCGACCTTAATTCAAAGCACATCGAGTCTAGGGCCATTTGGACGAACATCTTTTCCTAGGACATGTGCGTTGGTACAACACCAAGAGTTAGGCCGCCATTCGTTGGTGCCTCGCGAGGACAGGGTGGAAGTCCTGTCATGGTCAACACTATGCCAGCCATGAACACAGGCAGTACGGTTGCTACAACCGCTACCATAACCGGTAACCTAAGTGGTCCGGATCTTTGCCCCATGTTCCCCACTTTTCCACCAGATCAGGTAGTACGCATGCTTGGCCCATATCCGCACTATATTACTTTACCACTCCATGCATCTGCCTTAGCTTCTATCATAAATGCCTACCTACAACACCGGAATGCTATGCAGCGTACAGTTGAACAACTATCACAAGAAGTGAGCAGAGCCATCAAAGGCAAAGGCATTGCAGAATCATCGTCAACTCCTCCGAATCAACCATCTCGCGCTGAATCCGATCCACAAACACCACCACCAGTACCGTTACACCAAATACCAACCGACCAACTCAAATCAGAGTTGTTAGCCCGACTTCTAGCCCAAGGTGATTCCAATACGGCTGAAGAGGTAGATCTTGTTACATTACTACGCCAACAATCACAACCTCAAACCTCAACATCCTCGAGCGCTGAATATCTAGCTTTGAACGAGTCTATGAAAGAGATGACTAAAGCTATCGTTGTCGGCTACCAATCTTTATCCTTGCGGATCACCGTCGTTGAACAGGTGTGTGGTGTCCAAGCTCAAGCCTCAGACAAAAGAAGACATGATGATCAGGATGATCCTGATCAGCATGAGGGGGAGAAGAGAGCACTGGTTAGAGAAACAAGTGGCACAGGTACGGGTAATGAAGGGGGTTCAGTCAGTGAATGGGTAACAAATGAAGGTGGAACGGCGACTGATGTGGTACAGGTAGAAGAGACTGAAATGGAAGTTCTAGCTGATGTCATAACTGGGGCTGAAAAGCCTTCGGTTGTTGACAATAGAACGGCGGACGAGCGGATGGCCGACAATATGATTATTGATATCATCTACATTGATTCAGAGGAAGAGCCAGAGCAGGTGAGTCATAAGATCAAAGAAGAAATGGTTGAAGCTCTGGACGATGAGTTTGACAATACTGGGGATCAAGATATCGGAATTGAATCCGAAGATGATGCTCCTCCACCGCCAGAAACAGCAGATCCGGGTACAGGTACTTCAGCTCCACAAGCACCGATAATTCCTGATGGCAAGATCAGAGATCCAGTACTTGAGGCTGAACTTAGAATCTATCAAGAGGTTATTGATGCTGAGTCAAGGTACGTGGCCACAAGAGAAAGAGTAAGTATCTTGATTCCCTTCCAAGAAAGCTTAAGGAAAGATTTGTTCGTAAAAGACGTTCAGAGAATAAACCTGGAGAAAGTCTACGGGATAGAGGACTGGCCATCACTCAAGAAGATCAAGTTTCTATATGTTATGGGCAATAAAGAGAGAGAAACGAGTGCTGTCAGATCAGACAACATGATAGTGAAACTGGTGAAGGTTGATTCTCAAAAGCTGCTCAATGTCTTTTATCTTGAATTCACTGTCTTGAGATCTGATGGTTCTGAATGTGTGTTCTCTGAGGCTGAATTCAAGAGTCTGAAACTGGATGATCTCCTAAGCCTTTACAACCTCCTAGCCACCCTCCCGGAGAAAAAAGTAGAACTGTCTGCCGCATATCAAAGTGTCAAAAGGTTCATGCGGAACATTCTAAAATTCTCCTATCTTACTGGCTTTCAGATGGCTCTTGAGTGTCACCAATCAAATGTAAATTTGAGAGTACCAAACCGTCGTCTGCCTGATATCCAAGGTATCCCTGCCTACATCGTTCTGAAGAAACCAGATCTTGGAGTTGTCTACCTGAATCAAGACTCAAAGAAGAGATTTATGAGAGTCATTGAAGTAACAAGTTCAGCGATGGTACTTTCAAAATGATTATGATACACCTGGAAAGTAAGCTACGTCTGGATGCAAGTGGAGAGGTGAAGCTCAAAGATAAAGAAAGAGACATGATCAACCAAGTTATTGATGCCATTTCCTGCCGGAAGGAGTGCCGGCATGCATTATGAAGATTCGAGATCATCTTCGGAATTCGAAAGAAATATGTGACCCCGGTAGACGTCTAAAACTTTTGCCTCTACATTGGTACAAAGGGGGAGATTGTTAGTGCTTAATTATTATTGTACCAAGTAGAGGGACCTAATATGTAATAGTGTCAAACTTGTCATAGGTATATAATGTTTGCTACTTTCCTCTTTAGGAATTAGGTCATTTCATACACACATAGTAGCCACACACACTAGTATTTGCATTGCATTCACCTTGTGAGCTATTTGATTTTATTGAATATAGAGATGGCTTCCTTTATTGTTTATATGGATTGATTACTTGTTCTGGGATCACATATTGTGCTATGGTTGTTGTAATTACTCGTCGAATTTTTGTTGGTGCTAATAAATATATTAAGAGATTTAGAGATTGAGATTTATATTATTCATGTTGAGCTCTTATATATGAGGTAATAAATCTGCAATTAAGATTGTTGCTAATCAAGTTTATATGAAAGAACAAAATAAATTGAAATTGATTTACATTTAGTTTTCGAAAAAGTTTACTATAGTGTTCAAGAATGTTAAATTTGATTGTCTACAAATTAATATTTTTACATAGTCTTCAAATACTTTTATGTATGATTATTTATGTAGGAAACTTCAAATATATATTTGATGTATTTGATTAATGGGGTATGTATGTAGATTTACACTATTGACATGGATCAAAATCTGATTTTTTAGACATGATATATATTTATGGTGTATGTGTTTATAATTTTATATGTAGGTATAGAACATATATGCGATTTCTTCTTTTAAGTTCTTGGTCCGTTTTCTCTTCTCCGAAATTGTAAAACTCTCTCTCCTAGTTTAGGGTTATTTATTCTACGATGTGTTCTAGGGTCTTATTTTCTAACACCATCTCCAATGGGGTCACTAAATATTGCACTAAACACTAAATTTGGTGTAAATGATACTATTTACATCTCCAGTGGGGTTTCTATTTTCCACACTAAATTTAGTGTAATGAATAGTATTACACTATATTTAGTGTAACACTATTCATTTACATTATTTTTTACACCACTTTTTTAATTACATTTTTTGTCCCTCAATTAATATACCCACGAATATGTCTAGAATATTAAGATTTGGTGTAAAAAATAGTGTTACCCATTGGAGAAGATTTACTATTAACACTAAATTTTACGCTACTTTTTACACTACTTTTGATATTTGGTGTAAAATATAGTGTGACCCATTGGAGATGACCTAAAGAAAGTTACTCAAATTCGTATAGAAAGCTCTAGAGAAATTGCATCGAGAAAACGAAAGTTTTGCAAGGTAATCTCTTTGTTCACGCAATTTGGTAAACAAGTCAATTATGGAGAACACCAATATTGCTTTAGTTAGCAGTAGCCAGTAGATAAACAAGATGTATAAACAAATTTACATAGAAAGGTAAATCAGAATTCATGATATGTTAACAAGTTTAAGACAAAACCTGTTAATTGTTTAGTAACACTATCACTACTAAATGAAAGACTTTTACCTACAAACTTTTTCCTGAAAAATCTCTCGCTAAAGGGTGATTTGTCGCAAAAGTCGATGGGTGAATTTTTCGTGGGTAATGCAAATCAGTGACAGATTACGCGTACCCAGAGATTATCTGGAGATCCATGGGTATTTTCTTGAAAAACGTCGGATTCTACCGAAGCATTGGTATTTTCTGGGTAATCCATGGATAATCACCGACGAAAATTTCTCACGGTAAATTTTGTGGAAAAAAGTCATTTGTTTTGTAGCGCTAGATACCAGAAATTATCCTCCTCTTACTACTCTTGTTTTTTGATGACTCTGATGATGACCAAGAAGATGAGGACTCCAATGTTGTTGAATCTCTCTTTTTCTTGACCAACTTTTTTGGGATTTCTTTGTGTTTACCGATCAAATGCGGGAAGTTAAGCAAAGCTTGAGACCCACGGTGCTTAAATGCGGCTCGATCATAGGCCATGGCTGCTTCTTCTGGCGTATCGTAGGTCCCTAGCCACAACCTCGAACCTTTCTTTTCTGGGTTCCTCATCTCAGCAGTGAATTTCCCCCATGGCCGTTTTCTTACCCCTCTGTACCTCATGCTTTGTAGTGATGGTAGCCTTTGAGTTTGGATCTCATCCCCATCTGATAAAACCTTCTTTACAGCTTGTGGAGCTAATAATTGGTTGTCCATCTCACTAGAAACCACTCGATCATCACCAATCGCAACAGCGTTTCCCGTTGAGAAATCCCAGTTTAACGGCTTGTTTACACCTCTCTCCGTGTTATAACTGCTGCTTTCAAGACTTGTAAGGATGGCTGGAGAAACCTCTTGTTGGATTTCTTTGAAAATGGCAGCAAAATCTATATTGGTGTTCGGAAATACTTGTGATGAGCTGTGTTGGCTATGAGATGAAGTTGGGACACTGTGATCATCCAAAATGTTTTGAATATCAAAATCATTAAGATTTAGCAACTCTTCAACTTGATCATCCATAATATTTGGAGAAAAAAAGGTTGAAGTTGGGATATAAGCGTCGGATGAGTTTGAAGAACTAAACGTGGTGAAAAAGCTCGAATCTTGTTCCATGTTTATGGATGATTCATGTGACTTTTCGAGAACTCTCTGCATATCGGTGTTAGAGTTTGAAGAAGTAACAAGATTTGGGTGATTATCGACAGGAAAAGTCTGCAAGAGATCATCAAAGAGATGGTTTCGAATGAACTCGAGGATGGGAAAATTGGAATCAACTTGTGTCGACATCTTTTTTGTTGTTTAAGATAGAAATTGGTGTTGGAGTAATTGAAAGATCCCAAGAGAATATTTGATATATAGAGGAAAAAGTTAGCCATCGATTGTTTTTATCACGTGATATTTTGATTTTCTGCCAGGACTATCACTGAAGTATTGACTGGTCTATGCACGTGGCGGCTGAAGAAATCCAATTTCAAATAGTCTCCTTCAATTGCAAACTTAGGGGTCGTTTATCTAATCACTTACCTGGGTAAGTGTTTATCGGTAAAATTCAACATTATCACTTACTCCCCGAGAAAGATTTTAGTCCACCAAAATGGCATCGTATGCAACAATTTAGCCGGTAAGCGCTTAACGTGGTAAGAGCCGTCGCACTCACTTACCGGGTAAGACTCTCGGTCCTTACTTTGCTTCCGCTCTTACCGGGTAAGATTCTTAGTCCTTGTCATATTCATCCGGTAAGCCAATGTGACTTGGTAAGCATTTACCCGGGTAAGCGTTTTGTAAACGGGCCCTTACAAACAATATAAAAGAGGGTATTATTGTTTTTCTAGAAAATTCGTATTTTTAGAAACAACCAACTTTTTTAAATATATATCTCGTATTAAATTCGTATTTTTAGGCACAAACAACTTCTTTAAATTCGAAGTTTTATACCGATGTTATTTCACTTACAAAACAATGCATTAATTTTTTAAGCAATTCATACTATCATTTTATATGCGAAGCCATCATCAAATGTGCTTCATAATAGCATTTTATATGTGAATCATCATCACATGTAATTCATACATCAAAATGATTACATTAAAATCATAGATCATTTTGAAAATAAGGAATACAATTATTTGAAAAGTTTTTCCTAATAGCATTTCATATTTGAAACCATCTTCATATATATGTGCTTCATCGTCAACAACACAATCAAAATGATTACATAAAAATTATAGAAGATGTTGAAAATCCAAAAAAGTTTCTCCCGAGTCGTTTTCTCCCATTGAAGTAATGTCCACCTTGTGATTAGTGGTTTTCCAGCGGACGTCGTCGTTGTTCATGCATGAAGGTCGCTCACTTCTCTGTCGTTGAGGATGGATGGTGGCTGGTGGATAGTGTGTGTGAGAGATATATATATATATATATATAGGGGAGGTTTCTTTTACAAACCAATGCATTTGTAGAAACTATAGAAACCACTTTTTAACCAATCAATTCATTTAATTTAATTAAAATTAATTATTAATTAATATATTAACAGAAGGGCTCTTAAGTAATTTTGTAATTCGATTTTTTAATTATTTTTAATATATCACGGTTTAATTATGGTAATCCCTTTTTTATAGGGATTTGATTTTTTTAATTATACACCATCAACAACCATGATCTATCAACCCAGAAATCATAAAAAATCCCAGAAATCTTGAATCATGAAGACAAAACCCAGAAATCTTGAATCATGAAGACAAAAACCAAAAATCTTGAATCATGAACACAAAACCCATAAATCTTGAATCATGAAGACAAAACCCAGAAATCATGAACCCCGATATCATGAATCAAATACATGAAACCAAAAGAAATCCAAAATCATTAAACCCCCAAAAATGATGAACCTTGATAATGAAATCCAAAATCATAAACCTTGATACGTGAAAACAAAAGCATTAAACCCAAAAAATGAATCATTAAAATGCAAAAATTGGTTGTGGAGGAGTCGAAGAGAGAGAAACAGGGAGGGTGCGTCTAGGGTTTTCCGGTTCGTCGGTCTGTCTTTCGCCGGCCACCAGCTGCTCGGTTGGGTCCTCCTTCTGGTACCTGATGCTGTGTCGCAGTGAGAGAGGTGTGAGTGGCGGTTTTCCGGTGATATTTCTTGTGTGTGCTGAGAGAGTCGAAGAGAGAGAAAGAGGGAGGGTGCGTCTAGGGTTTCCTGTCGCTACAGTCGGTGCCTCTGCCGGCCGCCGGTCTCTCGTTCGCCGGCCACCTGCTGCTCAGTTTGGTACTCTTTTTGGTTCTGCTGCTGTGGAGAAGAGAGTGAAGTGAGAGCTGCGTTTTCCGGTGGCCTGCCGCTGTCTCGCTTAAGCCTGCAACTCTGCCGGTCGCCGGTAACAGGCTGCTTCACTTGCGAAGACCTATTTTCTCTCTCTCTCTCTCTCCTTATTTTTTGGGATGTTTATGGGAGACGTATCTGTTTTTGACAAATATACCCTTACAAGGGTGTTTTGTGTATGAAATTAATTCAAAAATACCTACTAATTACAATGATTGCCACCGGATTAATCACAATCGTCCATCAATTGATCCTATGGTATTTGCATTAGTTGCATAGTTTGTACAAA